>OZ008370.1:248159401-248806184 GCA_963931995.1 Phaonia tiefii | reverse complement strand
GAAGTGAAGTGAAGTGAAGTGAAGTGAAGTGAAGTGAAGTGAAGTGAAGTGAAGTGAAGTGAAGTGAAGTGAAGTGAAGTGAAGTGAAGTGAAGTGAAGTGAAGTGAAGTGAAGTGAAGTGAAGTGAGTGAAGTGAAGTGAAGTGAAGTGAAGTGAAGTGAAGTGAAGTGAAGTGAAGTGAAGTGAAGTGAAGTGAAGGAAGTGAAGTGAAGTGAAGTGAAGTGAAGTGAAGTGAAGTGAAGTGAAGTGAAGTGAAGTGAAGTGAAGTGAAGTGAAGTGAAGTGAAGTGAAGTGAAGTGAAGTGAAGTGAAGTGAAGTGAAGTGAAGTGAAGTGAAGTGAAGTGAAGTGAAGTGAAGTGAAGTGAAGTGAAGTGAAGTGAAGTGAAGTGAAGTGAAGTGAAGTGAAGTGAAGTGAAGTGAAGTGAAGTGAAGTGAAGTGAAGTGAAGTGAAGTGAAGTGAAGTGAAGTGAAGTGAAGTGAAGTGAAGTGAAGTGAAGTGAAGTGAAGTGAAGTGAAGTGAAGTGAAGTGAAGTGAAGTGAAGTGAAGTGAAGTGAAGTGAAGTGAAGTGAAGTAAGTGAAGTGAAGTGAAGTGAAGTGAAGTGAAGTGAAGTGAAGTGAAGTGAAGTGAAGTGAAGTGAAGTGAAGTGAAGTGAAGTGAAGTGAAGTGAAGTGAAGTGAAGTGAAGTGAAGTGAAGTGAAGTGAAGTGAAGTGAAGTGAAGTGAAGTGAAGTGAAGTGAAGTGAAGTGAAGTGAAGTGAAGTGAAGTGAAGTGAAGTGAAGTGAAGTGAAGTGAAGTGAAGTGAAGTGAAGTGAAGTGAAGTGAAGTGAAGTGAAGTGAAGTGAAGTGAAGTGAAGTGAAGTGAAGTGAAGTGAAGTGAAGTGAAGTGAAGTGAAGTGAAGTGAAGTGAAGTGAAGTGAAGTGAAGTGAAGTGAAGTGAAGTGAAGTGAAGTGAAGTGAAGTGAAGTGAAGTGAAGTGAAGTGAAGTGAAGTGAAGTGAAGTGAAGTGAAGTGAAGTGAAGTGAAGTGAAGTGAAGTGAAGTGAAGTGAAGTGAAGTGAAGTGAAGTGAAGTGAAGTGAGTGAAAGTGAAGTGAAGTGAAGTGAAGTGAAGTGAAGTGAAGTGAAGTGAAGTGAAGTGAAGTGAAGTGAAGTGAAGTGAAGTGAAGTGAAGTGAAGTGAAGTGAAGTGAAGTGAAGTGAAGTGAAGTGAAGTGAAGTGAAGTGAAGTGAAGTGAAGTGAAGTGAAGTGAAGTGAAGTGAAGTGAAGTGAAGTGAAGTGAAGTGAAGTGAAGTGAAGTGAAGTGAAGTGAAGTGAAGTGAAGTGAAGTGAAGTGAAGTGAAGTGAAGTGAAGTGAAGTGAAGTGAGTGAAGTGAAGTGAAGTGAAGTGAAGTGAAGTGAAGTGAAGTGAAGTGAAGTGAAGTGAAGTGAAGTGAAGTGAAGTGAAGTGAAGTGAAGTGAAGTGAAGTGAAGTGAAGTGAAGTGAAGTGAAGTGAAGTGAAGTGAAGTGAAGTGAAGTGAAGTGAAGTGAAGTGAAGTGAAGTGAAGTGAAGTGAAGTGAAGTGAAGTGAAGTGAAGTGAAGTGAAGTGAAGTGAAGTGAAGTGAAGTGAAGTGAAGTGAAGTGAAGTGAAGTGAAGTGAAGTGAAGTGAAGTGAAGTGAAGTGAAGTGAAGTGAAGTGAAGTGAAGTGAAGTGAAGTGAAGTGAAGTGAAGTGAAGTGAAGTGAAGTGAAGTGAAGTGAGTGAAGTGAAGTGAAGTGAAGTGAAGTGAAGTGAAGTGAAGTGAAGTGAAGTGAAGTGAAGTGAAGTGAAGTGAAGTGAAGTGAAGTGAAGTGAAGTGAAGTGAAGTGAAGTGAAGTGAAGTGAAGTGAAGTGAAAGTAAGTGAAGTGAAGTGAAGTGAAGTGAAGTGAAGTGAAGTGAAGTGAAGTGAAGTGAAGTGAAGTGAAGTGAAGTGAAGTGAAGTGAAGTGAAGTGAAGTGAAGTGAAGTGAAGTGAAGTGAAGTGAAGTGAAGTGAAGTGAAGTGAAGTGAAGTGAAGTGAAGTGAAGTGAAGTGAAGTGAAGTGAAGTGAAGTGAAGTGAAGTGAAGTGAAGTGAAGTGAAGTGAAGTGAAGTGAGAGGAGTGAAGTGAAGTGAAGTGAAGTGAGTGAAGTGAAGTGAAGTGAAGATGAAGTGAAGTGAAGTGAAGTGAAGTGAAGTGAAGTGAAGTGAAGTGAAGTGAAGTGAAGTGAAGTGAAGTGAAGTGAAGTGAAGTGAAGTGAAGTGAAGTGAAGTGAAGTGAAGTGAAGTGAAGTGAAGTGAAGTGAAGTGAAGTGAAGTGAAGTGAAGTGAAGTGAAGTGAAGTGAAGTGAAGTGAGTGAAGTGAAGTGAAGTGAAGTGAAGTGAAGTGAAGTGAAGTGAAGTGAAGTGAAGTGAAGTGAAGTGAAGTGAAGTGAAGTGAAGTGAAGTGAAGTGAAGTGAAGTGAAGTGAAGTGAAGTGAAGTGAAGTGAAGTGAAGTGAAGTGAAGTGAAGTGAAGTGAAGTGAAGTGAAGTGAAGTGAAGTGAAGTGAAGTGAAGTGAAGTGAAGTGAAGTGAAGTGAAGTGAAGTGAAGTGAAGTGAAGTGAAGTGAAGTGAAGTGAAGTGAAGTGAAGTGAAGTGAAGTGAAGTGAAGTGAAGTGAAGTGAAGTGAAGTGAAGTGAAGTGAAGTGAAGTGAAGTGAAGTGAAGTGAAGTGAAGTGAAGTGAAGTGAAGTGAAGTGAAGTGAAGTGAAGTGAAGTGAAGTGAAGTGAAGTGAAGTGAAGTGAAGTGAAGTGAAGTGAAGTGAAGTGAAGTGAAGTGAAGTGAAGTGAAGTGAAGTGAAGTGAAGTGAAGTGAAGTGAAGTGAAGTGAAGTGAAGTGAAGTGAAGTGAAGTGAAGTGAAGTGAAGTGAAGTGAAGTGAAGTGAAGTGAAGTGAAGTGAAGTGAAGTGAAGTGAAGTGAAGTGAAGTGAAGTGAAGTGAAGTGAAGTGAAGTGAAGTGAAGTGAAGTGAAGTGAAGTGAAGTGAAGTGAAGTGAAGTGAAGTGAAGTGAAGTGAAGTGAAGTGAAGTGAAGTGAAGTGAAGTGAAGTGAAGTGAAGTGAAGTGAAGTGAAGTGAAGTGAAGTGAAGTGAAGTGAAGTGAAGTGAAGTGAAGTGAAGTGAAGTGAAGTGAAGTGAAGTGAAGTGAAGTGAAGTGAAGTGAAGTGAAGTGAAGTGAAGTGAAGTGAAGTGAAGTGAAGTGAAGTGAAGTGAAGTGAAGTGAAGTGAAGTGAAGTGAAGTGAAGTGAAGTGAAGTGAAGTGAAGTGAAGTGAAGTGAAGTGAAGTGAAGTGAAGTGAAGTGAAGTGAAGTGAAGTGAAGTGAAGTGAAGTGAAGTGAAGTGAGTGAAGTGAAGTGAAGTGAAGTGAAGTGAAGTGAAGTGAAGTGAAGTGAAGTGAAGTGAAGTGAAGTGAAGTGAAGTGAAGTGAAGTGAAGTGAAGTGAAGTGAAGTGAAGTGAAGTGAAGTGAAGTGAAGTGAAGTGAAGTGAAGTGAAGTGAAGTGAAGTGAAGTGAAGTGAAGTGAAGTGAAGTGAAGTGAAGTGAAGTGAAGTGAAGTGAAGTGAAGTGAAGTGAAGTGAAGTGAAGTGAAGTGAAGTGAAGTGAAGTGAAGTGAAGTGAAGTGAAGTGAAGTGAAGTGAAGTGAAGTGAAGTGAAGTGAAGTGAAGTGAAGTGAGTGAAGTGAAGTGAAGTGAAGTGAAGTGAAGTGAAGTGAAGTGAAGTGAAGTGAAGTGAAGTGAAGTGAAGTGAAGTGAAGTGAAGTGAAGTGAAGTGAAGTGAAGTGAAGTGAAGTGAAGTGAAGTGAAGTGAAGTGAAGTGAAGTGAAGTGAAGTGAAGTGAAGTGAAGTGAAGTGAAGTGAAGTGAAGTGAAGTGAAGTGAAGTGAAGTGAAGTGAAGTGAAGTGAAGTGAAGTGAGTGAAGTGAAGTGAAGTGAAGTGAAGTGAAGTGAAGTGAAGTGAAGTGAAGTGAAGTGAAGTGAAGTGAAGTGAAGTGAAGTGAAGTGAAGTGAAGTGAAGTGAAGTGAAGTGAAGTGAAGTGAAGTGAAGTGAAGTGAAGTGAAGTGAAGTGAAGTGAAGTGAAGTGAAGTGAAGTGAAGTGAAGTGAAGTGAAGTGAAGTGAAGTGAAGTGAAGTGAAGTGAAGTGAAGTGAAGTGAAGTGAAGTGAAGTGAAGTGAAGTGAAGTGAAGTGAAGTGAAGTGAAGTGAAGTGAAGTGAAGTGAAGTGAAGTGAAGTGAAGTGAAGTGAAGTGAAGTGAAGTGAAGTGAAGTGAAGTGAAGTGAAGTGAAGTGAAGTGAAGTGAAGTGAAGTGAAGTGAAGTGAAGTGAAGTGAAGTGAAGTGAAGTGAAGTGAAGTGAAGTGAAGTGAAGTGAAGTGAAGTGAAGTGAAGTGAAGTGAAGTGAAGTGAAGTGAAGTGAAGTGAAGTGAAGTGAAGTGAAGTGAAGTGAAGTGAAGTGAAGTGAAGTGAAGTGAAGTGAAGTGAAGTGAAGTGAAGTGAAGTGAAGTGAAGTGAAGTGAAGTGAAGTGAAGTGAAGTGAAGTGAAGTGAAGTGAAGTGAAGTGAAGTGAAGTGAAGTGAAGTGAAGTGAAGTGAAGTGAAGTGAAGTGAAGTGAAGTGAAGTGAAGTGAAGTGAAGTGAAGTGAAGTGAAGTGAAGTGAAGTGAAGTGAAGTGAAGTGAAGTGAAGTGAAGTGAAGTGAAGTGAAGTGAAGTGAAGTGAAGTGAAGTGAAGTGAAGTGAAGTGAAGTGAAGTGAAGTGAAGTGAAGTGAAGTGAAGTGAAGTGAAGTGAAGTGAAGTGAAGTGAAGTGAAGTGAAGTGAAGTGAAGTGAAGTGAAGTGAAGTGAAGTGAAGTGAAGTGAAGTGAAGTGAAGTGAAGTGAAGTGAAGTGAAGTGAAGTGAAGTGAAGTGAAGTGAAGTGAAGTGAAGTGAAGTGAAGTGAAGTGAAGTGAAGTGAAGTGAAGTGAAGTGAAGTGAAGTGAAGTGAAGTGAAGTGAAGTGAAGTGAAGTGAAGTGAAGTGAAGTGAAGTGAAGTGAAGTGAAGTGAAGTGAAGTGAAGTGAAGTGAAGTGAAGTGAAGTGAAGTGAAGTGAAGTGAAGTGAAGTGAAGTGAAGTGAAGTGAAGTGAAGTGAAGTGAAGTGAAGTGAAGTGAAGTGAAGTGAAGTGAAGTGAAGTGAAGTGAAGTGAAGTGAAGTGAAGTGAAGTGAAGTGAAGTGAAGTGAAGTGAAGTGAAGTGAAGTGAAGTGAAGTGAAGTGAAGTGAAGTGAAGTGAAGTGAAGTGAAGTGAAGTGAAGTGAAGTGAAGTGAAGTGAAGTGAAGTGAAGTGAAGTGAAGTGAAGTGAAGTGAAGTGAAGTGAAGTGAAGTGAAGTGAAGTGAAGTGAAGTGAAGTGAAGTGAAGTGAAGTGAAGTGAAGTGAAGTGAAGTGAAGTGAAGTGAAGTGAAGTGAAGTGAAGTGAAGTGAAGTGAAGTGAAGTGAAGTGAAGTGAAGTGAAGTGAAGTGAAGTGAAGTGAAGTGAAGTGAAGTGAAGTGAAGTGAAGTGAAGTGAAGTGAAGTGAAGTGAAGTGAAGTGAAGTGAAGTGAAGTGAAGTGAAGTGAAGTGAAGTGAAGTGAAGTGAAGTGAAGTGAAGTGAAGTGAAGTGAAGTGAAGTGAAGTGAAGTGAAGTGAAGTGAAGTGAAGTGAAGTGGAGTGAAGTGAAGTGAAGTGGAGTGAAGTGGAGTGAAGTGGAGTGAAGTGGAGTGAAGTGGAGTGAAGTGGAGTGAAGTGGAGTGAAGTGGAGTGAAGTGGAGTGAAGTGGAGTGAAGTGGAGTGAAGTGGAGTGAAGTGGAGTGAAGTGGAGTGAAGTGGAGTGAAGTGGAGTGAAGTGGAGTGAAGTGGAGTGAAGTGGAGTGAAGTGGAGTGAAGTGGAGTGAAGTGGAGTGAAGTGGAGTGAAGTGGAGTGAAGTGGAGTGAAGTGGAGTGAAGTGGAGTGAAGTGGAGTGAAGTGGAGTGAAGTGGAGTGAAGTGGAGTGAAGTGGAGAGAAGTTTAGTGAAGTGGAGTGAAGTGGAGTGAAGTGGAGTGAAGTGGAGTGAAGTGGAGTGAAGTGGAGTGAAGTGGAGTGAAGTGGAGTGAAGTGGAGTGAAGTGGAGTGAAGTGAAGTGAAGTGAAGTGAAGTGAAGTGAAGTGAAGTGAAGTGAAGTGAAGTGAAGTGAAGTGAAGTGAAGTGAAGTGATGTGAAGTGAAGTGAAGTGATGTGAAGTGATGTGAAGTGATGTGAAGTGATGTGAAGTGAAGTGAAGTGAAGTGAAGTGAAGTGAAGTGAAGTGAAGTGAAGTGAAGTGAAGTGAAGTGAAGTGAAGTGAAGTGAAGTGAGGTGAAGTGAACTGAACTGAACTGAACTGAACTGAATTAAATTAAATTGAATTGAGTTGAGTTGAGTTGAGTTGAGTTGAGTTGAGTTGAGTTGAGTTGAATTGAGTTGAGTTGAATTGAGTTGAGTTGAGTTGAGTTGAATTGAGTTGAATTGAATTAAATTGAAATATGCATTTTACGCACACTTTCTGCCACAGCAGCAATAAGTGAAGTGAAGTGAACTGAACTGGAGTGAACTGAATTGAATTGAATTGAATTGAATTGAATTGAATTGAATTGAATTGAATTGAATTGAATTGAATTGAATTGAATTGAATTGAATTGAATTGAATTGAATTGAATTGAATTGAATTGAATTGAATTGAATTGAATTGAATTGAATTGAATTGAATTGAATTGAATTGAATTGAATTGAATTGAATTGAATTGAATTGAATTGAATTGAATTGAATTGAATTGAATTGAACTGAATTGAATTGAATTGAATTGAATTGAATTGAATTGAATTGAATTGAATTGAATTGAATTGAATTGAATTGAATTGAATTGAATTGAATTGAATTGAATTGAATTGAATTGAATTGAATTGAATTGAATTGACTTGAATTGAATTGAGTTGAGTTGAGTTGAGTTGAGTTGAGTTGAATTGAATGAAATTGAAATATGCATTTTAGATATGTAGGTAAATTAACTATTAGATAAGTAAACTAATATCAGGCGAGGTTTGGCTACATCGCTTGCTTAGATTTTCGCTTGTTTTGTATAGAAAACTAAGCATTCTAAGCCACGTGTAAAATTATGGGTCAGCCAAAAATTTCAACAAAACAAAATCTTAATCGTGTTAATTTACAAAAACAAATGAATGTGTCCTGTTACTTCGCTTTCAAACACAAAAAAAAAATTTGCGTTTCAGTCAAATGGTCATAACTTTGGAACAGTAAGACCTCTGGGCTGCGTTTAGGTCATTTTGGAAAGGGAAACGGTAGGGCTATGTTTTATGAGAAAAAAGCATAAGTTATCTGACATCTCGCTGAGCAAATTGAGGTTATGTGCACATTCTTACATCTTTTTGTAAACCTCTGTATCTCGTCGAATTCACTTTTTAAATTTTTTTTAATGATTCTCGAAGGTCTCCCAAAGACTTTACCAACAACACTTTACCAAGTACCCTCGGACCACCAATCCGAAAATTTTCAAACCGCTGCCATTTCGCCCCCTTGCATTTTTGGGGATGGTCGTAGATGGACACATTTTCATGAAATAAGCCAAGGAATACGCTGGTGAAATTTGTTCAGTAGTGACTGAACCACCTGGTATATCGATTTTAGTTAAATATAATATTCCCTTCAGTTGTAATACAAATTTGTTTGTTGTGCTGAGACTAACCAAACTTACTATTCCGTCGCACTAAACTCATTTCAGACATCATTGACCTGTGACAGCACCACATCATAATGGCAACAACTGAATGGAACTCTTAATAGAGCGCCATAAAAACAAGTTGTCGACCTCCTGTAGATGCAAAATGATTGCTGCCATGACAAAACAAAAATCACTACAAAAAAGCTCCAAGACGATTTTGATGAATGAAATAATCAAGAAGATATTGGGAAAAAGCAGTGGATGTGATGCCCATATCAAATGTCCGATTGATGCGAAAGTACTAATTAAATACGGCAACTTGAGTGGATTGTTTCATTATCGAAATATTGTTTAAAGTTGACGCTTCGTAAGACCCTCCTTAACATTTGGCACAAGTTCAATTCTCCCAAGAGTCATGAGAGGTAAACGCATGTCTCCCATTTACATGATTAAAGTTTTCAAGATTTCCGGTTCTACTACTTGTCGTTTTTCTGGGTTTGAAAGAAAATATGGGGACTTGTGGCCCACTTGTTGCTACTGCTTGGCATGTTCCAGCCACACAATGCGTGGCTAATTATAAGCGCACTTTGATCTGTTCCAAGCATGAATGAAAGACATACTTACCTCCTCCCCACTTGGCTTGCTTTCGCCGGTTGGCGATAACAAGGTTTGCGTGTGAGTCTTCTGACATCAGAAATGGTCATCATCTGTCCATCAGTCTTCACCAGAGATGAGAGAGACAGACAGAGAGACAGTTAAAATGATTGGTGGCTACGCACATAAGTAGTGATCGTTTGGATTTTGATTTGTTCATTCTTGTCTGCGTTTTTGACTTATTCGTTTTCATTTTTGGTTTAAATGAATATGAAAAGGGATCTTGACTGTCTCAGGTTTTTGGTCATGACAACCGAGGCAGAGAGAAGAACATGGTTAACGAGTGATGCTAATTGGACGTGAGTTGGGAAATTGAAATCAATTTAAACGAAAAATGTTAAATTTCTTGATTTTTATGATACATTTAGAAGTTTTTGTAATTAACCATCTGACAATCAATGGGGCAGAGAGGGAGAAAGAGAGAGTTGGCTAACGCTTGACGTCAAATGCATTTGCAATCTTATAACAGTTGTGGATATTTTATGGGATTTGATAAGTTATTGGAATACAACAGGTTTTAATTTATATATGTGAATGTGTTGTGGTTGGTTGTAATGAGACGCGGATGGTATAGTAGATTCAACGTGACATTTGAGAAATAACAATGTAATCCAAATGATACATGACACATTCTACAGGAACCATGTAGATGTTTGGAACAAACGCAAATCGGTTGCAACGATCGCGATATTAATTGCTGAAATCACTGTTTAGTCAAACAGTTAAATGAGTACATGCAAGAGTAGTTTGACAACTCTGTGATTTTTTGAATGAAAGATATGTTTTCCAGCGCTGATTTTCATTTATTCGGCCCTTTTATTGGTACTTTTTTGTTTTAAAATTGAAACTCAACGCCTTTCTATATTTCTATTAATATATCCTCCCGACTCCTAGTAAACCGGCAAAAAAAGTTTTATTTCTTTCCAATTTGTATATTCCTTTCAAATAATCGGACTGGTCAATGTCCTCAAAATAAACGTTTGTTGCAGTGATGACCTCTTCATTCGACCCAAAAATCTTACAAGTTCGCAGAGTATGACTGATGAGGTGGCAATTCGTAGCCCAAATTAAGAATTTTTAAAGAAAGAAGACTACAAACCTGTGCACCAGTGCTGTACCGCCATAACCGTGTTGGCCGACAGATCCACCTGTGCCTATTTGGTGAACATTCACCCGGACATGCCCACTGTTTTAAATGTTCTTAAGTTTCTGGTGTATAGTGATCGATCCATGTTTCGTCCATGGTTACGAAACGGCTGTTGAACATCGTCAAACACTCACGCTGAAAAATCTGTCCTGTTTTGTTGTTTGTATACAAATATAACGTGTTTGTAGTTTATCCCAAATATACTATACTTGTGTACAAACACATTTTGTTTGCTGTTTAATATTACATGTTGGAGACACAATGTAATGTTAGGTTTCATATTAGGTCACAAATTAATAGGTTTAAAATATGTTTCTGTGGCCCAAATGTGGATTTATTTGCTGAGAACTGCTTAAAACAAAAATGTTGCAGACAACAAAGCAGCATATCACCAGTTCAAGAAAACAATGCTTGGAAACATATACATGGTTCCAGCAATATCGCACTCAAACTACAAACGAGTCATAACCCAAAATTTACAAATTTGAAGTCGAGGTAAAAAACTGGTTATGCTAAGTTCAAAAATGTATGAAAATTCTCAAAAATGGGCATATTGATAAGGGGGGTTTAACGAAAGCGTAGAGATAATGACGATAGTTTTATGCAGTGGGTAGAAACAGCCCTTGGTTTTCGATTTTATGTAAAAAATTAAAATATCTAAAAATTTTGAGTTATGACTCCTTTGTAGTTAGAGTGCGATATGGTGCTGGGACCGTTTTTTCTAGCGCTCTGCTTTGGCGTGGCCGAGTGTGAGCAATTGTGGCATTTATCGTGCGGATAGTTTTAATTCCCAAATATGCATGTAAAATGTAATGTACACGCCCATTTGAGATGTCCAAACGCTGAAAAATCTGTAATTTTTTATTGTTTGGATGCAAATATAAAGTCTGTTTGGAGCTTGTCACAACTATAATATGCTTATGTCGAAACATATTGTGTTTGCTATTCAATATTACATGTTTGAGACACACATATATTTATGTTTGTGATGCAAATACAGCTGTGTTTGTTGCACTGTCTATGCTCTCTCGAGAGCAGGAGAATAAAAGAGGGGCAACGAGAGAGTCTATCTTGTAAGTGTGTGTATCTGTATTATTCTGCCTGTTAGTGAGTCATAAATATTCCTGAATGTGCGTGCCAATTGCAGATGAAGTTTCAGTTTCTTGTATTCATTCATCATTCATTATATTCACGAATGTGCTATCAAAGTGAGAAACGATTTTGAGGAAAGAAACTAGAATGGACAACAACGTGAAGCCCTTTGTCTGTCCGAGCCTTTACAGAGAGCATCTGAACGGCGGCCCATTTGTGAAATAAACGCTTGGCTTGCATGAACTAGATTTGTACATAAATCTATTCTTTCTTTGTGTAACAACGCATAGTGATAACCAATGCATAGCTGAAACCTTCCGGAAACAGAAACGTGAGAGACAACAAAGAAAATAGAAGCAAAGGAGCAGCAGATTCTCATTTCATGAAAAAAACAAATAATGCATTCAATGCACCTAAATGTAAAAAAGGCCGTTTTAAATCTTTTAATTTTTTGTATTAGTTATTTATAAATGTGGATTTATATTGATAAAATTAATTATAATAAATAATACATACATATGTATTCAAATCAAAGAATAATTCGTTTTTAAATATGATTATGTTTGGGGGAAATACGAATATGTTTCCACGTAAAAGCCAATAAACACGATACTGTTTACATTTAAACACAAGTGTGTTTGGGATATATTAATGTTTGAAATGTGTTCCAAACATATACATGGTTCCTGCAGAATATGTTTGGGAGAATATGTTAGAGACGCCGTTATTTTTCAGTGTGTACATCCTCAGGCATCTCACGGATTTTCATTATGCGGTCGTCCAATTTAATTTCATCAATTTCATCGTGGACCACAACGGAAGTCAGTAAGCCACGAAATTCTCTTTTTCATAACAAGTACAGAAATGTATGCTATGAAGATACGTGACAGAAGTGAAGCTTTATGTGTGTAGTTGAAATTATTTTAGCATTTCGCAATTTTGGCGAACGACTATGAATATTAGTTCGAATGTAAAGATATATATATATGGATGTTTAAACATTTGTGTACTTTCGCCTTGTCGTCTTCGTAGATGAGGGTTTACATTTTCTGGTCTTCGTGGATATCGTAGAGAAATCCTTTGCAGTCGTCTTGTACACCACCAGGCGTCAAATTTCACAAGTCTACACTTTTTTCAATTTAAATTCGCAAAATATCAATTCAAATTCGAAATTTCCAAATCAAATTAAGAAACTATAAAATTAAATTCATAATTTCCAATTGAAATTCAAAATATATCAATTGAAATTATTAATTTCTATTTGAAAATCAGAAAATATTAATTGAAATTCAGGAAAAATAAATTGATGTTGAGTAAACTCATTCAGAAAACATCAATTAAAATTCAGAAACAAATTATTTGAAACTTGGAAAATATCGATTGCAATTCGGAGGACATCAATTGAAATTCAGGAAATATCAATTAACATTCAGAAAATATCAACGTCGTTATATATACATTGGCCCCAAATTCAATTGATATTTTGTGAATATCGTTTGATGTTTTCTAAATTTCAATTGATATTTTCTGAATTTGAATTGATGTTTCCTGATGTTCAAATGAAAACGAAATCAGAAATTCTTAAATTATATTGTTCTTTTCTGAATTTCAATTGATATTTTCTGAGGTACAATTGGGAAAGGCGTAGTGTATTGGATCTACAACTTTTCCAATTGTAGTTCCGAAAATAGCAATTGAAATTCGGAAGTTCCAATTGAAATTAAGAAATGATCAAATCAATTTCTGAATTTCCAGTTGAAATTTAGAAACTACCAATTGGAAGTTACAATTTGTATTTAAAACCCAGAAAATATGAACTAAAATTCAGAAAATATCAAATGAAATTCAGTAAACTTAAGTTGAAATTTCTGAAAATATCAAATGAACTTTGGAAACAAATCAATTGAAATTCGGAACATATGAATTGAAATACGGAAAACATCACTTGAAATACAGACTATGCGAATTGAAATTCAGAAAAAATCAACTGACATTCAGTAAACTCAATTTGAAATTCAGAAAATAGCAATTGTCAGTCAGCAATAAATCATTTAAAATTCAGAAAATATCCATTGAAATTCGGAATTTCCTATTGAAATAAAAAAGCGATAAAATCAAATTGAGAATTTTCAATTGAAGTTCCGAAAATACCCATTGAAATATAGAATTTCCGTTTGGAAATCAGAAAATGTCAATTGAAGTTAAGAATATATCAACTGAAATTCAGAAAATGTCAATTGAAATTCAGAAACAAATTGTTTGAAATTTGGAAAATATCAATTGAAATTCAGAAAATATTAATAGAATTTCAGAAAATATTAAATGATATTCAGAAAGTATCAATTGAAATTCAGAAAAATTTAAATTCTGAATTTTATTCGATATTTTCTGAATTTGAATCTCTTAAATTATATTGTTCTTTTCTAAATTTTAATTTACATTTTCTGAATTACAGTTGGAGAAGCTTAGTGTGTCTTGTGTGTACAATTAAAATTGAGAATAGATCAATCTAATATAAGAATTTCTAATTCAGAAAATATCAATTAAAATTCAAAATATCCATTTTTTATATCAGAAACTATCAGAAAATATTAATTGTAATTCAGAAAGCATCTATTGAAGTTTTGAAAATATCAATTGAAATTCAAAAAACATCAATTGAAATACATAAATTGAGAATTGAAATTCAGAAAACTTCAATTAAATATCAGAAAAAATCAATAAAGTATCAGAAAATATCAGGTGAAATTCAGAAAACATCAAATGATATTCAGAAAATATCAATTGAAATTCAGACAAATTCAATTGACATTTTTCTGAATTTCAAGTAGTATTTTTTGAATTTTAATTGATATTTGCTGAATGTCAATTGATATGCTCCGAATTTCAGTTAATATTTTCTGAATTTCAATTTCACTTTACTGAATTCCAATTGATTTTTCCTTAAGTTCAATTGTTATAAGTTCTGAATTTTTATTAGTATTTTCTGAAGTTCAATTAAAAATTCTAAATTTAATTTGATGGTTTCTTAATTTGAATTGAAATCCGTCTCTTGTACATCAGAACATGGGTTCGATCCCCGCTCTGATCACCTTAGATTTCTTTCAATGGCGTTCACGTTGGCGTCATGGCGACACTATCGAGTACTTAGCCACGAAATAGCTTCTCAAAATACCGTTCGGAACCGGTGTAAAACTGTTGGTCCCAATCAGTGAGTATACAACTAGAAAGCGCACTGCTGACTGGTGGTAAGAAGCTCTTCGTGGGATGTAATGTGAAACTATTTTTTACAGCAACTGTTTTGCCAAATCTGAAAAAATCCTTGCAATTTTGATTTAACATAATTGAAACTTCACTCTGCTGTTTTAGCAAACTTGTTTGTTGCCGCCCTTTCACCCAACCTTTTCTGCTACTATTACTGCACGATGAAACAAACGGTCTCTGAAACATATTCTCCGAAACGTGTTCTGCAGGGACCACGTATGTGTTTAGAACACACTCCAAACATTCATATGTTTGAAAGTCCAAAACTCAAATGTATTTAATTGGAAACATTAGAATGTTTACAGGTAAACATGTTTGCCTTTACATGGAAACATAAGCGTGCTTCATTTCAAACATCCATATACTTTCGAGGAAGCGTTCGCGTGTTTCCTCCCAAACCTCCATATACTTACATGGACACACGTGCGTATTTCCTCGCAAACATAATAGAAACAAATTATTTTTGGATTTCAATATGTGTTGTATATTATTTAATATATATAATTTTATCCATATAAATCTACAATTATAACCAATTAATAATAAAGAACTAAAAGATTTAAAGCGTCCCAGTTTATATTTACTTGCATTGAATGTATTGAATGTATTGTTTGTTTTTTTGTGATTTAAGAATCTGCTGCTCTTTTGCTTCTCATTTCTTTCTTGTCTCTCAAGTTTAGTTTTCAGAAGGTTTTAACTTCGTCAATCGCTACCACATTTTAAATCACGATTATCACTATACGTTGGTACACAAAGAATATATGTATTTGTATACAAATCACGTTCATCCAAGCCAAGCGCGGTTTGAATACTGTGTGTTTTTGATGTGTTCACATCTATAGGCACGGGTAGGGCAATCTATGAAAGTGAACACATGCAAACAATACACAACACATACGTGATTGTTATACAACAATAGTCTCCGCCTGAAAATAAGTGTGATGGTATTGATGTAGCGGCAGCGAACAAACAAGCAGGTCGTCATCGCCAAAGAGTTTTGAATAGTATAGAGAACTCATGGAACGAATTGTATGGCTCTAAAGCAGTGGCGAATGATTCAAAACGTATTACTCTCTTTTTGTCATAACTTGGTTCATTCATAGTTTTGATGTGTAACATTGATGCCTTTTGAAACATTTATGCTTTCTGTATTGTTAATGTAATAATATTGTCGAAATGGTGCATTTATATTGAAATATTCTATAAAGAGAATAAGACTCGTTTGTGCTCTTTTACTCACACTCCCCATATGAGAGCGGGAAAAGAGTGCAATAGGTTGTCTATTCTATTCAATACTTTTTGCCGTCGCTCTGTTTATGATAAAACAAAAACAATTATTTCAGTTAGCTAAATATTGCTTTTTATTCAGCTGTATGCCAGCATTTATTTTAACACTATTACATCTAATTCTAAAGCAGATGTAAGAAAAAAGAAAGTGCAATAGCAAAAGAGCCTTCAGCACAAAAACTATTCGTTTTTTTATTTTCCAGTGTAACATTTACTAATGTGTTCATAGAAATCGAACAGGTACCGTGTAACAAAAACGTGTTAACACATCGCCCGTGAGTTCGAACACTCATTGATTTTTTTTTTTATTAAATTTCACAAATGGCACGGCGCTCCGATTTTCGCAGTAATGGCTCGGGAGACAAATAAATGGTTCACGTTGTTGCTCTTTTCAGTTTCTTTCCGCAAAATAGTTTATCATTTTAGTAGCACACATGTATACGAAAGCCATATACAAAAACCAAAGCAACCGTTCCTAACCGCCCTTCATTCATTCTCTTTTACTGATCACAAATATTTTCTACTAAGCACCTACCAAGCGCATTTGATATTCTATATCCGATGAACCATTGAGGAATATTTGTGAATCACTTACTGAAAGAATAATAGAAAATACTGCTATACACTTACAAGTAAATAAATAAATAAATAAATGGTTTCCCATTACATCCCATGAAGGGACTGGGGAGAACTTCTCACAATCACTGAGCTGTGCGCTTTCCAGTTTTCACTCACTGATTGGGACCTACAGTTTTACACCGATTCCGAACGGTAATTTGAGAAGCTTTTTCATGGCTAGATACTCGATAGTGTCGCCGTCACTATGCGAGGTAACCGTCGTCGAAAGAAAATTTGTAGGTGGTCAGATCCGGGTTCGAACCCAGGATCTCATGTACAAGAGCCGCGCACACTAACCATTGCACCACTTACAAGTAAGACTGTGAATAATCTCCCTTTGTTTCTCTTTCATTCTCTTACTCTCGAGAGAGCACAAACAGTGCAAAAAAACACAGCTGTGTTTGTATCATAAACACATATGTTTTTGGATCACAGCTAAGATTGCAATATTCTTAAGCAAACACAAAAACCAAGCAATAAAAAAGACCGACTGTTTAACGTGTAATATTCACTTTTTCCACAGCATGCCTACTTAATCAACCAAGCGCATTTGCTATCATCTGTCCGATTGATGACTGAATACATGAAACTAAATGGCAACAGATGTAAGAAAAACTCACTTCATCTTTAACATACATACGCATTTAGGAATTTCTATGGATCAGTGACTGAAAAGTAATGGAAAATACGACTACACACCTCTTTTATCCTCTTGCTCTCAATAGAGAGTAACTTGTGCAACAAACACAGCTGTATTTGTATCCCAAACACAGCTATACTTTCGTCACAAACCCATGTACTATAACATATTAATCCTTATGTCTTTAACATGTAATGTTGAGTAGCAAACACGTTGTGTTTGGACACAAGTATACTATACTTGCTACAAGCACCAACCACACGTTATATTTGCATCCAAACAACAACAAAAATACAGATTTTTCAATGTGCAACATATTTTCCTGACTTTAGCATCCCTTGCGAAGTGCACTATGCCGTATCTATTGGCAGCAGTCAAAAGCTTCCTCCTAACCTACCAACATACATAGTTTAAACACAAAAATTAACAAACAAAATGTGTGTAACGTGTTAATTAATGTGAAACATTTAAAAGCTATAAAAGCAACATAACATCGGACTTCATTTGGCGAACATGTTTGCAATACAAATTTGCATACTACGCACAAGAACTATGCAGCAAGATGGCTTTTGCTTGCAACACTAGTACGCAAAACTTGCAATACGATTGTGGCTGAAAGGGAAAATAAACATATACTAGACCATTCACCAGCGTTTGCAGTCCTCTGCTGGTTTTATGGAAGAAAGATCATTGATGTTAAAATTAATTTAAATTCAACTATTTTTTTTTACTGCGTTGCATTTAGACGTCGTCGTTGTTGTCGATTTTATAGCTTTTATTAGCCTCTGTCTTTCATTTAATTTACCACGCAATAATGTTGTTAATAAATTATACCTTAAAATGTATTCAAACATGCAACAGTAACAGAAAATGGTCAAGAATTAAACTTGATTTAGCTGACCGTTTCGATATTTGTTGTCATTTTTTTATTTCTTTTCAGCCACCAAAGTCTATCTTCTTCCCCAGAGCGATCGACCGACCGACCATAAGCGCCTAGATTGTATCGCGTGGTTGGGACAACTTGTGTTGAGTTCTTGGAATTATGCGCTTTGTGGCCCCGGTGTCTCTCTCTCTCTCACTCGATGTTTGTCATTAATTAGTTATATTTGATCGATGAAATTAGATATTTTTGTTCAAAATCATATTTAGATTTTCTTCAATCATGTTTAGTTTGAGATAAGAAAAACGCTCATGTCCATAATGCCATGGGCGTTGAATGGGTCTATTGAAGGAATTGCATGAAAGAGGAGCCAAGCAGCTGGTTGTGACAGGGCTGCCTTTCATGAAAGTTTATGTTTAACTGATTAACTGTCTATTGATACTAATTATTTAATATTTTTTTAATTTCAGATATTTCTCTTCTTGAATTTAAAATGTAAGTACAAGTTATTTTTTCGGTTTTAGAATTTTAACTACATGGGATGGTATGGTTAATGAGGTGTAATGAAAATGTATTTGTTTACAGCGAATATTAAATTTAATTAATCACAATAATATGCAATTATTTTTTGTTTATTAAAGTTTTCGTTGCATCTTTTTGAATTGTCTTGTGTATACAACAAAATTTATCTTTGACTGAAAACTGTCAAGAGAATACATCAAATATGCGAAAAATTAAATAATAATGAAATAATAATAACGTTAGTTTTACAGCCTGTTTTCCTATCTCGAACGAAAAGCTAAGCGAATGAAAATCAGTCGTTCGGATTCGACTGAAATTGGGATCCTCGAAATAGAAATTTTCGTTAGTCTGACTTTATTTTTGTTCCCAACTGGCAGCACATTCGGAATAAAGAAATCAAAATTTGTGCTGAAAAGTTTTTGATGTGCTAACATCTATAGGCACGGGTAGGGCAATCTATCAAAGTGCACACATGCAAACAACACAAAGCGTTAGCATCACATACGTGGTTGTTGTACAACAATAGTCTCTGCCTGAAAACAAGTATAAAGGTATTGATGTAGCGGCAGCGAACAAACAATCAGGTCGTCGTCGCCAAAGAGTATTGAACGAATTGTTTGTCTCAAAAGCACTGGCGACATCTGGCGAATGATTCAAAACGTATTATTCTCTTTTTGTCATAACTTGGTCCATTCATAATTTTGATGTGAAACATTGATGCCTTTTGAAACATTTATGCTTTTTGTATTGTTTTATGTAATAAAATTGTCCACCTGGTGCATTTATATTGAAATATTCTATAAAGAGAATAAGACTCGTTTATGCTCTTTTACTCAGACTCCCTACATGAGAGCGGAAAAATGGTGCAACAAGTTCTCTATACTATTCAATACTTTTTGTCTTTGCTCTGTGTATGAGAAAAGAAAAACAATTATTTTAGTGTGATTAATATTGCTTTATATATTTTAACAATATTACATCTAATGTTAAAGCAGATGTAATAAAAAAGAAAGTGCAATAGCAAAAGAGCCTTCAGCACAAAAACTTTTATTTTTTTTATTTTCCATTGCAACATTTACTAATGTGTTCATAGGAAACGAACAGGTACCGTGTAACATAAAGGTGTTAACACATCGCCCGTGGTGAGTTGGAAAACTCATTGAATTTTTTTGTTTTCATTCGACTTGAAACGACAAGATTGTGGAACCCTAATCCACTTTCTTCCGTCTAGAAAAAAAGCGAAAGCTTTCGTTCGAGATAGAGAAACGGGCTGTTAGTTTAGCGGAACGCTACTTTCAATCGAAATTTAAATAACATAATTTAAAATTAAGGATTTTATTTTAATTTATAATAATTCCGCAGCAAATTAAAATAAATCAAATAATAATTTAAACCTCAATACTTGGAATTCAAAAACATAAATACAAATTTGGAATTTTAACACCCGTTATTTGTGAGCAGTTGGCCAATTTGACATTTATGAAGTGACAGATTATTAGCTAAAGGTTAGGAATTTACGAAACGGGTCCCTTTTCTCTTGAAGAAAATAGGGAAACAGGGAAAACATAACATGAGGTTTCAGGGGACACCAAGTTGGAACGAAGTTCCTTTCGCTATATATGATGTACTAGTTAGTTCCAACACGCCTACGGCGCCCGTCGAAAAATACAATAATTGAAATGGATCTTTAAGAAAACATACTTTTTGTAAAATGATAAACTTTTTTTAAGAATTTTGTTTTATAGAATATATTTTTAATAACAAAAGTATATTTTTAGGTCCTTTTTGTAAGAATATGTATTATTTGTCCCTAAAAGGTCCTTTTTTAAAGAGAGGTACTTCTTTTATTAAAAGCTAATGTTTTTTTAAGAAAAGGTGCTATTTTCAAGTAGAAGTACTTTTTGTAAGAGAAAGCCATAAGAGTATGCATTTTTTTACAAAGAAGTACTTTTATTAAGAACAGGTACTTTTTAAAGAAGTGGTAATATTTTTAGGAAAAGATTATTTTTTTAAGAAAATGTACGTATTTTCAGAAAGACTGCTTATCTCAAGAAACGAAAATGTATTATTTTATTCTTAAGAAAATGTACTTTTAAGAAAAGGAATTTTTGTGAGAAAATCTACTTTTTAAGAGAAGGTATTGGTTTTTAGAATAGTTTTTTTACGAAATGGGAGTTTTTTTTTGAATTGTTCCTTTTTTCAAGAATAAGGTACATTTTTAAGAGTAGGTACTTATCTCAAGAAAAGTTAT
This sequence comes from Phaonia tiefii, assembly GCA_963931995.1. Classification (NCBI taxonomy): domain Eukaryota; kingdom Metazoa; phylum Arthropoda; class Insecta; order Diptera; family Muscidae; genus Phaonia; species Phaonia tiefii. The sequence goes on along the minus strand of OZ008370.1, from coordinate 248,786,095 downwards.
TTTGTTTCACAAAAATTGTACTGTTTAAAGAAACGTCAGTTTTTTAAGAAAAGTCAATTTGTTGAAAGAAAATGTACTTTTTTAAGAAATGGTACTTATTTAAAAAAATACTTATTTTAAGAAAATATACTTTTTGTAAGAAAATGTATTTTTTTAAGCAAAGGTACTTCTTTAAGATAAGATATTTTGGTTTTAAAAAAGGTACTTTGTTTAAGAATATGAATAGGTATTGTTTTTTGAAAAAATTTACACGTTTAAGAAAGGCATTAATTTAAGAAAGTGTTGTTTTTTAAAAACTTTTTCCACTTCGGCTTTTCTAAATTTACTTTTGGCTCCACCTAGAAAACTTCTCATTAAACAAGAAATTTCCTAACATATGTTAGTCTAGACACAAACCAAAGCAAAAGTACCCAATATATGTACATATATATCGGGTTTTTCAATAAGAGCGCTACAAAAGTTTTTTAAATAAAACAAAACCGGTTTTAGATACCAATGAAATTCTTTATTCCTGTGAAAGTACGTTCGATGCCATTATGTATGGAACTGGATTTCTTTTGCATGGCCACCACGAGCACGCTTGCAGAATTCCAGACGCTGAACCCAATTTTCGACGATTTTCAAGCATACATCGGCCGATACTGCTGCAATTTCACGTTTGATATTCGTACGAAGTTCATCAATCGTCGCTGGCTTGTTGACATAGACCATATACTTGACGTAGTCCCACAGGAAATAATCTAACGGCGTCAAATCGCACGACCGAGGCGGCCAATCGACTGGGCCATTACGTGAGATAACACGTTGACCAAACTTGGTTTCCAATAAATTGATTGTGGCGTTCGCTGTGTGACTTGTGGCGCCGTCCTGTTGGAACCACATGTCCTCTAAGTCCATATTATCCAATAGGGGCCAAAAATATTCGGTTATCATTGAACGGTAGCGATTCGCATTCACAGTAATGTGCCGGTCTTGATCATCACGGAAGAAGTACGGCCCAATGACGCCGCCGGCCCATAAACCGCACCAAACCGTAATTTTTTCGGGATGCAATGATGACTCATGGATTACGTGTGGCTTGCTGTCTGACCAATAATGCATATTTTGCTTATTGACGAAGCCATTCAGCCAGAAATGCGCCAACCATAAATTGGACGTAGCGCTCTTAAAGTTGAGGCCACTGACTCCAAATTTCGGTAGTAAATGGTAATAATTTCGACTCGTTGTTGGCTCGTATATCTTTCCATGATGAAATGGCAAACCTTACTGAAGAGAACTGTCAAAAGAGCGGGAAAAAATATGGCGTCGTGTCCCTATCGATTTACTTTTATAGCGTCTCTGTTGAAAACCCCTTTAGTTGATAATACTGGGTTGTAGCATAATAGTGTTAAAAAAAAGTTTTATATTTTTTTTAATTAGCCCCCATCCCACAACGTGCGATAAGGAACTTCGTGTCAACTTTGTTCTAAAGTTCTGAGTCTTCACCTCCAACTGTAGGAAAACTACAAAATAAATTCGTTAAAAATCGAGAGACATCAACGCATTTTGTGGATCAAACTGTGAAGGGAGTTCCCCACTCGGGGTCGTTAGGGGACAAAAGAACACGATTCGAAAATGAGTAAGAAGCCGCAGTTACCGTCAATGCTGAGAATTGGTGTGCCATCCTTAGCAATTCTTTGTTCCCAAAAGTTAAATAGGCGACGTACGGTTTCAACAATACGGCGCTACAGGTCAAAAAGCCAACGCTACAAGACTGAATACTAGTGTGGGTCGAAAAAAAATTGAGTCAGTCACCCACTAGATTTAAAGATTATCTAGACAGAATTTCGGAACCACAAAAAAAATTTTTTTTACACCCTAACTACCGCCTTTTTGGTTTCTTATATCCTGTGTTGCAATTTAAAGTCCGATTGGAAAAAGAAGCATACCGTTGTTCAGGTTTTGACAAGGGCTACATTTCGTGCATACATCATTTTTGACTCCGACGTGAAATTCGATTAGTAACCTATGCTATCTCGTTTTCTACCACCGTAATATAGCAGTTTTTGAAACAGTAGGAAAGGGCTTTAAAAATTGTGAAATATGTGCCTTGGAAGTACTCATTTTTGTTTATAACAATAAAGTTACAAGCGATTTAAAATTGTAAAATATACTCAAATTGCTATTCGTCTAGTTCCAATTGAAGTCGTTTTCTGTGTCTCAACTGACACGCGCCACACGCAATCCCACGGACTTACACCCACAATTTTTTTTTGTAAATACTGGTTTAAAATTTTGCTCCAGGCGTGAGATATAGACAAACCAATATTTTTTTATATTTGAAGAAAAATAATGGTAAAAAGAATGAAGTTTCATCATCTTACCTAAAGTTCAAGTGGTAGGTGAATGAAGGAAAAATACAAGCATTCAATTATAAAATTGTTAATGAATAAACTATATCAAATAATTAAATGTCCACAGAAATATATAGAACGGGAATGTTAATTTTTTGATTATATGAAATTAAATTAAAACCTGCGCGAATCTCGTTTGCAATAACGCTTACGACTTCTTATTTTGGAAATTTTTTTTCAATTGTTTTTCGTCTATAACTCTGCTTGCGGATTCATTAACAGTCCGCACAAAACGTTCCGTATTTTGAGTATGGCACAGAGAATCTATATAATAATTAAAATAATTTAAATATACACTTGTTTATTTTTTAGTATGTTATTACCAGGTATTTCAATAATTTCATCAGATGAATATTGATATCCAGCTAATTGCTCATCCGTATAGAATTGTAGACATGGCGGCTCGGTTATTTGCAGATTATCCCAATTGATTGTTTTTGCATTGCATGTATTTTTCCATAATTCACATATCACTTCAATAACATCTTCTATGTAAGATGATAAAATTCCTTTCTTCTTAGCACTATTTTTTTTTTCAAATAATAAAAATATTCAACCTCTTGGCGATTTATAGGTAATTTTGTTTTGTATATATCACAACACGCCTCGAATATCATTTTTAACCCGATTTCGAAATTTGATTCTTTTTTTACACTTTTTATCACAAATAAATTTTTGGTTAATGTATGAGAAATTCATACTACAAGCTTACAAGTGATGGACATTTTTCTAATTGAAAAATGGTTGGTTTTTGTTGGAAATAATAGACAATTCAGTTCAACATGCACTCACTGGCATGACTAGTCTCGAACTCAGTGACAAGTTCAACATCAGATGCTTAATTACAGTGCCTGAATCGTATATATACAAACTCAATTCAGCAATTCACATGTGCGAATTAGTATCGATCGAAGATCCCTAACTATCAACATACACTGAAAAGCCTATAATTCCAACAACAAGAAAATACAGTTTTTTCCACAATGTTCTTCTTTTCCTCATGCGTTCTCGCATTGTTGCAGTGCTTTGAGGTGAGTTTTAATCTATATCACAGAGTTGTATTTTTCCGTGGTATAACATTTTTGAAGACCGTGCTAGTGTCAGTTGCGTTTAATTGAATTTGAATTTTTATGGCCGATTTTTGTTAATTTTTGGTTAATGTATGAGAAATTCATACTACAAGCTTACAAGTCATGAACATATTTCTAATTGAAAAATGGTTGGTTTTTGTTGGAAATAATAGACAAAATTTTAATGTTTTATAACAGTAAACTGGCTGCGATTTTAATATTAATTAATACGAAAGACCAAGTAAGACATTATTTTGACAGTTCAATCATAGACAACTTACAAGTTTTTACTAAAGTAATTTCTCCACTCGAAAGTGTGCGAAGGGAGAAAAGTAACGTTTGATAAAACGAGAACAATATGGTTCGGTATTTTCTGTGCTATGGGAGAAAAGTACCGTTTGATGAAACATGAACAGCGATGTGCGTTTTGTTTTCATACGATGCCAAATGACAACACAGCACAAAAACAGTAAATGATGTGTGGTGTAGGGTGACGTACTTTTTTTAAAACCTCCATAACTTTTTTGCTTGTGAATAAAATTAAATGCTGTAAAGGCAAAAGTTTCATCGTTTTTAGAAGTCTTCACAGACGTTATGAGAAATAGGCATCCTGTGCATATAGGAAGCGTAATACAGAAAGTCAACAGTCAAAATTGTCTTCGGAGTCAAAAGTGCCCAAATGGAAAAATGGAGCCATTGGCAAAACATGAACAACGGTATGCATTTCGTTTCGATAGGATACCAAATAACAGCGTAGCACAATTAAACCTAAAATGGCGGTATGTAGGTAGCACGGATCAAAAAAATTTTAGGTGTTCTGAAATTGTCTTTGGATAATCTTTACATACACGTCGGGGGTGTCCTCCTCAACTTATTTTTTTTTATGGGGACCGACCCATACTACTGAATACCATTCTATCACCATCCTGAGATTCCTTTCGAAAGTCTTTGCAAAAATTTGTACATAACCAAATGACGACATACATATATTGTTTACCATACCATGTTGTGTGACAGACACTCCGGTTTCCGTCCCAAATATAGTTGTATCACAGCTTTGGCTAAAGTAGCAGAGAATATTTGACAAGATCTTGTTGACGGTAATATAGCATTTCTAGTTTTATTATACCACTTTTGCGCCCTGTGTTCGAAAACCGCATAATCAGACGAAACCCGGAAGTCCATTGGCCGCGCTGCAGCTGCGATACGACCCCGTTAGACTATTATTTAAGTGTAATGCAAAAAATGGCGAGTCCATTGAGACTTTCAAACACGAAATCGACACTGTCGTTGACGAGATAGATGCCCAAATAATCGAAAATGTACTAAAATATTGGGTAGATTAAATGAGGTACAGTATAGCAAGTAATGGATGCCATTTCAACGATGTTGTGTTTCAGTCATAAATGTTAATGATGGCCTTACCAATAAAATCATAATTTTGAAAAAATTTCTCTAGTTTTGTTATTAAATAGAAAATAGATTTTTCAAATTCCACTGACGGAAGACTTTATAAAATCCATTTGAAATTCAAAAATACCAACGAAATTAAAATTTTGAAAAAATTTCTATTAGAATTTTTTTTAACGCGAAATTAAATTAAATTCCAAATTTTACATGACCCACCTGTTATTACATACAATACAAAATGAAATAAATATACTTGGGTTTAGTTTCGAACTTATTTTATTCACGTTTGACATCTGAATGGAGAATATTTTAAATAGAATACATCCGGATTTTTTATAGAGATCGTGAGAATGTTAAAGTTGTTTAGAACCGATTGAAAAAAGGGAGTTACACTAAAAAAATACAATAAGTGTGAGAAGCTACTCGAACCGGTTTTCTATTTGGAACCAAAGAGTGAATATATTAGATATAGTGCGATCGCCCTTACTGACAAATAACTACAAGACTCTCCATTAGTGAGAGCATAACATAGGTGCGAACGGCAATTCTTATGGACAGACAAGTGTCAAAGTGAGAACCAATACAATACCGTATGATATATTTAGGTATAGTGAGAATAAACAAGTACAAGTGTTAAATTCGGCTGTGCCGAATCTTTGATACCCTCCACCTTAGTGTTAACCAGCAAAATATTAAATTTTAAAAAGGACCTTTTTTAAGAAAATGTACTTTTTAAAAAAAATAAAAATAAGTTACTTGTTCACAAATGCAATTATTTGTTCACAAATGCTCACAAATGCAGGATGCTCACGAATGCTCACAATGCTCAAATGCTCACATGCTTAAGTACTTAAGAAGAAATGTACTTAAGAAGAAATGTATTTGAGAAATTTACTTAAGAAATGTACTTAAGAAAGAAATGTACTTAAGAAATGTACTTAAGAAGAAATGTACTTAAGAAATGTACTTAAGAAGAAATGTACTTAAGAAATGTACTTAAGAAATGTACTTAAGAAATGTACTTAATGAAATGTACTTAAGAAATGTACTTTGAAATGTACTTAATATACTTTGAAATGTACTTTGAAACGTACTTAAGAAATGTACTTTTTTTTAAGAAAATTTACTTTTTAAAAAAAAATAAAAATAAGTTACTTGTTCACAAGTAAAATAAAAACGCATTTTTTAAAAATAAATAAGCATTTTTTAAAGAACTGTTAAAAAAAAACAAGCTGGGACGAGAGTTGAACCAACAACCCTCAGACTCCAACGCGCAACCCTTTACACATCAGGCCACAGCGACCTTAGATGAAGCGTGACAATTCATATAAATGTATGAACACACGAAAGTACATCTAAACATTCTAAAGTACTTAGCTATTATAAAGAACAACAAAGATTTTCAACATGGAAATTCACCACACGGCAAAAGGAGTAGTTTAGTATAAAACTAGAAAAATTAATGTGAACATTTTATTAAAATTTTTTCCAATGGACCAATTTCGCTGATTTTCAATACCAAACTGTTCAGGAATATGTGGAACATTCTGGCCAAAAACCAAACCGCGTTATCGCCGATTAAAGTCGTGAGAATGTTTTCAACAGACGGACATGGCTATATTGACTCCGGTTGTTATAAGGATCAAGAATATATTTACTTTATGGGGTCGCAAAGCCTTATTTCTATATGTTACAATCAGAATGACAAACTGATATATACCCTCTATCACTGACAGTGGAGGGTATAAAAAGCATTTTTTAAAAAAAAAAAAGCATTTTTTAAAGAACTGTTAAAAAAAAGCAAGCTGCAAAGCACTTTTTTAAAAAAAACATTTTTGGGAGACTTGTAAAAAAAACAAAACAAGCTGCGACCAGAGTTGAACCAACAACCCTCAGACTCCAACGCGCAACCCTCTACCCATCAGGCCACAGCGAGCTTAGATGAAGTGTGACAAAATTCATATAAATGTATGAACACATGAAAGTACATCTAAACATTCTTAAGTACTTACCTATTCTAAAGAACAACAAAGATTTTCAACATGGAAATTCACCACACGGCAAAAGGAGTAGTTTAGTATAAAACTACAAAAATTAATGTGAAAATTTTATGAGTTTTTTTACGTTTCCAATCATAAAATTTTTTCCAATGGACCAATTTCGCTGATTTTCAATACCAAACTGCTCAGGAATACGTGGAACATTCTGGCCAAAAACCAAACCGCGTTATCGCCGATTGAAGTCGTGAGAATGTTTTCAACAGACGGACAGACGGACATGGCTATATCGACTCCGGTTGTTATAAGGATCAAGAATATATTTACTTTATGGGGTCGCAAAGCCTTATTTCTATATGTTACAATCAGAATGACAAACTGATATATACCCTCTATCACTTACAGTGGAGGGTATAAAAATGAGAGACTAACATATAATGAGTGATATTCTACAAATAAAGGGTTTTTCAACAGAGACGCTACAAAAGTAAATCGATAGGGACAGCAAAGATATACATACGAGCCAACAACGAGTCGAAATTATTAAAATTTACTACCGAAATTTGAAGTAAGTGGCCTCAACTTTAAGAGCGCTACGTCCAATTTCTGAATTCAAAATTCTGAATTTTATTTCTGGCTGAATAGCTTCGTCAATAGGCAAAATATGCGTTATTGGTCAGACAGCAATCCACACGTAATCCATAAGTCATCATTGCATCCCGAAAAAATTACGGTTTGGTGCGGTTTATGGGCCGGCGGCGTCATTGGGCCGTACTTCTTCCGTGATGATCAAGACCGGCACATTACTGTGAATGCGAATCGCTACAGTTCAATAATAACCGAATATTTTTGGCCCCAATTGGATAATATGAACTTGGAGGACATGTGGTTCCAACAGGACGGCGCCACAAGCCACACAGCAAATGCCACAATCAATTTATTGGAAACCAAGTTTGGTGAACGTGTTATCTCACGAAATGGCCCAGTCGATTGACCGCCTCGGTCGTGCGATTTGACGCCGTTAGATTATTTCCTGTGGGGCTACGTCAAGTCTATGGTCTATACCAACAAGCCCGCGACGATTGATGAATGTCGTACGAATATCGAACGTGAAATTGCAGCAGTATCGGCCGATTTATGCTTGAAAACCGTCGAAAATTGGGTTCAGCGTCTGGACTTCTGCAAGCGTGCCCGTGGTGGCCATGCAAAAGAAATCGAGTTCCATACATAATGGAATCGAACGTACTTTCACAGGAATAAAGAATTTCATTGGTATCTAAAACCGGTTTTGTTTTATTTAAAAAAAACTTTTGTAGCGCTCTTATTGAAAAACCCGTTATATGTTTGCAATTATTGTTTTCATAAATTGAAGATCTGCTGCTGCTTTGTTCCTGTGTTGTTTGTTTTAAGCAGTTTTCAATAAGCAAAGTCAGATGCGGGTGACAAAAACCTATATTATAACGTATTAATCATTGATTCTCTAACAAGCAATATTGAATAGCAAACGTAATGTGTTTCGACACAAGCATACTATATTTGCGACAAGCTTCAAACATACGTTACATTTCCAACCAAACAATGACACATTTTTCCGCGTGTATGATTTACACGTTATGTTATTCCAGTTATTGTGAGAATATAATCTTAACTAGCATCACAATCCAAACATTCCACAGCAAATCTCTGCCATTAATCCGGTTCCAATTTCGCCGTTTATCCAGTTCATTCGAATGATATTGATTTTCCCAATTTTATCCTTTGAAAAAAAAAGAAAACTGTGTCTCTCCTGTTATGTTCGCTCATTACCCACAACCACCACAAGTATTGACAACATCAAACATATTTTATTCAATTTTATGCGAATTTTTTTGGTTTTCCAAAGAATTGCCAACGCATTCATTTGTGGCACAATCCGCCAGTTGTGTGTACACAAATCTTGGTCATACGCTATCACCTATAAAATAAACAATTTGATTGTTTGTTGCACATGCAAATGGCATTTTGGTGTGATCAAAATCAAACTGAACATACGACTTAAACATGTTCACTGGCAAACCTGACGATAGGTGATCTGCTGATTTTGAGGGGTGGCAAGGGGACAGGAATATTTTACGAAATGGCTTGTAAGACGTAACAGTTATCAACTTCAACTGCCACAAATGCTAATTAAATGCAACATAAGTCCATAAACACTTTGCATCCGAACATATAACAAATGTCAACATCATTATTGACGGCCATCATCATCGTCAACATGATTTGGGTTTGGTGATGAAGTCCCGACAGCAAAGTTGTAGACACCATGTTTGCATTTTTTTTTAAAGAAAACGAGGGTGGTTTGCTGAATTAAGGAAAGGGGGCATTTTGCTATGATATAGCGTTTTTTATAATTTTATTCATAGGTTCACTTATCGTGGTATATGTCAAACCTATTACCAGGGCTGTGGAGAGAATTGACTCCAGCAATTTGATAATCCACGACTCCCTTCTGACTTATACTTACTTACTTATCCGGTCTCGAACGATCCCTGTAGGACAGAGACGTTACAAAACGAAGATAACATATTTCGCCAACCAGTTCGATTTTTTGCCTTATATCTCCAGTCGGCAAATACCAAGTGTACGCAGGGAATCGTCAACCTGATCCTTCCAACGGAGTCTTGGTCTACCTATTTTTCGTCTTCTCCGCTTGATTTTCAGGTTGATGTTGTAGTTTTTGTTTACGACAGATCCGAGGTTACGACAGAAATTCATCCACCACCTCGAATTAACGATCACGCTTTGGTCTAATCGCGTGGAGGCCCTGCTCGTTGAAGCCATTAATTTTGTCTTGTACACATTTAGTGTCAGACCCACTTTTGCCGTCACCTTCTAAATTCTTGAAACCACCGCATTGATATCTATATCACCAGCATACGCGAGCAGCAGGTGACTTTTGCTGCCGATGGTTTTATTCATGTTGACTGCAGCTTTTCTCATAATGGTCTTCATTAAGATGTTAAAGAGATCGCACGATAGGTTGTCGCTTTGGCTGAGGCCTCGCTTAATTTCGAAAGGTTCGGTAAGATCCTTATCAACTTTCACTGCCGATTTAGTGTTCGCCAAAGTCAGCCTTCAAAGGCGTATGAGTGTTGCAGGAATACCAAGCTCAGACATTGCTTCATATAGTTTCTCCCGTATCGGGCTATCGAAGGCCACTTTATAATCGACAAATAGGTGATAGGTGTCGATTTGGTTTTCGTGGGTATTCTCCAGGATTTGACGTAGCGTGTAAGTCTGGGCAGTTATCGATTGGGCAGGCCGAAAGCCACACTGGCATGGTGGAATCAGATCAGCTATAATTGGTTTTAGTCTTTCGCGTATTAAACTTGATAGAACCTTATATGCTATGGATAAAAGGCTTATTCCACAGTAGTTGGCACAGAGACTCGGGTCACTTTTTTTCAATATGGGACATAGTACACTGAGACTCCAATCGCCGGGCGTGCATTCATCTAACCAAATTTTGCTAATGAGCTGATGCATGCACCTTATCAGCTCATCGCCGCCAGCCGTAAACAGCTCCGCCGGTAATCCATCGGCTCCTGCGGCTTTGTTGTTCTTAAGCCGGGCAATAGCTGTTCTGACCTCGTCTTGGTTAGGAGGCGGACAATCGACGTCGTCGTCCATATTGTGATCGATTGTCTCATTCTCATTGGATATCTCATGTACCAGTAGCGCGGAGAAATGATCTCTCCATATTCCCAACATGCTCTGCACATATGCGATGAGATTTCCGTCCTTGTGGTTATAGAAGTTCCGTTTAGTCAATTAGTTCCGTTTTTAACTTTTTGGTAGAATTTTCGGGCTCCGTTCTTCCTTCTGTATGACTCAATTTTCTCACTCTCGCGCTTTCTCCACTGCCGTTTCTTACGCCTAAACCGACGGGGTACCTCCTTCCTTTTCTCCCTATGCCGCTCAATCGCAGCTCGCGTTGCAATTGACTGAAGCATTGCCATGCGTGCAGCGTTCTTTTTATCATTTGCAGTACGACACTCTTCACCGTATCATGGTTTGTTGCGAAGCGGTTTTTCAAAACCAAGTACAGTTGTTGCGGCAGTTTTTTATAGATTCGGAAATGGGGTTCCACTGCGCTTCAGGATAGTCATCGGGAGGGGGTGAATTCTGTGCCAAAAGTTGCGAGAGGTTCGTTGAGTAGGCTGTGGCTACATCTGGTAATAGCAACTTTCCGATGTCCAGCTTTTTCTGCGTCTGGTTTCGTGCGATTTTCGCTCTACTTAATCTTGTGCGAACCTTTGCTGCTACCAGGTAATGATCAGAATCAATGTTGGCTCCTCTGATCACTCGTACGTCCATTACACTGGATGAGTACTGCGTTACATCAATTACCACGTGATCAATTTGGTTCTTCGTTCTTTGATCAGGGGATACCCAAGTAGCCTTGTGGATGTCGTTATGCTAGAATCTTTATACCACTAATGACCATGTTTTTTGCCGCGCCAAAGTCAATCAGTCTTAGACCGTTGTCGGAACTGTCAGCATGTAGACTGAAATTGTCAATAGTTGGATGAAATACATTCTCCCTTCCTACTTTGGCATTCAAATCTCCTAGTACGATGTTAATGTCATGGCCAGGGCAGCGGTCATACGCTTCCTCTAGGAGCTCCTAGAATAGGTCTTGGGCATCATTATCTTTCTCTTCTATCGGGGCAAATTTGGGATATATAAAAATATTTCACTTTTGTTCCGATTGTAGCACTACGTTCACGCACAGGATTGAACCTAGAGACTAGATGTCGCAGTCTTTTGCCAACTATAAATCCGCAACCAAATTCATATTTTTTCTCATGGCAACTATAGTATATATCGCAGTTTCTTTTTCTTGTGCAGCCTTGTCCTGTCCATCGCCTTTCGTGGATAGCGGTAATGGCAGCCTTATAACTTTCGAGGACATCTGCCAATTTGATGCTTGCACCGGATCTATATAGAGTTCTTACATTCCGAGTGCATATCCGTAAATCGTGGTCCTTATAACGTTTGCGGGGGTCGTCAACAAGTAGGGGTTTTTGATGTTTTCTTTTACATTTTTGTGGCCGTCGGTGGTGCAATGGTAGTGTGTGCGCCTCTTGTACATGAGATCCTGGGTTCGATCCCTACTCAGACCACCTTAAAATACACTATCGAGTATTTAGCCATGAAAAAGCTTCTCAAAATACTGTTCGGAATCGGTGGAAAACTGTAGGTCCCAATCACTGAGTGAAAACTGGAACGGGCACAGCTCAGTGATTGTGAAAGCTCTCCCTTCCTTGTCCCTTCATGGGAAGTAATGGGAAACCATTTATTATTTTTTTTTCGTGTTTGTATTTTCACTGCTATTATGAACGGTGGCGGGAGGCAAACCCTGCCCACCGGGTTTATACAATTAACCTACTGCCAGGACATTTGATTGCACCCGCCCATTATGGATAAGATGCTGACCAGGATGCAATATGTCGAACCTGGATTTTCTTCTTTTGGTTTCTATCCACCTTTGGCCCATATGTTTGGCCCATCCGCCTTCTAAGGTCACAATAATATGCCCGATATCTTGATGAGCTTCAGTGACATCAATCACCTACTAAGTCAGAGACATATCAGTGATTGCATAGCGACTCAGGCTGCTCATCGGAAAGCCTTGACTTCAGCCGCTAAAAAAAAATAATCTACCATTGCCCTGGAACCACTACGTGGAGTAAAAAATTACATGAGGTGTCAGGGGATACCCGGTTGGGACGAAGTTTCTTTCGTTTTATATTATTTCTAGTTAGTTCCAACACGCCTAAGGCGCCGGTTGAAAAATACGATAATTTAAATGGATCTTTAAGAAAAGATTCTTTTGTAAAATGATAAACTTTTTTTAAGAACAATTTATTTTATAGAATATATTTTTCTTAAAAAAAGTATATTTTTTGGTCCTTTTTGTAGAATACGTATTATATTTTCCCGAAAGGCTAATTTTTTAAAGAGAGGTACTTCTTTTATAAAAAGCCAATGTTTTTTTTAAAGAAAATGTAATATTTTTAAGAAGAAGTACTTTCTGAATGAAAGTCATAAGACTATGAATTTTTTTTTACAAAGAAGTACTTTTTTTTAGGAACAAGTACTTTCTAAAGAAGTGGTACTCTTTTTAGGAAAAGGTTATTTTTTAAGAAAATATACTAATTTTCCGAAAGGCTACTTATCTCCAGAAAGGCTACTTATCTCAACAAAAGAAAATAAAACATATTAGTTTATTTTTGTACTTTTAAGAAAAGAATTTTTTGTAAGAAAAGTTATTTTTTTAAGAGAAGGTAGTTTTTTTGAAGAAAAGTTTTATTTTCAGAAATTGGATATTTTTTTAAGTTGGTGTTTTTTTTCAAGAATAGGTACATTTTTAAGAGTAGGTACTTATCTCAAGTAAATTTATTTTGTTTCACAAAAAATTTATCCTTTAAAGAAAAGGTAGGAGGTTTTTAAGAAAATGCAATTTGTTGTAAGAAAATTTACTTTTTTAAGAAAAGGTACATACATATTTGAAAACAATACTTTTTTTAAGAAAAGGTACTCTTTGTTAGAAAATTTACTGTTTTTAAGCAAAGGTTCTTCTTTAAGATAAGGCATTTTTTTAAGATTAAGGACTTTTTTTAGCTTTAAATTATTTATTGCCCAAATTCAATTATGCAAATATTAGTTCTTATCCTACGGTATCTTTCCTCTAGCATCCAAAGACATATCTAGAGTTACAATTTTTCCTTCTCAACAATTTATTTTACTACAAATTACTTTGCACCTTATTTTTAATTTTCGTGGGAAAAGGACGCTGCAGGAGAAAAATTTATTTCTCCAAAATCGGGCGATGTTTTAGAAATAATATTTCATGTTTTGTTTTAGCGAGCGCCGCTGTAGTAAAGTCACTTTTAAAAATACCATGCTATTCTTCTTGAAAAGAATTTTATATTGTGTTTAAGTAAGCGCCGCAGTCGAAATATAGCGCGATTTTTTCCGAAATGCTTTTTATATTTTGTTTTAAGTAGCGCGGCTGACTAAAAGTCTCCAAAATCGCACGATTTTTTCGAAATAATTTTCCATATTTTCATATAAGAAAACGAAATACTGCTGGAAATTGGGGATAGTAAATTCAAAAAGTGCACCTCAAGGGTTATCAGCGGGTATATAGTTGGTTCGTGGTTGAAGCCGCATTTGGTCACAGTGAGCGAAATTCGAAAAAGGGTCCCGAAACTGAAAATCTTAAATTGCGCGATTCTGAAATACTGCTGAAAAATGGGGATAGTAAATTCGAAAAGTGCACCTCAAGGGCTATCAGCAGGTGTATATTTGGTTCGTGGTTGAAGCCGCATTTGCCCACAGTGGGCCAAAATCTGTTTTCGTATATAAATTTAAAAAGCGTATTTGGACATTCTGGAATTGTTCTGAAATATATGGTAACCATTTTTGGAATGTATTCCTCGAGGGCTCGAGCGTAGACACTTGGTCCATGGTTGACGACGCATTTGGTCACAGAGGGCGAAATTCGAAAATGGGCCCCGAAACTGAAAATCTTAAATTGCGCGATTAGTAAATTGCGCGGATAGTAAATTCGAAAAGTGCGCCTCAAGCGTTATCAGTGGGTATATAGTTGGTTCGTAGTTGAAGCCGCATTTGGCCACAGTGGGCCAAAATCAGATTTCGTATATTAATTTAAAAATCTTATTTGGACAATCTGAAATTGTTCTGAAATATATGGTAACCACTTTTAGAATGTACTCCTAAAGGGCTCTAAGAGCGTATACACTTGGTCAATGGTTGACCACGCATTTGGTCACAGTGACCGAAATTCGAAAAAGCGTCCCGAAACTGAAAATCTTAAATTACGCGATTCTAAAATACTGGTGGAAACTGGGGATAGTAAAATCGAAAAGTGCACCTCAAGTGCTATCAGTGGGTATATAGTTGGTTCGTAGTTGAAGCCGCATTTGGCCACAGTGGGCCAAAATCAGATTTCGTATATTAATTTAAAAATCTTATTTGGACAATCTGAAATATATGGTAACCACTTTTAGAATGTACTCCTAGAGGGCTCTAAGAGCGTATACACTTGGTCCATGGTTGACGACACATTTGGTCACAGTGGGCGAAATTCGAAAAGGGTCCCGAAACTGAAAATCTTAAATTGCGCGATTCTGAAAAACTGCTGGAAATTGGGGATAGTAAATTCGTAGAGTGCACCTCAAGGGCTATTAGCAGGTATATATTTGGTTCGTGGTTGAAGCCGCATTTGCCCACAGTGGGCCAAAATCTGTTTTCGTATATAAATTTAAAAAGCGTATTTGGACATTCTGAAATTGTTCTGAAATATATGGTAACCATTTTTGGAATGTATTCCTCGAGGGCTCGAGGGCTCCATGGTTGACGACGCATTTGGTCACAGAGGGCGAAATTCGAAAATGGGCCCCGAAACTGAAAATCTTAAATTGCGCGATTAGTAAATTGCGCGGATAGTAAATTCGAAAAGTGCACCTCAAGGGCTATCAGTGGGTATATATTTGGTTCGTGGTTGAAGCCGCATTTGGCCACAGTGTTTATTATGTACTTTAAAAACCTGAAGTTTTTGAACGACAAAATTATATACTTTGCAACATGTTTTTGAATTACCACATTAATAATATAAATTCCGAATATATATGCTTTCTAATTTCTAAATTTGATTTTACAATATTGTTCTAATCGGCTAAAAAGTAATTATTTTTATATATTCTCCCATGTTAAGCGCTTTAACATAGCTCTGTTAACACAATAACAGTGATCAACTAACTGAAGTGGTTTGTGTCTTTGCTAGTTATATTCAAATTTGTCTTCACGCACATCACATTTGTATGGGTTTTTTGGGCAGTTTTTCATACATTTTTTGGGCAATTTTTCGTTGCCCCATATTTTTTTTAAAGCCAATTTACTTGTGAACTTTCGTGGAAAGTTCCAAAAGTCTAGCTTTTACCGTTTTCGAGTTATTTGAAAATAAAAAAACGATACTGATTCTTTTGAAGGCTTATAAAACCCACTCAAATTTTAGGGTTGAGCTTTTGTTAGCATAGGCCTACTTTCCACCAAATTTCATCAAAATCGGTGACATGTTACTTGGAAAATATTTTTTTTACTACTCCATATACTAAATATTGGTTACATGCTCCACCTAGAAAACTTTCCATTAAACAAGAAATTTCCCAACATATGTGCGACATCTGGTTAGTCTAGACACAAACCAAAGCAAAAGTGAACAATATAGTTGATAATAGTGGGGTTGAAGGGTGATAGTTTTTAAACAAAAGTTGTTTAATTTTTTTCATTTAGCCCCACCCCGCAACGTACGATAAGGAGCTTCGTTGCCAAAAAAAAAATTTTTTTTTAAAAAAAGTTTATAATTTTACTAAAAGTATCTTTTCTGCAAGATCCATTTAAATGATGGTATTTTTCAACGGGCGCCTTAGACGTGTTGGAACTAACGAGTAACTAATATATAGCGAAAGGAACTTCGTTCTAATCGGGTGTTCCTGACACATCATGGGATTTTTTTCCCTCTTGGTGTTCCAAACAGCGCGAGTATAAAATATTGATAAACTAGATCTTCTTTTCTTCTTCTCCTCCGGGTTTTAAATCAAAAACATTGAATCGTCTCTGAATTGGCATGACACACCCCGACTCTTTGAATGCCAAACAAATCTAAACCCCTAACTACTTACTGAAGATTGGCAGTAATTGGCCACAGGAAACAATTCAATTGTGATGTTCTCATGCTTTCTATGCCTACCCTCCGTATCCTGTCAACAACTTAGCTCCTAGTGATTGCGAGCAATAAAATCATGATGGTGCTGTGGTTTCTTTCCCTCTTACAGTGTCATTTGCCTATCATTTAATGTCCAAATACTACACGCATTGGCCATTCGAGTGATGGCTGATACAAGACATAAAAACAGCCACCACTTGAAACACTCGATGATACTCTAGTGATTGGTTTAGCCGGCCGGAGGGAACGACAACTTCGCGACAGAAACTATTGAATGAATGTTGTTTGCATTACAAGGCATTACCGTCATGTTTTCTCTGGCTACCCGAAATAAAATAATGAAAATAAGTACCACACAAATGTTTTGGCTAAATGAGGATTTGTTGTCGTTTACCCAGCCAATGACTTGTTGCACTATTATGACTCTGTTAAGATAACAGACAGCCAGTGATTTCGTTTACACATTTCATAGAGTTGAATTGAATTAACCTTTCAGAGCAGCGCAACATCTGTGTGCCGAGTTTGTTTTCATTCCATTATTTATTGCTCAAATTGTCATTCATAAACTCAGCAATTTTATGTGTTTCATATAAATTTTCGATTATTTACATATGCATTTTAAAACCTCATAAATTATCTGGAAAAGGGGAACTGGGGCCCAACACCAGCACCATCACCATCACCATCACCAGCAACGGCACCGGCACTTCTTTGGAGCAGATAATATTGAAAACCTTAATTATCTTTAAGAATACACTTAAACCCATTAACAGACACTTAATGCATTAAAATTTTGCATAAACTTTTTTTTTTTATTTTTTTGCTCAAATGCCACTTCGCTTCTTGGCCAGAGTTGGATGGTTACAAGCTGGTTGCATGTTCAACCATCATTTTCTGCTTTCATGCGTTTTTTGATCGCTTTATGTTGTTGATAATTTCCTTAAATGCGTATAAAACAAGAATCGCTTCAAAATTTCAACGTAAGGGTAGTTATCTTGAATTATGTCATTTTAAAAAGTTTATTATGTTTTTGAACTATTGAGTGAGAAACGGACGTAAACGAAAGACTTAAGACACAAGCGTGAAACGGCAAAGTTGCTGTGTTGAGGATATTTGCGTGCGTGTGTGGAGGTACTAAAGATTTGTGACACGAACTTGTTGAAATGCGTATGCCAACATTAAAGCCGCCTCAAAGAAAGTTTTCATATTTGTTTTTTGTTGATAAGTTTTATTTGGAAAGAGTTAAGATTTACTGTATTTGGGTTGAGTGTTTTTATACAGGGTGGCTCAGTCACGGCTGGACAAATTTCACCAGCGTATTCCTTGGCTCATTTCATGAAAATATGTCCATCTACGACCATCCGCGAAAATCACCCTTGCAAATGGCAGCGGTTTGAAAATTTTCGGATTGGTGTTCGGAGGGTACTTGGGTAAAACTGCTAAGTTCTGGTCCGATTTTTGTTTTGTTTTTGGGATAGTTGGAAAGGCCTTTAAGACACCTTTCAGAAAGAAACTACCCTGTATAATGGCCGATTTGTTGACTATTTGGTTTTTGCAAATGTACGAAAGCAAAGGAAATTTGTACAAGTGAATAATCGGATCGGTGAATCAATTTAAGAGAAAGTGGCCCAGCAACATATTGCCAGAAACTTGTATATGTTTTGCAAGCATGGTTTTCACCAATTGAAGATTTGTTTCATATTTGTTTCTTTGTTGTATATCACGATTTTTTTTCAACAGTTTTCAACAAACAAAGTCATAATATTTGTGTCACAAAAACATATATTATAAACTCTTAATCATTCTGCCTCAAACATGTAATATTGAATATAAAACACAATGTGTTTGGACACAGGTAAACTATTTATTTTCGTCCCGAAAGCGGGCAAATGATCTGATGTCAAACCACAGGACTTTAGACCAATAATCCTTTTGTTTAAAAAAACAATGTTCTCAAAACTTTTGAAAGGTTACTGGACATTCATGTTCGAAGTACTCTTCCACAGAATCTACTATCGAGTTCTCAGCATGCCTATATCAAGGGCAGGTCAACTGAGACGGCTCTCCACTTTATAGTCAGCATAATAGAAAACATTCTTGAGAACAATGTCTTCGATCTGGGGACCTTCCTGGACATCGAGGGAGCCTTCAATAACATATAACTTTCGGTGATTCTCAGGTCGTTACAGAATCTAGGACTCGACAGCTTAGTGACACGCCTAATTGGGAAGCTTCTGGTGGGAAGCTTCTGGGTGGTGTTACAATTGCTAGGAACGTTAACAGGGGGACACCGCAGGGGGAAGTCCTGTCTCCACAATTATGGTTAACTTCTGTTAATGAACTGCTTCATGAATTAGACTGGCCCGAATGCCAGGTCTTTGCCTATACCGATGATATTGCTATCATCTGTACGGGTAGAAACCTCAATTTACTTAGCATTCGTACAACCAGACTACTTAGTCTGATTTCGAACTGGACCACTAACAACGGCCTATCACTTAACCCACTTCAAACCAAGCTTATCTTGTTCTCTCGGAAATATAAAATACCCGCATTTGAACTGCCGTCAGTTAATGGGGTGCAATTACAGTTGACGGAAAAGAT
This sequence comes from Phaonia tiefii, assembly GCA_963931995.1. Classification (NCBI taxonomy): domain Eukaryota; kingdom Metazoa; phylum Arthropoda; class Insecta; order Diptera; family Muscidae; genus Phaonia; species Phaonia tiefii. The sequence goes on along the minus strand of OZ008370.1, from coordinate 248,766,825 downwards.
CAAGTATCTAGTCATAATTCTCGACAGAAAACTGTCTTGGAAACCGAATGTGGGGGAGAGGCTGTAAAGGGGCGATAGGAAAGCACTGGGGAAAGTCTCCTAACATCACCATGTGGATTTATACGGCAATAGTCGGACCAATACTTCTCTATGGTATCGTAGTTTGGTGGAGGTCCCTCCAAAATAAATATATTCTGAATTCCTTGATGAAAATTCAAAGATCAACACTGATTAGCGTTAGTGGGGTAATGGGCACGACGTCAGGTACTGCACTTAGTGCTATCCTATCATACTGATATCATGGCCGAATCAGCGGCTGCTACATCCCTGGTGAGAATCAGAGATTGTGGCGTCATGACATCGGTGCATTTCGGACACGCTGAATTACTACACCGGATCAACTCTATTCCCGTAAAAACGGACTACTGTGTCCCCTACCTTCTACCAGCGACAAATCTAAGGACTTCTACCTGGGAAAGACCCTGGGAAAAGTCACTGGAAGGGGACACCAGCAGTATCAAATTTTTCACGGATGGATCAAAGTTGGACGAGCAAGTAAGCTATGGGGTCCATTCACCGGACCTAAATGTAAATATATGCTTCAACTTGCCTGATCACTGTAGTGTATTTCAGGCGGAAATTACCGCCATACTGGAGGTTGCTGAACTACTGAAAAGTAATGTCCCAACCCTCGGGAGAATATGTATCTACACAGACAGCCAGGCTGCCGTAAAATCCCTGGAAGCCATGTTGGCTACGTCCCCGACGGTGAATGATAGCAACTCATCACTAAGGGTGATGGCAGAGTATTTTGACATCAGGCTCGTCTGGGTACAGGGTACTACGGCATAGGTTCTTCCGGCGAAAGAAGGTGTTAGTATGTCAATCTCTACCTGCCGTTTACGGATCAGGCAGTGGGCCGATAATATGCTCAAGGGCAAGTGGAGACTTACTTCAACTTGCAAACAAGCCAGGGTCCTCTGGCCATAGGTGGACAGGAAGAGGACTAGGCAACTACTTAACTTGCCGAGAGGCAGGTTATCCACAATGATAGGAACACTTACGGGACATTGTCTTGTAGGAAAACACGCCCTAAGATTGGGACATAGAAACAACACTCTATGTAGATTATGCATGGAAGAGGACGACGAAACACCTTCTCTTGGATTGCCCTGCTCTGGCAGGACTGAGAAGTAGGATATTCGGAACACATTTAGTTAGCACCGTAGCACTACAGGATATTCCTGTACGTCTTATAGAAAAATTCATTGAAAGGGCAAATTTGCTAGATGACTAGTCAATAGTTGCTCTAGAGGAAACTGCAGGTATCACAATGGGCTTCTTTAGCCTAAGTGTGCTAGACAGAGTGCTGTCTTGCAGCCTTTTCAACCAACCAATTAACCAAACTATACGGTAGCCGTCGTGGCCGTCGGTGGTGCAATGGTTAGTGTGCGCGGCTCTTGTACATGAGATCCTGCGTTCGAACCCGGCTCTGAGCACCTTAAAATTTCTTTCGGCGGCGGTCACCTCGCATAGTGATGGCGGCACTATCGAGTATTTAGCCATGAAAAAGCTTCTCAAAAAATACCGTTCGGAACCGGTGTAAAACTGTAGGTCCCAATCAGTGAGTGAAAACTGGAAAGTGCACAGCTGAGTGATTGTGAGAAGTTCTCCCCGGTCCCTTCATGGGCTGTAATGGGAAACCATTTATTTTTTTTTTTTTTATATACGGTAGCCGTCGGTGGTGCAATGGTAGTGTGTGCGGCTCTTGGGCCTGAGAACGTGGGCTCGATCCCTGCTCTGACCACCTTAAATTTTTTTCGACGGCGGTCACCTCGCTTAGTGACGGCGACACTATCGAATATTTAGCCATGAAAACGCTCCTTAAAATGCCGGTCGGAACCGGTATAAAATTGTAGGTCCCAATCTGTGAGTGTAAATCTAGAACGCGCAAAGCTCACTGGTTTGTGAGAAGCTCTCCCTAATCCCTTCATGGGATGTAACGGGAAACCATTTATTTATTAATTTCTAAACTATGCTTAAGACAAGCTGCAAGCACGATATGTTTGCATCCAAACAACAAAGAAAGGTGGATTTTTTAGCGTGCATTTACTTTTTACAGATTATTTCATGCAAATGCTGCTCACGGCTACGCTTCACGTTGTCCATTCTGAAGGTCAAATTATGGCCCACATTTGTGGCCATCGGTAGTAAAACTAGAACGCGCACCGCTAATCCATTCATGGGATGTAACGGGAAACCATTGTTTTCCCACATTTCGCCCGAAATCTCATCAATGACATGTATAATGTTATCTTCCAAGGCAGCAATCGTGGTTGGCTTGTCCCTGCCGACGAGAGACTTCAGGTGTCATTAAAAAAAATATAACAAGCCTGTGTTAGATAACACGGGCGCATAGGTCAGACGTAGAATACGTTAGTCATTTTGCAATTAAAATATATGAATTAAATATAATTTTTGATAAATGATTTAAATCTATCTAATATATACGCATACAGCTGATAGCTAGTTATTAAGTTTTTGTAACATAAGTAGGCGTTTGCATGTATTAAAGTTAATTAATTTTAGATAGGATCAGTTATGTGTGATAAGTTATTTTATGTATGTACAGTATAATTTTTAGTAAAATAAGACAACAACAAAACTACCAAAATGATGGCGATAACCCAAATAAGTTTGGAAACCACTGATCTAAACGATAGTTTTGAACAAGATTTATTAATTTATTTTTTAGTTTGTGTGCTCGAAGACTGTATGCCATATGTTTAAGGATGAAACTACATATATCTAGTTTAACGTATTACATTATAGCGACATCTTCATTTGAAGTACAGCTACAGCAATACATTTTATGATATGGCAGCACAATAGATTAGCTGCTTTCCAACTACTTCCCAATCTATTCACAGAAATGTGTTTAGGAAAAACGCCATTGATATAGTGAGCGTATGCATCGCCAATCCTTTGTATTAATGTACATACACACACATTTACACGCTGCTCGCAGAAGTAAACAAACGACAGCAAAGATCTGTAAACTTTCAAGCACACACAAGTGTCCACGCTCCCCTCCCTTCATTTTATGTTCCCATCCAAACGAACTAATAACCGACCGATCCAACAAAACGAAATGTACACACACACACATTTCACGCTGCTCGATAAATAAACAAAGCACAGCAAAGCCAAAATCATTTGATTTCACAACAACAACAAAAACAACAGCGGCATGTACAAAAAAAGTCTAAAATATCATGCTCTTAAATATTTATTTCCTTAACTACATAAAACTTTTATATATACACATATAATTTTTTTAATGTAATTCGAAACAAAACATATTACCAAAACTGAGTAACATATAAAAATGGCTAAAATATGTTTTAATATTTAAGTAAAAGTGGGTGAAAGTTGACAAACATTTTCTCAAAATTTTGTGCTCCAGATCAACACCCCTACCTTACCGTATAACGTATTCTACGTTAAAAAATTGTCTTGTGGTATAAAATTGCACGAACAAGACGGTCAATTGTCAGCACCGCCACGTGAGCTTCATTGTTCACCAAACTTGACTTTCAATTGGTTCATGGTATCGCGTGCAATGTGGCATGTTGCACTGTCCTGCTGAAACAACATATCAACAACGTCCAATTCTAAATATGTGTTCATGGAACGGTACCTTGCTCCATTGGCCTTAATGTGCGGCCATCATCGTCTTTGAAGAAGTAAGATCCAATGAAGCCGCCTGCTCAGGTGAATTTCTCAGGGTGCGTTATAAGCTCTTGAACAGCTTCAGGCTGCTTTTCGGATCAAATTCAACAATTCTGTAAAGCCAAAAATGAGCCACGTCGCTGAAGACAACATTTCGCTAAAAAAGTAGATTTTCTTGCAGCTTCTCTAAGGCAAACTTTCCGAAAACATGACGTTGTGGTAGCTCGCCCGGCTTCAGCTCCTGCACCAGCTGTATTTAGTACGGGTTTAGACCGAGGTCCTTACGCAAAATCTTCCAAATGGTAGAATAACGCAAACCGTATTGCTGCGATCGGCGACGCGATCTTCATTAACACTGGCGGCTACAGCGGCAATATTCTCCTCGGTATGCACTCACGGATACGGGCTGGTGGATTTATGTCCAATAGAGTGAAGCTGGTGCGAAACTTGGTCACAATTTTGGCTTGAGTTGCCTGTTTAGTGGGTCAATTATGATGACCATAAGTTGAACGTAACTTGCGAAACACATTTTTCACAGAACACGAATTTTGATAAAAATAATCAGTCAATGATTTGCAAGCGTTGTTCGTTTGTATGTCTACTCTCGATAAAATAGCAAGGCAAACTGCACATTTCTGACTTTGACTCATGTCCACGAATCACGGGAGATCTGACAAAAACTAAATAGTACAAAAGTTCAGCCGTTACAGAATGATGTTTGTCGTGTTATTTGTAACAGTATTCACATGTTTGGCCATCGGTGGTGCAATGGTTAGTGTGCACGCTTCTTGTACATGATAGCCTGGGTTCGATCCCTGCTCTGACCACCTTAAAATTCTTTCGACGGCGGTCACCTCGCTTAGTGACGGCGACACTATCGAGTATTTAGCCATGAAAAAGCTCCTCAAGCTCCGGTGTAAAAGCTGTTGGTTCCAATCAGTGAGTATAAAACTAGAAAGCGCACAGCTCTCTGGTTGTGAGAAGCTCTCCCCAATTCCTTCATGGGATGTAACTTGAAACAATTTATTTATTTTCACATATTTACATTGGAGTCATTTAGGTTGCTAAACTATGAATTACAAGATATTTCAAATCCAGTCCTGTACGACTGATTACCTTCAAGAGCATCAACTCGGTGAAAGTTATTGCTTGCCGTGTCTTCCACAGGTATTAACACAAAGCACATGCATAGAAAAATTGGGTTGAACCAAGCAAATTTGCCGTAACCACATTTAGAGATGGTCACAATCGAATTTAGAAGTTGTCACGATGAAATTAGAGGTTGTCACAACCGAATTAGAGGCTGTCACAACCGAAGTAGAGGTTGTCGCAGCCGAATTAGATCACAATCGAATCAGAGGTTGTAACAATGGAATTAGAGGTTGTAACAATGGAATTAGAGGTTGTCACAGCCGAATGAGAGGTTGTCACACACGAATTAGACACACAAGAGAATATGAGGTTGCCACAAGCTAATTAGAGGTTGTCACAACAGAATTAGAGGTTGTCACAGCCGAATTAGACACACAGACGAATTAGAGATTGTCACAAGCGAATTAGAGATTGTCACAACCGAACTAGAGGTTGCCACAACCGAATTAGACACACAAGAGAATAACAGGTTGTCACCAGCAAATTAGACGTTGCCACAACCGAATTAGAGGTTGTCACAGCCGAATTAGAGGTTGTCACAACCGTATTAGGGGTTGCCGCAACCGAATTTCACGTTGCCACGATCTACTAGGGGATTGTTCAAACTGTCGTTAGGAATTTGTCGAAAACTAATAAGAGGTTGTCCTATCCTTCTTTAGAGGTTGTCACAACCGAATTATGGGTTATCCTAACCGAAATAGATACTATCACAGATTCGAATAAGTTTTATTTTGAGGTTATGGTATCTAATGTGTTACAGAAATGAGGTTGTCCCAACCGTCTTTAGAGAGCATCGGGAATTTGTTTTGTAACAAGCGGGGCACACCGTGGGTAAAACTAATTCGAGTATGCTGAGTCCAGTGGTGCTAACCGTTTTTCTAGGTTGGCTCTTGCTTTTGAGATATTTGAGATCGAAAATTATTGCACCAAGTACATGAAAGCGCGAATTTTTCTCAATTATCTACCTTATATTGAATATAAATCGATATATATCGGCCGAAAAAACATCTTATCGATAACATGCATGCGAAACAGAAAAAAATAATACAATTTAAAAAAATAAATAATTTCGACTTCATGATGAAATTGGTAAACTGAACATTTTATTAAACTACACACTAAAGATAAACTATTTGAAAAAATTTAAATTTTTTTAATTTTTAATTTTGATTATGTTTGATATGCATGTTTATCAATAAGATGTTTTTTCGAGCGATATATATCGATTTTGAAAATTGGGAAAAATTCGCCTTTTTGTATTACTTGGAACAATAATTTTCGATCTCAAATATCTCAAAAACAATCGCCAACCTAAAAAAACGGTTAGCACCACTGGATTCGGCGTACTCGAATTAGGTTTACCCACTGGGTACCCCGCTTGTTACGTTTTTGCACTAGCACACTGTTATATTTGTAAATCTTTTGGGAATCAAATTAATTTGTCTCGCCACCTCAGGCCATTTTTGAAATCCCAGCTATGACGAATACAGACGTTGCCACAACCGAATGCAGAAGTTGTAGCAAACATTATATTTAGCGGCAACTACAACTGAGTCGCATTAGAGGTTGCCACAACCGAATTAGAGATTGTCACAACCGAATTTTATGTTGTCACAACGGCTGTAGTGTATCTCACATATTAATAAATATTGCTTCTATTAATTAAAAACGTATAGAGTGATCAGTTTGAGTGCTTCAACGAAAATTTAATTTAATATATACTTACTTACTTAGGTGACTTCACACAACCCAGATGGCTCAAGGGCTTTACAATATGAGGTTAACGTGTTGCTCCACCCGGCTCGACTTTCAGCTTTTCGATTTCTGTTGCTAAAGGCAATCTTCCACCTGGTGTTTCCAGCGAAATTTTGGTCATCCTATTGCGATGTCCTTCGAGTACGTCTTCGAATACCTTTCGCACTGGCTCATGCTGATCCATTCCACTGACTGGGCCACGCCACCATAAACGCGCTATTTCGGTACGCCTAACTACGTCGATGTGACGATACAGATTCTACAGCTCGTGGTTCTTACGACGTCGATACTGGTAATTTTCAATTATAGGGCCATATACTTTTCGGAACATTTTACTCTCGAGGACTTCCAGTGATGTTTCATCAGCATGCGATATGACCCAGAATTCTGCGCCATAAACAAGACAGGTTGTATTCGAGTCTGATATAGTTGGATCTTTGTTTCTCGAAAGAAGGTCTTATCACTGAAGTGCTTGCTTAGCCCGATATATCATCTGTTTGCAAGCACAATTCTAAATTTGATTTCCAGGCTGATTTAATTGCTTCTGTTTATGGCAGATCTGAGTTAAATAAATTCCTCCACTACCTGGAAATTATAAAGGTTATCAACGTTCACCCATTCATCCAATCGGGTGAATGTTCTGCTTGTGGAAGCGATTAATATTATTTTGCCTTCGTTTACTGCCAAACCCACTGTAACTGATTCCATTTAAATTCTCGAAAACACTGCAGTAACTTCTCGCAAATTTCAACCAATGATGTCTAAGTCATCCGCATATGCGAGCAGCTCGTGACATTTGTTCCTGATAGTTTTATTTGTGTTGACTGTAGCTTTCCTTACGATGATCTGATCGAATGATAGTGTGTCGCCTTACCTGAAGCCTCGCATCGTACTAAATGTTTAGGCGAGATTTTAACCAATCTTTACTGAGAATTTCGTGTCGGTCAGTGTCATTCTACAAAGGCGTGCCAGCTTAGTTGGAATACCAAGGTCCGACATAACTTGCTACACTTTTCCCTGTATCGGGCTATCGAAGGCAGCCATATAATCTACAAAGAGGTGGTAGGTGTCGATTTGTTTTTCATGGGTTTTCTCCACGATTTGCCGAAATAATGTGAATATCTGGTCGATAGTTGACTTCCCAGACGTGAAGCCACACTGATAAAGTTCGACCAGGTCTGCAAAAAACGGGTTAAAACTTTCACACATTACCTTTAGAGAAGTGATCTCTCCATATTCTCAACATACTCTGCACATCTGTGACAATATTCCCGACCGTATCTCTTCAAACGGGGGCGCCCTGATCCATTTCCGTTGGTTTGGCTTTGTAGTTTTCGGTAGAATTTACGGGCCTTATTCGTCCCTCAGTATGATTCAATTTTCTCACTCTCGCGCTTTCTACACAACCGTTTGTTGTTCCTAAATAAACGGGTTTCCTCTCTCCTCATCTCCTTATACCGTCTACCCTAATCTATATTGAAATCTCCTGGGAGAAGTAAAGCAAAGATTCCCAACATCCATATTCCCAACATACTCTGCACATCTGTGACAAGATTCCCTCTCTTATCTCTAGAATGGGGGAACCTGATCCATTCCCATTGGTTTGGCTTTGTACTTTTCGGTAGAATTTCTCATTCTTCCTTCTTTAAGATTCAACTTCTCCTCACTCTTGCGCTTTCTCTACCACTCTTTTTTCTCCCTAAATAAACGGGTTTCCTCTCTCCTCTTCCCCTTATACCATCTACCTACAAATATTTTGAAAACTCCTGGGGCAAGTAAAGGAGAGAAGTAATCTCTCCATATTCCCTACATACTCCGCACATCTCTTACAAGATTCCTGGCTTAATCTCTACAAAATGGGGGTCTGATCAATTTCCGTTGGGTTTGCTTTGTGCTTGGCAAATTAACACTTCCTTTCGGAACTAAAGTATCGTGAATGCCATTGTTTTGAACGGGGTACAACTTTATTGCATAGGCCAGTTCCGTAGCCAGTAATATTTGTTTTGGTGACGGCTGTCCCATTCACATAGGATAGTATTTTGTGACGCCTGACTGCACGACCTTGAGTAAAGCAACAACAGGGAAGTTTGCGCAATATTTCCGATAACAATCATGATAACTGATTTTTATCGAGGATTCGGCTGATGTTTTCGGACGTTTCCTTCATTTCCGCAGACTATACAACACTGTAACTCATTCCCATGGGCCCGCTGGACAATTTTCAAGATTGTCTATGATGAGTCTATAATCAATCGCTGGTGCAATGGTAGTGTGCACGCTCTTGTGCATGATAACGTGGGTTCGATCCCTGCTCTGATCACCTTAAATTTCTTTCGACTGCTTCACCTCGCTTAGTGACGACGACACTATCTAATATGTAGCCAAGAAAATGCTTCTCAAAATACCGTTTGGAACCGGTGTAAAACTGTAGGTCTCAATCAGTCAGTGAGTGTAAAACTAGAACGCACACAGCTCACTGGTTTGTGAGAAAGTCTCCCTAATCCCTTCATGGGATGTAACGTGAAAGCATTTTTTTTTATAATAATCAAGTTAGCTCTATCATCAATGCATTTGAATTAGGGCAGACCTCATCTTCCGAAAAAAGTAGTGTTTGCACTCACAGAACTAATTGTTGGAAAAGAGGTTGTAACAAACGTAGATGCTGTTGTTGCCACCGAATTGATATGATGACAACCGAATTGAGGTTTTAAAGACTGAATTTAGTTCCCACAACTGCAATTCGGTTGAAGCAAACTCTAATAGTGTCTAATGATGTTGTGACAACCTCTAATTTGGATGTGATGATATCTAATGTGTTTGTGGCAACCTCTAAATTCGGTTTCGTTTAATGCTGTTATATTTTCTGTGGGTGTAACTTGACTGCTAGGTCATATTAAAAGCGATTTGGACGTCCTTTTCTAGGATATCCCACTGCTGTAGTGGAGATCCAAGAATATGAAATTTACTCTTAGCTAACTCCAAAACTCGAACAAGATCAATCAATTCCGCCTCAGTGACGAGATGAAATTGTCGTTTGTCGAAATCTGCGGAATACTATTCTGAACAAGATCATTCAATTCCGCCGGAGTGATCAGATGAGGCTGTAGTTTTGCGAAATCTGAGGAATACTGTTCATCATCGGCGGACATATAATTTCATTGTCCAGACTGTGGCTCAAAGTTTTAAAAATCCAATTGAAGCAAAGGGATTGACAAAGAATCGTTGTGATGAACAGGTCTTAGAGCTGAAGGGGGTGTTAAGATTCTGCATTGGAAGCTTAAATTTTTGGGCAAAGAAGAGGGTTGAAGTCATACAAAGGTAACAAACGATAGCGAGATTCACTATGGGTACAGAAAATGGTTTGATTGATTGATTTCTTTGAGCCATTTACTCAAACTATTGTAGCAACTGCTGCAGCAAAAATTTTCTATTCAGCTATTCTAGTCTCATTCCCACGCATTTCACGTAAATAGTAACATTCAAGCAACATCCTCTTCGCGCACCCTAATGAATCAATAAAATTATCACATAAAAAACAGACATTTTTCATTGATATTAATTTAATTAAATTGATACCATAACGACTAAACTTTTATGCAAATATGTATGTAGTTTTTGTATTTGTCTTTGTGCTAAATATGAAATGCAACACCTGAATGGAAATAATGTTGCCTTGTCCCATACAAGTACCCTAAATAAATGGGAATAACCATGGGACAGTCAGGTAACTGGACACATGACAATGTGACCACAATAACCACAAGTTGGCGACTTCAGCAATTAAAGCACACACCCGTAGCGTAGCGACGCGACGCCTGCGCTGTTGTCCAACTCCACCATAATTTCTGTCTGTTAGTTGTCCCTCTGTGTAAGCGTTTTCTTGGGGTTTTTTTGTCTTTCGTACGTGAGTTGTGTGGTTTTTAATGAGTTTAACATGTAATATTAAAGTCATTTCTTCGTGTCGTTTTTTTTTCCTTTGCATTCTTTTAGTGGGATACACAAATTACGGTAAGGAGGGAGGTATTGGAAGAGAGGTTAGACATGAAGAGAACTGCTGTGCAATGTTTAGAAATTATGCTTTTTTGATTTAGAGACATCTGTTATTACTTCTTCCGACATTTTGTCAAGCTCTCCGTGTTAATGTCTCTTTCGGACTACTGTCTGATGGTACCTAAAGTGAGAAGGCGGTAATATGATTAATCTGAATTGCATGTTAACACTAGTACCCTTCGGTTATCAAACGGCAAGAGTCACTGAAACTTATCTAACTATCAGAACATTTATTTTTCATTGGAAGGCGGATTCACCAATTTTACTGGTCATTAACTGATAAAATTATAGAAAAATTTCAGTTCGATCCATAATAGACGGCGGCAATATGATCTCTGGAAGGAGTTGAAATGAAAACCCTCGGAGAGCTGGTTCAGCCAACCGCCGCTATTTGTAATGGCAATAATAATACAAAACAAAAAAGAAGGCAATCAAACCCATCATTTATTGACGACAAACGTTATAAGACCTATGACCACCTGGAATATAATAAGCCAATGTTCACCTGTCGTATGTCACCAAAAATTGTGACGCCACCATTACTACTACCGGCAATGCGATACAAAGGACATAAGCTGCACAAGGAGAACAACTCCGATATCCACTATAGTTGCTGTGAAGAACAACATGAAATTCTTTGCAGGCTTATATACCCATAGAAAAACCAACCGATGTACGGCTACCCAATTTAGAGGTTGTCAAAACCACATTAGATACCATTATACCCGAACTGGAGGATGGCACAACCGTATTGGAGGTTGTCAACAATTGTACAGGACGTTGCCACAACCACATTGGAGGTTGTTACAAACGCATTGGAGGTTTGTCACAACCTACTAAAGGTTGCTTCAACCGAATTTCAGTTGTGAGGACGATGTTCAGCCGTGACACCCTCAAATCGATCGCGGCAACTACAATTCGGTTGCAACATCCGAATTTACGGTTGCTACAAACTCTTTTCCAACAATTAGTTCTATGAGTGTTGTTGGCAAAAGGCTACACCATCTATTGTAGTCTCTACAATCGACCCGGTGGGCGAATATAATCAAAATACTTTAATATTTCATTATATGGTGAACATGTCCCAGAGGAAGATTAAGATGACGAGATCACGGACATATTTTATGAGCTTCTACAACAGACTTATAATCACTGCCGTTTCCATAACATTAAGATTGTTCCAGGGGATTTTAAAATTGTCTGGCAAAATCTATTGCAACCGCCCGCCGGTAAATTCAGTCTACCTGTCAGCACTTCCGATAACGGAAATATACATACATATAAATGTAACTTCGGCAAAAACATGGTATATTCATAATGAAATGCAAATCAAACTGAGGACAATTGATAATAGCGTTGCCAGATATAACTAGTTTGTGGCCGTTTAATCGTTACCAGAAAACATAACCACTAAAAAAACACCCGTTACATGAGAACGTGGGTTCGATACCTGCTTAGTGATGGCGCCACTATCGAGCATTTAGCCATGAAAAATCTTCTGAAAATTCCGTTCTGAAACTGTAGGTCCCAATCAGTGATTGTAAAACTATAAAGCGCATAGGTCACTGATTGTGAGAAGCTCTCCTCTATCTCTTAATGGGATATAGTGGGAAACAGCTTTTTCCACAGTTTAATAGAAGTTCATGCGATTCCAGGTGCTAATATCGATTCGGATCGTTATTTAGTTGCAGCAAACGTGCGCACAAGAACAAGATGAGCGGGATTCGCGCGAAACTAGATACAGAGATAGCTGGACTTCGGAATGTTGCTATTACCAGAGGTAGCTTCAGTCTGCTCAAAGTAGTGATTGTGAAGCACAGTGGAAACATATTTCCGACTATATAAAAACTACTAACAAACCTGTGCTTGTTTTATCAGGACAAACCATGTCCTTATCAGGACAAACCATGGTACAGTAATGATCGAAATCTCGAAAACCAAATTGAAGGTTAAGTCGATCGCACCTCGAGAGAAGAAATCAATTGAAACACGTTGGTTCGTCTTGTTACAATTTCAAACTGTCTCCATTTAATTAAAATACTGCAGACAAATCCAGTAAAACAAACAGCAGTAAAAGTCATATCTTGTTTGAAACTACGAGTTACTTCGTTATTTACGAGTTACTTCGTTATTTTATTTTCGAAAATCGGTAAGGAATCGTCAATAGTGCATGATAAAAAAAACCGGCCCCAGAAACATATTGCAGGAACCATGTATAAGTTTGCAAGCATTGTTTTCACGAAGTGAAGATCTGCTGCTTTCTTGTTTCATTGTAGTCTGACTCGTTTTTGTTTTTAGCAATTTTCAACAAACAACGCCATATTTGGATTAGAAAAACATATATTATAACCTATTAATCATTGTGTCTCCAACATATAATACGAGTATTGAACAGCAAACACAATGTGTTTGAACTATATTTGTCATAAGATACAAACACATTATATTCGCATCCAAAAGAACTACAAAATACAGATTAGTTAATGGTTACAGCGAACAAAATACAAAATTATCATTTTCTAACAATAACGGTTACTGATGTTGTTTCCTTTGTCCGTAAAAAGGAATTAATTGGACTGAATTGAATTGAGTTGAATTGAATTGAATTGAATTAAATTGAATTGAATTGAATTGATCTAAATTGAATTGAATTAAATTGAACTGAATTGAATTGAATTGAATTGAATTGAATTGAATTGAATTGAATTGAATTGAATTGAAGTGAATTGAATTGAATTGAATTGAATTGAAGTGAATTTAATTGAATTGAATTGAATTGAATTGAATTGAATTGAATTGAATTGAATTGAATTGAATTGAATTGAATTGAATTGAATTGAATTGAACTGAATTGAAGTGAAGTGAATTGAACTGAATTGAATTGAATTGAATTTAAATAAATTGAATTGAATTGAATTGAATTGAATTGAGTTGAATTGAATTGAATTGAATTGAATTGAATGGAATTGAATTGAATTGAATTGAATTGAATTGAATTGAATTGAATTGTATTGAATTGAATTGAATTGAATTGAATTGAATGGAATGGAATGGAATTGAAAGGAACTGAATGAAATGGAATGGAATTGAATTGAATTGATTTGAAATGATTTGAATTGAACTGAATTGAATTGAATTGAATAGAATTGAATTGAATTGAATTGAATTGAATTGAATTGAATTGAATTGAATTGAATTGAATTGAATTGAATTGAATTGAATTGAATTGAATTGAATTGAATTGAATTGAAGTGAATTGAATTGAATTGAATTGAATTAAATTAAATTGAACTGAATTGAAGTGAAGTGAATTGAACTGAATTGAATTGAATTGAATTGAATTTAAATAAATTGAATTGAATTGAATTGAATTGAATTGAGTTGAATTGAATTGAATTGAATTGAATTGAATTGAATTGAATTGAATGGAATTGAATTGAATTGAATTGAATTGAATTGAATTGAATTGAATTGAATTGAATTGAATTGAATTGAATTGAATTGAATTGAATTGAATTGAATTGAATTGAATTGAATTGAATTGAATTGAATGGAATGGAATTGAAAGGAACTGAATGAAATGGAATGGAATTGAATTGAATTGATTTGAAATGATTTGAATTGAACTGAATTGAATTGAATTGAATAGAATTGAATTGAATTGAATTGAATTGAATTGAATTGAATTGAATTGAATTGAATTGAAGTGAATTGAATTGAATTGAATTGATTTAAATTAAATTATATTGAATTGAATTGATTCGCAATGAAATGAATTCAACTGAATGAATTTAATGAATTACATTGAATTGATATGAATTGTATTGAATTAAATTGAATTGAATTAAATTGAGTTGGATTAAACTGAATTGGACTGAATTGAATTAAATTGGATTGAATTTAATTGAATTGCATTGAATTGAATTGAATTGAATTAAATTGCATTGAATTGAATTGAATTGAATTTAATTGAATTGAGTTGGGTTGAACTGGACTGAATTGAATTGGGTTTAATTGAATTGAATTGAGTTGAATGAATTGAATTGGACTGAATTAAGTTGAATTGAATTGAACTGAAGTAAATTTAAGTGAATAGAATTGAATAATTAGTTTTTTTTTTAAACTTAATTGCTACATATCCGGTTAACCGGTTTGGTTTTGAAGACATTATTCATCTGTTTCATCGAAATTTACTGAAATTTCTTTATTGAATCAATGCTGTTTCGTGGTGTCAAAGCAATTTTGAATTTGATCAAAGATAACATTTTCATGAAAAAGTTTTTTGGATCCAATTAAGAAAAACTTCGTTCATTGTACAATCAGGAAAACATTTTATATGCGGTGAATGTAATATCATGATTATTGTAAATATGCGTTTGGTGTGCATGAATGTTTTAGTTGCCCACCTGAACAATCTGCCTACTTATGCATTACTTATTGTTTCAGTTGTTGGTGTCTTTAAAATATTTCATTTTCATTAACTCAAGCTGTTTAGGAAAGCGAAATCTAAGAGTGCGACTGGAAATTTATTCCCACACATTCTGTTATAAAATCTAATGGATGGTCGAACAGACAGGCAGGCGAAAGTACGGCCGGGCATCCATAATTAAATGAACTCGCCGAGAGATTGAAAACAATATATGTGTTCTGTTAAACAGCATGGCATAATAATAGTATCTTTCTCCATTTAACTTCACTGGGATGCTGTGAATTTAATTGTCTTCCCTCGCATCTCGGTGGCGTTTTTGCACAACACGGTACGAGTATTTATCACGGGTTTCCATCTCCACCTTCCCATCATCCCCCAAAAAAAGAAAGAGGAGTGAGTGACTCAGACGTCAGTCATAATCTTGAATGCGAACGAACATCTTTTCATTTCTGTTTATTATCATTTCTGTTTTTGTTGTTGTTTAATTTGGTTCAAACAAATTATTTCGTATTTAATAAATTATTTTACATTGAGTTAAGAGTTACTTAAGTGCAAAAGTTGACACTCCATAAAAATGTGGAATATGCGTTATCCTCTTTGGCTTGAACTGGTCGTGCTTACAATTCTTTACCGCAAAGGGGTAAAGGCGACCAAATTGACAGTTGGACAGAAAACAGGTGTTATCAGTCGTTGATGACCGAAACAAAACTAAATTATAGCATTAAATCCATTTATTTAATGCATTTTTAACGCGCTGAATGCTAAAATATATTCAGCATTAATTTGATAAGAAACCAATTCAAGTTTAGCTTGAAAGGATGTCGATTTCTTTAAAGCGCCGTCATTATGCGTGGAACGTGTGAAGCGGATTTGCAGGAAAATGTGTCGAAGAAGTTTCGGCTTTATTGGTAAACAATTTCCATTAACCAGCTCGGAATTGTGTATTTTTATTGTTTTGTGCATATTCGAACAGTGGAATTTGAGATTGTTTCTGTATCGGGAAATACTCTCTTACTGCGAATGACCAGAAGTGAATTGGTGAAATGACCCCAGTTAATATAATTTTGAGACTCCCGTCTGATGGTAGCTAAAGTAAGATGACGATTGGGTGAATAACCTGTACCGATGAGTACCAGGTAATAGAGCAACATCAAGACAAATTTTAATAACAAATATCTCGTAACCGCCCGGCGTCAGAGCATGGGAAATATCCATCTACTGAACACCAACAATATAGGCTGCGACACCAATGCGAAACATGTCATATGGGGCAGCTCTGAAGGCAACGAACGAGGTGAGTCCGTTTTAGACTTTATTAACCCTAACAACGTTACAGTTTGCAACAGAGGTACTAACCCAACATTTGTCTTCCCGACTCCCGATAACTTTGTTTTCTTGTCAGACGTCATTGACCTTACTCTGATATTAGATAATACAAGATGTTTCAAAAGAAGTCATCCGATGTTGTTTGGCTCCCTTTTTTTTCTAAATTAAAAACTTCAATTCTGTTTTTGATTATGTTTATTTGAACCTTTAGAATTTTATTGGTTAAGTTGAGAAGATGATATCGGTTAAATGCTTGATCTACTAACTAATGTTGATCTTTTTTAAGGATAAACTTAAAGAGTATAAGAAAGCAAAAGCCACTGCAAAAATACGATCTTGGTCAAAGATCTGTGGATCGATGGAGAACACAAAGTATACAACTAGACTGAGCAAAATAATGGACAGGGGGCACTCAAATCCCAAACATGTGAGGAGGGATGACGGGACACAATCAAATAGCTCAGCTGAATTCTCTTGAAAACACATATCCAGGGCTGCGAGAACACATCCAGGGAGGTGCGAACATCATCAACCCAATGGTCGTCTACTAACGGTATAGAGGATATAATCAGTTCAGTCAGGATATCCTGGGCTATCAACAGCTTCTCAACATATAAATATCCGGGTCCAGATGATATTATACCAAAAATGCTGCAAAGCTCAGTGGTCATAATCAAGCCGAGGATCTGTACCATATTCCCATCTTGCATGACCCTTAACTACTTAACAAAGAGTTGGAGCCAGATAAGAGTGTTTTTCATTCCCAAGGCGGGAAGACGGAGTCAAGAGAGCGCAAAGGATTTCAGACAGATCAGCCTTTCATTGTTTCTTCTGAAAACGTTTGAAAGGATAAATGACGCATACATCCGCACGAAAATGGATAGATCTCCCAAAATATCATGCAGCCAACCTGCGTATCTAAAAGGCCGCTCAACCGATACAGCCCTGCACGAAGTCGTCAGAACTATTGACAGATCCTTAGATCCGCCTTCTTGGATATGGAGGGCTTAGGGCTTCTTGGATATAGATATGTGAGCTCAGCGGCTATAGAAGAATCACTTGAATTTCTAGGGGTGGAGACATTCCTCAAGAGTTGGATAGTGACAATGCTACAGAGCAGAATTATCAACGCCTGTATGGGAAACAGCGAGTCATCAAAGCGAGTGAATAGGGGAACTCCCCAGGGTGGAGTCATCTCTCCCCTACTTTGGTTACTCGTGATCTACAAAATACTACTGAAACAGGACAATATGAGGACCAAAACCGTGGCATATGCGGATGACGTGGTAATAATGGTGTCAGGTTTGTTCCCATCCGTATTAAGCGAAATCATGAATGGGGACTTGAAATCACTTAAAGACTGGGCCACTGGGAGTGATCTTGGAGTAAATCCAGGGAAAATTGAGGTCATGATTTTTACTACGAAGATCAATGTAGGAAAGTTTAATCCTCTTCGTCTAAGTGGAACAGAGGTTCCAGTATCAACTCACGCCAATTACTTGGGCGAGATTCTAGACCCTAAACTATCTTGGAAGCGTAAAATAGAGCACCGTGCCCAGAAAGCAAACGTTGCGTACTACGCTTGTCGGAAAATGTTCGAAAGCCGGTGGGGTCTTCGACCGAAAATGGTGCTATGGATGTACACTAGTATAATCAGACCTATACTCCCCTACGGAGCTATGGTATGGTGGTTTCTAGCGAGGAAGACGTCCACCATGAAACTGTTGTATAGAGTACAGAGATCAGCTTTCATCGGCATAACAGGGCCATTGAGGACATGTCCAGCTGAAGCCTTTAATGCAATGCTTCATATTATACCAATTGACCTTCACTTAATAGCTAGCGCGACCTGGAGTGCCACCCGACTAAATGCTCTTGGAATCTGGAAGGGCAACGCATATGAACATGCGAGAATACTACAGACACACCCAAAAAAACTCAATGTAACCACCGATTACTGCACTCCCTCATTGACGTTCGATAACCTATTCGTTGTTAAGTTTCCCAGACAAATAGAGTGGGATAAAGGGGAACCACAGACAGGTTTTGACACTAAAATATTTGCAGACGGATCCAAAATGGATTGTGGAACCGGCTCGGGTGTCTTCTTTAAAGAGGCAAGCCTCAATTTATCATTCAAACTCCCAGACAAGTGCAGCATTTTCCAAACGCAGATACCGGCCATCAAGGAAGCCTGCGCCAAACGTATGCTACAACGGAGAACAGAGCGCATTTTAATAGTTGTTGATAGCCAAGCGGCTCTCCTATCACTTAAATCTAACAACAGCAACTGCATCTAAAGTCGTCAATGAATATAGGGGAAAATTTGTCGAGCTGGGTCAACTGGCCAATGTGGTTCTTCCTTGGATACCAGCCCACAAGGGTCTCCATGGGAACGAAAGGGCGGACGAAATAGCCAGGCCAGGATCCTCTTCCACCGAACTCCATATGGTGTCGGTTGCATCGCCTATAGGGTCGGTCAAAAGATGTATTTTCCCGCATTGCCTTGAACGAGTAAAGGCCAGATGGGGTAGGATGGAAACGTGCCGCATGTCCAGTGGAACATCCCCTCTGTAGTTGTCCGGCTCTAATGAATAGACGCCTAAAGACTTTAGGTCATACCTTCCTACACAACCTAACTGAGGTACACGAGATAAATCTAGATGATCTAATGAGGTATCTCCGATTAACAGGTTGGATATAGACACTGTACATTAGACTGTCCGGAGTGATGTGGTGTGCACGACACTAATTGATGCTAAATAGTATCTTTATTATTATTATTAATTTATTGAGTAGTATTTATAATAATTTTTCATTTACACCATATTTCATTGTATCAAAATTTTAATTTACATAATGTCTAGTGAAAACTGAAATGTTCCGTTTAAAATTATTAATATTTCTTTAATTTTTTAAATCATTTGACATTCTATTATATAACTGTAGTCCTTTGTAGAAAAGCGATTTCTGCATAGCACTTGTTGTAACCCTCTGTAGTCTAAAGTTCTCCGCATTTCTGAGATTGTACGGTTGTACTTCCTCAACATATCGAAGTTGCCTTATTAAGTATTCTGGCCCATTTCCATTTTTTAGCTTTTGAACGAAAATAAGTGTGTGATATTCAAGCCTTTGTTCAATATTTAGCGATTTTAAAGATTCAAGCATATGTAGAGTTGGTGTATATCTATTGCATTCGAGAATAGCCCTCATTGCTTTATTTTGCAGTTTTTGAAGTTTCGAAATTTGTTGTTTATTGCAGCATGTGTATAAAATAGTAGACCCATATTCGAAATGTGGTTTTATTATCGTGTTGTAAACTTTATTTCGAATTCGTATGAAAAATCCAATTTTTTTTCCAATCTTTTTGCATATATATATAATCTATATGATTTTTAAATTTTAAGTCTTTTACTATAATGAAACCCAAATATTTTATATTATCAACTTTTTCTATTATTTCTTCGTTAATTTTAAACTCTTCAGAATTGTTCATATTAATTTCCATTAACTTTGTCTTGCTTTCATTTTGTTTTAATTTGTTCATTTTAAGCCAATTATTTATATTTAACATGTCCTGGTCCAAGTTTTCATGACATTTTTGTTCCGTGTCCGCCTCTGTGAATATACCTGTCTATTGTTTCGAACGCTCTTTTGAAATCTAGAAATAGTGCCATAATTTTTTTTTTTTATCAGTATATTTCCACCGGTTTATTACATAGTTCACTGCTGATTCACATGAATATTTTTTTCGAAATCCTGATTGATATTCCGATAGGATTTTATTGTGTTCAATATAATATTCCAATAGGTGCTTGACCACTTTTTCAATGATTTTTTCGCACGCTTTGAGTGTGTTGATAGGACGGTATTCTTCACATTTATTAGTCTTAGCCACTTTTTTAATTGGTATTATCATTGAGTGTTTCCAGCTCTCGGGAAATATCCCTGTTTTAAGCGAATTATTTATAATTTCAAGAAAAATATTACCGGTTATATTCCAGTTGTCTAATAATATTTTGGTCGACACATTATTGTAGTCAGGTTTATTTTTGAGGCTCTTACATATATTTTTTAATTCTATTAAAGTTATTGCACGAAATTCAAATTTATAGTTTATCACAGATATTTGGTTTATATATTGCACATACTCTATAGAGTCGCGGATTTTTCTAATACTGTCTACGAAATATTCATTAAAATTATTGGCTATTGCAGAGTTTTCCTTATATTCTATTTGGTTGAAAATCACAGTTTCTATCACATCTTTGGGTTTCTTAAGAACTAGGTCTTTAATTTCCTTCCACATTTCTTCTTGGTTTTTGCTCATAGTTATTTTGTTATTTATATATTCATTTTTTTCATTTTCGATCCTTACTTTATATGCATTTCTATATGTTTTGCATTCATTCTATGATTCAGTTGTATTTTCTATTAAAGCTGTTTGATATTTAATTTTTTTTTCTTGTTTGGATATATTTAATTGTCGACTAAACCATTTATTTGTATTGTAGTTTTCCTTTATAACTTTTTTTTTCGTATATTTTCTAATAGTTGTTTCAAGACACGTATCAAGAAAAAGAGCTTCATCGTTCACATCATTTGGGATATTACATTGGCTTACATTTCTTAATTCTCGATTAAATAGATTTTTATCATATTTAAATATTTCTATTTCTTTTGTTGGTTGTTCTTTATTTTGCGCACATTCTATTGATATATTTATCGTTTCATGATCTGATATTTTATTATTTAAATCGTTGTTTACTAATATTGTTTCATTATTTGGTATAATATAGTCAATTAATGTTTTCGAATTTTGTGTAATTCGCGTGTATTCTGTCACAATTTGTCTTAATCCGTTATCATGTAGTATGTTCTCCATCTTCTCTTTATATAACTCTTCTCTTTTCCAATCAATATTGAAATCTCCAGCTATTAGAATATCATAATTTTTCTTGCATATTTCATCTAAAATCTCTTCAAATATATCACAGAACTCTACTTTCGTGCTACTGGAAGATCTATATACTGCCACTATTGTTAGACATGTTTGTTTATATTTCGCCATTTATGCGCCTATCCAAACTTTCGAATCACTAACTCTTTCACAAATTTGTTTAACACTCCATTGATTTTTGAAATATACAATAACACCACCTGTCTGTCCTTGAAGAATTTGATAGTGTAATGTAATGGTCATAATTTTGTAATTGTATCTTGCTCTCCTCAATGTTATCCGTTACATGCGTTTCTGATAATATTATAAAATCGGGGTTATCTACATCGGCTATTATTTCCACTTGATTACAATTATTAATCAAACCTTGGATATTTGTATAAATTCCATTTATTTTCTTTGATTGTTAGGCTTTTAGACCCATCATTCTTAATTTCATATTAAGTTTGTTTCTACATTCTCTATTATTCGTCGTGTGGTTTTCGTCTAATCCTAAATCAAGTCTTTTGTTGGTTCTGACACAGTTTATACATTTCATTAATATTTCTTCATTACACTCATTGCCGTTGTGATTGCCGTTGTGATTGCCGTGACATTTGTAACATGTTTCTTGATTTTTGCATTCTGCCGCTTTGTGGTTAAAACCTTTGCATTTATAACATTGCCTTATAGTAGTGCCATCAAAAACTCTGCATATGTCCCAGCCAACTTTAAGCTTTTTTTCCGCTATAACTTTACGATAAGACTCATTATCAATTTTTATTTTGGCGTTATATATTTTTCTATTGTATTCTATTGTATCTAACCTCGTGAACAAAGCACCTTGTAACCTTAGGTCTGTCAGTGTATTCTCAGCGAAAAATCGAGACTAGAGAAGGTGGCCTCTTGTTTATACTTCGGCAATAGCACATGTCAAAGAAACAGAGTCGAACTTCTTCTTATACCTAAAACTAGAATTGCTCGAATTAATCGTGATTCAATTCGAAAATCTCCAGAATATCTGGGGCGAAAACGTATTCCCCCACTGATCATGATGAGGATAGTGCCAAGGTCGATGTCTTCAGTTAACTTGATTTTACTAAAATATCCTTATTAGTTGGGGTTGCAAATATATTTCAGGTAGACTTTGATAACAAAGTAGGCAACGACAAAAATAACTTGCAGAAGTTATGGAAAAATATGGCCTTAGAACTCGTAGAGAAAATTCGCAAAGAACTGGCCGGTACCGGTGTAAAACTGCGTGTCCTATGAATGGGAAATTTTGTGAGACTAATTTTTGCTCCAACTCCTACATGAGGTGTTAACCCAAACTCGCTTAGTGCCAAAGTTTTACTATAAAATTACAGAGAAATTATACATAAAGTGATAATTAGGAATAGATGCTTTCCAATTTCAAACCGTATGCCAACATATTGGCAATTCCATTCAAATCTCGTTCAACAGAGTTAATAACTCCTGCAGAAGAACAAAGAATATCCATTCCTTTGTCCATACTCACATTTTGGCATTAAACAATGTATCAACTTTCGATTGCTGCTACTCAAATTTTCCACAACAAACCCCCAGAAACGAAAACAATATCTTATGTCTCGATCCTCGTCTCTCATCTCTCATCTATTCTGATGTTCATCACAGTCACAGCATGCAATACACACACACAAACAATACAGCCATATGCCACAAAGTAGATACGTGCAACGTCAACAACATCCAAGGAGTTCGGGTACGACTATTAAGTGGTGTTGTCGGGGTTTTATTTCAATTAAACAGAAGGTAATTGAAGTAGCGCGGCCCTTTTCTCTCTCTTATTGTTCAACATCATACAACAATAGCAACAGCAACAGCGACAGCAACAAAAGAAGGTTTTACTCGTATTTTGCCACTTATTGTTTGTTGTTGTGTGGTGGTGGTTGCCACTGATGTTGCACACGCCTGTGTCTGTGCCGTGGTGTCCTACGTGTCACATTTGCTCCTTAGTTTCAGTCGGTTGTTCAATGTTCATTTTCTGCTTTTCACAATGGCTGCGCAAAATATGATAATTGTTGCAACAATGCAACGTATTATCGCGTTTGTTAATCAGCCGATCTTTTCCATTCTCGCTTGTTGTTGCACTTTCGGCCTGATTGACTTTGCACAATGGTTGGTCGAGTGTTTCATAGGAGGGAAGGCTGTTTCTACACTTTATGAACGGGAAGTATACAGCGGCAATCTTGTGCATACAAATTTAGTTTGAGAATAATACAAATTTTAAATTGTACTAAATGGTACGGAAATTGTACTATATTGTAATTGTACTGTACTGTACAAGACGCTGAAAAAAGCGGCCCTTTAAGATTATGCAGGGAGCATGTATATGTTCGTAACATCCACATAATATTTAGGTGCAAGTATAGTTTTCATGAATTGAAGCTCTGCTGATTTTTGTGTCTTTTTTGTCTATTGCATTTTTCTTTTCAGCAGTTTTCAACAAACAAATTCATATTTGGGCCATAGAAACATATATTATATATAACACACTTATTGTGTCTCTAACATGTAATATTGAATAGCAAACACAATGTGTTTGTATACAAGTATACAATATTTGCGACAAGCTGACGACACGTAATAATTGCATCCAAAGAAAAATTTATCATTTTCAATTGACATTTGCATCCAAAGAACAATTTATCATTTTCAATTGAAATTTAAAAATTGAAGCTCCAGTTCAGAAGGTCTTAACTCACTGTTTTTTCAAAAATAATATTTTCCTTCTTTTAATGTTTCCATAGTATCTGATTTTGTCTTAGATAAGAAAAAGTCATTATCTGATATTTAAATTATTAAAATTAAATTTTAAAATAATTTTTTAAAAGAAGGAAAATATTGTGTTTGAAAAAGTGAGTAAACACTTTCTTCCCTCAGGTGCTTCAAGTGTAAAGAAAGTTTAAAATGTATGAATTGAAATTATAAATTTCTAATAGAATTGTTGAATTTCGGATATTGTTAAAAATTTTGGAATTGTTAAATTTCGGAGTTAAATTAAAATTTTATAATCAAGTTGGTATTGAAATTTAAAACAAATCAATTTAAAATTGAAATACGTCATTTGAAACCTAAAATACATGAATTGAAAATTAAAACACATCTATTGAAAAAATTCTATTTGAAATTTAAAATATATCCGTCGACATTCAAAAGGTATCAAATAGCATTTAAAGCTTATCAATTGAAATTTGATACACATCAATTGAAATTGAAAGCCACCACTGAATTTTCAGTCCGCTGAACAGACTTAACTTTTATCCATCGCATGCAAGGTCCTCTCGAGCGCAATGTGCGAAAGAATAAAGATGTCTGATGCAGATCTGATCGGACCTTATTAGTGTGGCTTTAGGCCTGGAAAGTCAACTATCGACCAGTAATTCACATTATGACAAATCCTGGAGAAACCCCACGAAAAAAAATGGGCACCTACCACCTTTTTGTAGATTATAAGGTTATCTTCGATAGACCGATATGGGGAAACAATGGCAAGCTATTACGGAGCTTGGTATTCCTACTAAGATTATACGCCTTTGTGGAATGGCACTGATCGACACGAAATCCTCCATTTAGCTCGGTAAAGATCTCCTCGAACCATATAGTACGAGGCGAAGCCTCAGGCAGGGCGATCTCTTCAACATGCGACACATTACTTGAGATCATCGTGAGAAAAGCTGCAGTCAACACGAATAAAACTATCAGCGGCAAAAGTCACATGCTGCTCGCGTATGGTGATGCTTTAGACATAATTGGGCGAAAATCTGCGAGAAGTTACTGCGGTATTTTCAAGAATTGAGAAGGAATCAACAAAAGTGGGTTTGGCAGTAAACAAACACAAAACAATATTAATGATATCGACGAGCAGAACATCTATCCGATTGGATGAAAAGGTGAACGTTGATAACCGTTAAACTTGTAATTTCGAGGTAGTAGACGAGTTCATTGATCTCGAATCTGCCCTAAACAGAAGCAAATAATCAAGCACTTCAGATATAAGACCCTCCCTCGAGAAACGAAAATCCAACCCTATCAGACTCTCATACAACCTGTCTTGCATGCTGATGCTCCGAAAAATATATGGTCCTAAAATAGACAATGGCGAGTATCGACGACGGATGAACCACGAGTTGTATAAACTGTATCTCGGCATCGACGTAATATATCATCATTACGCTGGCTAGGCCATACTAGTACAATGGATCAAAATGCAGGACATGGAAAAATAGGACGATCAAGACTTCGCTGGAAGCTTTAAAGTTTAAAGATCGAACCGGTTGGAGATACAAGGTGGACTAGTTAAACATTCCCCATCTGACAACCCTATAACTTTTTCTTTTGTTTTTAGATCGGCGTATGACTGCCCGCGTTCAAAGTGTCAGTCCAAATTAATTAGCGCCATGGAATGGCACTGCTAATGGCACGGGCAACTTTTGGATCCAACAGCATGGCGCCACAGACCACTCATCCTGAGCTACGACCGCTTTATTGCGTCCTTTGCTCTGCAGTCTCAGTGCTCGCCCGACTGACCGGGGTTATTTGAAGTCCATAGTCCAAGCATTGAAAGATAATACTCGACAATGGCCACTATTCAGCCTGAAACACTACGAAAAGTGATGGAAAAGGCGGAAAAACGACAACATTCGCTCTTTAGGCGACCATTTATGTGATATCATAATCCACAAGTGATCAAAACAAGTTTGCACGGTTCAAAATAAGCGAAAAATGATCCCGCAGCAACTAATTTGTGTTTGGTTTTCATTATTATCAAAAAACATGAGGAAAGTTTAAATGACGCACCTCATTTTGTAAGGCCAACAACCTCTCTGAGTAGGTCGAGGCCACCTAAGTATGGAGAACGAGATTCATTAAAAATGGTTGATTTACATTTTAGGAGTTTTTCAGAGATGTGGACGACTTTTTTTAATTGGTTTTAGGCAGAGTGGTGTTCTGAAAGTGGAATTGGGCAAAATACTGATTAACACCAAATTTAATAAGGATCTTGTATATATCAAATATCAAACCAGGATTGTCAATATTGTACATTTTCAATTACTGAGTTGCGTTTGAAATAATACCAAATTCAAAATTTCTCTGGCTTGTTGGCATAGACCATAGACTTGTCGTAGCCCCACAGGAAATAATCTAACGGCGTCAAACCGCACGACCGAGGCGGCCAATCGACCGGGCCATTTCGTGAGATAACACGTTCACCAAACTTGGTTTCCAATAAATTGATGATGGCATTCGCTGTGTGGCTTGTGGCGCCGTCCTGTTGGAACCACATGTCCTCCAAGTCCATATTATCCAATTGGGGCCAAAAATATTCGGTTATCATTGAACGGTAGCGATTCGCATTCACAGTAATGTGCCGGTCTTGATCATCACGGAAGAAGTACGGCCCAATGACGCCGCCGTCCCATAAACCGCACCAAACCGTAATTTTTTCGGGATGCAATGATGACTCATGGATTACGTGTGGATTGCTGTCTGACCAATAACGTATATTTTGCTTATTGACGAAGGCATTCAGCCAGAAATGAGCTTCATCGCTGAAGATGATTGAGGCCACTGAAGTTGAGGCCACTGACTCCAAACTTCGGTAGTAAATTTTAATAATTTCGACTCGTTGTTGGCTCGTATATCTTTCCATGATGAAATGGCAAACCTTACTGAAGAGAAATGTCAAAAGAGCGGGAAAAAATATGGCGTCGTTTGCTGTCCCTATCGATTTACTTTTGTAGCGTCTCTGTTGATAAACCCTGTATGTGCGGCTCTAGTATATAAGTACGTTTGTTCCTGCTCACAACACTTTACATTTCTTTCAACGGCGGTCACCTCGCATAGTGACGACGACATTATCGGGAATTTAGCCATCAAAAAGCTTCTCACAAAAACCGTTCGGAACCGGTGTAAAACTGTTGATATTGCGTGTAAAACCAGACATTGACTGTAAAACCAGAACACGCACAGCTCACTGTTTGTGAGAAGCTCTCCCCAATTCCTTCATGCGATGTCCCAGCAGGAAAGTGAAGTATGCAATTACATTGAGAATGAATTACATATATAATGCATTATAATTATATTACATTATATAAGAGATTTGACAAAATTGCACATTGATTACCCAGTGCATTCCCACATCTGGGCAGAGATGGAATGTGTTGTTTCTGAGTGTGACGATTGTTCTTTCATTCGGAATGCCGTTATCTGTCGCCCCCTTCATAGCACGTACAAATTTTACGTTTACGTTATGCTTTGTTGTTTTATTTGTTGACAATTTTGTCAAAGTGATTTCAATTACAGGGTTGCTAACTCGCTGTAAAACACACATTTTTTCACATGAAATTTTACCTATCTTAAGTAATAGTAGGCAGACACATGTATGTAGAGTTGGCAATCAAGTTCTGTTTGAAGTCTGTCACAATACGTCGTCTAACGGGAATTTTTTCTGATGGCTTAACATTGTATTTATAAACCTCGCATTTGTCCACATATTTCTATTAGAATCGCGTAAATAAGTCAGTTTGTGTTGTAACGTTTAGAGGTGAAGATAGACCAAATTTAATAAATAAATTATATTAAAATGTTTTCTAAGCGGTATTGCAGAAGATTATGATCTAAACTCGAAAATAATAATCAAATAAAATAAAATAAATAAGAAATAGCAAAGATAAAAAATATAGATAAAATACAGAATAGTAATTATGTATATTATACAACAAATTCGTAATTCATTAACAATAGAATGCATACGTGATAACATGATAAATAATGCATTAAAAAGAGCGAATTATATAATGCATTCTCTGGACACATTAAAATAATTCATTCGTTTCCTAGGACATCCCTGTCTTAAGAATAATGCATTCTGGGATCAACGTTTAATACCATAGAGTAATCTCAGACTAGAGAGAATATTTGGCTCATCTGACGTTTCCTTTCACACTCTTCGTGATGCGGCCGGTCTGTTAGAGAGATGTTTGACGAAAAGTGATATACACCAGGTGGAATTTCAATAACTTCTTGCTTTTATTTTTCATGCCATTTTGGTGAAAAACTGTGGAATTTAAATGTGTTTTAAACTTTTTTATTGACTGTTATTGTTAGCATACATTTGTGTTGTATTTAACATAATAATTTTAACACACAAAACAAAATGCCGTTGTTGTTATTTTGTTCGTTGTTTTGAACCATTGCCTCTATCTGGTATTAGTAAAGCAATTCTTTTCAACATCAAACGTATACATCACACGAGGACAAATGTCAGAAATTTGGTGGGATAACTAGTAGATCTACTATAAGTATTAATCTATGTTTAATACACGCTACACATTACCTTCTCGCTTCCAATTCATTCCCTTTTCCTGCTGGGGTAATGAGAAACCATTTTTTTCCTATAAATAGACAGAATATAGCTCACAGTCTGTGAGAAGCTCTCACCTGTTCCTTAATGGGGTGTAATGGGGAAACATTAGTTTAATATTTTAAGATTTTGCAAATAGCGACCAACGTAAAGAAATACAGATATCGTAGTGACCAGTTAACTAAGTCATCTCAATAGCTTATAAATTCCTTAAACGAATTTGGTCAAAATATACCTAGCGTCTAATACGACTACCTCAATGCATTACGACTTTCTTTGAATTTCAATTGGCCTAGTTTTATTTCAATTTGTCTCTTTTTATTTCATTCTGTATATTTTAATTTCACATAGGTTTTTTAAATATTGTTATATATTTAAAATTCCAATCGATGGTTTTAAAATATCAGTATTTCAAATTAGAATTTGATTTATATTAAACTTCAATCAATGTGCAGTAAATTTCATTTGATAATTTTACAATTTGAATTAACATATTTTATACATCAAGTAAAATTTTCATATTTCAATTAATATTTTTTAAATTCAAATTGATATATGTATTTACAGTTTTAATTGGAAACGCGAAAATAATTATTTTGTTGATTAGGGTTTATACAACTTTGTGCATTTTTTTTATGAAGTTTCCCTTAAACTTCATGATTTCTACAACTACCAAAAAAATGCAGCACAATTTCTATAATCTAAGTATCTATGAGATGGTCAATTACGTCCATTGTAGAACTTGTGGCCTCGCCGTATTATATATTAGTACTCATTACCATCTCTGTTGTACAAACAATCGCTAACGTTACCATGGCTGTGGCCCTTTCATTTTTCAGTTCGGTTCACAACGCACCCTTATTTAAAAACCCAAAGAAACACAATTGAAGCAACGGCTTTGCTTTTGTATTTCCTCGGATGTTTCTTATCGTACCTTGTTGTCTGAGGTTTTATATTTCCATCAACATTATGTCAAATTTCATATTTATCAGATTTGACACGTGATTTGTATGATAAGAATTGACATAATGCGTCAATGAGTTAGTCCCCTTTTCATATGCCTACATATGTATGTACGTTTGTGTTTTGCGGGGATTAACACATTAAGGTTTCCAAGATGGATTGCCACTTCAGGCGGAGCGTGTGAAAAAGGTCAGTTATTTCCCCAAAATATTTGTTAAGAATTTGTGTATTTTGATAGAAATGGACTTCGTTGTAAGCAAATCAGAACTCATATTTTAAAATAAGTTTATCCGAAACATAAAATGTGTGTGTAAAAATATTCGTTTCCTTGTATATAAATATCAGTTTAATATAAATAATAGCATATAATTTGGACTAATTCTAGCGACCTTAAGATAAAGATAAAAATAAAATAAATGGTTTACCATTACATCCCATGGAAGGGCAGGGGAGAACTTCTCACAATCACTGAGCTGTGCGCTTTCCAGTTTTCACTCACTGATTGGGACCTACAGTTTTACACCGATTCCGAACGGTATTTTGAGAATCCTTTTCATGGCTATATACTCGATAGTGTCGCCGTCACTATGCGAGGTGACCGCCGCCGAAAGAAATATTAAGGTGGTCAGAGCAGGGTTCGAACCCAGGATCTCTTGTACAAGAGCCGCGCACACTAACCATTGCACCACCGACGGCCACTTAAGATAAAGATGGTTATGTAAAATAACTAAAGTACAATAGTGATTCTAAGCCAGTACAAAAGTTTCAGTTCAGTGATCCGACTTAAACATTTATTTTTTTTTATTGACTATTTTACAACCTCATGAGGTCAGACGTCTTACACATATTAATTAGACAAACAAATTAAACAAATTTCCACATATTCTTCCAACTGTCTCTATCCTTCGCCTTTTCTCGCCAGTTGGTAACACCAAGGATACGGAGGGATTCTTCTGCCTGGTCTTTCCAGCTGAGTCTTGGTCGTCCTCCTTTCCTGCTTCTATCGGGTATGTTATCAAAAATCTTTCGCGCTGGCTCATCTTCATCCATTCTGATAACATGGCCTAGCCAACGCAATTCGTCTAGCTATGTCCACGTCAGAATAGAGATTATACAGCTCTGCGTTCCAGCGACGTCGGTACTCGCCGTTTTCCCTAACAGGACCATATATTTTACAGAGAGTTTTTCTCTCGCATACTCCCAAGTGTTTTTCATCCGCTTGCGGTATGACCCAAGTTTCGGAGCCATATGTCAAGACAGGTAAAATAAGAGTCTGATATAGCTGGCCTTTAGTCCGTCGTGAAAGGGCTTTGTTCCTAAACTGCTTGCTGAGCCCAAATTAACATCTATTTGCAAGCGCAATTCTCCTATCTATCTCCAGGCTGACGTTGTTGTCCTTGTTCAGGGCCCATCCAAGGTAGACAAATTCATCTACCACTTCAAAATTAAATCGGTTGTCAACGTTCAAGTGCGGACCAAGTCGAGAGGTTTCTCTAGTCGTTGGCACCATCAATTTTGTCTTGCCCTCATTAACAGCAAGACTCAACGTCGCTGATTCCTTTTCGATTCTTGAAAATACTGCGGTAACCTCTCGCAAATTTCGCCCAGTGATGTCTATGTCGTCAGCATACGCCAGCAACATATGGCTTTTCGTGTTAATGGTCTTGTTCGTATTTACTGCAGCCTTTCTCATTATTATTTCCATTAAGATGTTGAAGAGATTGCACGAAAGTGTGTCGCCTTGTCTAAGTCCACGCTTGGTACAGAATGGTTCGGTGAGGTCTTTCTCCACCTTCACTGCTGATTTGGTGTTGGTCGGCGTCATTCTACAGAGGCGAATCAGTTTTGCCGGAATACCAAATTCAGACATAGCTTCGTACAGTTTTCCCCGTATGGCGCTATCGAAAGCAGCTTTGTAATCGACAAAAAGGTGGTATGCATCGATTTGCTTTTCGTGGGTCTTTTCCAGGATTTGGCGTAGCGTGAATATTTGGTCAGTTGTAGACTTGCCTGGTCTAAAACCACACTGATAAGGTCCAGTCAGGTTTTCAATAATTGGCTATAGTCTGTCTCATAATACGCTCGACAAGACCTTATACGCGGTGGATAAAAGGCTGATACCGCGGTATTTGGAACAGACACCCTTTTTACCCTTTTTTAATATAGGACACAACATACTGAGACTCCAATCGTCGGGCATAGATTCCCCCAGCCATATACCGCGAATCAATTGATGCATGTGGGCTATCAGTCCTTCGCCACCTGCTTAAAAAGTTCAGCGGGTAGGCCATCCGCACCAGCGGCTTTATTATTCTTCAGGCTGGAGATCGCCGATCTAATCTCGTCTTGGTTGGGGGGGGGGGGGGATACAATCTATACTATCTTCCACTATTATTACCTCCTGATCTTCAGTGGAAGAATCTGAGTGGAGTAGTGCTGAAAAGTGGTCTCTCCACATTTTGAGCACACACTGCTTCTCAGTCACCAGATTCCCATTATCGTCCTTGCAGGAGGGCAGCCCATTACTAGGCCCGTTGGTCGGTCTTCTTACCCTCTGGAAAAACTTTCGGGATTCACCATTCATCCTGCACATTTCGGTTTTGCACTCTCTCTCTGCTCCCACTGCCATTTTTTTCACCTAAATAGTTGGCTCTCAGCTTCTTGTACCGCTCACTCGTAGCACGTGTTGTAACTGACTGTTTCGTTGCCATACGTGCAACGTCTTTTTCATCAGTTGCAATGCGACATTCTTTGTCGTACCATGGCTTATCCTTCTGCGGTTTTTGATAGCCAAGTTCAGTCCTTGCAGCGGTTTACGAAGAATGGGAGATGTGCTTCCACTGCGCATCTTGGTCTTCGGGACGGGGGGTATTCTGCTCTAGCAGGAGAGAGAGTTTCTGTCGATATGACATTGATATCTCCAGTACTTGTAGCTTGTCAATATCCAGCTTCTCCAGTGTTCGGCTTCGTACGTTTTTCGCCCTGCTCAATCTCGTGCGAACTTTTGCAGCCACCAGGTAATGATCCGAGTCGATATTGGCACCTCGAATCACACGTATGTACATCCATTACACTAGAAGAGTGTCTGCCATGTATTACCATGTGATCAATCTGGTTCTTCGTCCGTTGATTAGGAGATATCCAGGTAGCCTTATGAATGTCCTTATGCTGGAATCGTGTGCTACTAACTACCATGTTCTTTGCAGCGGCGAAGTCTATCAGTCTTATTCCATTATCGGAAGTGGTATCATGTAGACTGTGATTACCAATGGTTGGTCGAAAGACACTTTCCTTTCCTAATTTGGCATTAAAATCGCCTAGAATAATCTTAATGTCGTGGTCAGGGCAGCGTTCATATACGTCCTCCAGACGCTCATAAAATGTTTCTTTGACCTCATCATCTTTATCCTCTGTCGGTGCGTGCATACAAATTAACGAGATGTTGAAATATTTCGCTTTGATGCGAATTGTGGCTATGCGGTCACTCACTGGGGTGGACCTTGAAACTAGGTGTCGCAGTCTCTTGCCAACTATAAATCCGAACCCGAATTCGTGTTTTCGCTCATGGCAGCTGTAGTAAATATCGAAGTTTTTCTTTCTGGTGCAACCATATCCTGTCCATCGAATTTCCTGGATCGCTGTGATGTCAGCTTTATATTTTCCGAGGACATCCGCCAGTTGGAAAGTGGCACCAGTCCTGTATAACGTTCGCACATTCCAGGTACATATCCTTAAATCATGGTCTTTATAACGTTTGCGAGGGTCGTCAACAGTGGGGGGGTTCCTTTGTTCATTAATTTTCATTGCCAATATAACGGTGGCGGGAGACAAACCTTGCCCACCGTGTTTTGCATTTTACCTACTGCCAGGATGATTATGTTTCAGCCGTCCATTATGGATCAGACGCTGCCCAGAATGCAGTGTGTCGAAACTGGATTTTGGTTTCTTCAATTTTGATCCGCCGTTGGCCAGAGGTGTTGGCTCGTCCGCCTTCAAAGGACAGAAGAATATGTCCACTACTACGAAGAGCTTCAGTGACAGGTTGCTCATTCGTTTCGCCTTCTCACTTTAACTAGCTAACGGAGGTTTCCGATAAGTCATTGCCCAGGACATACTGCGTGGAAGTAGTGAGCAGCTTGGACTGCCCAGTGAAGGAATCATTTCTGGCCGCTCCCAAGTGAATGGCTATCAGAAACTTTTCACCTCCAAGGAGGACAGTCCCATGTCCCAAAAACATACATAAACATACTCTATCCTAATGTCATTCATTGGGTCTACCATCCATTTAAAAGGTAACGAACGATGCTTAAATCGTTGGGAGGTGGCCTATACTATAAATGACAGGATTGTGGCCTACTCTGATGATATTGTCAGTCTGGCCGAAGAGAAATCGCTGTAGACTACCAGTTATTTTGTTGAAGCTGATTATGGGAAACTATACGCTGAAAAATCGGTCTTTTTTGTTGTTTGGATGCAAATATAACGTGTTTGAAGCTCGTCGTAAATATTGTATACTTGTGTCCAAACAATGTTGCTTTGTTTGTTGAAAACAGCTGAAAACAAATACGTGGCAAACAACATAGGAATATAAAAGCAACAGATCTTGAACTCATGTAAACAGTGCTTGCAAACATATACATGTTTCCTGCAATTTGTTGCTGGGCCGTTTTTTTCAACGTGTATCGACTTGAGCCAGAAGTGGTGTAGTGCTAGCTGTACCTTTTGAAACCAAGTATATCGTTATTATACGTGACCGAAAGTTACAATGGAAAGGGAATATTGAAAAACGGCCGAAGAAGGGTGGGAACACTTTATATTCTTTTTGAAATCTATTGGTAAAAGCGGGGATCTTAGTTTACTACGGCAAAAGTTCGCTCAATCAGTACCTCCGGATGCTTGGGTTGGTGGAATGGTTTGGATAGGATCAATCGATTGAAATTGCTGAGCAAGGTACAAAGATTTGCGACCATGTGGATTGGTGACGCCAGGAGAAGCACTCCTCAAGTGGCTGTGGAGATATGTTTTGATCTTACTCCTTCGCACCTTTTCGCAAAACAGTACGTTGTCAGAAACGTACTTTGACAAATGGATCTTGGATATTATTGGATATATATAATGGATTCTTATGCATAACTCGGATCCCTGGAAATGGCTATAATATGCCGACGACGGAATTCGAGAGGTGTCCAGATATAATAGCAGTGAACCAATGCGATTGGATTGTCGGCATAATTTTAATTGTAATTGTTTTTTTTCCGATGGATATAGGCACTGGAGCTAGGACCTTTAACGAGGACCTACATTCACATTGTCTTTCACACTGGATGACAACTCTAATATCTTCCAACCTGATATGCTAGTCATCACCAAAATAATGGTCATTCTGGCGGCAAAGTAGCTACTTGAGTTCATCTGTTCTGGAAAATGTTATCAGCTTCATGATGAGTAAACCGGCAATTATGGAAATCAAATCAAACTCGTACAAATCGCAACTGGTTAAGGAATGCAAATGAGTTCAGAATATGCTAGTACCCTATAAGCTGGTAGTTTGCTTGGTTGGCATAGCGATATAGCAAGGAACGAGACAACTAGTTGACTGAGTCTGTTGGCACTCTTCATGATGCTAGTCAGGATTTGAGTGCCTCAGCTAAGCTATCAATTTCTTATCTGTACGATCTGATGTACGACATGTGGACTTGACGCAAAATCGAACCCAGGACACGCTGCAAAATTTCTACACGCTGGAAAACCTGTATTTTTTTCTTGTTTTGATCAAATATAATGTGTGTGTGTGTGTGTAGCTTCTCGCAGATATAGTATTGTGTCTAAATACATTGTGTTTGCTAATCAATATTACATGGTTGAGACACAATGATTAATATGTTTGTTTGTGATACATATACGGCTATTTTTGTCGCTGTGCTCTGTCGAGAGAAAAGTAATAAAAGAGGGACAAAGAGAGATTTTTTTCAGCCTCAGTGATTTATAAAATAATTTTTAAATGAATTGAGTGTTTCTTATGTTGCTGATCTGCTGCATTTTAGCTTCATGCATTCAGTCGTCAATCGTTCGCTTGGGAGGAAACACACGAGTGCTTCTACGTAAGTATATGGATGTTTGGACTGAAACACGCATTTGGGACCACGTAAAAGTATGCATGTTTGCAAGTAAATTTGCAAATGTTTCCATTTAAATATAAGTAAGTTTAGGGCTTGACAAATATAGGAATATTTGGAGTGTGTTCCAAATATATTATTCGTGTTTCTTGCAGAATGTGTTTAAGAGGATATGTTACAGAGGCTGTACTGGATATGACCATTGCTGGATTCGAGAGGGACCATATCGCTGAAACAATTGGGACAACATGATATGCATCTTCTTATGGAATCGTAGATCACTGTGATGTCAGATACCTAACCAGTAATTGGTGTAATGAGAGAAATTCATTATTGTTGTTGTATTTGTTAAGATGAAGAATAAATTGGGACTATCGAACTCGTTGTCTATCAGCCTCCAATTCTGCAGCACAGGAGTGTGCGCTGCTTTGCAGAGTTTGTTGTAGAATATTTATATTCTGTTCATGCTGTTGGAATCCTGGAGGACTAAGTTGTATAAATATATGTACTAGTAGTATTGATTGATTACGACAAATTTTATGGTGTTTAGTTCTTGTGTATCTGTATATTTCTCATTGTACATCTCATAATACTTCATACATCTCTCCGGCTTCCAAATCTTTTCGTTCTTTACCTCTACCTATATTCTCTTCTCCGGACAATCAAAATGGTTCAACATAGATTGCCTTAGATAATTCGTGTCCTAATTCTAACCTTTACATGGAAGGCTCATTTTCAATTACAGAGTGGTGTCTGACAATATATTGGCCAGTACTAATTTTAATTCAGATTGTTTGAGTTTTATGGAGCTATCGCGACAACCAATCACATTGCCTCTTCACTTTTGTATGGGAGTTAGCAGAACGGCCATGGGAAAATAACCATTTTCAATAAAAGAGTGGCCTACAACCAAATTTCATAATGATGCTAACATATTTTACATCCTAGTAAAATTCGAAGTCGGTGTGACCGGCTTCTAAATAAAGAACATTGAATATGATGTATGTATATAAGTATGTCAAGAAAGTTGGAAAACTAAAATTTTTAAATTATATTAAATTATATTGTATTAAATTATTATATTAAATATTATATTAAAGTATTTTTATTGTGAAAATTAATTTAAAACTGATTTCGTTCATTTTGCCACTGTGACTGTTCATGACGAAGCGCATTCTGGACGTCCAATTCTGGGTCACATTATCGGGCATTACTGACCGTATGTCACGAATAACACCAACAATTGTGGCGTAAATTGTTGCTTTTTTTTGTCAACATAAACAGTGACTTCAAGTAGTCCCATAGGAAATAATCGAGATGTGTCAAATCGCACGACCTTGGAGGGCAATGACAGGTCCATTTCTCGAAAGCAACTTATCGTCAAATTTTGATTTCAGTAAATCTACGGTTTCGGTCTCCGTATGGCACGTAGCGCCATCCTGTTGAAACCACATATCGCCCGGATCAATATCTTTCATATTTTCAAACAAAAAAATCAGTGATCATGGTGCGGTAACGATCTCCATGGACCGTAACACGAGCTCCGGCTTCAGTTTTGAAGAAATAGAGCCCGATGATATCACCAGTGTGTAATCCGCACCGAGCGGTTCTTTTTTCTGAACATAATGGAATCTGTAAACTCTGTTGTGGATTGGTCTCACTCCATATGCGGCAATTTTGTTTATTAACAGACCCCTTAAGCCAAAAATGAGCCTAATCGATGAACACAATTTTGCGATGAAACACAGGATCAGATTCCAACTGCTCTAGAGCCCAATTGGCATAAGAACGACGCACATGATGGCCTCGTGGTTTTAATTCCTGCACCAGCTGGATCTTAGACGGGTGTAGGCCAATAACTTTGCGCAAAATTTTCCCGGGAGAGGGACGGTCAGAGATCCAATTCCTGCGACCGACGATGAATCGATAAGTTTGGATCGTCTTCCACACTTTCGTTTACTGCGCCGATATTCTCTTCAGTACGCACATTCCTTCGACGTATTGGTGTTACTGCATCATTTAGAGTGTCTGTGGAATGAAATATATCCACAGTTCGAAGGGTGGACGATTATGGGCGCTATCAAAATCACGAAGTCGCCTATAAGTTACGCGAACCGATGACTGATTTTCAAAGTAAATTTGGATAATTTGGTAGCGTTGTTCAACCGTGAATCTATTCATGATGATTTGCCGGAGTATACTGCTTACAAATGTCAAAAAGTGAAAGAAGTACGACATGTTATTTGTCAACTAATCCTTTCGTAGGTTCAATCCAAGCAAAAAACCCCTTTATTTTAAACATAGTTTACTTCCAATCTCTTATCTTATCTCTCCAAGCACAAACTCGGACAGGTGATTCATCGAAACCTCCTCCTTATAAAAAATTATGGTTTCCCGTTACATCCCATGAGGGGATTGGGAACAGCTTCTCACAAACCAGTGAGCTGTACGCGTTCTAATTTTAAACTCACTGATTGTGACATACAGTTTCACACCGGTTCCGAACGGTATATTGAGAAGCTCTTTTCAAGGCAAAAATCTCGATAGTGTCGCCGTCACTAAGCGAGGTGACCGCCGTCGATAGTTATTTAAGGCGGTCAGAGGAGGAATGGAACCCACGTTCGAATGCACAAGAGCGGCGCACACTACCATTGCGCCATCGACTGATTATACTCTCTGAAGAAATGGGTGAAATGAGTTATGCCCCTAATTCTAAAGTAAATTTGTAGATGTCACTCAAATGTATGACCAGAGATATTGATTTGCCAAAATCGTTTGGAATTGCAAATGGGCATAGTAACCACGCCCCCTTTTCAACCTCGCATACCAAGCTACATGGCTGAACTATGTTTTATAATGAATTACTAAGGGCAATTATCACAATATCTAGTTAGAACTAATTGACAGGTTCAATTCGTAAATTCCAGACAAACTGACAGCAACAACTTATAACTGGTGTTTTTTTTACAGACGTATTGAACTTTAAGTTGGCAACACTTTTTTCACTGGCGGCCATTTTGTCAGCTGTCAAACTATTTTTGTTTAGTTTGGTTTGACATTTCAACATGAATAGACTGGCATGTGAAACACGCCTCCAAATTGTTCAAATATATTTTGAAAATCATGGTTCTGTTCGAAATACGTATCCCGATTTTTATAAGCGAATATTGTTTATTTTGGAATTTTGAATACGTCAATAAACAAATCCTCAAATGTATGTATGTTCAGACACCGTTACATCCAGACAAACTGGCTGTTTGGTGTGCTTTGTGGGCTGGTGGAATCATTGGTCCGTACTTCTATAAAAACGATGCTGGTCAGAACGGTACAGTCAATGGTGACCGCTATAGGGCCATGATTACTGACTTTTTCGTTCATCAATTGAACAACTTTGATGTGCAGGAGCTGTGGTTTCAACAAGGCGGCGCAACATGTTACACAGCTCGTGCCACGATTGATTTATTGAAGGAAACTTTTGGTAACGGCATAGTTTCACGTTTCGGACCCTTGAATCCATTTCAAAGTTCTATACCTCTATAAAAAAAAAAACACCCGTTAGTTAGCTTTAACACTATGATAACTGGAGATGGTGATAATGGATATAAAATTATAGAAAAGGGATCGGATTAGGGTTTTTAATATACTTATATTTTATTAAAATCTCGAATAGTGGTTTCAAATATGATGAAAACTTTTAGATTCTTATCAGTCGGTGGCAGTGTAGTAGTTATGAATTAAAAATTCTTAAGCTTGTTTCCAATTTTAAGCTCGCGGTTTAAAGCAAAACTTCAAAAGCATTTTTCTTTATCTATATTTTAGATCAAAGATGTTTAACAGTTAAAACATAAAATTGATTTTAAAGTTATAGATCCACTTACAAATTGTAACCTCAAAAACTATTTAGGCAAATATCCGGAATACACCCCAAACGTGTCATTCATCCGTTGCCACAACCATTTACTGAAATACTGAATATAAAATAAAACAAATATATTTGTTTATAATTCAAATTTGTTAGAAACCTACGTATGTATGTAAGTGTACGAATATTACAACAAAACATGTTAAAAGATCGTAAAACTAAACTTTTATTATCAATTTTATGACGGCAACTACAACAGCTAAATGTTACGACCATCAAATGTTACTCGTACAACAAAGGGAAACCCGGAGAGACACGGCTGTTGGCTTTGGGTTGGTTGGATTTTTTCAGACAGTCGGTTGGCATATCCATTGGAATGGAATCGCTTGAATGAACTGAATGGTAGGACAGACCGACTGACTGACTAAGTATTGTATGGTAAATATTATCAAATTGATTTTGTTGGATGCGTGTTACATGGCATTTTTATGGAACAACACAAGAAGTTGAAGGGGGTTTTATGGTTTCATTTCTTGTTAGAATTGTTTATGATGGTAACAACAACATCGACGGCAGCTACAACATCCATAAAATTATTAATATTTATTTCGGCAGACATTTTTCGTAATCGTTTTTAGCAAAGTTCTACAGGTAGGAAACAAATTAATTGTTAGCAGTCCAATGCTTGAAATGTTCAAAATCTTATTTATAAAAATATTGAAATATTCCAAATTTATGAACTCTTCGAAAATGAATAAAAAATGGTTTCCCATTACATCCCATGAAGGGATTAGGAAGAGTTTCTAACAACTAGTGACCTGTGCGCTTTCTAATGGTTACACTCACTGATTGGGACTAGTGCAATGGTAGTGTATGCGGCTCTTGTACATGAGCACGTGGGTTCGATCCCTGCTCCGGCCACCTTACATTTCTTTCGACAACGGTTACCTCGCTTAGTGACGGCGTCACAATCGAGAATTTGACCACGAAAATCTTCTTAAACTATCATACGGAACCGGTGTAAAACTAATTAAAATTTATTAAAACGAACTAGCCAAATAAGTCGCTTATGTTTTGAACAATTTTTGAAAAATCGCCGTAAGCGAACTAGCCTATTAAGCACTCCCCGCTTAATAAGTCGTCGCTTAGGACTTGAACTTTCTAAGAGAGAACATCTTTTAAAACACGGGCGGTGTATTAACACCCTTTTGTTACACGATACCTGTTCGATTTCTATGAACACATTAGTAAATGTTACATTGGAAAATAAAAAACAGAATAATTTTCGTGCTGAAGGGTCTTTTGCTATTGCACTTTCTTTTTTCTTACATCTGCTTTATCATTAAGAAATAATTATAAGTGATCTTAAGCTCGTTAAAATAAAAATAAGAATTAC
Source organism: Phaonia tiefii (assembly GCA_963931995.1). Lineage (NCBI taxonomy): Eukaryota > Metazoa > Arthropoda > Insecta > Diptera > Muscidae > Phaonia > Phaonia tiefii. The sequence continues at coordinate 248,725,697 of OZ008370.1, read as the reverse complement.
AATCGAAGATCGTGTAAAACTTAATATATTATAAATAAAGCAATATTTAGCTAACTGAAATAATTGTTTTTGTTTTGTCATAAACAGAGCGACGACAAAAAGTATTGAATAGTATAGACAACCTATTGCACTCTTTTTCCGCTCTCATGTAGAGAGTCTGAGTAAAAGAGCATAAACGAGTCTTATTCTCTTTACAGAATAATTCAATATAAATGCACCATTTCGACAATATTATTACATAAAACAATACAAAAAGCATAAATGTTTGAAAAGGCATCAATGTTTAACATCAAAATTATGAATGTACAAAAAGAGAGTAATATGTTTTGAATCATTCCCCAGATGCATTTGAGTCATACAATTCGTTTCATGATTTCTCTATACTATTCAATACTCTTTGGCGACGACGACCTACTTGTTTGTTCGCTGCCGCTACATCAATACCATCATTACTTACTTTTACACACAGACTATTGTTGTACAACAACACGTATGTGATGCTAACGCTGTGTGTTGTTTGCATGTGTTCACTTTGATAGATTGCCCTACACGTTCCTATAGATGTTAACACATCAAAAATTTTCCCTTGGACACGTTTGTCAACTTTTACTCAACGCAGACTTGGCAATATATCTGTCCCCGCTAACGGTGGATTTATTCCGGTTGGGCACGTAAAAAGAATCAAAATCTCGCGATGATGATTTAATTGAAACGACGGTATTGCCTGTTGAAAAGGTGTGACAAAACCAGGTCCTGTGCGTTCTGTGGACGATATAAAAAAACTCCCTAATGGCAGGCATTCAACGACTTACCAACGGTATCACAAGTGAAGAGGCCAATATGAAAAGGACAAAATTGGAGGCGGATGTCTTGGAAAAGAACCGCCAACTTCGAGAAATAACGTCCGGATGATCCGAGAAGGCGACCATGCGTACCGAGTGGCTGAGTATAGATAACCGGAATGACAGAATTAGACAGCGGGATAAACATGATCGAATAGAAAGGTACGGACGACGCCGAGTTCATGCACGAGGGTCAAGCTGACTTTCGGGATATCCAAGAAGCCCACAAGCAGGATGAAATTGAAGTTTGGTCCCGAGGTCAAGGCGAAGAATGCGAATCTGAATAATACGGAGCTGGGTGTCAAGAAGACTATTGGCGTCTACAGTAAGCGGAAGATGACTACTGCAAAGAAGTGCGGAGGTAGCCGTAGGGTCAGGAATAAGACAGTTTCTCATCTTAATACATATATAGTGATAACATTTTCAATTAAAGATTATGGGGCGTTCTATAATAAATGTTAGGACTATTTTGATCGAAGCCTATGAGTCGATTAAGAAGATATCGAAGGGAGCAATGTTAGGACTTTACACCTACACCCCGAGATAGCAAACTCCCTTTGCGGCGGTAATAGTTTGGTTGTCCGATACGTTTGAAGAATCGGGACTTAAGTTTTACCTTGGTGGCCTGAAGTTTTACCTAACGGTTCTGCAGGTGACCAATGTAGGCTTGTCCAAGTGGCAGGTCCATCTGTCGAGAGAGTCAGATATTGGTTTTCTATCCGTAATGATAAAAATAGGGGGGTTTACTCAGTGTAGGAACTATCAGCGCTTTGGGCATGTATCACTTAATTGCGGAATGCCTAAACTTATAAACTGGTTGTGGCGTAACACAATGGGTAAAATAACGGAATTTTTTGGTTTAAAACAAAAAATTAAACAAAAATGCATGTACTTATATTTGGTTAAAATAAGACTAAATATCCAAAATAAAGCATCTTATCGGCTTTCTTCGAAACAGTGGGCTTGCTCAGATTGGCATATCCTAGGTTGGCCGACAATGAATCTAGAGCCCGGGCCATCCTGGCTCTTTTGTTTTTGTTTCTTTCAACGACGGTCACCTCGCTTATTAATGGCGACACTATCGAATAATACATGCTGAAAAATTTGTCTTGTCGCAAATACAGTATGTTAGGGTCTAAACACATTGTGTTTGCTATTCAATATTACATGTTTGAGACACAATGATCAATAGGTTATAATATATGTTGTTATAACCCAAAAGTGGCTTTGTTTGTTGAAATCAACTCAAAACAAAAACGTGACAGACAACAAAGAAACAAAAAAGCAGCAGCTCTTCAATGAAAACAATGCTTGCAAACACATACAGGGTTCATGTTGCTGGGGCCGTTTTTTCAGCGTGTAGCCGTGAGAAAGATACTCAAAATTCCCTTCAGAACCGGTGGTAAAATACAATCAGTGAGTGTAAAACTATAAAGCGCACAGCTCTCTAATTAATTGCGAGACGCTTTACTCTATCCCTTCTTGGGATGTAATGGGAGTTGTAAAGTATCGATCTGCTTCTTGACGAGTTTTTCCATAATTTGACATAATCTAAACTCATCCTTACAAGATCCGATAGATTTTCAACACTTGGCTTTGGAGTGTGTTCTACCATCTCGAACGAAAGCTTTTGTTCATATTCTCGTCGAAAGAAAGTTGATTAGGGTTCCACAATCTTGTCATTCCAATTCGAATGAAAACATTAAATTATTCAAAACTTTTCAGTACAAATTTTGGATCCTCTTTTCGATTGTCCTGTCAGTTGAGAACAAAAATAGAGTTAGTCGAACGAATACTTCGATTTAGAGGAATTCAATTTGAACCGAATAAGAGTGACTAGCTTTCGTTCGTTCAGATTTTCGTTCGAGAGCGGGGAACAGGCCATTACTCTTTCGAATATTACACTCGAGAGGACCATGAATGCTGAAAAAAACGCTCTCTGTAGCATATTCTTTCAACCAAATTATGCAGGAACCATGTGTATGTTTTGAAATCTCTCCAAATATTAATATATTTGCTCGTCCAAAATTCACTTATATTTAAATGCAAACTCTAGCATGTTTTCTTGCAAAGATCTATACTTTCACGTAGAGCCATATACGTGTTTCATCGCAAACATCCATAAATTTGCGTCGTAACATTCGTGTGTTTCCTCCCAAACGAACAATTGACGACTGAATGCATGTAACTAAAACGCAGAAAATCAGTCAACATAAGAAACACACAATTTATTTTCATACGCATTCATGAATGATTATAAATCACTGTCTGAAAGAATAATGCAAAGATACAGTTATACACTTGCAATAGCATTAACTTAGGCTGAGAACAATCTCTCTTTGTCGCTCTTTTATTATTTTGTTTTCGGCGGAGCATAGCGACAACAAATGACTTTAACAGTGCACCAAACACAGCTGTAATTGTATCACAAACGATGCTGTATTTGGATTACAAACACATATGTTATAACATATTAATCATTGTGTCTCCACCATGTAATACTGAATATCAAAAATATACAGAGGCGGTTCTTCTGCGGTTCGTCTTTTAACGCTTCGTTGCAGCTATAATTAGAGTTACCATACATACCGCAGAGCGGAGTTTCACAACTAAGTGTGCTTCAAAATAGTGGGGTGGGTTGTGGTCCGCTCTGACAATTCAGCGAGATTTTGTAAAGAGATTGCGGTTTCCTTTGGTTTCAATTCAATTTAGTTTATTTATGTACAACATTTTAGTTTAACAATGGTTTTATGCACCTAGATGTCTTGTTCTGTGCAAAAAGTTTGATGAATCCGCTAACTAAAGAGCATTCTCGAATATGCAGTGTGCTTCCAGGAGAATGCTTTATAACGGATATACTTCGCAAATAATTTCCCTAGAAAATCTTGACAAATTGAAGTTGTACAATCAATAAAGGTGGGAAAGTCCAATGTGTAAATGTATTACAAAACTGGGGATTGATATGCCGCTTGTGGAAACGCATCTGCTGTCGATATTTCACCGGAGATATAACTTCCAGTGGTGGCCGTAGCTTGTGCAATGATAGTGTGCATGGCTCTTGTACATGAGAACATGCGTTCCAGTTTTTCCACGTATACTTCCAGAAAAAAGTAAAAAAATTTGTCCTTTTTCCAGTTTTTCCACGTATACTTCCAGAAAAAGTAAAAAAAAAATTGTCTTTTTTTGTTGTTTGGATGCAAATACGATATAACGTGTTTGTAGCTTGCCGCAAATATAGTATACTTGTGTCCAAACACATGCTTGCAAACCTGTACATGGTTCCTACAATATGTTGCTGGGGCCGCTATTTTTCAGCGTGTAGGATATATTCGACCTCTTCGACTTTATCTTGCCACTTTGCTAAATGTTGTAGTATACTCGTCGCTTCCAAGGTCCCAGCACTCATGTGCAGTAATCGAAATCCTTACATGGAACTAGTATCTCGAAACTGAGATTAGCGGACCCAGTTCTTCAGACTTATCATTGGGGAGAAGTTTCTGCAGTAGTATCCAGCATTGGACAATAAATCAAAAGCAGTTACCGAGTACATGTAGCAAAAACTACCTTGCAGATTTTAACGACAACATGAACCCGCCACAACGAGACGTTTATGTTGACTATTGTGTACATTTAAGGAGCCAGTTGATACAAGTCAATAGCTTCCCAGAAAAAAATATTTCAGATTTTTAAGCAGTAAATGTTTCAGAAATATCTACACTGCATCTTTGCTTTAAAAATGCAACTGAGTATGGGAGAATATAGACACTTTTGGAATGTTGTACTGAAGTGCTGAAATAATAAAGCAATTCAATACAATTTATTAACATTTCCTAGCAATCTTACTCTCTTCCACAAAAACATTTCTCCCGCTATCCCGTCTTGGAAACATTCTGCATTCAGCTGACAGTATCGAGAGCTTTTTGGTGGCAATTTTGTTTGAAAAAGAAGCGCTTCTATCAGCGCATTATTTTGTTGTTTGGATGCAAATATAAATTGTGTTTAGAGCTTGTCGCAAATATAATATACTTGTGTCCAAATACATTGTATTTGCTATTCAATATTACATATTTGAGACGCAATGATTAATATGTCATAATATATGTGTTTTCGACCCACGTATATTTATGTTTGTGATACAAATACAGGTGTGTTTGTTTCGCTGTTTATGCTCTCGAGAGAGCAAAAGAATAAAAGAGGGACAACGAGAGATTCTGTCTTGTAAGTGTGTATCGGTACTTTTTTCTTCCTGAATTAGCGTCAAAATTGCAGACAAAAATTCACGTAATCACTCGTCAATGGTTCATTGGACAGAGGAAATCAAAAGCGTTTGATCGGTGAAAAAAGAATAAACAAAGGGCTCGGATGGTTAAATGGTTTGTGATGTTGCTTTGGGTTTTGTGTATGTGTTTCGTATATATGTTAGTGTGCGACCAAAGTGAGAAGCGTTTTTGAGGAAAGAAACTGGAAAGGGCAACAACGTGCAGCACTTTGTCTGTCCGAGGCTTTACTGAGAAAATGGTATCGGCGGACCATTTGACACAAGTAAGTAATTACTTAAACACAAGTAATTTATACACGCTTGGCTTGCATGAACTAGATTTGCAAATAAGTATATTGTTTGTGTACCGACGCCTAGGGATAACCAACGCATAGCTGAAACCTTCTGAAAACAAAAACGTGACAGACAACAAAGAAAGGAGAAGCAAAAGAGCAGCAGATTCTAATTTCATGAAAAAACAGATAATGCATTCAATGCAAGTAACTGTAAAACGGGCCGTTTAAAATTTTTTAATATTTTGTATTAATTGTTTATACATATGGTTTTATATTGATAAAATTAATTATAATAAATAATACACATATATTAAAATCAAAGAATAATTCGTTTCTAAATATTATTGTGTTTAGGAGGAAATACGCACATGTTTCCACGCAAGTATATGGAGGTTTGGGGGAAACACACGACTGCTTCCACGTAAGTATATGGCTGTGTGCACGGGTGCACGTAAAAGTATAATCATGCTAATGTTAACGTAAACATAACGCTGTTTGCATTTAAATACAACACATTGGAGAGCATCAACGGAGAGCGATGATGCTTATAGGATATAGCAGGGTAACCAACTATGTTGATTCCTTAGAGCATCGTCGAAACGTGAGTTGCGTATCACTTTTGTATCGGTATTTTCACGGTAAGTGTTCATATGAGATACACGCCTCTATTCCGGAGGTAAGAGTATTTAATCGCTCAACGCGCTTTTCCAGTAGTTCACATCCATTTGTTATTTCTTGGCCTGTGGATAGAACTACTCACTACAGGGAGAATTCGTTGTTAGCCGTACAGTTCGTATGTGGAATAAACTTCCGGCGGGTGTATTCCCTAATTCTTTCAATATCGAGAGATTCAAATCAAACATTAACAAACATTATACCCTTTTTCCTCCCACCTTTATCCCTACTTCCTAAGTCCAATACAATGCACGGCATTTATAGGGGGCGTCCCCTGAGTATTGGTCAATGTGAAAAAAAAGTGTATTTGGGACTTGCAAACATATGAATGCTTGAAGTGTGTTCTAAACATGTTCATGGTTCCTGCAGAATATGTTTGGAAGAATATATTACAGAGGCCGTTTTTTCCCAGCGTGTAGCTGTGAAATTCATCACAATTTTTTAAAATCTCTTAGCAATCTTACTGTCTTCCACAAAAACATTTCCTCCGCTATCACTTCTCGAAAACATCCTGCATTCAGGTGACACAATCAAGAGCATTTTATTGGGAATTTTGCTCGAAAAACAAGTGCTTCTATCAGCGCATTGTTTAGTGCTTCCGACCAGTTTGGTGCTTCCAATGCTAATTTTTGGCAAGCACCAATTTTTGCTGGGTTCTATTTCCTGGCATCTTGTTCAAATTTGAAGCACTCGGTAAATTTGGAATTATTCATCACACTGTAAAGGGGAGGCTTTGTCAGCCAAATTTAAACTTTAACAATTACAAACATTTGCCACTTGAAATTATCATTACACTGATGTACAACAAGACAAATTGCAACAATTGTCAGAAATTTTTACTTTTGTTCCGCTCCGTTTCGTAGCATTTATGAATAAAAATGCACCAAATGTCACATCATAGGAGGAATGAAAACGAAAAGAGTTTCCCATTTTCCTATACCGACCGCCGCCAGATAAACTCTTACGCTGAGATGTCACATTAAATGAAAATATACGACACAGCAGAGAAGACAGCCGTCTAAAAGGAGATCTCTAAATAAAGAACAGCACAGCGCCCAATGAAAAAGAACAGAAAGACAGACAGATAATAAACGGAGTGTAAATTAAGAAAACGATCATGAAATTGCATCCGTAGCAAAACCAACAAAAGAAAAACATAAACAACAAAAATGCCGACGGAATGGACGGACCAGCATTTGAAGTTGGCTGTGACGTGATGGCTGTGACTCGAGATATGGTTGGGCTGCAAGTTTTCTTTCTTCCACGAGATCTTTTTGCTACAAAGAATTCAGCAGCAATTGGTTGTCAGCAAATTACTGAAATAATTACGCACACATTTACAAATTGCTCAATTGCTTCTTAAGAGGGATCTACCTATTGATGAGAAAGGAGCAAAATACCAATCTTGCACCGTACGACTGACGGAATGACGGGCGAACTGCCTCTACAAATCGATCAGAGTTGTTTTGTTCTATATACGATGCCAGATAGATGACATCCATACATCCGTGCATACATATGTGGATGGACCATGCGGCCATTTATCTCCTTTAGACTGACTTTAATTTCCTGTCTCTGGAATCGATTCTTGTTTTGATTCCCAGTGTACTTTTTCGTTTTTTCTTGATTTTTTGTTAACATTCATTCAGTCGCCTGAATGTAATGAATGGCATGTGTTGATCATTGATTAACGGCAAATTGTCAAACAAATTGACTGATTTAAACGACAATTTGATCACAAATTACTGCAAAGCAAAAACCAACTAAAGCTGAAAGTATTCAGCAGCTTTTTGCGAAAATAATTGCAAATACCTCATTGGCAAAATGTATCGGTTACAGCAGCCGCAGTGGCAGTTGTTGCTGATGCTGGCCAGAGGTATTACCAATACCCTGAATGTGAATGCCAAGATAAAAATTGTTATTTTAAAAATAACATAAATTAGAGTTATAAGATATTTACAATAAATTAAAATTTTCTGCAATTAACAACAAAATGTTGCAAAAAACAATAAATATTAAACATTTTATGGACAAATGGAGAACTTGAAATTTTGACATATCTACCCCCAATAACGTTTTCACATAATAGCAACCATGGCCCCGTCTATAAAAAAAAAGTTCGCGGTGGTGCAGAGCACATAGAGGATATTGAGAGACAATTTCTCTGCATTACTCGTTGCAGGACAATAGAATGCATATACGGCAATCGAACAAATAGATGCCAATTGTGCAATTTTCTGACATAAAAACAGTAAAGCCGCGGGTCCTGATGGACTACCGCCAACGCTGTTAAAGGCTGGCGACGATGTGTTGCACAAGGTTAGATTAGGGTAGGTAGAAGTGGCTGTCACTATTGACACACTTAGGTCAATGAGGCCCGTTGTAATACAACGGGACTTCATATTCCGTCGCCATCGTTGATCCTGTAAATTGGCCTGGTATGGTTATGCGACATTCAAGTCATATGATACCTCATCCCCATATTCGACGATGTGGAAGAAGAAGAGATGTACATTAGTCCCTAGCGAAGCAAGTTAGTAATCTGCAGAAAGGCTCTAATATCATTCTCGTTAACTTCCAGATTGTGTCTTAGATCCAACATGAAGTAAGATCCTAGATATTTTTCCCTACTCATATAAAAGGCCGGGCAGTAACATATTAGTTGTTGGACTGTCTCGTCCTCCTCTTCATCCCCACAGCTTCTGTGCTAAGCATGCGCTGAGATTCCAAGTCGAGATAGGTGTCTGCCTATTAAACAGTGTCCAGTGATCAGAGCTACTAGCATAGAGATATCTTGTCGTCGAATGGATATCAAGTTTAGCATACGATTCAGATCATAACTTAACGGTGACGCGTCATAACGCCCATGGGCGTTATGTCACACCTATAAAGGACATAAAGCCCATGGGCGTTATGTCGCACCTAAAATGGACATAAAGGGCTTTGTGTCACACCGGTCATGGACTTCATGTCCATCTTAGGTGTGTCATACCGTCCACGGACTTTATGGCCTTTTACGGAGACCATATTTACAAAGTTGTGGACGTTATGTCGCACTTAGAGTGGTCATAACGCCCACGGGCTATATGTCACACCGGTCATGGGCTTTATGTCCATTTTAGGTGCGACATAACGCCCATGGGCTTTATGTCCATTTTAGGTGTGACATAACGTCCATGGGCGTTATGACGCGTCACCTAACTTGACCATACTCGCCTGGTGATCCTACATTTTGTACCACCAGATCATCAATAATTCGCATGTCTGAGAGCTTCGGGTTTAAGCATTAGCTGGCATGCAGATAGGGACATACTGACTTGCTCCATATGCCTCAGAACAGGTGAGGTAATCCCTAATCTCGCCAGCTCATCTGCTGTATGGTTTCCTGAAATGTTCCTGTGCTCCGGCACCCATATACGGTGAGCAGTTCTGGAAGTCAGGAGTACAGATTGCAGAGATTTTATAACAGCATGACTGTCACAGTAAATGCTAATAGCTCAGGCAGTGATGACGTGTTATCCCAGCCAAAGGGAATCTTATCCGATTGACATGGCTTCTGCTGGAAGGGCATTACAACAGTCTGATAGCCTTTGTGCAAGGTATCGACCCACCTGTTTAGACTGGACCCCCAACCCTACTTTACCATCTAGGTTGGAGTCATAAGTGTACACGCTGGAGAACAACGGTCTCTGTAACATATTATCTCAAACATATTCTGCAGGAACCATATGTATACTTGGGACACACTCCAAATTTGCATGTATTTGCAACTCCAAAACAAACTTATGTTTAAATGCAAACATTAGCATGTTTACTTACAAAAATGCATTCGTGTGTTTCCGCCCAAACGAACGACTGATGACTGAATGCATGAAACTAAAGCGCAACAGATCAGTCGATTTAAGAAACACTCAATTCATTTACACACGCTGAAAAATCTGTAGTTTTTTGTTGTTTGGATGCAAATATAACATGTGTTTGGAGCTTGTCACAAATATAATATACGTGTGCCCAAACGCTTTGTGTTTGTTATTTAATATTACATGTTTGAGACACAATGATTAATATACATATTATAACATATGTGTATGCGACCCAAATATTATAACATATGTGTATGCGACCCAAATATATCTGTGTTTATGATACAAATACAACCGTGTTTGTTGCACTGTTTATTCTCTCTCGAGAGAGCAAGAGAATAAAAGAGGGGCAACGAGTGTGTATAACTTGTAAGTGTGTATCTGTATTTTTTGCATTATTCTCTCAGCGAGTGATTCACAAATATTCCTGAATGTGGGTGTAAACTGCAGAAAAAATAATTTTTCCTGATGTATTGCGTTTTAATTTCACGTAATCAGTCGTCAATGGTTCATCGGACAGAGGCTGTCAAAAGCGCTTGATCAGTGAAAAAAGAATAAACAAACGCTGTTTGTGTACCAACGCATAGTGATAACCAAGGCATAGTTGAAACCTTCTGAAATCAAAAACGTGAGAGACAACAAAGAAAGGAGAAGCAAAAGAGCAGCAAATTCTCATTTCATAAAAAACGTAATGCATTCAATGCAAGTAAATGTAAAAAGGGTAATTTTAAATATTTAAATTTCTTGTATTAATTATTTATAAATATGGCTATATATTGATAAAATTAATTATAATAAATAAAGAAATTTAGAATAATTCGGTTCTAAATATTATTATATTTGGGATAAATAACGCATATGTTTCCACGTAAGTATATGGAGCTTTGGGGGAAACACGCGAATGCTTCCACGTAAGTATATGGATGTTTGAAATGAAGCATGCATATGTTTCCACGTAAAAGCATACATATTTGTCAGTAAACATCCGAATGTTTGCATTTAAATACACCTGAGTGTGGGACTTGCAAACATATGAATGTTGGAAGTGTGTTCGAAAGATTTACGTGGTTCCTTGAGAATATGTTTGGGAGAATATGTTACAGAGACCGTTTTGTTTCAGCGTGAACTTCCCGTCTTAGACTAAATATTTCCCGGGTAATGTCTTTATCGGAAACCTCCGTTAACTAGCAGAGTGAGAAGGCGAAATGAATGAGCAGCCCGATTGGTTATGCGAAGACTAGCGCGTCTCAGGTTAATTAGGTGACCCTGTTACTGAAGCTCTTCGAACTAGCAGCCATATTCTTCTGTCTTTTGAAGGCGGATGAGTACACCAATCAGTGAGTGTTTAAACTAGAAATCTAACATCTCACTGTTTGTAAGAAACGCTCCCCAATCCTTTCATGGGATGTAATGGGAAACCATTAGGCAACACTAATGACCAACGGCGGATCAAGCGTCACCCTGGCAGTAGTTTGCCTGGGTTTGACTCCCGCCCACCGTTATACACGTATAGGCAATGAAAGTACACAAGAAAAGTAAACGAACAAACCCTCTATCTGTTGGCGGCACTTGCAAACGTTATAAGGATCACGATTTAAGGATACGTACCTGCAACATAAGCAACCTATACACGACGGGTGCCACTTTATAACTGGCAGATTTTGACGGAAAATTTAAATCTGACATCACAGGTAACCAGGAAATGCAATGGACAGGATACGGTTGTACCAGAATGAAAACCTGCGATATTTACTACAGCAGCCACGAATTCCGGTGTGGATTTATAGTTGGCAAGAGACTGCGGCACCTAGTTTCAAGGTTCAACCCAGTGAATGAACGCATTACCACAATTCGCATCAAAGCGAAATATTTTAAGATCTCGTTAATTGGTCTGTACGCACCGACAGAGGATAAAGACCATGAGGTCAAAGGATCATTTTAAGAGCTTTACTTTTTTTGACTATTTTCCAGCATATAATTTACTAATTAAACAAACAAGTTTTAAAATATTTCTCCAACAAATTCTATCCTTCGCTTTTTCTCGCCAGTTGGTAACACCAAAGATACGGAGGGATTCTTCGGCCTGGTCTTTCCATCGGAGCCTTGTTCGTCCTCTCTTCGTTCTACCATCAGGTACGCGCTGGCTCATCTTCATCCATTCTGATAACTTGACCTAATTTGATTCGCCTACACGCTGAAAAATCGGTCTTTTTTGTTGTTTGGATGCAAATATAAAGTGTTTGTAGCTTGTCGCAAATATACTATACTTGTGCCCAACCACATTGTGTTTGCTGTTGAATATAATATGTTTGAGACACAATGAATAAAAGATTATAATATATGTTTCTGAGACCTAAATGTGGCTTTTTTGTTGAAAACCGCTAAAAACAAATACGAGACAGACAACAAACGAAAAAACATCAGCAGATCTTCAATTCATGAAAACAGTGCTTGAAAACATGTACATGTTTCTTGCAATATGTTGCTGGGGCGATATTTTTCAGCGTACAAATGATATAGAATGATATAGCTCTTGGTTCCAAAGATATCGGTACTCGCCGATTCCTATAACAGCACTATATTTTTTACAGAGAATTTTCCTCTCGAATACTCCCAGGTGTTTTTGATCCGCTTGCGATATGACCCAAGTTTCGGAGCCATATGTCAAGACAGGTCAAATGAGAGTCTGATATAGCTGGACTTTTGTCCGTCTAGAGAGGGCTTTGTTTCTAAACTGCATGCTGAGTCAAAAATAGCATCAATTTGCAAGCAAAATTCTCCTATTTATCTCCAGGCTGACGTTGTTGTCCACGGCGGATTCAAGGTAGATCAGCATACGCCAGCAACATATGGCTTTCGAGATTGCACGAAAGTTTGTGGCCTTGTCTCAATCTTCGCTTGGTACATAATGCTGTTCAGTAAGCAGAAGGTTCCGTATATTCATCTCTATGTAGTAGAGTTCTGAACCAGTGGTCGGATTTTTTGGGTCTTGTTGGAAAGGTCTTTAACAGACCTTTCAGAATCATTAAAAAAATTTTAAAAAATGTAGAATCGCCGAGATACGGGGCTTTCAAAAAAAATTTGGAAAAAAGACATAAGAACGTGCACATAACCTCAATTTTCTCAGCCAGATGACAGATAACAACTCTTAAAAGATAGCCCTCTTACCTTTCCAAAATTACCTAAACAAAGCCCAAAAGGTCTTACGGTACCAAAGTTATGACTATTTGACTGAAATGCAAATGCCTTTTCTACAAGCCCAAAAAACAAAAAATCCGACCACTGGTTCAGAACTTAGCAATTTTCGGGGATGGTCGTAGATGGATATATTTTCATGAAATGAGCCAAGGAATACGCTGGTGAAATTTGTCCAATCGTGACTGAACCACCTTGTATTATAGCCTATAAATCATTGCGTTTCAAACATGTTATATTGTATAGCAAACACAATGTGTTTGGACACAAGTATTGTATATTTGCGAAAAACTACAAACACGTTATATTTCCATCCAAACAACAAAAAGTATAGATTTTTCAGCGCGTAGGAGAAAATATCTAGGATCTTACTTTAGCTTGGATCTAACAGACATTCAGGAAGTTAATATGAATGATCTTAGGATCCTTCTGCAGAGTACCAATTGGTTCGCCAGCGACTAATGTACGTCTCTTTTTCAGCGATATCCTGGAATATCGGGGTCAGATATCATATGACTTGAACACTCTATAACAATATCAGGTCAATTTAAAAAAAAAATTGCTTCCCATTACATCCCATGAAGGGATTTTCGAGAGCTTCTCACACTTCGGGAGCTGTGCGTTACTTAGTTGTATATTTATCGATTAAGCCCTAAAATTTTTCACCAATTCCGAACGGTATTTGTGGGTTTTCAATTTACAGGTTCAATAAAAGAGTCAGAATATGATTCCTCGAAGTATAACAACGAATTTTTGTATTTTCAATTCCCGTGATATAACATCGATCCTCATTGGACTAAGTGTGTCAATACTGACACAGCCACTTCTACCTAACCAAACCTAACCTAGTAGTGTAACATTCACTTTGAGCGTTGGTTATTCTTATAGCATTGGTTACCGGGAGTGGGTTCTAGGCTCGCTTAGACCATATAACGGGGTTTTCAATAAGAGCGCTACAAAAGTTCTTTTAAATAAAACAAAACTGGTTTTAGATACCAGTGAAATTCTTTATTCCTGTGAAAGTACGTTCGATGCCATTATGTAAGGAACTCGATTTCTTTTGCATGGCCACCACGGGCACGCTTGCAGAAGTCCAGACGCTGAACCCAATTTTCGACGGTTTTCAAGCATAAATCGGCCGATACTGCTGCAATTTGTTGGCTTGTTGGCATAGACCATAGACTTGACGTGGCCCCACAGGAAATAATCTAACGGCGTCAAATCGCTCGACCGAGGCGGCCAATCGACTGGGCCATTTCGTGAGATAACACGTTCACCAAACTTGGTTTCCAATAAATTGATGGTGGCATTCGCTGTGTGGCTTGTGGCGCCGTCCTGTTGGAACCACATGTCCTCCAAGTCCATATTATCAAATAGGGGCCAAAAATATTCGGTTATCATTGAACGGTAGCGATTCGAATTCACAGTAATGTGCCGGTCTTGATCATCACGGAGGAAGTACGGCCCAATGACGCCGCCGGCCCATAAACCACACCAAACCGTAATTTTAACGGGATGCAATGATGACTCATGGATTATGTGTGGACTGCTGTCCGACCAATAACGCATATTTTGCTTATTGACGAAGCCATTCAGCCAGAAATGAGCCTCATCGCTGAAGATGATTTTCCGATGAAAATCCGAATCATTTTCAAGTTGCTGCTCAGCCCAATTCACGAACATACGACGCTTATAGTGGTCAAGCGGCTTCAGTTATTGCGCCAATTTGATCTTGTAAGGATGTAGGCCAAGATCTTTTCGCAAAATTCGCCACAACGACGTCACAGAGATACCCAAAGCTTGAGAACGACGTGTGAGAGACACATTTGGGCTTTCTTGAACTGAAGCCTCATCGGCAGCAATATTCTCGACACTACGGGCACTTCTTTGTCTCACTGGCACGGGAACATTTTGTACTGTGCCTGTCGATTCAAAGTTTTCCACTATACGCTCAATTGTTGATCTGGTTGGACGATTATGACGACCATAAATTGGACGAAGCGCTCTTAAAGTTGTGGCCACTGACTCCAAATTTCGGTAGTAAATTTTAATAATTTCGACTCGTTGTTGGCTCTTATGTCTATCCATGATGAAATGGCAAACCTTACTGAAGAGAAATGTCAAAAGAGCGGGGAAAAATATGGTGTCGTTTGCTGTCACTATCGATTTACTTTTGTAGCGTGTCGGTTGAAAACCCCTTTACCAGTTGATGATGATCCAGCTTAATGACGCTTGTACTGTGTCACAAGACATGATAACGCTTTCTAGGGAAATCTAGGGAAATGCGTGGGTCCCGATCAATGAGTCTAAAAATAAAATTAAATATTTCTCTTATTTGTGACAAGCTGTCGCCAATCTCTTCCTTAAGTTAACGAATTTCGTATGTGGAGTCACAATGCAGGCAGTTCAAAAAGTTAATGTCTGGTTGACCCCCCTTCTGCACCACTGTGCAAGAATGAGTAATTCTTTCGCTTTAACCTCGTAATAACCTGCAATAATGACAATCCTAGACATCTAAGCTATAAATTCTAGTACTATTTTGCACGTGTTATCTTTCACATGGTCTAATACGATCTCAAGTACACAATTTCCCAGTGCAATCGCATTAGATTTTATCTGAATTGCAGCTGACACCGTGTATAATTTTCTTGTATTTCTTACATGTTACATGGCTTCTCCGTCTCATTTGAATATATTATAATGCTAAGAGTGGATTAAAATGGGTTAAAAATGAATGAATAATGTGAATGAAAAAATACTTGCATTTCAAAAATAATTAGATGAAATTATAGCACTCTGAGAGCTGATCACCACCATGACCAAAACCAACCGCCACATCTAGCGGACACACAACGGAGTCATTTAGTGTCAGTATTTAATTATTTTCTAATTCATCAATATCCAATGCTCGAAACAAGATTTTGAATAATTACCAACAATTAATTTTGAAAACCCTGCCTGCCACAAACCTAACAATTATATTGACGCCTGTTTGACTACTTGGCCACGAGAAATGCTAACACAACAGGGCCAACACTCTTGACCCAGTCAATCAGACAACAAATTGTTGTTTAATTGATGGCCCGTAATTTATCAAATGGCAAACGAGATCCCAATGTATGAATGAATGGCCATTGGATGGGCTGGATGTAGCAGCCCATGAGTTAAGTGTTGATGGTGTTTTGAGGTGAAACCCCAAAAATGCATTATCTCGTACTTGCCACCAGTTTCTGTCTTAGCTTGAGTTTTCGCCTGACGAAAGTCATAAGCCATAAACAAACACGAAATACAGGTAGCTTCTTATCCGCGCTTATGACTTCCCAAAGATCGCACCTTTAGCTTAGGCGCATGCGCGCAGATCAATGGTCATATGCGTGATGCTCATAATGCTACGTCGAGGCGGAGTGCGAGTATTTGTGTCTGGCTGATTTTAAAGAGAGAGAGGATGGAACTCCATAGTGTTAGGATCACCTTAAATTTTATTATCTATAATTCCATAAACATTAATTAAAAGGAAACGCCCCTAAAAAAACAACAAAGCCTTTTTTATAGCTTGTTCTCATTCAAAATAATAATTTTATGATTTATGTAAATTTTCAAGTTTCAAGTTTTAGATCAATTTCAAATCATAAAAACTCTCGTTAAATTTACAAAAGAAAATGAAAACAAGACAAAGAATATAAAACGCGACAAGTGGTTAAGTTTATTTTCAAATTTCATTTGTTCATTTTTATGATCGAGTCTCTTTTTATTGTTGTTTAAGGTCATTATTGTGTTGATGGTCGTTGAATACAAAAAAGTTATTAAGGTCTTAAGCACCTTCATTGTCTTCATTTTTTATAGTTCTCTCAATCATCATTTTGATAATTCACCGATCAAAAATGGAACAACGTATGGACGTTTTGAGTCATTCCATTCATTTCTGAATGAATCAAATTTCACTTGTCTTGGAAACGCAATAAACGGGGCTATAAAAAAATTTAATTCAATTATAGATGTTTTATATCGGTTTTATAAAATGTTGTTGTTGTATTGTGAAGAATTTGTTGATTCGTAACAAAATCTTCGAATGCATCAAGATTTTCATGAAGTGGTTAATCCTACACGCAAAGAAAAAAACAATTATTTCTCGGTTGCCGCAACACTACTTTGGTTGATTTCTATTAATTTATTAATCGCAATCGTTCATGTAGTTTTCCCAAATAAACTCATATATCGCAAATGTATATCATGTTGTTGCAAACGAGTTCTCGTTTGCTGCAAACGCGTACAAAATTACAATTGCCGCAAATTTAAAAAAACGTTTGCGATAACTGAAATTAGCCATTTTTCTAATGAGAGCACAGATTACGAAGAACATAAATTTCTCTTATTCTCTCATTGTGTCGACAGTCTTATCCACTCGTTTGGCATACACACTCACGCATACACATAAAAGTGATCACACACTCTAATGCTTCTACCTTGTCAATATACGATCAATAAGTCCGTGGCCTTTTGAATGGAACACAGTTTTTTTTTTTTTGGAAACACTAATTCGCACATGTGGATTGCAGAATTGAGTTTGTATATATACGATTGATGATCAACCGATGGAATCAATTCAGGCACAGTAGTTACGGAGTTCGAGACTAGTCATGCCAATGAGTGTGTGCTTAACTGAATTGTCTATTATTACCAACAAAAACCAAACATTTTTCAATTAGAAAAATGTTCATGACTTGTAAGCTTGTAGTATAAATTTCTGATACATTAACCAAAAACTAACAACAATCGGTCATAAAAATTCAAATTCAAATAAAAGTAACTGACACTAGAACGGTCTTCGAAAATGCTATACCACGGAGGAATACAACTCTGTGATATAGAATGAAACTCACGTCAAGGCACTGCAACTATGCGAGAATGCATGAGGAAAAGAAGAACATGGTGGACAAATTCTGTCGGTTCTTGGTGTTGTAATTATAGGCCTTTCAGTGTTGTTGATACTTAGGGATCTTCGACCGATACTAATTCGCACATGTGAATTGCCGAATTGAGTTTGTATATATACGATTGATGATAAACTGATGGAATCAATTCAGAGACTAACTAGTCATGCCAATGAGTGTGTGCTTAACTGAATTGTCTATTATTTTCAACAAACTACAACCATTTTTCAATTAGAAAAATCTTCATGACTTGTAAGCTTGTAGCATGAATTTCTCATACATTAACCAAAAACCAGCAAAAAAAAAAATACTTATTGTCAAACATAATCACCTTTTAGCTCAATACACTTAGTCCAACGTTTGTCCCATTTGTGGACCCCTTCCAAAAAATAGGAGTTTTCAAGATCCATAAAATAGACATTTGGTTGATAAATAATTTCATTGTTGGAGCTAAATCACTTTCCACCGAGCCATTTCTTTAGGTTTGGAAATAGGAAATAGTCACTGAGGGCTAAATCCGGAGAATATGGCGGATGAGGTAGCAATTCGTAGCCCAATTCATGGAACTCCAAACAATCCTATGAAGTTGTCACACGAATACGTTTATGGTAAATTGAGAGCAAACGCGGCACCCATCTTGCAGACATCTTTCTTAAACCCAACTGATCATTTAAAATCGAAACCACACTGCCATATGAAATGCCTATGGCATCAACAATCTCACGTACTTTTACTGTACGATCGGTCAATATTTTCGGGTGTATTGACCTCAATTGGCCGTCCAGAATGTTCAGCGTTATTTGTACTGGTGCGACCACAGCAAAAGTCAGTAAACCACTTTTTTACCATTGAAATCGATGGTGCAGAATCCGCATAGTATTTGTCAAGCTTTTCCTTGGTTTGATTGGCAGTTTTTTTTCGCAAACAATAATGTTTAATGACAACTCGAAATTCACTTTTTCCATTTCTAAAAAAATGCACGAGGTTGTATGTTATGAACAACTGTTAAACGCAAAGTCAACGACTGAACAGCAGTCTATTAACAGGTGGGACTTGATGGGACCGGTGTTACATTTTATATAAGTACGAGGGAAGTTCGAAAAGTCACAGACTTATTGACCCGCCCTCTATCTTGGATGAACAACTGACGCGTCGGTGCGCTTTTAGTTGTTATTTGAAAGCGAGGCGAGACAGACGTGTAAGTAAAAAAAATAAATAAATGGTTTCCCGTTACATCCCATGTAGGGATTAGGGTGAGCTTCTCACAACCAGTCAGCTGTGTGCGTTCTAGTGTTACACTCACTGATACGGATCTACAGTTTTACACCGGGTCCGAACGGTATTTCGAGAAGCTTTTTCAAGGCAATTTGGAGTCAGTGGCCTCAACTTTAAGAGCGCTACGTCCAATTTATGGTCGTCATAATCGTCCTACCAGATCAACAATTGAGCGTCTAGTGGAAAAATTTGAATCCACAGGCACAGGACAAAATGTTCCCGTCCCAGTGAGACAAAGAAGTGCCCGTAGTGTCGAGAATATTGCTGCCGCTGAGGCTTCAGTTCAAGAAAACCCAAATGTGTCTTGGCGTACATCCTTACAAGATCAAATTGACGCAAGAACTGAAGCCGCTTGACCACCATAAGCGTCGTATGTTCGTGAATTGGGCTGATCAACAACTTGAAAATGATTCGGATTTTCATCGGAAAATCATCTTCAGCGATGAGGCTCATTTCTGGCTGAATGGCTCCGTGAATAAGCAAAATATGCGTTATTGGTCAGACAGCAATCCACACGTAATCCATGAGTCATCATTGCATCCCGAAAAAATTACGGTTTGGTGCGGTTTATGGGCCAGCGGCGTCATTGGGCCGTACTTCTTCCGTGATGATCAAGACATTACTGTGAATGCGAATAGCTACCGTTCAATGATAACCGAATATTTTTGGCCCCAATTGGATAATATGGACTTGGAGGACATGTGGTTCCAACAGGACGGCGCCACAAGCCACACAGCGAATGCCACAATCAATTTATTGGAAACCAAGTTTGGTGAAGGTGTTATCTCACGAAATGGTCCAGACGATTGGCCGCCTTGGTCGTGCAATTTGACGCCGTTAGATTATTTTCTGTGGGGCTACGTTATTGAAAAACCCGTTATAAGGAACTGTTTAAGGTGACAATGTCTTATTGAGTTTCGGACACGTCTATCACAATTTCATCATTCTTCTGGTTTTTGAGCATATGGGTAATCACCACATATTTTATCTTTCAGCTTGATATCCCTATTTACATCTATCGTATTGACCATTCTTAGACTTTTCTTGAATTTTTGAAATGGTAATGGAGTCCATTCGTTTTAAAAGGAATGCAATACATTGATATAAACGTGTACGTCGATAATCGCTATAACTTCAAAATAGTGGGCAGAAATCAAATGGAAAATAGCACTGGACAAGCACTCATATCTAAACTATGTTTTCTTGCCTGAAAATCGGTATTTTTTATGTTTGGATGCAAATGTAGCGTGTGCTTGGAGCTTGTCGCAAATATAGTATACTTGCGACCATACAGATTGCGTTTGCTATTACATATTTGAGACGCAATGATTAATATGTTATAATATATGTGTTTGTGCTCCAAATACAGCTTTGGTTACGATACAAATATAGCTGTGTTTGGTGCACTCTTTACTTCAAAGAGAGATTGTTATCAGCCTAAATTAATGTTATTGTAAGTGTATAACTGTATGGTTGCATTATTCTTTCAGGCAGTGAGTTATAAATATTCCTGAATGCATGTGTAAATGAATTTAGTGTGTTTTATATTGAATGATCTGTTGCGTTTTAGTTTCATGCATTCAGTCGTCAATCGTTCGTTACGCATAAGTACTCATCTTTGTAAGTAAGCATGCTAATATTTGCATAGAAACATGAGCTCGTGACTTAGTACTTATATATGAATGTGTTACAAACAATAACATGGTTCTTGCACAATATGTTACAAAGAATAATATGGTTCTTCCAGAATACGTTTGAGAGAATATGTCACAGAGGCTGTGTTTTCAGCGTGTAGTGGTAGTTTAAAATTGTTTCCAATATTATCTAAATATAAAACCCAACAAGAAACGCGTGTCATTCCTAATTATACTAATCTAAAATTATAGCTCAAGTACTTCCTTTTCATGTATGAGTAATAATTTGAAAAATATAAATAAAAATTCAAATGCTAAAAATATTAATTGTATCAAATGTGTTTTTAATTGAAACACCATGTTCCAACAAATATCGCAGGCCTCTGGGAAGAGCAAAACTGAAAGACCTAAAAGGCAAACAGACACAAGATATGTTTGACATCTGTCAACAAGACACTCTGGTTTAATGTCAACACAACAGACGCACTCTGTTGCAAACTGACACCACAAAAACTTGGAAAATGTATGCAAGATTTATATGAATGAATTCCCCACCCCAAACATCCACTAAATACGAGGACTCCGATAATAGTCGCCTAATTTATGATTAACAATTTTCCCATTTCTTAAGGGCTCCTCCAAACCAAAAAAAAAAAAATACATCTTCTGTTGAGATCAATTAGCACACCAAGTGTAGACGCGGGACAGGGGCGGGAACAACTGAATTGTTTGTAAATTGAAAATGTAATTTAAACATTAAAGATCGCGTTGTCTTGGCTCAGCGGCAATAAACTAGCACAACTTGTGCGGCTGTTTGCCCTGGGGAGTTGTGGAGAATTGGGCGCTTCTTTCTGGTTAGGAGCAAAATTTTAAAAATTTCAAATTGTATCCATTACTGTCGCTTTAGAATGACTAACTGAGTTTAATATGTCCCCTTGGATGGAAATAAAACTCTCACACTGAAATAAAAGACATATTATTTATAGGGCTGTCATCAGCATTCAGCTGTTTTATGATCTCCTAAAAGTTTCTCAATGAAATGTGATGATGCAACAAACTCCGCATGTAGTTGTGGCAATTTCGAAACCTGTTATCAATTTACTAAGAAACATCAATGAAAATATTTTTAAAATATGTATGTATGTTCGCTTTCAGGGAGTATGTAGTAATTCATAAATTCAATTAGAGAATTGCAGTATAGGAAAGACATGTTTCGATTTTCGTCCTAAAAATATATTCAACATATGTTAAGATTTTTTCAAGAGTCACATACGTCTCGTTGCTCCGGGAAATAACAAGTTCATTATTTGATAGAAGTCACATCAATCCATCAAGGCAACGAAACTTCTCTATTAACTCTCCTTGTTGCCACCTCAAATGTGAGCTTCTCACTAATGCTAGTGATGTGCATTTGTACAAGGATGAAAACCAGAAGTTACCCCTTGTTTAGTTGACGTAACAAATGTTAAATCACAAGTGAACCAATCCAAGAAAAAAGTTGATGATTTATAACGACTATATCTGGCCTTACAGTAACACGCTGGACAGGTACACGAAAAGAAAAATTTCGTTCCTACAAATGAAATTTTAAAAGTTTGACGTCTTTAGTGCCTACAATCGAACTGGTATGTTTATGAGAAACGAAAACGAGTACAGTACAACCGACTAAGTTCAACTCCGCGAACAGCCAACGATTTTTTGAATTTATTTATATTGAGGAAGAAATTTTTTTATAAAAATTACTTTGAAGGGGATCCTTTTTGGATCGGTGTGCACGTTAATGATAGAACCTTTTTTTAGAAGTAAAAGTGCTAAATTCGGCTGTGCCGAATCTTTGATACCCTCCACCTTAGTGTTAACCAGCAAAATATTAAATTTTAAAAAGGACCTTTTTGAAAAAAATTTACTTTTTAAAAAAAAAAAAAAAATAAGTTACTTGTTCACAAATGCAATTACTTGTTCACAAATGCTCACAAATGCAGGATGCTCACAAATGCTCACAAATGCATTGCTCACAATGCTCAAATGCTCACATTGAAAATGCACTTAAGAAAATGTACTTTGAAATGTACTTAATGTACTTTGAAATGTACTCAAGAAATGTACTTAAGAAATGTACTTAAGAAATGTACTTAAGAAATGTACTTAAGAAATTTACATTTCTTTAGTACTTAAGAAGAAATGTACTTAAGAAGAAATGTACTTAAGAAATGTACTTAAGAAGAAATGTACTTAAGAAGAAATGTACTTAAGAAATGTACTTAAGAAATGTACTTAAGAAATGTACTTAATGAAATTTACTTAAGAAATGTACTTTGAAATGTACTTAATGTACTTTGAAATGTACTTAAGAAATGTACTTTTTTTTTAAGAAAATGTACTTTTTTAAAAAAAATAAAAATAAGTTACTTGTTCACAAGTAAAATAAAAAAGCATTTTTTAAAAATAAAAAAGCATTTTTTGAAGAACTGTTAAAAAAAAGAAAAACAAGCTGGGACGAAAGTTGAACCAACAACCCTCAGACTCCAACGCGCAACCCTCTACCCATCAGGCCACAGCGAGCTTAGATGAAGTGTGACAAAATTCATATAAATGTATGAACACATGAAAGTACATCTAAACATTCTTAAGTACTTACCTATTCTAAAGAACAACAAAGATTTTCAACATGGAAATTCACCATACGGAAAAAGGAGTAGTTTAGTATAAAACTACAAAAATTAATGTGAAAATTTTATGAGTTTTTTTACGTTTCCAATCATAAAATTTTTTCCAATGGACCAATTTCGCTGATTTTCAATACCAAACTGCTCAGGAATACGTGGAACATTCTGGCCAAAAACCAAACCGCGTTATCGCCGATTGAAGTCGTGAGAATGTTTTCAACAGACGGACAGACGGACATGGCTATATCGACTCCGGTTGTTATAAGGATCAAGAATATATTTACTTTATGGGGTCGCAAAGCCTTATTTCTATATGTTACAATCAGAATGACAAACTGATATATACCCTCTATCACTTACAGTGGAGGGTATAAAAAAGAAAATTTTCTTAAATAAGTGCCTTTTCTTAAACAAAAGTAAATTTCTCTAAACCATATCTATTCATATTCTTAAACAAAGTATCTTTTCTTAAAAAAAATATTTTATCTTAAAAAAGTACCATTGCTTAAAAAAAGTAAATTTTCTTACAAAAAGTACTTTTTCTTAAAAAATAATTTTTTTTAAATAAATATTTTTTTTTTTTAAAAAGTACATTTTCATACAACAAATTCCCTTTTCTTAAAAAACTACCTTTTCTTTAAAGAGTAAATTTTTTGTGAAACACAATAATTTTTTGAGATAAGTACCTTCTTAAAAATTTACCTATTCTTGAAAAAAATACCAATTCTAAAAAATTCCCATATCCTAAACAAAAAGCCTTATTTTCATAAAAATATTTTCTCTTAAAAAAAATAATAAAATAAATAAAGTAAATTTTCTTAAAAATAAAATAATACCTTTTCTTTTCTTGAGATCAGTAGCCTTTCAGAACATAAGTACATTTTCTTAAAAATATAACCTTTTCCTAAAAAGAGTACCACTTCTTTAAAAGGTACCTGTTTTAAAAAAGGTACTTCTTTTTAAAAAAATTTATACTCTTACGACTTTTTCTTCCAGAAAGTACTTCTTCTTAAAAATAGTTTCTTTTCTTTAGAAAAAAGCATTAGCTTTTAATAAGAGAAGTACCACTCTTTAAACAACGACCTTTTCGGGAAAGTATAATACATATTCTTACAAAAATTACCTAAACATATATTTTTTTGTAAGAAAAATTCATTTACAAAAGTACCTTTTCTTAAAGATCCATTTAAATTACCGTATTTATCACCGGGCGCCTTAGGAGTGTTGGAACTAACTAGTACATGATATATAGCGAAAGGAACTTCGCTCCAACCGGGTGTCCCCTGATACCCCATGTAATTTTTTTATAAAAATTACGTTGAAAGGGATCCTCTTTGGATCGGAGTGAACCCTTATGATAGAACCTTTTTTAATTTGATATATTTTAATTTTATTTACAGTGAGTGGCAGTCGGTGGTGCAATGGTTAGTCTTGTACATGAGATCCTGGGTCCGAACCCTGCTCTGACCACTTTAAAAAAAAAATTCTTTGGGCGGCGGTCACCTCGCATAGTGACGGCGACACTATCGAGTACTTAGCCATGAAAAAGCATCTCAAAATACCGTTCGGAATCGGTGTAAAATTGTAGGTCCCAATCAGTGAGTGAAAACTGGAAAGCGCACAGCTCAGTGATTGTGAGAAGCTCTCCCCTGTCCCTTCATGGCATGTAATGGGAAACCATTTATTTTTTTTATTTACAGTGAACGAATAACTAGGTTCAAATCCGCGAACGGTTAACGATTTTCTAAATTGATTTGTTTTAATTTTTTAATTGCATGGATAAGAAATAAAAATGATTATTAAAATTACGTTGAATGGGATCCTATTAGGAATGGGATTAGTGGAACCCTATAATGGAATCAGTTTTGTTTTTTAATTTGAGGAATATATTTACGACAAACGAATATGTATGTTTATGAGAAACGAAAACTAGTTAGGTACAACCGACTAGGTTCAAATCCGCGAAAAGTCAATGCTTTTTTTTTTATTTATTTTAATTCTATTGTTTCAGAAAAAAATATTATTATTAAAATTGCGTTGAATGGGATCCCTATTGGTTCGGAGTGGACTCTTATGATAGAAGATGTTAATTTAATATTAAATACAATTTAATTATACTGCTTACACTTGCACTGAAATTGTGTTGAACTCACGCACCACTTTTACGAGGCTGTCCACCGAGTCATATCAGGCATTTCGCGAATACGAACAGTACCCAACATTAGGATTACACTGAACGAAAATCTTTACTTCAAGGCGATGATAAACGATCATGAATTGCGAATTGAGGACAAATTTCATCAATTCAATGAAAAAGTTCAAAAATTTGAAGATTCTGCGTTTTTTGAACTTTTTCAGCTTCATTGCATTGATGGCCTTTCTTACATATCATTATTCATCATTGGAATTTAGAATTAATTAGTGGGATCGATTAATTTTGATGTAGTATTGAAAAATAAAGAGAAACTTAAAAAATAGTAGTAGAAAATTTAAAAAAAAAACAGAATAGAAAATAGTACAATGAACAGATAAAATTACCATCGCTATGTGCATTTTTTATGGGGTCTTATATCCTGTTCTTCTGGATCTTTTACGATTAAATATATGCCAAAGAGTTTGGCTACTCACTAACAAACAATTAACATCAAAACGATGACCAAAAAACTAACAAACTTACCACAAATTGACGACAAACTTACATCTAAGTGACCAACAAATATACAGCAAATTGATGAACAATTTACATCAAAACGATGAAAATGTTACTTCAACTTGATGACAAACTTACATCGAACTGATGATAAAATTATATGTGGCATTGTATTTGAATCAACGTAGACTATTGATGAAAGATTGATGGAATGTTCTTCATCAATTCAATGCAATATGTCGTTGTGTTGGAAAATGAGGAAATGTTTCGTCAAATTGATGAAGGAATTCATATATTTGACGAAGCTTTTTCTTTCAGTGTAGTTTTTGTTGAATGAACAGAAAAACAATCTGACATCACTTTTTAGTGCGTGTGTGTGTTTACACTTGATCGTTTTACACATGTTCACAAACGTTTTCCATATTTGCTGTAAAAGAAAAAACCGCTCATCTGTAATAGCAAAATATTCTTCTAAGAAATGATTTTAAGGGGTAAATCGTATGCAAGAATTCAAACTATTTTTACGATGTGTTTTAAATAAGTTAGATTCGATAAATGTTAAAACTAAAAGATGCAATAAAGTAAGCTAATGAATTTGATGTAATGATCTTTTACGAATAGCATCCGATCTCCCACGACAGTTTGGATGATACAGTCAGAATAAAAAGTTTATTTTAACCGATATTTAGATTTCGTAGAAGGTGGATGTCCCGAATTTTTGTTTGAAAACCGTGTTCGTGTGTTGAAATTTAAAAACTTCAAATAAATAATAAATTGCAAAAAAAATATAAATTATTAAATTCGGAATATAATAAACTGAATTCTGTTCATATATCAATTACCAAAACATATGACAATGCACACCGCACCGACAATGCACACAAAGAATAGCTTTGTTACCGAAGTGAAGTTGGCCCACCATGGTTGGCCCACTTTTCTGTAAAACGTTAAAATATCCCAAATCGATTGGAATAGTTCTAACGTCAATTCCAGTGACGTTATTCAGGATGTTATCTGTAATCTAAAATTCCGGACATTGATATGTGAAGTGATCCTTAAAAAGGATGCAATTTAATTAACATTTTTAATGTACGTTTCAGAAAAAGTTCACAAAGGTTAAAAAAGATAAAACTTTTTTAAATTCTTTACATCGTTATACTATTACTAGAAAATTTAGAAATAAAAACTCAAGGACTATGAAACAAGACAAAATCCTTAAAATCGGTGAAAACGAATTGCCGCGATATATGTATATGAAAACTTCTCAGAAAATTATTAAAAAGTTGAAAAATTTTCACACTCAATATTCACGTTTGTTGTTAGAAATACGAAGCAGAAATTTCATAAAAAATGTAAAGGACATTGAAACAGGGCTAGGTCCTTAAAATCGAAGAAAACCAATATCCGCCATATAGTTATATGAAAACTTCGCAGAATATTAAAAAAAGGTTTGGAAAATTTTCGCACTTTAATATTCACAGACATAATTGTAAATACCAAGTAGAAATGTCATAAACAATTTCAAGGACATTGAAATAGGTCTAGATCGTTAAACTTGAAGAAAACCAATATCCACCATACATATGAAAACTTTCAGAAAATTAAAAAAAGTTTGGAAAATTTTCACACTTTAATATTCTTATATGTTGTTGCAAATAGCAAGTAAAAATTTTATAAAAAATTCCAAGGACATTGAAACAGGTCTAGGTCCTTAAACTCGAAGAAAACCAATATCCGCCATATATATGAAAACTTCGCAGAAAATTAAAAAAAGTTTGGAAAATTTTCACACTTTAATATTCTGCTATGTTGTTGCAAATACCAAGTAGAAATGTCATTAAAAATTTCAAGGACATTGAAATAGGTCTAGGTCCTTAAACTCGAAGTAAACCAATATCCGGAATACATATGAAAACTTTCAGGAAATCAAAAAAATAATATTAAAGTGTGAAAATTTTCCAAAATTTTTTTAATTTTCTGAAAATTTTCATATGTGTGGCGATATTGGGTTTCCTCAAAATTGCTTCTGAGTAAGCACTGTTTTTTGCTGGGATATATCTTCCTCTGTGTCGCAACCTAAAAGTCAGATTTGCATCCCTAAAAATTTCTAAAATTGTAATCATAATACCCAGCGTAGGGTATAATTTCCACAGAACTACATACATGTAATTGATAAGTTAACATCTTGTTGTAATTACTGAAAACAACACCCTTGTAACAATCCAAAAATGAGACAGTAATGCATTTTCCAAACAAATGTGCAAATAACTACGGAGAACAGCAATACCACTTGACACAAAAAGGACAATATTTTGTCAATTATTACTACCAGTAACACAACTAGAAAGAATCCTTGTATGACCGTACAACAAGTGGCAAGGGTCCAAATACCAACAGGGTGATGGTTCTTCCATCCTCACCCAGCAGGAAATAAAGTAATCAAGTTAACGCAAAATCTATTTTTGAATTAAAAACAAAATCCAGACCCCGACCTATAGGGGGAGGATATTTATGGTCTGTGTCAACCATTATTTACCGGGGTTAACTTTGGTACAGGGAGAAATGAGACTGTCTTTTTGCTTCTACTTTGTTTGGGCGATGCTTCAGTGATTTCCCCGGAGTTGATGTCATTAACTTTTATTAGGGATGTAAGGAATGTATTTTTAAGCCGGATGACTGTTGTTTGTAATTATCAAAGAGAGATGGGGTATTAAGGATGGGATTAGAAATTTGAAGAGGTTGATTTAGTAGTAATAAATTGGAAATGAAATATTTGCAATGATTTTGGATTCAAACGAATAGTAAAACAATGGAATTTTTTCGTATTCGAAAAACTACATAAATTGAATAAAAGTGTGGAACTTTAGGAGAGTCTCGGAAAATCTGTTTGATTTTGAAAAATAGCGTACATCATTCATATCGTACAATTTCGATATACAGTGGCTCAGAATCGTTTTACGTTGGCCAAAAGTCTTTAACTTATTATCTGGTAAAAATTTATAAGTCCTCAGTTGTAAGTAAAGGATTATATGGATATATTAAGATTAAAACTCGGATGATGGTGTATATTTTAGAAAATATTCCAAAGCTTTTCTTATTTTTCCGATTTTAAAGAAAACATAAGTTTTGATCTCTTTAAACATATTTCGAAGTAATTTTTCATAATGAGGACAAAAAATTTTAATTTTTCCGAGTAAAAGATTTTCGTCGTGATTTTCCGAATTTGAAAATTGAAAAAATTTGATTCTTTTTTCTACTTCCTTGAACCATTTATTCAGTTCAGTATGTTTTTTTTTTGAATGGACAGATAATTCCCAGAACTTTGCTCCAACTTCAATCTAATTAAAATGAGTTCAATAGTTATTGATAAATTCAATGTCAACGTTGAAGTTTGATTTTGTTAACATTTAGCATGAAAATGTTTTTCTTGCGTACCGCTGAGAAATACAGATCCCAGCAACATTTTGCAGGAAACTTGTACATGTTTTCCAGCATTGTTTACATGAACTGAAGATCTGCTGCCTTTTTGTTTATTTGTTGTCTGCCTTGTTTTTGTTTTTACCGGTTTTCAACAAACAAAACCACATTTGGGTCTCAAAAACATATATTATAGCCTATTAATCATTGTGTCTCAAATACGTTATAGTGAATAGCAAACATGATGTGTTTGGGCACAAGTATAGTACATTTGTGGCAAGTTACAAACACGTTATATTTGTATCCAAGCAACAAAAAAATATAGATTTTTCAGCGTGTAGTTGTTACAAACATTATTTGTGGATAAAGAATCCATTTTAGTAATATCCAGGTTAATTCTTTGAATAGGTTTCCGACTTATTCAATTCTACAACAGGTTCCACAAGAACCGATTCCATGGAAATCTGAGTCTTGTCTGTTCAGGCTGAAAAAACACGGTGTGTGTAAAATATTCTCTCAAACACATTCTGAAGGATTGTGTTTGAACACAATCCAATTATTCATATATTTTCAAGTCCAAAACTCAGTTATATTTAAATGAAAACATTAGAAAACATTGCAAAGATGTATACTTTTACGTGGTTACATATGTGTGTTTCATCCCAACCATTCATATAATTGCGTCGAAGCATTTGTGCGGTTTCTCCCAAACGATCAAAGATTGATGATTGAATGTATAAAACAAAAACGCAAAACAGATCAGTCGAGATATCAGACACTGGATTCATTTATACAGGCATTCAGAATTATTTATAAATTGCTGACTGAAAGAATAATGCTAAAATACAGTTATACACATGCATTAACATTAACTTAGGCTGAGAACAATATCTCTTTATCTCCCTTTTATTATGTTGTTCTCGACAGAGCATAGCGGCAGACCCAGCTATATTTGTATCACAAAAATGCTCTACTTAGATCACCAACATATATTATAATATATTAGTCATTGTGTCTTAAACATGTAATTGTGTCTTAAACATGTAAGACACAACACGACTTAGAATCGACTGCATTTCGGACAATTTCAAGCAAAATTAATAATAAACATATAACGATGGGAAGCTTTTTTTAATGTTTATTATTTTTTTAACACGCTGAAAAAACGGAATTGGAGGAACCATGTATATGTTTGCAAGCATTGTTTTATAAACTGATGCTTTTTTTTGCTTGTCACGTATTTGTTTTCAGCTGTTTTCAACAACCAAAGTCATAATTGTTACACAAAAAAAAATATTATAACATATTAATTATTATGTATCCTACATGAAATATTGAATAGCAACCACAATGTGTTTGGACGCAAGACAAACTGCAAACATATTATATTTGCATTAAAACAACAACAAAATAATCAAATTTCCAGCGCGTACTTAAATAACAGAAACAGTTTGTAATGGAATAAAGCCGTTCCCACGAGATAAAGAAAGAGAAGAGGCTACTGCAATTAGTAACAATGTGAACAAGACGGATAAGAACATTCACACACTTCGAAACGATCGTCCGCCAACGTGAGTTAAAATCCTGTTTACATTTTTCTAAGTGCAGAACATTCCTGATCTGTATAGCTTAAAGGAAATCGAAATATATTCTTCTAAGATAATAATAATTATTATTCATTTGATTGGAATATTGCTTGCAAATATTCTAACAGTTTCCTTGGCATAATCACCAAATTTTCTCGCGCCAACTTGTTAACTGCACGCATGAGGTGTATAATCTGTATCCCGACATCGACATAGTTATGCAATCAAAATATCATGTTTACGTTGGGTAGGCCATGTCAGTAGAATGTGTCAGAATGAACCAGTGCGAGGAATTCGAAGACGTACTCGAAGGATATCAAAGAATAGAAGGACCAAGACACTTCACTGGAAATACCAGGTGGAAGATTGCCTGCGAGAGCTTGGTGTTACCAACTGGAGCAGTAAAGCTGAAGAACGAGCCTATTGGAGAAACGTATTTTCTTCATATTGTACTTTTGAAGTCAGCATGTAATTGCAACTGTATTGCCTAATATTATTTGCATCTAAAAGTATGCCGTCGTTGCAAAATAAAAAGCTACGGCCTGCCAACTCACCACGAATGTTTGATGTTATAGCGGGAACAGTCTGGGCTAATCGAGAACAGATGGGATCTCACAACCAACTATTATGTCAATGTGAAATATTTGAAAATACGTGAGAAGGGACAGTATTACCAAGAGATATTTCGCGACGCTGCTGATACCGTGGCTTTTGAGTTGAACTCGTATAAATCGATGATGTGCGTTGAAATTGGGGTGAATTGCAGTTTAGACGGGTAAAAAGGTATACATCGTCGGCCGTAGTATTATTGGGAAAATACATATTGTAAAGTATGTATTTCATTTCTACTGTACAAGTAAAATAACTAAGACTATTGTTTTTGTCGTAATTTGAAAAGAATCTGGATGTATTGAGGGGAAATTAAACAACGCTTAAAAGGACAATTATAACCTTTTCTAACAATATATTTATTTTTTGCTAAAACGTCAAAATTTCAATTCAATTCCATTCAATTCAATTCAATTCAATTCAATTCAATTCAATTCAATTCAATTCAATTCAATTCAATTCAATTCAATTCAATTCAATTCAATTCAATTCAATTCAATTCAATTCAATTCAATTCAATTCAATTCAATTCAATTCAATTCAATTCAATTCAATTCAATTCAATTCAATTCAATTCAATTCAATTCAATTCAATTCAAATCAATTCAATTCAATTCGATTCAATTCAATTCAATTCAATTCAATTCAATTAAACTTCAATTCAGTTCAGTTCCGTTCAGTTCAGTTCAGTTCAGTTCAGTTCACTTCAATTCAATTCAATGCAATTCAACTCAAAGTAATCTAATCAAATTCAATTCAATTCAATTCAGATTTCTTCATATCTTGATAACTGATGTGATTTTTTGATGGATTTTGCATTCTGTGACACCGAAAACCGAATTTCCAAAAATTAATCCGAAAACTTATACAAAAATTTCGGTTTTTTGAGCAGTCTAACCAAAATTAAAATGGGGGCAAAGTCTGTTTTAAAAATATAAATATTTTCCCATTACATATTTCGATGGTATTGGGGGATCTTCTCATTTTCACTCACTGCTTTCCCATTTTCACTCACTGTTTTAGCGTCTGTTTTAAAGTTACATATAATAATCTTAGATTATTGGGAATGAATTTTAGTTTTCCTACGAGCTAACACAGATCGGGTTTCTGCATGTAGTGAACAAATTAGACAGACGGAACTGGGATGTGAACACACATTGGCGAACGATCGCTTCGAAGTTTGTGACTCTTCTCATCAGCGCCTCACTTTTCATTTACACGCAACAGTTTTGTGAAGACAATAGCAATACCATAGAGTAATGTCACCCAGAGACCCCATCTGACGTTTCATTATACATTCTTCATGGTGCGGTTGGTGTGATAGAGAGATTTGCGAGGAAAATTGACTTAAACCAGGTGGTGTCAGAATAACTCCTGACTTGAATTTTTCATGCCGGATTTGAATCCGGGCCACTCAGGTGTGCTACCGACGTAACACGTTTTTCATTTTTAATAAAATGAGAAATTTCGTTTGCGTCAAATAAAATATTCAAACGAAGTTTTGTTGTCTAACATTACGTTTGTGGAGAACGATATATGTGACGTGGTCTACGAAAAAGGAGCTTACGTGCGAAAACTAGTTTTCTGTGAAAAAGCTGTTAAAAGTAAGCAACTCGTTTCGTCAGTTTCTCATTATCTCGTTAATTGTTCTCCGCGCCGGACGTCCAGTAAGTGTTGTTGTTGGTCGGAATATTATTATAGTTCATCGTGTAAGTTGCTAGTGTGGAACATTTAAAAAAGTAACACTGAAGAAGTGACGTTTACTGTTTCTGTTGATTATCGTCTTCGCATATTTTGTCGTATTTTTACTCTTCTTTCTCTAAATTTTTAGTACACTTCTAAGCAAGTTAGGATTTTCTGCTTTTCACCACGTGAAAAAGCATCTCATCTTCCATCCGAAGTGAAAATTGATTTTTTGACACCTAAGCCCCCTTTCCGTAGACCAGGTCACATATAGTTTTTTAAGTGTTGTGCTCAGGTCTTTGATTGTAAAAAGCAATGAGCTAGTTGGCAGCTTTAGTTTTCTACTCATGAACACTTTTTTCGTTTCCCAAACAATATCCTTAAACGAAGTTTAGTTGTCTAATATAACGTTTGTGGGGAACGAAATTTTTCATTGCGTGTGCTGCGCATGTAAAAAGGAACGGACTATTCGGCAGCTTTTGTTTTCAAGGCATAACACCTTTTTTATTTCTTAAATAAATTCCTCAGACGAAGTTTAGTTGTCTAATATAACATTTGTGGGGAACGAAATTTTGCATTACGTACCGTGCGCAGGTAAAAAGGAACAGACTATTGGGCAGCTTTTGTTTTCAAATCATAACCCTTTTTTTTGTTTCTTATATACATTCCTCAAATAAAGTTTAGTTGTCTAATATAACGTTTGTTGGGAACGAAATTTTTATTTGTATGTGGTTTCAGGTCTTCAATGGTACGAAGCTTTCCCCAGTTTCCTTCAAGGGAAATCAAGTAAGTTAGTAAATAATAGTACGAATTCCAAAACCTTTTTGTCATTTGATCTTCTAATTAGAACTACACCATTTCCAATTGAAATTTGAAAAAAAATCAATTGAAATTTAACAATTCTATTTGAAATTTTAAATACATCAATTGAAATTGAAAAATTCTATTTGAAATTTGAAATATGTACATCAATTGAAATGTGAAAAACATATTTTGAAATGAAAAATACATCAAATGAAATTTAAAAAACATCAGGTGAAATTTAAAATACGTCAATTAAATTTTAAAACACATCAATTGAAATTTAAAAGACATCTATTGAAATTTAAAAGACATCAATTGTAATTTAAAAGACATCAATTAAAATTTAAAAGACTCCAATTGAAATTTAAAAATTTTAATACATAAAATCGATTGGCTAATAATTTTTAAATTTCAAGTGATGAATCTGAAACTTCCATTGATGTGTCTCAAATTCCAATTGATATCTTTCAAATTTCAATTGATGTCTTTTATATTTCAATCGATGTTTTTTAAATTTTAATTGATGTGTTTAAAATTTCAAATAGAATTTTTAAATTACAATTGATGTATTTAAAATTTCAAATCTAATTTTCAAATTTCAATTGATATTTTTCAAAATTAAATTGATATTTTTTAAATTTCAATTAGAAATGGTTTAGTTAAATAGATTCCTAAGAAATATTTTCTATATTATGCAGTCGCAAAAATCAATTACTAAGAACAATATCTTAATTTGAAACATCCTTTCCTCTGTCTCCCAACTTCAATTTCCCCCCAAGGGCTTGACAAGAGACAACAATTCGAAAAGCACTTAACCCATAAAAACACGATTACTACATCTAATAGAATAACTATGGAACAGCCAGCAACAAATGCATTTAACAAATTACAGATGTGAATAAAAACCAAACCCAACCCCAACCCCATCGCTGGAAACACAGATACAGATTCCGTTCCCCTTTTTGGAAAGCGGAAAAATTTTGATGTTACACCACAGGAATGAACAACGGGCATACCATCGTGAAACATCCAAAAAGGAAAAGGACAGCCGAGGCAGCATTTGAACATAACATTAAATTAGAAAATGATTAATGGACTCAAGCAAACGCTAGGAGATTATAGCAAATTTTCCTAGAAGAGAAGTTTTTGGAAATTCATGCACCCACACAAGGACTTGGAAACCAAATGGCAAAAGTGGCACACTTCACATTCATTTGTTTAGTGTCGCTGGCATAATGATACTCCCGAGGATAACAACATTTGTTGTACGTTCAGCAAGGACCTTGGAATTGGGGGAATTCCATGGTAAAAGACAGTAGTGGTGGCGTCAGTGGATGAGAGTGTTTTGACAACCACATACTGGTACTGGTGCTGGTGCATCACCAAATCCTGTTGGTGATGTCGCGCTCTGAGAAGGGTGACTTGAGGTAACATAAGGGAAGGAAATGTACAAATTCATTCTTCCGTTACGTTTAATTTTCTACCAGGAATTATGTCTTTTGTCTGCCGAGGGGGGGAAGGCAGGCTGTGTGTGTGTTGGTGTAATGAGGGGGGTGGGAGTGTTTGTTGTCATTATTATGCTATCGTATCACTGATGTTGCATTGGAATTGAACTCTAGTCCTTGGTGGCAACAGCATCCTTCCGTTTCGCACCATAACTTTTGAGTTTCCTGCCGTTCTTGTGGGTGATTCCTGGTACTATTTCGTCGTTGCTGTATGAATGTCCTTTTGGTTGTTGTTGTTTACTTTTTGGGGTTGTGAGTACTTAAATTATGAATCAAATTACATTTAAAAACAACAAAATCCTTTAGATTTTAATCTGATAGGTCTTTGACAAATGGATTTTCATAGCAATTTGTTGTTTGACGAGGGGGTGGGAAACAGTTCATGAATTTAATTTTCTGTTTGCAATTTTATGGCCACCCCTCGTATAGCATCGTTGGGCATAATAACATTTGTGGGTTCTCAAAATTTTCATCGTTATCTTTGATTTTAAATCTCTGATTAAAATTTCATTGTCATTTGTTGAAATGTTGTTGGTTGGTTGGTGAAAAGTTGATTATGTTTTCATCTGTCTGATAATGAAACTTTGACACTTTGGCATAAAGATTTAAATTTCCGATAATTAAGACAAAATACGAAGCAAAAGCTGCAGGGGAAGAGGTGTATAGGAGGGGGGAGTGTAATAATGTGAATATGATTTTAAGGCAATTAAGTTGCAAGCATAGGCTTTTAGAATCAAAGTAAATGGAACCAAAACTTATTAATCGCTCCGCTCTTTGGAAGGGATTTAAAGCGACTTGGTGCTTTCCAGTAACCCATTTATCAAAACACTCGCAACCCATCCCGTTTATGCGTCTAATCCCTAATTAAAAAACATTAAAAATTATAGCTCCTCCAAAAAAAAAGGAGAAGAGGAATAAAACTTCAAAATGACACTTAGGGAAAACATAAAAACCAAACATCAAACCTAACAAGGTACGGATAACAAGAACACACGGACTGACAATTCCTATAATACTCTCAGTGCCTTTAGGCCCTAGTGAGCCTTTTGGCCGGCCAGTCAGCCATTTCTCAATGTGGCTAAGTGGCAGAAGATTGAAGACAAAAAACTGAAAAGAAAACAAAAAGAAGAAGAGAATATGTCGCATTGCGTGCCATATGACAATGTCATAAAAATTTATAATAACAATATTTCAATGTCACAGCAGGATATCATTGTTACCATGTTAACGCTTATTTTTTCAGACACACAAACGCAGAACCCAAAACGACGAAAATGACAATGTTGGCGACGGTGGCGACCACAACAAAAGCGCTCGGATTGCGCACGGATTACTAACCCAACAAGAAATAATGTATACAAACATCATTCTATGATTTAAGATAAATCACACTCATAGTTGTGTGCAAGTGATCCTACATTTTCTCCATAGTGTAATTGCACGTATTTTTGGAACGAATGGATGGGGCTAAATGAAAAAAATATTAATCAACTTGTTTTTAACAGTATTATGCTACAACCCATTATTATCAACTATATTGGGTACTTTTGCTTTGGTTTGTGTCTAGACTAACATAACATATGTTGGGAAATTTCTTGTTTAATGGGAAGTTTTCTAGGTGGAGCCTGTAACCAATATTTAGCATATTTGTACTTTTGAACACAATAAAAAGTAAATTTAGAAAAGCCAAAGTGAAAGTAAAAGTAGTGTAAAAAAGGAAAATTTTCTTAAATAAGTCAGTTTTTTAAAAAAATAAAATTTCTCAAAAATATACCTATTTATATTCTTAAACAAAGAACCTTTTCTGAAAAAACAGCAGACAGTCGTCCGAGGCCTTCGGCCACGGACTGTCCCTGCAGGCTGTGTCTGGGACACGACCATTAAGTTTAACGTAGAATACGCCATCCGATAAGACAGAAAACATATATAACAATAAATGATAAATAACATAAGCAAATGAATTTATTTATTTGATAGTTACTTTTGATAATATACATAAGCTTATGGTAGGAAAAATAGCAGCATTGTTATTTTGCTTACTTGGCAGCACTTTCATTTAACATAAAAATGTATGAATTAAATTTTTCATATATTTTTTATAATTATATATCCATGTTAAATTCACATTTAACATTTTGTTTCACTTAAATACATACGTGAATATACGAAATTTCAATATTTCATAAATCAAAACAACAGCCGAAGGTTTGTGTCCACACTGAAACAGCAGCATAGTTTGTGTTCACGCTACAAACTCAAACACTCAACCAAACACCACACATATGTTTGAGTGTATGTGTTTAAACAATTTTCATTAGAGAAATTTAAATATTAGGAAGATTCCAACCAATATGAAATGTATATCAAACGAAAGATAACATCTTCATTTACCTACAAAAAAATTTTTAAAAAAAGTTATCTCGCCGTTTCATCATAATCAATGAAATAAAGATTACAACAATAACAATCTGGCATGACTCCCTATACCGTAAGGTAAGACGTATTCTACGCCAAAATATTACCTTATCTTAAAGAAGTAACTTTGCTTAAAAAACGTAAATTTTCTTCCAAAAAGTACATTTGCTTAAAAAATACAGCAGACAGTTGTCCGAGGCCTTCGGCCACGGACCGTCCCTGCAGGCTGTGTCAGAGACACGGCCAGTAAGTTTAACGTAGAATTCGCCATCCGATAAGACAGAAAACATATATAACAATAAATGAAAAATAACATAAGCAAATGAATTTATTTATTTGATAGTTACTTTTGATAATATACATAAGCTTATGGTAGGAAAAATAGGATAAATATGTTTTTAAATTAAAAGAGTAAGGATAAATGATAAATAACAGACGCAAATCAATTTGATTTATATTTTTTATAATTATATATCCATGTTAAATTCAAATTCACGTTTAACATTTTGTTTCACTTAAATACATAAGTAAATATACAAAATTTCAATATTTCATCAATCAAACCAACTGCCGAAGGTTTGTGTCCACACTGAAAAAGCAGCATAGTTTGTGTTCACGCTACAAACTCAAACACTCAACCAAACACCACACATATGTTTGAGTGTATGTGTTTAAACAATTTTCATTTGAGAAATTTAAATATTAGGAAGATATCAACCAATATGAAATGTATATCAAACGAAAGATAGCATCTTCATTTACCTACAAAAAAATTTTTAAAAAAAGTTATCTCGCCGTTTCCTCATAATCAATGAAATAAAGATTACAACAATAACAATCTGACATGACTCCCCAGACCGTAAGGTAAGACGTATTCTACGGCAAAAAAGTATTTGTTTTAAAATAAGTACCTTTTCTTAAAAAAGTACATTTTCTTACAACAAACTGCATTTTCTTAAAAAACTAACTTTTCTTTATAGAGTAGCTTTTTGGGAAACAAAATATCTTTTCTTGAGATGAGTACCTACTCTTAAAAATGTACCTATTCTTGAAAAAGAGGACCAATTCTAAATAAAATTCACATTTCTTTAAAAAAAACCTTTTCTTAAAACAAATACCTTCTCTTAAAAAAAAACCTTTTCTTACAAAAATTCCATTTCTTCAAAGTACTTTTTCTTACAAATAAAATAATACCTTTTATTTTCTTGAGATACGTAGCCTTTCTGAAAATAAGTACATTTTCTTAAAAATGTATTTTTTTTAAATAAGTACCTTTTCTTAAAAAAGTACATTTTCTTAAAACAAATTGACTTTTCTTAAACAACTAAATTTTCTTTAAAGAGTACCTTTCTGTGAAACAAAATAACTTTTAAAAATTCTTATTCTTAAAAATTTTGCTATTCTTGAAAAAACGACCAATTTTAAAAAAATTCCCATTTCTTAAAAAAAAACCTTTCCTTCAAAAAAAAATACCTTCTCTCAAAAAACTTCGTTTTCTTACAAAAATTCCGTTTCTTAAAAGTAACTTTTCTTAAAAATAAAATGATACATTTTCTTTTCTTTTCTTGAGATAAGTAGCCTTTCTGAAAATAAGTACATTTTCTTCAAAAAATAACCTTTTACTAAAAAGTGTACCACTTCTTTAAAAAGTACCTGTTCTTAAAAAAGTACTTCTTTGTAAAAAAAATGCACACTCTTATGACATTTTGTTCCAGAAAGTACTTCTTCTTAAGAATAGTACATTTTCTTAAAAAAAAACATAAGCTTTCAATAAAAGAAGTACCTCTCTTAGAAATAGGAACTTTTCGGGAGAATATACTACATATTCTTACAAAAAACACGTAAAATATATACTTTTTTTAAAACAAAAATACATTCTATAAACAAAAAATTGTTCTTAAAAAAAGTTAATAATTTTACAAAAAGTATCTTTTCTTAAAGATCCATTTAAATTATTGTATTTTTCAACGGGGGCCTTAGGCGTGTTGGAACTAACTAGTACATGATATATAGGGAAAGGAACTTCGTTCCAACCGGGTGTACCCTGAGACCACATGTAATTTTTTTCATAAATTGACGATCTGTTGTTTTTTTGGTACTTTGTAGTCGGCCTCGTTTTTTGTTTACAGCAATTTTCAACAAACAAAGCCACATTTGGGTCACAAATACACATATTATAACATTCTAATCATTTAGTCTCCAACATGAAATATTGAGTAGCAAACACAATGTGCTTGGACATAACTACACTATATTTTCGACAAGCTACAAACACACGTTATAATTGCAACCAAACAGGAAAAATATAGATTTTTCAGCGTACAAACAACAAATATTGTAAAAATTATTCTACTATCGTATGCAAAAGAACTTGAATTTTTGACAAAAATAACTTTTTAAAAAATCGGGAAAATTCCGAAAAGTTTGACATCTTGCAGCTCTAGTTATTCTTTCAGCAAGAAAATGAAACCGGCAATAATAAATAGAAATGGACATAATTTTGAAGTTGTTTTTAACCCTTTATTTACACATATGGCATATCCCAGCAAAAAATTGTAAGTGTTAGGGCAGCATGACCAATTTTTTTTTTCAATACTAAAGCGCTTACTCGGAAGTCCTTGCATGTATAAATAAATAAATGGTAAGGAATTAGGGAGAGCTTTCTCACAACCAGAGAGCTGTGGGCTCTCTACATTTTTTATACTCACTGATTGGGACCCACAATTTTACACCGGTTCCGAACGGTATTTTGAGAAGCTTTTTCATGGCTAGATACTCGATAGTGTCGCCATCACTATGCGAGGTGACCGCCACCGACAGAAAATTTGAAGGTGGTCAGAGCCGGGTTCGAACCCAGGATCTCATGTACAAGAGGCGAGCACACTACCTATTGCACCATCGACGGCCATGTACATGTACATACAAAAATGCAATAAAATAAAGCAAAATTTATATTGTAAGGAATGTTGCTATCTCTTTCAAAATTCAAGCGAATGTAGAGTGATAATTACTGCTTCTGCTGTCGCTTCCTTGTAGGCGATATCGTAAGGCAATGAATATGATGTCAGATATCGTACGAGTAACTACCGATCTCCCACGACAGTTTGGATGATGCAACCAGAATATAAAGTTAAATTTAGTTTATATTTTGATTTGGTAATGGTGGATGTGCCGAAAATTTGGCCAGAAAATCCGTTGTTGCTGTGGTCATTTGTAAACAAAGAACATTTAAGAATTTAAAACATTCAAATCAATAATAATTTGAATATTAGCAATATCAATATGCTTTATTAAAAACGGAATTTTGAACCAAAAAGCGGATTTTTTAATAAATGAATTAATATTTAATAAAGAAAATATATAATTAAAAACTAGTTTGAATTAGATTTAAAATTAAAATATATATTTTTTCGATTTATTATTCTTTATTTAATATATATACATTAAATATATATGAATCATAACGGCCTCCCTAACATATTTTCCCAAACATATTCTGCAGGAACCATGTACATGTTTGGAACACACTTCAAACATTCATATGATTACAAGTCCCAAACTTACTTGTATTTAAATGCAAACAGCATCATGTTTACTGACAAACATGTATGCTTTTACGTGGAAACATATGCGTTCTCCATCCCAAACAACTATATACTTACGTGGAAAAATTTGCGTGTTTCCCCCAAAACCTACATATACTTACGTGGAAACATGCGAATTTCCTCCCAAATATAATAATATTTAGAAACTAATTATTCGTCGATTTCAATATATATATATGTATTATTTGTTATAATTAATTTTAACAATATAAATCCACATTTATAAATAATTAATACAAAAACTTAATAGATTTAAAACGACCCTTTTTACATTTATTTGTATTGAATGCATTATTTGTTTTTTTTTCATGAAATGAGAATCCGCTGTTCTTTTGTTTCTCCTTTCTTTGTTGTCTCTCACGTTTTTGTTTTCAGAAGGTTTCAGCTATGCTTTGGATATCACTATGCGTTGGTACACAAACAAGATATTAATATACAAATCAAGTTCATGCAAGCCAAGTGTAGATTAATTACTTGTGTTTTTTTATTACACTTATTTCACAAATGTCCGCCGTTCCGATTTTCTCAGTAAAGGCTCGGACAGCCAAAGGGCTTCCCTTTCCAGTTGCCCTTTCCAGTTTCTTTCCTCAAAATCATTTTTCACTTTGGTAGCAAACATACACACAAACGCATACACATACACAAAAACCAAAGTAACATCACAAACCATTTAACCGTCCGAGCCTTCCTTTATTCTTTTTTCACTGATCAAGCGTTTTTAATATCCTCTGTCCTATGAACCATTGACGACTGAATACCTGAAATTAAAACGCAATACGTCAGCATAAAAAAGAAAGAAATTTGCAGGCACATTCAGGAATATTTATGACTCACTGACTGTGAGAATAATGCAAAAATACAGATATACACATACAAAATAGACTCTCTCGTTGTCCTTCTTTTATTCTCTTGCTCTCGAGAGAGCATAGACAGTGCAACAAACGCAGCTGTATTTGTATCACAAACATAAATATATGTGGGTCGCAAACACATATATTATAACATATTAATCATTGTGTCTCAAACATGTAATATTGAATATCAAACACAATGTGTTTGGACACAAGTATATTATATTCGCGACAATCTCCAAACACTCTTTATATTTGCATCCAATCAGCAAAACAGACAGATTTTTCCGCGTGTAATTATATTAACAAAAACATATTTTTTTATGTTATATTTTGTTTTTTATTTGATTTTTAAAAAACCTGACCTTACAGCTTCTTACAGTTGAACATTTTATATTAAAGAAATATAAATATATAAATATATAAAAATATAAGATTGTACTATACTAGTTCTAATAACAAAAAGGTCATAAAGCGGGATTTATCTGTAAAATGCGGGAGTGAAATCCAAGGCGGGATGAGATATCGAAAAGCTGATTAATCTGGTCAGAAGCGGGATAGTTGGTCAGGTTAATTATACCCCAAATTATTCTTTTGTAGTTGTACAGTTGCAGTTGTAGTTTTGTAGTTGCCTCACTGATTGTGAGAAGCTCTACCCAATCCCTTCATGGCATGTTATGGGACACTTTTTTTTTAGTTGTACACATATACAATTTTGAATCCTTAACTTACACTTACTAAACTAATTTTGTGAAAAGAGGTTGAATCAACCGTAAATTCGGCTGTTGGCACTGAAATGTATTTGTCACAACCGAATTGATGTTTTCACAATTGAATTTAGTCCCCATAACCTATGCACCTCACAACCATGCTGAAGCAGTCTATAGTACAGAGTAAGACAAAAACCATTATCTGATTTTCTTTCGCTACACGCTGAAAAACGGCCCCTGTAAATTATTCTCTCAAAAAACACATTGTGCAGGAACAATGTATATGTTTGGAACACATGCCAAATATTCATATATTCGCAAGTCCTAAACTCACTTATATTTAAATGCAATCATTAGCACGTTTACTTGCAAAGATGCATACTTCTACGTAGAGCCATAAGCGTGTTACAGCTAAAACATCCATATACTTACGTCGAAGCATTCGTGTATTTCCTCCCAAACGAACGATTGGCGACTTAATGCATGAAACTAAACCCCATCGGATCGTTCAATATAAGAAACACTCATTTCCACGAACATTGAGGAATATTTATATATACTTATGTACAAACACATTGTGTTTGCTATTCAAAATTACAAGTTTGAGATGCGATGACATATATTTTATAATATATGTGTTTGTGATCCAAATACAGCTTTGTTTGTGTTACAAATACAGCTATGGGTGATACACTGTGTACTTTATTTTTTGTTGTCGCTATGCTCTGTCACGAGCTAATATAATAAAATAGGGACAAAGTTTATAACTGTATTTCTTGATTATTCTTCAAGTCAGTGATTCATAAATATTCACACAATATTCATGAATATAGAACACACAAATCGTTCGACGTAACTATATGGATTTTTGGGATGATAAGCGCATGTGCGGCTCCACGTAAAATTATATTTGCATTTAAATATAAGTGTGTTTGGGACATGCAAATATATAAATATTTTGAGTGTATTCCAAACATATAAATGGTGCCTGCAGAACGTCCCTGAGAGAATATGGTACAGAGAACGTTTTTTTACAGAGTCTACTGGCAAAAAAATTAAGTAAACCGTTTACCAATCACAGCTGTATTTGTACCACAAACAAAGTTGTATTTGGACCACTAACATATATTGTATTATAAGATATTAATCGT
This sequence comes from Phaonia tiefii, assembly GCA_963931995.1. Taxonomy (NCBI): domain Eukaryota; kingdom Metazoa; phylum Arthropoda; class Insecta; order Diptera; family Muscidae; genus Phaonia; species Phaonia tiefii. Next base: position 248,681,076 of record OZ008370.1, on the reverse strand, counting down.
TGTGTCTCAATCCTGTAACATTGAATATCAAACACATTGTTTTTGGACACATGCATAGTATTTTTGCGACAAGCTTCAAACACACGCTATATTCGCATCCAAACAAGAAAAAATTACTGATTTTTTAGAGTGTGAACTCAGTTGGTTTTTAACTGATTATATTTATTTATTGTCAAATCGCAAGATCTTGGCGGTCATTTGACCTCATTGTTTCGTGAGATAATGCATCCTGGGATCTTCGTTCGCAATATGACCTTTGATTCATGATGTCCGTGAAGACAAATTCCGAATTTAACTAGCAAAGACACAAACCACATTCATTTATACAACTCTGCTAACGAGTTAACAGACATCTGTTAATGCGGTCAAAAAGAGATATATATCATTAGAACCGATTTTTAATCGTATAGTTGATTTTTCTGGGCAGAAAACTTGATAATAGTGATAAATATAGTGGTCAACACTAATATGTTGCTGAATAATTTCGCAGCGAAACAAATCATCTCGTGGTTTAGATGGTCGGTTTTTTGTTTACGCTTCCGTAATACATTAAACAAATAGTCGCGTAAAATATTTGTTTCATATTCTTGAGTTATTTGTCTGTTATTATTTTTAATAACATAAATTGAATTTAAATATCTACAAAACTTTTCCTGTTCGGTTGGTTTATCACCGAAACATTAAGCAGCAACCACAAACAAAAAACGAAGTAAATCTTTGTTGTTTGTTTTATTTTATAATTTGTTTGAAATCTCTTTCACCGTTTTTATGATAATAACAAATAAATAAAACAACTAAACAAAATATAAACTTATAATAAAGACAATGAAATACAATGACGACGACAGCGCATGCGCAACAACGACGAAGGCACTGAAACTGACACAGACACTGAAGATGACGATCATGACATTGTGACGCTCAGGATGAGGATGTTTGCGTAGTTTACGAAAAGATAAAGTAAATTTTCTGTCCCTGTTGATCACCGGTGGTGGTAGTTACCTCGATATTTCGACCCAAATACAAAAGGAGTTTGGGTGTGGGTTTACTTGCTGATCTCCGTGTGCGTTTGATATTCGATGTGATATGAAAACGCATTTCGCGGTATTTTTACGCATGGCATGTTTAACGAAGATATATTTATGTCTGATATTTATAGAGATTTTTTTTTGTTTTGAGTTTAAGATTCTACCTTTTTTTCCCTACAGAGGAAGAGGATCTCGAAATAATAAAAACGAAACAAGAAATTATAAAGAGAACTAAGTTAAACTTTGGTTTTAAATTTCATTCACAAGAATACGTGTGTGTGTTTGTTCTTCATTCTTATGAAATTTGACGGTTTAACCCATCGGATACTGTGTAAGAAGGGAACGAGTTAAGAGTAAAATAGTAGGGATATTTTCGAAGAAATGATGGAACATGTTCTCTATGAGTTACAGTTAAAACTGCGGTTTTATTCAATACCAATATTACACTCTGAAAAATCTGTATTTTGTTGTTGTTTGGATGCAAATATAACGTGTTTGTAGCTGGTAGCATATAGACTATACTCAGACACATTGTGTTTGCTATACAATATAACATGTTTGAGACACAATAGTGAATAGGCTATAATATATATTTTTGAGACCCAAATATGGTTCATCCGTGGTCGATACTTGCCGTTTTCTATTAGAGAACCATATATTTTTCGAAGCATTTTTCATCAGCATGCGATATGAAAGTCTGATATAATTGCATCTTCGTTTCTCGAGAGAGGGTATTATCTCTGAAGTGCTTGTTTACCCCAAAATAACACCTGTGTGCAGGCAAAATTCTCCGTTTGATTTCTTACTGTACTTTCTTTGACTATTTTACAACCTCATGAGGTCAGATGTCTTACACATATTAATTAAATAAAAAAATTAAACAAATTTTAACACATTTCCCCAACTGGTCCTATCCTTCGGCTTTACTCGCCAGTGTGTAACACCATGGATATGGAGGGATTCTTCTGCTTGGTCTTTCCAGCGGAGTTTTGGTCGTCGTCTTCACCTGCTTCCAGCGGGTACGTTATCGAAAACCTTTCGCACTGGCTCATCTTCCTCCATTCTGATAACATGGCCTAGCCAACGCAATTGGCCTAATTTGATTCGTCCAGCCTTGTCCACGAATACAAATGATATAGCTCTTGGTTCCAACGACATCGGTACTCAACGTTTTCATTAACAGCACCATATATTTTACAGAGCATTATTCTCTGGAATACTCCCAGGTGTTTTTCATAAGCTTGCGATATGAACCAAGTTTTGGAGCCATGTACCAGGACAGCTAAAATGAGATCCTGGTATAGCTGGACTTTTGACTGTCGAGAGAGGGCTTTGTTCTTGAACTGCTTGCTGAGCCCAAAATAGCATCTGTTTGCAAGCACAATTCTCCTATTTATCTCCAGGCTGACGTTGTTGTCGTTGTTCACAGCGGATTCGAGGTAAATAAATTCATCTACGACTTCAAAATTAAATCACTTGTTGACCAAGTCGAGAGGTTTGTCTAATCGTCGACACAGTCACTTTTGTCTTGCCCTCATTACAACATAATCCCCCTTTAGCTTAATACACTTAGTCCAACATTTCTCCAATTTTTGTATCCCTTCCAAAAAATTGGATTTGTCGAGATCCTTAAAGTAGGCATATGTTTGATCACTAATCGTAGCCCAATTAAAACAACTCCAAACAATCCTTTGAAATTGTTACACGATTAGGTTTATGGTCAATTGAGAGCCAACGCGGCACCCATCTTGCAGACAGCTTTCTTAAACCCAACTGATCATTTAAAATCGAAACCACACTGCCATATGAAATGCCTATGGCGTCAACAATCTCAGTCACTTTTACTCTTCGATCGGCCAACACCATATTGTGGATATTTTCGACATTTTCGGATGTATTGTCCTCAATTGGCCGTTCAGAACGTTCAGCGTCAGTTGCACGTGTGCGACCACAACGAAAGTCAGTAAACCACATTTTACCATTGAAATCGATGGTGCAGAGTTCCCATGGTATTTATCAAGTGTTTCCTTGGTTTGGTTGACGGGTTTTTTCCCCAAAAAATAATGGTACTGAGCACTCGAAATTCACTGTTTTCCATTTTTAAAAAAATGCACGACGTTGTATGGTTTGAACAGCTGTTAAACGCAAAGTAGTAAATGACGGAACATGCTCAAAATTTGACAGTAGTATATTAGCAGGTGGTACTTGATGGGAGCAGTGTAGCATTTCATATAACTACGAGGAAATCTCGAAAAGTCACGGAAAAGTCATCCGCCCTCGTATAAGTATAATATCTTTTTAATTTCCACATATTTTGTTCATGAATTTCAAATGTTGTTGAACTTTGATGGAAGGCACTCATCCAGTGTAATGCACTTACGAGTGATTAGAGGAGCTAACATCGATTCTGATCACTACCTGGTAGCAGCAAAGGTTCGCACAGACACAGAACCCACCCCCTATTGATGACGGTCCTGAGGCGTAGTGGAAACCCATTTCCGACTCCATTAAAAGTGCCGCAATAACCGTACTAAACCGCTTCGCAATAAACCATGATACGCTGCACATATGGTAATGCTTCAGTCAATTGCAACGCGAGCTCCGTCTGATCGGTATAGGGAGAAAAGAATGGAGGTAAACCGTTTCTTTAGACATAAGAAACGGCGGTAGAGAAAGCGCGCGAGTGAGAAAAGTGAAACATACAGAAGGAAGAACGAAGCCCTAAAATTCTACCATAAAGTCAAAAATGGGGCTAATGGTCATGGTTCAGGGACCCCCTGTCGCAAAGACAAGGACGGAAATCTCATCGTAGATGTGCAGAGCATGTTGGAAATATGGAGATATCATTTCTCCGCTCTACTGGTGCCTGAGACATCTAATGACGATGAGGCAATCGATCACAATTGGGACGACGACGTCGATTGCCCCTCTCCTAACCAGACGAGGTCAGAACATCTATTGCCCGTCTTAAGAACAACAAAGCCGCAGGAGCCGATGGATTACCGGCGGAGGTGTTTAAGGCTGACGGCGATGAGCTGATAAGGTGCATTCATCAGCTCATTATCAAAATTTAGTTAGATGAATGCATGCCCGGCGATTGGAGTCTCAGTGTACTATGTCCCATATTTAAAAAAGGTGACCCGAGTATCTGTGCCAACAACAGTCGAATAAGCCTTTTATTCAAAGCATATAAGGTTCTATCAAGTATAATGTGCGGAAGACTAAACCCAATTATCCCTGACCTGACTGGACCATGCCAGTGTGACTTTAGGCCTGGAAAATCGACAACTGACCAAATTTTCATGCTTCGTCAAATTCTGGAGAAGACCCATGAAAAACAAATCGACACCTGCACTGAAAGAAAAGTGCTTCATAGCATCAATGAATGGGTGACATTAATGGGTTTACATTGATGCAATGAAAAGTTTCTTTGATTCTATGAAATGTTACATTACTTCAATGAACTCCTTCATTGCTGCAGTTTTTGAATTTGTGGACCGTAATTAATGCTAAGAAACCTTTTACATTGATGGAATGAAGTATGTTTTTCATGTAAATATGGGCAACCATGATGTGTGCGCCATCAATGAAACCTGTTCAAACTATCAATGAAACCTATTCATACCAACAATGAAACTTGTTCATACCATCAATTAAACGTGTAATACCATCAATGAAATATGTGCATACAATCAATGAAACATATTCAGACCTTCAATGAAACATGTTCATACCATCAATGAAACATGTTCATTTCATTAATGAAACATGCTCATAGCATCAATGAAACATGTTCATAGCGTCATCATTACATCAATGACTATATTTCATTACATCAATGAAACGGTTTATAATATCAACGTAACATATTTCTTTAATACAATGATAATGTTTCATTCCGGTTAGAAAGTTTACATTAATATCACGTCTATGAAAAATTTTTCGTTTAATGTAACATTGTTCATAGCATTAATGAAGCCCGACATTGGCTCAAAAACAATGACAATTTCATTGATGCAATGTAAGAATTCATTAATGGTATGAAGGTTTTTATTTCAGTGTGTCAACTATTTGTCGATTATGAGGCGGCCTTCGATAGCCCGATACGGAAGAAACTCTACGAGGCAATGTCTGAGGTTGGTATTCCTGCAAAACTCATAGGCCTTTGTTGACCTTGACGAACACCAAATCAGAAATAAAAGTTGGTAAGGATCTTACTGAACTTTTCGAAACTAAGCGAGACCTCAGGCAATACGACACCCTATAGTGCGATCTCTGTAACATCTTAATGGAGATAATTATGCAGTCAACATGAATAAAACCATCAGCAGCAAAAGTCACATGCTGCTCACTGCATGATGATGATATAGATATCCTTGGACGCACATTTAGAGAAGTTACTGCGGTGTTTTTCGATAATTGAGAAGGAGTCAGCAAAAGTGGTTCTGACAGTGAATGAGGAGAAGACAAAATTAATGGTTTCAACGAACATGGCCTCCACGCGATTAGACCAAAGCGCGAACTTTGATGAGTGTTATAATTTCAAGACGGTGGACGAATTTATATACCTCGGATCTGCCGTAAACAAAAACAACAACGTCAGCCTTGGGATCAAAAGGGGAAATGTGGTTGCGAAAAGATGTTATTTTAGGCTAAGCAAGCACGGTAGAGCTAGAGTCCTCTTTCGAGTAACAAAAATCCAGCTATACCAGACTCTCATACTACCTGTCTTGCTTTGTGGTGCAGAATCCTGGGTTTTATCGCAAGCAGACGAAACATTTGTAGGGGTGTTCGAGCAAAAAATACTTCGGAAAACGTATGGCCGTATAGTTCACAACGGCGAGTATCGGCGACGCATGAACCATGAACTGTATGAGCTTTAACCCGAAATTGACATAGTTAAGCGGATCAAAATAACGCAATTGCGCTTGCTAGGCCATGTGAGTAGACTGGATGAAGACAAACCAGCACGAAGGGTTTTCCAAACCCAACTCGAAGGAAGACGAGAAATAGAAAGACCATGACTCCGCTGGAGAGATCATGTTGACGAATCCCTGAGTAGACTTGGTTTTGCCAGGTGGAGAGTTATGGCGAAAGATCGAACTAGTTGGCGAAATATGTTATCTTCGTTTTGTAAGGTGCCTGACCGCCCGGGGTTGTTCAAGACCGGATATTCGTAATTCCAACCAAGTCAGTAAAATATTCTCAGTTGATTTAGTTAGCTTTGTTCTGTTATATTGATGTATTGAAATCATACATGGGGCAAATTAATTATGTGACAATTATAATTTGTTGTCTAATTTGAATTTCCTGTCCAAATGCAAATTCAAAAAACTTTCAATACCATTGGCAATTGTACTTATTTTCAAAGCATTTCCTTCATATTGGCAATTTTGGTTTTCAAATATGTTATACAGTACTGGGGGTGGATTCTGGTTCTGTGAAAACTTTTCAGTGATAATTCTTGTACCTAAATAATCACTGGAGATTTTTTTCATTTCACAGTTTCACATAACCAGAATCGACCCGCTGGTTTATGTATATGAAAGTAGTACGACATATAAAATACTTTACAAATAGGATTCAAACAAATACTAAACAATTAAAAGCATTCGAATATTTTATTACAATTGGCATCCGATTCCACAACCTGCATATGCATTGTCTGAGCAAATGCAAATTCAAAATTTTTTAATTGTCATTGCGAACAATGGTAATACTTTTGCATTTGCGTTAGATAAAGTAATGCAAATTAAAATCTCATGTAATTTAAAAAACCCATGTATGATTGAAATACAATTTGTGGACATTCAAATGAGAAACAATATTCAAAATATTATTTCAATGTTCGGCCCTGTTCTGTAAACAGAATCCAGACAAACATAAAACGTTTCAAAATTTTTGGGTGTCTGCAAATCAATTCAGAAGAAAAATATCAGTTTTGAATTAGAATGCAAATACATTGTGATTTTAAAAACAAATAATTCAGAACAAAAATATTTCATATTTTAAGAACATCAAAGTTGTAGACTTTTTATTCTGAAAGAAAATTCTGATTCAAAATGATTCTGAATGCAGAACAGGGCCGATTATTTAACTTTTCGGATCCAATGTAGTGGAGACTTGACTGGCAACAACCTTCTCTACTGAAATTTTGGTACCGCAACAATTTTCCAATAAGTTTTCTGACAGATTTTCTATTATTTTTGTGCGTAAAAACTATAAAAGGTCTGTGAACTTCTTAAGACACTCAATAAAACAGCAATCCAGGGTGATACCTACAAAAACTACTATCAGCAATGTCCCACATTTTCAATATAGGTCACCATGCTGGCTCTGAAATATCGCAGAAATACATTAAATTTCCCATAAAGTACAAACCGATGATAGAATTTTCACAATGTCATTAGTTGTGTTACCTTGAATTTACGAGCGTTTTCACTTTTCCCCGAACTTTCAAGAGCCCATCAATGTGCACTTAACAAAATTTATTTGTCATCATCAAAAATATTTTAAAGCTTTTGGATTAGAGATCGAAAATGTAAATTCTCTACAAACAACACAAGACATAATAATTTACGATGTAACGTGAACGGCGAAGTCAAAATACAACTGAAAATAGAAGGAAAATGCAAAAGGGAGAAGGGGAGAAATTCTGCACTCTAAACTAGTGGGAGAAGGGAGCACCCATAAAGACATCATATGGGGACCACTAATGGAAATGCCACAATCGAAAATAAGGTATCTTTAGGACAGACAACAACAACAACAACATCAAAAATGGTGCATCAGTCAAGTGTACAGCAATAAGATAGTCAGACAACTTAAGTCCGTATGAAAATTATCAAAGCTCTAAGGAAATCCACCATCACCGCTACTCCATCATGTCCTATAGAGCTTGAAATTAGATTTGCTACAAAAGCGAATGCAAGCAAAGGAAGGATAATAAAACAATTTGTTCTAGGTTTTAGAGCGGCACGTGATTTATGCAAGACCCTTTAAAACTTAATTAAGGTACTGGCTGTCAATAGACCTAAAACAATCCTCCCTTAAAACAAATGCTACTTTTCAGTTCATAGTGGCGCCAATTTCGAAATTCATCTTATTCAAACAATTTTACTAATTCCTTTTAAAATATCAATAAAATATTTAGGAAAATGTAAAAAAATATATGAATTTAGTTCAACTAAATATTTCATTTATTTCCCCCCTTTTGAGATGAAATTTGGGTACAATTCCTGATTTTCCCTCAACTCGCTAGAATTTTCCAAAAATATTTCCACTTGATTTATGGTATTTGACGTGTGCAACCATGATGTGTGTGCGCCTCTTTTGGTTTTCACCGAATTCAATTCCTATCGAATTTGTTACGAAAGGGGGGAGCAAACGACTGGAGAAAAGAAGATACATATTTATGAAGGTATACTCGACTATAGTTAGGCATAAATTCCCTTTCCATAAGCGTGATTGGTTTTTATGTACACATAAATATCTAAAGTTTATGAGAGGATTACCCGACTCTCTAAAGATTTCAAATGAAAAATTAATGAAGCTGTAGATTTATTTGAAAATTGGTTGGGATAATAAAGGAAAATGAGGCAAAGGGTGGTGTCCTCAAATTTGTAGCAAGGAACAAATAATTGGTGAAATGTTCTTTATGTAGTAGCAATCAGGACCACGAACGTCATATTCCGTCCCCATCGTTGCTCCTACAAATTGACCTGTTGTGATTAAGGGGCTTTTAAGCCAAACACGCTGAAAAATCTGCCTTTTGTTGTTGTTTAGATGCAAATAAAACGTGTTTGTAGCTTGTCGCAAATATAGTATACTTGTGTCCAAACACATTGTGTTTGCTATTCAAAATTACAATGTTGGAGACACTATGATTAATGTGTTATAAAATATGTTTTTGTGCCCCAAATGTGTCCTGGTTCGTTAAAATCTGCTGCAAACAAAAACGTGATATACACACGCTGAAAAATATCGGTCTCTCTAACATATTTTCCCAAAAATATTCTGCAGGAACCATATATATGTTTGGAACATACTTCAAACATTCATATGTTTGCGAGGCCCAAACTTACTTGTATTTAAATGCAAGCAGTATCATGTTTACTGACAAACATATATGCTTTTAGGTGGAAACGTATTGCGGTCTTCATCCCAAACATCCATATACTTACGTGGAAGCATTCGCGTGTTTCCCCTAAACCTACATATACTTACGTGGAAACACATGCGAATTTCCTCTCAAATATAATAATATTTAGAAACGAATTATTAAATTAATTAAAAATAAATAAATAAATGGTTTCCCGCTACATCCCACGCGGGATTAGGGAAAACTTCTCACAACCAGTGTGCTGTGCGCGTTCAAGTTTTGCACTCACTGATTGGGACCTACAGTTGTACACCGGTTCCGAACGGTAGTTTGAGAAGCTTTTTCATGGCTTAATACTCGATAGTGTCGCCGTCACTAGGCGAGGTGACCGCCGTCGGAAGAAATTTAAGGTGGTCAGAGCATGGATCGAACCCACGTGCTCATGTACAAGAGCCGCGTATACTACCATTGCACCACCGACGACCACTTATAATAATTAATTTTAACAATATAAATCCACATTTAGAAATAATTAATACAAAAAATTTATAGATTTAAAACGGCCCTTTTTACATTTATTTGCATTGAATGCGTTATTTGTCATATTAGTCATCGTGTCTCAAAAATGTAATATTGAATAGCAAACACAATTTGTTTGGACACAAGTATATTATATTTGTGACAAGCACCAAACGCATTTTATATTTGGATCCAAACAACAACAAAAAGATAGATTTTTCAGCGCGTACATATTGGCTCCTACTCATACAGAAGGCGGAGCAGGAGCGAATGATGTGTAGGACGCTATAGTGCTGCTCTTCATCTCCGTAACATACACAGTGGTCATGAGCTGAGATTGACGCGTGTGTCTTCCTATCAACCAATGCCCAGTGATCACAGCAACTACCGTAGAGATAGGTTAGGTTAGATTTATTAGTCCATTGTGATAGTACGGGCTAATGCGACCGGAGCACCAGTTAACTGGCTCCAAGTAGCTTAATATCTTGTCCAGGTCCCAGGTCCCTAAACAGGTAGGATCCCATAGTACACACGTTCCTTCCGGCTAGTGCTGAACACGTGCAACGAAGATGTTCAGTGGATTCTTCCTCATCGTTACAGATACTACACAAGTCATTTACCATAGTATCACCGCATGTCTACCTGTCCCGTCAAAATTGAAACAAGCAATGACACCATATAGTATAAGATGTTAATCATTGTGTCTCAAACATGTAATATTGAATAGCAAACGCAATGTGTTTGGTCACAAATATACTATATTTGCGACAAGCTCCAAACACACATTATTTTTGCATTCAAAACAAACAAAAAATAATAAATTTTCAGCGTGTATGTGCCAGATTTGTCTACACACAGTCTGTGCCCATCGTAAATCTACAGGAATGGTTACACGTTGCTAGGGGCATTCCAAATGCTCGAAGGTAGATCCTAGTCTGGCCGGCTCGTCCACTCCACAGTTCCTCGGAATATCCCTGTATCCTGGGACCAACATGAGGTGAATAACGTACGGCTGGGACATCTCGTTAAGAGTTCTTGCGGCAGTGCAGGGCTGATTTTACATACAGGAATACTGATTTCAGGGACTTTGTGACCGCCTAACTCTCAGAGAAGACATTGACCTGAAATACTGCTGGACTATTATCCATCAGCCCGTCGGTCACTCCTCTACACCTTTTCAATTGTAATTCAGAAAATATCAATTGAAATTCGGAATTTCCAATTGAAATTAAGAAACGGTCAAATGAAATTCAGAATTTCCAATTGAAATTTAGAAAATACCAATTGAAAGTTAGAATTTATATTTAAAAACCAGAAAATGTCATTTGAAATTCCGAAAAAATCGATTGCAATTCAGCAAACTCTAATTGAAATTCGAAAAATATCGATAGAAATTCAGAAACAAATCAATTGAAATTCGGAAAATATCAATTGGAATTCCGAAAACATCACTTGAAATTCCCAATATATTAATTGAAATTCAGAAAATCTAAATCGAAATGATAAATGTCAATTGAAGTTTCAACTCGTTATATACATTTGTCTGGATTTCAGTTGATATTTTCTGAATATCATTTAATGTTTTCTGAATTTCAATTAATATTTTCTGAATTTTCATTGATGACTTCTGTATTTCAATTCCCAATTTTTTAAATTTATTTGATGATTTGTGAATTTAAATTGATATTTTCTGAACTTCAATGGATTTTTCCGGAAGTTCAATTGATATTAATTTATTAATTAATAATTTCGGGATTTGAATCAGAAATTCTTAAACAAAATTTATCTTTTCTGAATATCAATTCATATTTTCTAATTTACAACAGGACGAGGTGTAGTAGCCAAAATTTCAGCCTGATACATGATACGGTGTTCAGGTAATCTAACGGAAAGGGACAACCCTGGTTCCCCAGAGAAGACTGATCGTTCATTTTCGAATCATTCGTGTAGAAATTCTCATAAATGATTCACATAATTCTCTTTACTAGGAACTCCCTTAAGATGTCCTGTCTAGAAGTGGATATCAAGATTTTCGCACGATCCGGGTCATTACTTGACCATACCTGCCTACCTGTCAATATGTGTCTCCAGATCGTCTATCATTCACAGGTCGAAGAAATTCGGGTTTAAGCAAGAGATTGCATGAGCTCGCATGTTCCCCAAATCCAGTGGAACATGTAAGGTAGTCCCTAATCTCGCCAACTTATTCGCTCTATCCTGTCTATTACTGTTCCTATGCCTCGGCACCCACATAAGGTGTCATCTCAACCTGCTTGGCCATCTCATTTAGAGATGCGCACTAGTTCTAAATTCAGGAATACAGACTGCTGAGATTTTATAGCAGCCTGACAGTCAAAGTAGCTATTGACACACCTGACAAGTGTGACATTTTGTCTCATCCAGAGGGTAACTTCTCCTATTTCAATGTCTTTAACCTGTAAAACACTACAATAGTCTGTTAACCAGTGTTCAAGGTCTAGACCTACGTCCTTAGAATAGACACCACAATCTGGAAGCAGAAATACTTTCTAGTACGTGGTATATGTCCCTTCCTGTTATGTCTGTCTGGTACTTGTATATGAGTGGAGAAGTTTCTCTTAAACGTGTTCTGCAATCCACTTCTTGGTATCCGCTAATCCACTTCTAACCTGGATTGCCTCAGATCCCTTTAAATCGTTCCGTGACTATTGCCTATGTGATCCATGCCTATTGATCCATAGTGATGGAAGTACTAGACGGATTGCTGACGTTGCGGCCATTCTCCTGTCCAGAAAATCTAATAGTAAGAGGTAAAGGATAACATCAAAGCCTTCCATAGGTATTGTGGGAAGGGTGCCCTATATACACTCCATTGCGGTTTGCTGGGTCCTTTAGTTAGATTTACATAGGTGGGGTTTTCCAGCACCGCTCACCAAAAAACAATGGCGTAAAGCAAATTCGAGCGGACAACAATTGTATATATAAGTATACGTGCAACTATTTTCGGGGATAGGCCCTATCGACCTCGGATGACCTTTTTATACAAAGATAGGCCCACTGTGGCTTTACTTATCCTAGCCGAAGTGTTAGGTTTGAAACAGAATTTTCTGTCCAGAATCATAACTAGGTACTTTGGGTTATACTTTTGGGACATTCCTTTACCACCTAGATACATTGGCTTAATATACTGAACCTCTTGATTCCTGGTAAAGGGTACAAGCTGGGGTTTTCTCTGAATTTACTCCCAATACATTCTCCGTTGCCCCCTTAGAGAGTCTCGTGATATAGGCCTGAAATATATCTCTAGATGTGGAGAGGCATTTCCCTGTATTGCAATTGTCAGGTAGTGAGCATAGGCTACGACTTTGGAACTTGATCCCTCTAGGTTCCGAAAAATTCTATAAAAAATGGTTTCCCATTACATTCTATGAAGGGATTCTCACACTTTTTGAATGAAACATATTTTTTTTTTGCAAAAAAAATTTTATTTTTCAACATAATCCCCTTTTAGCTTAATTCACTTAGTTCAACGTTTCTCCAATTTTTGTATCTCATACAAAAAATATGATTTTTCGAGGTTTATAAAATAGGCGTTTGTTTGATCAATAATTTCATCGTTGGCGCAAAATCTCTTTCCATTCAGCCATTTCTCTAGCTTTGGAAATAGAAAATAGTCTTACTTACTTACTTTTATTGACTATTTTATAACCTCATGAGGTCCGACATCTTACATATATTAATTAAAGAAACAAATTTCAACATATTCATCCAACTGGCTCTATCCTTCGCCTTTTCCCTCCGGTTGGCAACAACAAGGATACGGAGGGATTCTTCTCCCTGGTCTTTCCAGCGGAGTATTGATCATCCTCTTTTCCTGCTTCCATCGGGTACATCATCGAAAACCTTTCGCACTGGCTCATCTTCATCCATTCTGATAACATGGCTTAGCCAACGCAATTGGCCCAATTTGATTCGCCTAGCTATGTCCACGCCAGAATATAGATTTTATAGCTCTGCGTTCCAGCGACGTCAGTACTCGCCGTTTTCCCTAACAGGACCACTTATTTTACGGACAATTTTTCTCTCGAACACTCCCAGGTGTTTTTCATCCGCTTGCGATATGCGCTAAGTTTCGGAGCCATATGTCAAGACAGGTAAAGTGAGAGGCTGGTATATCTGGACTTTTGTCCGTCGAGAGAGGGATTTGTTCCTAAACTGCTTGCTGAGCCCAAAATAGCATCTATTTGCAAGCACAATTCTCCTAGATATCTCCAAGCTGACGTTGTTGTCCTTGTTCACGGCGGATCCAAGGTAGACAAATTCATCTACCACTTCAAAATTAAATCGGTTGTCAACGTTCAAGTGCCGACCTAGTCGAGAGGTTTCTCCAGTCGTTGACACCATCAATTTTGTCTTGCCCTCATTAACAGCAAGACCCACCTTCGCTGATTCCATTTCGATTCTTGAAAATTTCTTGAAATAATCACTGGGAGCTAAATCCGGAGAATATGGTACCAATTCCTAGCCCAATTCATGAAACTCCAAACTATCCATTGAAGTTGTCACACGATTACGTTTATGGTCAATTGAGAGCAAACGCGGGACCCATCATGCAGACAGCTTTCTCAAAACCCAACTGATCATTTAAAATCGAAACCACACTGCCATATGAAATGCCTGTGGCATCAACACTCCCACCCACTTTTACTCTTCTATCGGCCAACACCATACTTAATGTACTTTGAAATGTACTTAAGAAATGTACTTTCTTTTAAGAAAATTTACTTTTTTAAAAAAAAATAAAAATAAGTTACTTTGAAGAACTGTTAAAAAAAAAAAAAAAAAAAAAGCTGGGACGAAAGTTGAACCAACAACCCTCAGACTCCAACGCGCAACCCTCTACCCATCAGGCCACAGCGAGCTTAGATGAAGTGTGACAAAATTCATATAAATGTATGAACACATGAAAGTACATCTAAACATTCTAAAGTACTTACCTGTTATAAAGAACAACAAAGATTTTCAACATGGAAATTCACCACACGGCAAAAGGAGTAGTTTAGTATAAAATTACAAAAATTAATGTGAAAATTTTATGTGTTTTTTTACGTTTCCAATCATAAAATTTTTTCCAATGGACCAATTTCGCTGATTTTCAATACAAAACTGCTCAGGAATACGTGGAACATTCTGGCCAAAAACCAAACCGCGTTATCGCCGATTGAAGTCGTGAGAATGTTTTCAACAGACGGACAGACGGACATGGCTATATCGACTCCGGTTGTTATAAGGATCAAGAATATATTTTTATTCTGTTGTTCGACCTTTTCCTTATCAATAAATAATCAATATTCTTCGAGCTTGAGGTCAGATTTGCTGTTGTTATATTTATTTTCCTCGATATTTCGCTACTCCTTTGTGTAGCATCATCAGGAGATATAAACAATATAGCATCATCAGGAGATATAAACAATATATCTCCTGATGATGCTACACAAAGGAGTAGCGAAATATCGAGGAAAATAAATATAACAACAGCAAATCTGACCTCAAGCTCGAAGAATATTGATTATTTATTGATCAAGAATATATTTACTTTATGGGGTCGCAAAGCCTTATTTCTATATGTTACAATCAGAATGACAAACTGATATATACCCTCTATCACTTACAGTGGAGGGTATAAAAATAATATCGATTTGTATGGGATGTACCAGGAGTGTGGTCATAACACCCATTTGCAATCCCTAACTAAGTTTGGTTAAATAATTGCCAATGACAAAATTGCATTGTGATCCTTAAAGAGGTTTACGGCAATCACCGTGTTGACCAACTAGCCAGACAGACAGACGGGCATGGCTCAAGCCTTAAAAAGACCCAAAACGAATTTGGTCCATAGATACCTTCGATCTAATATGACTTATTCTATGCGTTATATTTTACCGTTTCAAATTTAGCACTCTTTTTTTTGCAAAGTGCACTTTTTTTGTCATGTATTTTTTGACAGCTTCTGGCAACACTGGATGGAACTGTAGCATTCTTGCACACTCTTTAAACACGTAGATATGTAACTCTATGAATGCCCTTTTAAAATTTATTTTTTAATTAAAAATAAAATACAACTTGCAATTGTCTTCAATTAAGTTGATCCCATGTATGTTGCTAGCATTTTGAACCCTTTCAAAAGAAATAAGAATTTTGTATTATAGTTTTATAGATTTCATTATTTATTTCATTATTTTCTTAATTATTTCATTATTTTCTTAATTTCTTTACAATCTACGTGTATAAATAATTCATAAATACATTAAGTCAAATACAATAAAATTACATATGATGAGGTTATGTTGTTCTAATACTTAATATTAATGAAATTATATACAAATGTTAATGTCATAAATGGATTTGCTGGAGACTTTATAGTTTAGAATGCATTGATTTCAAATGTGATGATGAAACGGAACTAGTCGAACCAAACCCATTAATTTTATTCACCGGTCAGCACAGACCCAAACCATGCAAAGGAATTTTTCTTCATCCCTTACGAGGTTTGCAACTCTGATAACTTAACGAAATGGTACTTTTGTTAGCTATTTCCCCTGTTTTGGTTTAAAGGGAAGTTTTTTAGGATATTTTCTTTAAAATGGGAACTTGATGTTAACTGTGGTTTATGTCTGAGTTGCTTGGTTGGATTTGTTTGCAGGTTGTCTTTGCTGTGGGGTTTGTTTGTGGATTGCGTTGGCTGAGGTCTTTGGCTTGGTTGTTTCGTTGGCTTTTCCACTGTGGTATGTATGTGTAGATTTAGTTCAATTTTTACGTTGACTGGCTTACATTTTTCTAGGGTGGCAATACT
Organism: Phaonia tiefii; assembly: GCA_963931995.1. Lineage (NCBI taxonomy): Eukaryota > Metazoa > Arthropoda > Insecta > Diptera > Muscidae > Phaonia > Phaonia tiefii. Next base: position 248,664,596 of record OZ008370.1, on the reverse strand, counting down.
TTTCTTCAAATATATTTTCACTGCCCGCTATGACAGCGGACTCTTCATTGATGGGACAAAGTCTCAGATATATATGCGGAGATTCCAATGACTCGATGATAACATATGAGATATAAATTCTAGGCGATGTTAAAAGACGCCATGTCAAGGGGTTAAATAGACTGGTCTGATAGTCCCAATAGACACTGGCGTATATGGGATCCTTAACATCAAAGCCGGCCACCTGTGAGCTGTATTCGAATCCGGGTTCAAAGTACATAGGCTCAGGCGAGAAATTCATTTTCTCGGTAACCCGTTTAATGCCCTTGCCATGCAAACGTACAGACAAGGTGCCAATTTCGCCGCCATGCGTTGTACTCTGGTCATGGCCGGAAACACGTACTGTAATTTTGTAGTGGTGGCCTAGAAGAGAAAGAAAAGGAGATAATAAATATCAGATGTCAACTGAGGTCACTTAATTAAATCATTGCAACCTGGGGACTAATTATGTAAGAAACGATGTCGAGTTCATTATCATTTTGTCGGTAATGAAGTTTTATGAACGCATGTATTTTAAATGGTGAATAAACTGACATTATCGACATAAAAGTATTGTTTGGACGATTATCGTCATACACAATTAGGCCCCTGGCTTAGACGTGTCGAGGTCATTTTGTTCTTTTTGATTTTGTTACAATACTTACGACAGAAGGGCTCCTTATCGCCTGTCATCAAATATAAAACTGGAGGTCTTCTTGTATCCACCTTCTTGGCCCTCACCATTTGGCGATAATCTTCATAGCTGTGATAGCCCATTCGCATGCATAGTTGACCATGTTCATTGCATTTCGAGCATTTGCCGTCCTTAAAGTTCTGTAAAGCGGATGTAAAGAAATTTTACTAAAATTAATATCACCATTAACCTCTTAAGTGTCACAATGCCTCAACTTACTTCATATGAATCACATGTGATACCCATGAATGGGCAGTTACTCCTAATGCTCTCCATAAAGTACTGATGGCTACGTACATGATTGCAGCCCAAAAATTGTTGCATATTTATGAGTATCGAGTTCTCGCGATTGCGCATGTACTCCTGTAACTTTACATCACATCCTGGATTATCCAATCCACCATTGGGATAGAAATCCAAGTGACCCAATCGATGGTAAATGCCCAAACCACCCAGTAAATTGACATCGGTGTGTAGAACATCGACAAAATGGGCATCGGAACGATCTAATCGCACTATGGTGTCGGTTTCAGAAAACAGAGGAGAAGCTGGATCCAAACCTGTTATTCTGCCTAATTTTAGGCCAAAATCACGTTGTAAATGGGAGCCAGCATAACCCGCCAAATGGGCACCCAATGAATGACCAATGAAATGGACATTGTGTAAATTGTCCATAGCCAACTCTTCGTAAATCATATGGATAACATGTGCGGTAATGGCGCCAACCAAACGAATATTGGCCACAGCCTGGACATATGGAGGACTTGAGCCACCACTCCAATCGATGAGAATAACGGCGGCTTCACCTTCAGGCTCGTGGCTTAGAAGAGTTTTGCCCATTTCTAACATCTGGAAGAAAGATTTGGAAAAAACGAGGTTAAATTTACACGTCTTATATTATTGTAACATAGGTGGCCGTAGGTTCTGCAATGGCAGTGTCATAAGAACATGGGTTCAATCCCTGCTCTTTGCTCTAATACATAAGAACATGGGTTCAATCCCTGCTCTGACCAGCTTAAATTGCTTTTGGCGGCGGTCACCCCACTTAGTGACAGCCACACTATCAAGTAATTAGCCATGAAAAAGCTTTTCAAAAAAACCTTTCGTAACCGGTGTAAAACTGTAGGTCCCAATAATGGAGTATATAACTAGAAAGTGCACATCTCACTGGTTATAGGAAGCTCTCCCTATTCCCTTCATGGGATGTAATGGGTAGCAATTTTTTATGTGTTTGTAACAGAGGCGTAGTCAAGTTTAGTTAAAGGGGAGGGAAAAGATGGGCTAGGTGAAGACCCCCAGCTGTCCCTGAGATAGAGGCACACTATACTGGTTTACGCCTTGAGTTCCGCATATAAAAAAGTAATATAAAGGATTTCCAAAAAACACCGAGACTTCATTACTCATTCATTGGGAAAACTCAAATTCTATGGATCGATTCGGACAGATGAACAAAAAACGAAAATTTGTAGGTCCTTTGAAGTCAACTGAAACCGGGTATTAACTCAGAAAATTATGCTACGGTATGACAAAATTCGAAATCGCCAATAACCTTCGAGGAATTGATAGATTTTGAAGCCTAACACAATAGGGCATAGTAGTTCTAAGTGAGTTGTCAACACATATCGTAACTAACAAAGTGCCGACCTCAGTTCTACAGACTATCTTGTGTTGGGCCATTGTGGTACGGTGTGACAAAATTCGAAATCGCCAATAACCTTCCAGGGATTGATAGATTTTGGGGTCTAACACAATAGGCCATAGTAGTTCTAAGTGAGTTGTCAACACATATCGTAACTAACAAAGTGCCGACCTCAGTTCTGCAGACTATCCTGTGTTGGGCCATTGTGGTACGGTATGACAAAATTCGAGATCGCCAATAACCTTTCAGGAAATGATAGATTTTGAAGCCTATAACAACAGGATATAGGACTTCCAAGTGAGTTATGGCCACCTAGCCCATCTACCAAAGTGCTGACCTCAGTTCTGCAGACTGTCTTGTATTGGGACATATGAATTTAAGAAAAAATGGTTTCCCATTACATTCCATGAAGGGATTGTGAAGAGTCTCTCTCAACTAATGAGGTGTGCGCCTTTTGGATTTACACCCACTGATTGGGACCTACAATATTACATCGGTTCCGAATGGTATTTTGAGAAGCATTTCGTGACTAAGTACTCGATACTGTCGCCATCACGCGAGGCGACAATTTAATGCTAAAAATTTAATTTTATATTCCACTTACCCATGGTATATTTCCCGCTTCCAAATAACCGTGAGAGATGAAAAATATTTTCCCCTCCGGATTAATGTCCATTTGCGGCACAGCCTCTGGATAATTGAGATCAATATATTTGGGATTATCAAATGCTCTGGTCGTGTACAAAGTAAAGTGAGGCTCAATCTGTGAGGGTTTCTGAGGTGGCACATTAATTTGCCGAGTCTTCGTAGTCCAAGGGCCATTTAAAGGAAAACAACCATAGACACCGTAACAGCGAATTTCATTGATATCTACAATGAAGAAGTAATATAGAGAGATTTATTATAAAGAAACATGTTCTTATCTTTCAAGTAAATTTTTTATTAATAATTAAATATAAAAATAATATATATTTCATAGTCTGTAGTGAAACTGTTTGTGGTACAATAGTACACGCGTAGAAATTCTAAATAATCTGTCATGCTTGAACCCCTCAAGCACGCATCTTATGGGTCCAGTGATAACCCGGTTTAATAGTTTCTTGACTTGATTATAGTATTTGTTTAATAGTAATATTTTATATTTTCTGTTGTTATTTTTTTGCACAATCCAAAGCTTAATCCGGAGATGTTGTCTTTCTTAGCAACATTTTTTTTTCCATTATTAGTTAAAAGTTCTGTTGCTAGTGGAGCAGATTTCGAATATATTGGATTCAGAATATGTGTAAATAATTTTTAAAACTTATACTTTTCTTTGGGAGTTAAACACAATTTGACCTTACTGTATTACATCTTGTGCCGATTTCATGTTATCAAGAATTATAAATATTTAGTCTATTTATAAAATGAAGTAATAGTATTTCATATATATGTATAAATATAATATTTATTCGCTATACGGTAGAAGGTCGTAACAACTTGTTTCACATTCAAAGATTTGAATAATAATTTCAAAATAGGCCAAACACGTGTTTGCTTTATCAGAAAAATGGGGCTATCAGTTATTAGTGAATGTTAAGCGAAACAGTAAATATTTTGATTTATAAATGACTGTAGCAAAAAAAAAAGCCTTTATTCATATGTATTTCCTTATAGCCAATAATATTCGAATCACTGATCACAGTCATTTCATTTTAACCCATATCAAACTGATGTTGCCATATGGCGACACAACTCTGAGTGTGTATTTATATTCGAAAAATGGCAATGCTTTGGTGTGCTAGGGTACCGGGTTTCTAAACCTTGATTCAAATTCCTTGATTATTATTTCCTTATGCCAATTTTGTGCTAAAAGATTGGAATCATTGATAATAGTGATTTCATCTTAACCCGTATCAAACTGATGCTGCCATATGGCTACGCAATTCCGGGTGTGTATTTATATCCGAAAAACGGCACTGCTTTGGTGTGCTAGGGATGCAGGTCTCTAAACCTTGATTCAAATTCCTTGATTCATATTTCCTTACGCCAATCTTCTTTTAAAAGATTCGAATCATTGATCATAATGACGTCATATTAACCCGTATCAAACTGATGTTGCCATGTGGCTACACAATTCCAGGTGTGTATTTATATCCGAGAAATTGCAATGCTTTGGTGTGCTAGGGTGGCGGGTTTCTAGTCCTTGATTAGTATTTACTTATGGCAATCTTCTTTTAAAGGATTCGCATCACTGATCATAGTGATTTTATCTTAATCCGTATCAAACTGATGTTGCCATATGGCTACACAATTCAGAGTGTGCATTTGTAACTGAGAAATGGCAATGCCTTGGTGCGCTAGGGATGTGGGTTTCTAAACCTTGATTTATATTTTCTTAGACCAATCTTCTTTTAAAAGATTGGAATCACTGATCACTGATGTTGCCATATGGCGACACAAATCCGAGGGTGTATTTAGAACTGTGAAATGGCAATGGTTTAGTTCGCTAGGGTTGCGGGCTTCTAAAGAATATTTACTTATTGAATTTGAGTGCCGAATTCTTCAAGCTTCTATTTCAAAAAATTCTTAGATCCCATTATAGGATCAGGAAGAACTTCAGCACTACGCTTTCTACTTTCAGACTCATCGATTAAGCCAAAATCAGATGCGACTCTTCCATAGACTAAAGGGTTAACTATCTCTCATTACTGTATTTCTAATTTCCCTAACTACCTTTCATTCCTTTCGGCGGCGGATCTTTTTTTTTGGCGGCGCATAATTACAATTCTTAACTCTTCGACGACCATACATTTTCAGCCGAAATGATTTTATTTTCGTAGTAATTTTTGTGGCCTGTGACTTCACAAAAAGTATGCAACCAAAAATGAGCCTAAAACATTTTCTATACCCTTTCTCATACACGCTGGAAAAAACGGCCTTAGTAATATTTTCTCTGAAACACATTCTGCAGAAACCAGTTACATGTTTGGAACACTCTCCAAATATTAAAGTATTTGCAAATCCTAAAGTCAACTGCTGTTTACTTGCAATGATGTGCGTGGAGCCGTATGCGTGTTTCATCCCATATACTTACGTCGAAGCATTCGTGTGATTGCTCACAACCGAACAATTGACGACTGAATGTATGAAACAAAAACGAAACATATCAGTCAATATAAGAAACATTCAATTCATTTACACGCGTATTGAGGAATATTTATGTATTTGTATCACAAACAAAGCTGTATTTGGATCACAAACACATATATTATAACATATAACATACTGTTTGTTTTTTTCGATTTCTAAGAAAAGAAAAATTTAGTTTTTTTTTTCGACAAATTTTGACTTAATTGTTTCTAATGCACGTGAAAAATTAAAAGTTTTTTTGTATTATAGAAATTAGCTTTTTTCGAATATAGAAAATCGAAAAATGTTGATCACTTTTTCCGAATTTCTTGAACTGCATCTCATTCAGTTTTAGAGATATTGGTCCCAGTTTTCCTTATTACAAAGAGTGCTCGGGTGGCTTCAATATGGCAGCTAAGTTTTGTTTATATCAAATACAGTTCGGTTGTACTAAATATTTGGAAAAAATCGGTTTTGAAATAAATTTTGACTTTGGACCAACTTAACTTCTTTGGTTCAAAAGCCTTCAATGAATATGATACACATTTTAATGGTCCTAAGAAAAATGGTACGACGAATAAATTTCTGAACAAAAATAGAGTTTTAGTGTCGAAGATAGTTAAAATAGGAGAAAATTATAGTTGCCATCACTGATAAGATGCTGGCCCGTTTCGCAGCGAAACAAATTGATATTTCTCACGTGAACGATCTTAGTACTCGGCTTTACCCAATATGACATTAAGAACAATTCGTCTTGCAATACATGTCGCTGTAATTTTTGCCACAAGTAACAAATTTACATTTTATAGACATTACAAATGATAATGGTAAATAATATATTCTATTTATATTAAGGTTTTGATCAGAATTTTTAATTTATGAATAAGACAAACTTAGTGCAATTCCTTAAGGCCTTTACTAAGGTGAATATTTCACCTAATATTTTCAAAAAACTGCATACAAAACAATGTCTGCGAAAAATCGACGCAAAAATTGTGTCAATGTGGTACTAAGGTGTTTTCACAAAATATCAGCAACATGTAGCGTGCAACATTTTAATGTTCCTAAGAATATTTTAACGACCAATCAAATTGTAGGAAGGAATGTTCAATGTTGGCAACTGTCATCACATTTCTTAAAAAAGAGATTTTTAGTGTAAAATTATCGTAAACCAAAAACATCAATACTGCGCCATTTCTTAATGAAACAAAAACGAAAACTAGCGAAATCGGTCATAAAATTAAAATTCGGAAACAAATTGTTGTTTTTTCACATGGTCGATTTTTGTAGTCGGTTTTACGGAAATTTAATTTAAAAATTTTTTTTAATCTAAAGTTTTTTATAAAACAAAGAAACTAATTTAAAATAAATTAAAACATATTTCGGAAATTTAAAAAATAGTTTTACGTTTTGGAAATTAGATTCATTTATGGTGATTCAAATTCGTGTTTAACCCACCCTATCAGATGTGGTACCAAAATTATTGTTACAACAAATTGATTTTGATGGCAATATCGATATTGTTTGAAGACACTAATATGGAAACTTAAATTCTATCGGATATTTCTATGAAACTATAAAAAAAATATTGCAATTGCGTAAAGCACAAATTTCTTCCGAATGACACATGCAGATCATTTGTATGTATAGAATATTAATTGCATTTATAGTTTTCGCTGCACTGCCTTTATGGTATTTTGAGTTTGTGCTGATGTTTAGTAACAATCGGAAATAATAAACTTCTAGATTCAATAAAATTTGTTAGAGAGTAAAAACTTTTTCATTTGTCGTCCATCAAACGATTAAGAAAATATTGATTATCGCCGAAGTACTTGGAATTTTATTATATCTAGTGGGAATTTCTAAACTTCTTGTAGATAACACCCCACTTATCACGTAGATTTTCCCCATCAATAAATCATGATTTTGTTAATACTATTTTGCATTATCTGTGCAATAGTGAAACAACAATAGCGCTAAACACATGTAAATCTTCCAACATGTGTACAACACCATAAATCACATAACCAAATCAAAATCAAAAACCCCGCATCGTATAAGAAAAACCACAAGTAACCGGCAAGGCATATAACACTGTGCAACAAGAAATTATATGCCCAATGAGACCAACGGGAAACTAAAATCTTCGCAAAGGTTAGTAAACAGACGGCAGTACAAGTTACCTTGCAAATTTGAGGAACAGATCTGCCTTTGCAAGTGTTTATCATATTCATTGAAGGCTTTTGAAGTAATGTTGGTCCAGAATCAAAATTTTTTATCAACAACGATATTTTTTCAAATATTTTGAACCGAACTGTATTCGGTATAAACGAAACGTAGCTGCCATATTAAAGCCACACGATCAATCTTTCTTATAAAGAAAAATTGAGTGCAATATCTCTAAAACTGAATGAGATACAGTTCAGCAAATTCGAAAAAAGACATCAACTTTTTTTTTTAAAAATTTGAAAATTTGATTTTAAAAATTCGAAAAAAGTCGAATATTTATAATACGAAAAAAAGTTTAATTTTTTGGGCGCATTATGACCAATTAGTTGAAAAAATGTTTAAAAAAAACATAAAAAGAAACACCAAAATTGTTGACATCTTGGAAATCGAAAAAAAAATCAAAAAGTAGACAAATTTAGATATTTTTCTGAAATATATCCCACTGTGCGATTTTCAATGTTGATATATCGCAAAAAGCCCTGACTCTTTAGCTACAATCGGGTTTTCACAGACCCTAATTTTTTTTATTAAATCTAAAGATATTGAATTTTAGCCGATGGAAATCGATTCTGAACCAGTGACCATCGGCGGCACTACCAGTAGACCAAACTTCCTCAACGGTTGTGAAAACTGAGTTTTAACTTTTTTATAGCCTTTTGAAGTTTAGCTATTTTGACCATTATACAATATCGACGAAATATTTCCGCACTTGTAGTATATAGGCCCGTACTAAAATCAACATTTCACGTGAAATTTTACAAAACTCCATACAAAAAAATTCCCCACGTCTAGTACTAAGTTGTCCACGCGATATATCAGCAACATGTTTTATGCAACATTTTGATGTTGCTAAGAAAAATGCAACGACCAATCAAATTGAAGGAAGATATAATCAGTGTTGCCTACTGTCGCTCAATTTCTGAACAAAAATAGATTTTTAGTGTCAAAGAAACTTAAAATTGTAGAAAAATATAGTGGTCGTCACTAATATGTTGCTGGCCCATTTCGCAGCGAAACAAATTGATGCTGCCGTCGGTGGTACAATGGTTAGTCTGCGCGCCTCTTGTACTTGAGATCCTGGGTTCGATCTCTACTCTGACCACCTTAAATTTCTTTCGACGGCGGTCAGTCACCTCGCATAGTGACGGCGACACTATCGAGTATTTAACCATGAAAAAGCTGCTCAAAATACCGTTCGGAACCGTTGTAAAACTTTAGGTCCCAATCTGTGAGTATAAAAGTAGAAAGCGTACAGCTCACTGGTTGTGAGAAGCTCTCCTCGATTCCTTCATGGAATGTAATGGGATACCATTTATTTTATTTTTCAATATTTTTACGTGAACGATCTTATTACTCGGCTTATACTACCAAGTTGTTCATGCGAAATATCAGCAACAAGTATCGAGCAACATCTTAATGTTGCTAAGCAAATTTTAACTACCAATTAAATTGTAGAAAAGCTGATCAATGTTACCAACTGTTGTTTAATTTATGAAAAGAGAGATTTTTAATGTAAAAAACATACAAAATTTAAACAAATATGGTCACAAAAAGGATGAAAGTGTAGAGAAAAAAAAAATTTACTCACGGAGTGGAATGCCAACAAAGAAGACGTGTGAAGCATCTCGATTCTCTGCTCTCTCTCTCTCTTACTCTCTACGTTGAATATTTCAATACACGAGCAGTTTCTTGATGATGTTATTGTATCTAACTGTAGAAATTCCAACCATGTTTAAATAAAACTACATAAAGTATGTAAAAAGTATGAAATAATCAAGTTATGACGTGGGAGAGAGAAATGCGTTTGAGGCAATCTCGTCGACTTTTTGGTTCTCTTTTACGAGGGTTGCCAAATTTCGCACATTTTTCTTCTTCTCTACCCTTTTCATCCTTTTTGATAGTCATCAACACTGATGTATTGCTGCAAAAAGGATGTACAGGTAGAGAAGAAAAAAAACCCCGCTATTTGGCAACCCTAGTAGAAGAGAACCAAAAAAGTCGACACGATTCGCTCAAACGCATTTCTTTCCCGCGTCATAACTTGATTATTTCATACTTTTTGCATACTTTATGTAATTTATACGGTAGGAATCTCTATAGTTAAATAGAATATCATCATCAGAAAATTGCTGGTGTATTGAAATATTCAACATTAATTTCATTCGCAGTGAAATTGGCCAGAGTTGAAAACTATATACTTTATTTTTCAATTTTCAAGATATCAAATATTTTTTTTTTCTTTTGAGAAATTGAACGAGAGTTGACAACATTAATAATTTGGTCCTACAATTTGATGGCTCGTTAACATTTTCTTAGAAACATGAAAATGTTGCCTGACACATGTTGCTAACATTTTGTGCGAACATCTCTGTACTATACTGCTAGAAATTTTTCGTCCATGTTTCGCGGTTGTTTTTTGGTATGGAATTTTATAAAATTTCACGTAGAATCTTGAACTTTGTGAAGGCCTTAATGGCAAAATTGTGAAAAATATGCAATCTTCAAAAGGTCATAAAAAATATCGAATTCAGTTTTCAAATCCCCTAAAATAAAAAAATGGTTTCCCATTACATCCCTTGAAGGGATTAGGGAGAGCTTCTTATAACCAGTGAGATGTGCGCTTCTAGTGTTGCATTCACTGATTGGGACCTACAGTTTGACACCGTTTCAGAACGGTATTTTTGAGAATCTTTTTCATGGCTAAATACTCGATAGTGTGACCGTCACTAACTAAGCGTGGTGACCGCCGTCGAAAGATATATTAGGTGGTCTGAGCAGGGATCGAATCCCCGTACTCATGTACAAGAGCTGCGGACACTACCATCGAATCACCGACCGCCACCCTTAAGTCTACTAATTGTCCACTTTCATTTCCCATTGCCCTCATTCGGGATACAATTAGTTACCCACAATGTGTTGCACAATGTAGTTTACAACTTCAAGTGATCTAGTGCTCTAACTAACACACACATTCGGCACGTCACGTCACGTCGCATTGCATTACCTCTAAACCTCAATTGCGAACAACATCGATCGTAACCACCGGTTGCAATAACCAAAAACTTCTAGACTTCCAGAGATTTTTTTTTACCATTTACACTACAGATATCGTGGCACAGATTTGATTTTGGGAAACTTAAGGAATATTCGAGAGGTTTTACACTGATTGCACTGATTAGAGGCCAATTAAAGTGTAACAAAACAAAACAAGACAAGACCCACTTACCACTTGGTGTGGATGGCGGCAAATCGACCAAGGTGTTAACAGCCGTTCTACTTGTTTGATTGGCCAAATAGAGCATGGTCTGCAACATCAGACCACCGGTGGAATTTGCAACATACATGGCGGCTGCTTGTACTTATTGTTGTCGTGTGTTGATATTTTCTTTCTGAATTGAGGTTTAACTATATTTAATTAACAGTTTTAAATGGAAACTTCGTTTGCTATGTGCTTCAGGTCTTTTTTCCAAGTTTCTTTAAAATGTTTAATATTTATATTCTTCTCTTTGAGTTCTTTTGTTTTCTTATTTTTGCAATTGGAATTACAGATTTAGCTACGACCAAATCTAAATTTCAAAATTCAATCACTGTATAGTTTGTCTATAATTTTTTTTCAATAAATTCCAAAGATTTGTTCTTATCACCTTTTTCTAAATTATTTTGAATTTTTCTTTAATTAGTTTTTTTATTTCACTTCTTGTCTGTTTTGAAAACCTTCTTGTTTGTAGTTCACCGCTGTACTGAGCTTGATCCACTAACTGGAGGGAACTTTATATTAAATGTGATTTCAAGCTAACTCGCTAGTGGCGGCGAACCTCCATCTACTGGCTCCCTATCTTATGCTCTCTCTCTCTCTCTCGCTCTGTCTGTTGTTTTGTTTGGCATGTTATCTCTCTATTCTTGTATGTTTTTTTACTTCTTGACCGACCACATTGCAGTCAACTCAAGCCCCCCAATGCATGGGAATTCATCATCACTCGAGGTTCGGCTGCCGTCATTAAACGCTTGTACACGCAGAGAGAGAGAGTTTAAAGTACAATTTAAATCATCACTTCGCCTGGGTCTGTTTCTCTCTGTCCATGGTTCTTTGTTATCAGCTGCCTTTTTCGGGGTTTAACTCTTATCAGCAAGAGATTTTCGTGTTAAATTGCCGGCTTTAGGCGGTTTAAACTAAAGATTCAGGATTGTAGACACTTGTGTTTCTTCTTTCTATCCATTTCAATTGGAATGTTTGTTTTGATTATGTTTTATACACTGTTTAGAGTAATGATAACGTAAACCGAGAACCGGTCTACCGGTTTTATGTAGTAAAGGGTGGGCCATGAAAAATTTTAGAATTGAACCCCCCGTTATTTCATGTCGTGTTGCACAGCCATCCGACGTGAAAAGTAATGGCACTAATGAAATCGTAAGACGATTTCCTTTCATTTGAGTACCAACACTTACCTGTAAGTTCAGGGGGCCGTGTTTTTCGATTATTTGGGCAACTTGTCCCCGACTCAGGAGCTCAAGTCAAACAAAACTGCATATTCAATTTTTTTTCCAGCGCGTGTCCCCAAGGTCGTAAAATTCAGCCAATATCTTTTTTGTGTGATGTCTGTAAGTCCATTTAAGTCCATTTTTACTATGTAATATGGGGGCCGTGATACCCAATATCCCGGCCCAACTACAAAACACAGAGTGTTGGTATTCAATCATATGAAATAGAATAATATAGCCATTTCATTGAAAGCTATTTCGTACAAATTCCACAAAATTTAAATTTAAAAAAAATCGCGCTTCAATCTAAGCTTTATACCACAAAATTACTATGCTTACTTATCCGATCTCGAACAACCCCGACGGACCTTACAAAATGAAGATATCATATTTCGCTAACCAGTTCGATCTTTTGCCTTATTTCTCCAATTGGCAATAACAAGTGTACGCAGGGATTCGTCAACCTGATCCCTCCAGCGGAGTCTTGATCTTCCTATTTTTCATCTTCCTTCGAGTTCGGTTTCGAAAACCCTTCATGCTGGTTCGTCTTCATCCATTCTACTAACATGGCCTAGCAAGCCCAATCGCGTTATCTTGATCCCCTTAACTATGTCAATGTCAGGATAAAGCTCATACAGCTCATTACTCATGCGTCGCCGATACTCGCTGTTGTGCACTATAGGGCCATACATTTTTCGGACTATTTTCCTCTCGAAAACTCCTACAGAAGTTTTGTCTGCTTGCGATAAGACCCAGGATTCTGCGCCATAAAGCAAGACAGATTGTATGAGAGTCTGGTATAGTTGGACTTCTGTTACTCGAGAGAGGGCTATATCTCTAAACTGCTTACTAAGCCCAAAATAACATATATTCGCAAAACAATTCTCCGCCTGATCTCAAGGCAGACGTTGTTGTTTTTGTTTACGGCAGATCCGAGGTATTTACATTCGTACACCACCTCGAAATTATAGCGGTTAACAACGTTCACGATATGGTCTAATCGCGTGGAGGCCCTGCTCGTTGAAACCATTAATTTTGTCTTGTCCTCATTTACTGTCAGGTCCACTTTTGCTGGCTCCTTCTCAATTCCCGAAAACACCGCAGTAACTTCTCTCATTGTGATATCTATATCATCAGCATACGCGATCAGCATGTGACTTTTGCTGCTGATGGTTTTATTCTATCAAGATGTTAAAGAGATCGCACGATATGGTGTCGCCTTGTCTGAGGCCTCGCTTAGTTTCGAAAGGTTCGGTAAGATCCTTACCGACTTCCACTGCGGATTTGATGTTCGTCAAGGTCATGCTGCAAAGGCGTATGAGTTTTGCGGGAATACCAAGCTCAGACATTGCTTCGTAAAGTTTCTCCCGTATCGGGCTATCGAAGGCCGCCTTATAATCGACAAATAGATGACAGGTGTCGATTTGTTTTTCGTGGGTCGTCCCCAGGATTTGGCGTAGCGTTAAAATCTGGTCGGTTGTCGATTTTCCAGTCCTAAAGCTGGTCCAATCAGGTCAGCGATAATTGGTTTTAGTCTTTCGCACATTATACTTGATAGAACCTTATATACTATGGATAAAAGGCCTATTCCACGGTAGTTGGCACAGACACTCGGATCACCTTTTTTAAATATGGGACATAGTACACTGAGACTCCAATCGCCGGGCATGCATTCATCTAACCAAATTTTGCTAAACAGTTCCGCCGGTAATCCATTGGCTCCTGTGGCTTTGTTGTTTTTAAGCCGGGCAATAGCTGTTCGGACCTCGCCTTGGTTTGGAGGGAGGCAATCGACGTCGTCGTCCATATCGTGATCGAATGTCCCATCGTCATTGGATATCTCAGGTACCAGTAGCGCGGAGAAATTATCTCTCCATATTCCCAACATGCTCTGCACATCTGCGATGAAATTTCCGTCCTTGTCTTTGCAGAAGGGAGGCCCTAAACCATATCCGTTAGTTCTGCTCTTGACTTTTTAGTAGAATTTTCGGGTTTCGTTCTTCCATCCGTATGTCTTGATTTTCTCACTCTCGCCCTTTCTCCACTACCATTTCATACGCCTAAATTGACGGTTTACCTCGTTTCTTTTCTCCCTATACCGCTCAGTTGCAGCTCGCGTTGCAATTGACTGAAGCATTGCCATACGTGCAGCGATCTTTTCATCATTTCCAATGCGTTTCCACTGTGCCATAAATTGCGAGAGCTTCCTTGAGTAGGCTGTGTCTACCTCTGGTAATTGCAGCTTTCCGATGTCCAGCTTCCTCTGCATCTGATTTCGTACGATTTTCGTTCCACTTAATCTTGTACGAAACTTTGCTACTACCACGTAGTAATCAGAATTGATGTTAGCTCCTCTGATCACTCGTACGTCCATTACACTGGATAAGTGCCTTCCATCAATTACCACGTAGCTTTGTGGATGTATTTATGCTGGAATCTTTTACCACTAATGACCATGCCGCCGCAAAGTCAATCAGTGTCTTACCGCTGTCGGAACTGTCAGGATGTAGACTGAAATTGCCAATAGTTGGATGAAACATATTCTCCCTGCCTACTTTACCATTAAAATCTCCTAGTACAATCTTAATGTCATGACCAGGGCAGCGGTCATACGTTTCCTCTAGACGCACATAGAATATGGGCATGCACACAAATTAGGGAAATATAAAAATATTTCGCTTTTATGCGGATTGTGGCTCACAGGATTGAACCTAGAGACTAGATGTCGCAGTCTTTTGCCAACTACAAATTCGCAACCAAATTCATGTTCTTTCTCATGCCAACTATAGTATATATCGCAGTTTCTTTTTCTTGTGCAGCCATGTCCTGTCCATCGCATTTCCTGGATAGCTGTAATGACAGCCTTATGAAATATGAGAAAATAGTACTTAATATTTTCGTCCTATTTAGACTCCTTCTACAAAAACAATTAGAGAATCATATTTTTTGAAAATTTCTTAATTTTATCCATCGATAACTCGATAACTAAGACAGTTATCGAAAAACCTATTTTATTTTTTCGCCTTATTTCGACTCATTCTATAAAAAACTGGGAAAATCTATATAGTTTTTGAAAATATTAACCTAATTGTGACCCTTTTTTGGAGCTTGTGGGCGCCATAGGGCCCTCTGGCAATTTTTTTTTGTTTTTCGTTTTCTCTAATGTTACTCTATTTTCGGGGGCGATTTGTTTTTGAGCCGTTCCCCACCATAGAAAATTTTTCCCTCTTTGTATGTGTTCTTTGTGTATTTTGATTGGCATTTTGGGCGACGCGCCGACGCTTGATTTTTATTGCGTGTATTATCATTAAAATGTGTGATGGCCGAAGTCAATCAAATTGTTCTATGTAGTTTAACTCAACTGTAAAATGCACACACATGAAGAGATGCAGTAAAAGGATGTACAAATAGAGAAGAAAAAACCGGCGTAGTTATTTCATACTTTTACCTACTTTATGTAATTTTATTGAAATATAATTTGAATTTCTATAGTTGGATACAATAACATCATCAGAAAACTGCTCACTTATTGAAATATTCAATGAAGAGAGTAAGAGATAGAGAGAGCAGGGAAACGACGCGCTTCACTCGTTTTCTTTGTTGGCATTCCACTCTATGAGTAAATTTTCGTCTCTATACCATAGTTGCTTTATGGATGCAGCAAAGACGATTTAGAATTAGACGACCAGAAGATGCGCGCAACTTGGCAACCCTGGTAAACGAGAACCAAAAAGTGCTAGGAGTTCACTCAAACGCATTTCTCTCTCGCGTCATATCTTGCTTATTTCACACTTTTTGCATAGTTTATGTAATTTGACTTCAACATGGTTGGAATTTGTGTAGTTATATACAATAACACTATCAAAAATCTCCTCGTGTATTGAAATATTCAATGAAGAGAGTAAGAGAGAGAGAGTAGAGAAGTACTAGGGTTTCACTCGTTTTGTTTGTTGGCATTTGAGTGAAGAGACACTTTGACTGTCTACTTGTACATCGTTTTTGGATGCAGTTTACAGAGGTGCATTCCATTGGTAATATTGCCAATCACGGACGTGAAGATAACAATCATTTACACTGACAGAATTTGTTGGTCTAATTTCCCAATTTGTTTGTGTTTAATTTTGAAGAAATTTTTTCGTGTTTTTCGTGTCACAGAACTCTCGACTTGCACGCACTATACACGCACGATATTTTTTTACTCTGCACAAACACGAACGACGCACGCACGAAATTCAAATTTACTGCACGAACACATCGTGCACACGCGTCACACACCAAAAAGCACGGCCCGTGTCCACATCTAGACTACACCTAGTACGTAGCACCGATAAGAATAAGCAAAACTGACCGTCATAGTTAGGCAATGTTTGAACGCAATAAATGCATTGAGAACAACCTATTTTATGGATTAAGTTATAATGTAAATGGAGGTGTGTCGCTCTCCCCACATCCACATCACTGCGTACGTGCCTGCTGGACATCATCGAATCTTTAGAAATTAAAGTAAGCTCTGGAGATTAAGATTTAATCCTCTAACCAAAGTTGCCGGGCGAATAATTTGAAAACTAATTTTGTTAACCAATTATTTCTTAATTCAACTTGTGTCAAATGAACTTCTAAACCCGAAAATGTTATGCCTCTAATCAGTTCAATCACGCATAGAAATAATAATTTCACTTCTTAAAACTAAACAATTTAATCTCTAAAACTAATTAATTAAAAAATTATAACAATTTTGAAAGCTATAATTTCTCAAGCTGATCAAATATGGTGAATTATGTCAAATTTCTTACATGGCATATAAAATTAAAATTCCAAACTTATGACCTGATCTCATATATTTTATCTCCCAATATGGAAGCATTTAATGCCATGGTTGTGCAACAAATTGGGAAACTTTATCGCCACGTCAAATCTGGAAGCGCACGCCTTTTGTTTCGAAATGTTGCCTTTTCTTTTCGATTTTCTATTTCGGCTCATTAGTCGTTCTCACCATTGGAAATAATCCGCAAGACAACAGCCACCTTTCAGTCTTGTTGATGTTTACTGCAGCAGTGCGTAATTCGGCTTGGAATTCAAAGTCCACCATATGTGAAAGAAAGTGTCACGGTACCTGACCTCGGAGATTGATTGCCGAAAACAACAAGAGAGGCAAACAAGTTAAACGTCATGTACTGCACAGTGTTACGGGATCAGTGGTGGATGTGAAAGAAGAGTAATTTTGAGAAAAAAGGGGTGTGATATTATGTGGGCAATTCCAACTAGGTGGTTGCAATTCTCAAAAATTCTGTGCCCAAAAAGAAAAACGGCTTATACGAATTGTCCACTCTCTTCAGGAGAGCATTTTTCAAGTTTAAATAAATTTTCCAAAAGTTTATGAAGAGGCACCAAAAAAGTAGTGTATTTAATTGGAGCTGAAAAATCTGTCGTTTTTTGAGAATAAAACGGTAACAATGAGAGGAAGTGTGTATTTGCATTTTGCATTATTCTATCAGTCCGTGATTCATAAATTTTCCTGAATGTGCGTTTAAATTACAGATGAAGTCAGTGTTTCTTATTTTGGCTGATGTATTGCGTTTTAGTTTCAAGTACTTATGTTTTCAGTGGCCAGTGGTTCATCGGACGGAGGATATCAAAAGCGGTTGATCAGTGGAAAAATAATAAACAAAGGCTCGGACGGTTATATGGTTTATGATGTTGCTTTGGGTTTTGTATATGTGATTTTGAGGAAGAAAACTGGAAAGGGCAAGAAAGTGAATGCAAAGAATAATTCGTTTCTAAATATTATTATGTTTGGGAGGAAATACGCATATGTTTCCACGTAAGTATATGGAGGTTTGGAGGACAGACACGAATGGTTCCACGTTAGTATATGGATGTTTGGGATGAATAACGTGTATGTGTCCACGTAAAATCGTTCATTTTGGCCAGTAAAAATGCTACTGTTTTACTGTAATTATTTATTGAAAGCCAACAAAATTGCCAATCATTGCATTTTGCATCGCGTATATAGTCATACAAAAAATTGGGTTGAAAGTAGTAAAAATGGCTGTGAGAAAACTCGAACTTGAAACGTATTGTTACAATAAAAGTGATCGACATTTTTTTTCTTAATTAACATAAATGCCAGAATAACATTCGAATGTCAACAAATATGCCTAATATTAATTACGCCTAAAAGTATGCAATCGCTACCACAAACCAACTCACCACGAATGTTTGATAATGCTAATCATTTTCACCATTAGCGGTTAACCCTTTGACGGTCATATACTTTCAGCCGAAGCGACTTAATTTTTTTGATTATTTTCGTGATTGTTTTAGGTCATAATAATTGTTACGCTACAAATAATGGGTCAAACCAGTTTTTTATAGTACATTTTATTGCATTCTAGCTAAAAGGCACACCTTTCTTTAAAAGGTAAGGTACGAACTCAAAACTTACCTGTCGTTTCCTTCACGTAGTAAGACCACTTTTTGACCCACGTCGAGGGTAATAGGGATCAAATCGAATCAGTAAGAAAATCGACGCCTAATACACTATTGTTTCCCCTAACATCTTCTATAAATCAGCCTTAGATGCGTTTGATCTATATCATACCTTAGCAATTATAGGTGCCAAAAGCCCTAAGGCAAACATACTTGGATCGGCAAGAGGGAATGGTCATCAATATTGCATTGGTCAATGTAATAGCAAAGTAATGGCAACTCTTATAATTCAGCGGGTCTCGCCGGTGGTGGAGCAAATTGTGCGGAAGGAGCTGGCGGGCCGTTCATGTATCGACTACGTGAACACACTCCGAATAATCATCTACACAAGATGTGTTGAATGACCATTCAAGCCATTTGAATTTTTTCAAGACCTGTACTCAAAAAAAAGTTGCGACAACCAAGAACTTTGGGGTACTCTCGATGAACGATTCTGTAACGTCTGTAAGTTCTCTTCAATTATATCAGAGAATTAGCCGAAATATCTGAAATTCCTTCAGTCATTTAAACGAGTTTTCTGTACATTCTCTGAAATTTCATTCGAAAATCATCCGACGTTTCTGCACATTCTCTGAAGTAAATTTTTTTATTCTATTTGATTTTGTTTTCATTCCGTAACCATGCGCCTGTAAGTGAATTCCCCGAAAATGTCTTTACTGTATAGTTTCGGTGAATTGAATTGCTGTTTTTGTTTTGTCTGCATCATTTTGTTGGTTGTGTTCAGTTACAAACGAACAAGCAAGTGCCTAAATAGTCGCGGTGGTCAAATAAAAATAATAATTAATAAATAAGCCGAAAAGTCGGTACGACAAATCGGACAAAGGGTCAGAAAATGATCGGATAAGTCGGACCATTATCGGTAGTTTAATTATACTTTATGCCAACTTCGTTCAGCTACGTCTAAAAATACGTCAGAATTTCCATCAGAATACCCACAGAAATCTGTCCGATAACTCTGAACACTCTTTCGAATTTCCTTCGACAAAACTTTCCGAATTCTTGTCAACCGCCCATACGATTTTCTGTAAGCTGTCTGCCCGACATCGGCATCAGACTCTGCAACTTGTGCACAGTGTCTGACAGATTTCTGACCAAATTCGGAACAAATTGTTTACTGGGACAATACGATGAGGAGCGAAGTAGTAGTGTTCCATTTTTGTACTCTGCAGGTTCACACGCATTAATACACAAATACTTTTTATTGCAGAACACTAAAGTATTTGGTTCCACTACAGAACACATCTTGGAAAAAAGAAAATGTCTTGAATGACCATTCAAGACGTCTTGTGCAGATCTCTAGTATCTAGTTTTCGTAGACCTTGAACTAGCGTTTGATTGTGTACACTGTAACTCAACGACCAGAAAGCGTATAAAGTTCGTTTTAATGGAAAGGAAGGCCAAGCTTTCAACACATCTTTAGGAGTTTGACAATGATGTATCCCACATGCAATATATCAAGCTGTTTAGGATTTATTGCAGTAAAATCTGAAATAGGCCCCTGACCCACCTCCAAAATTTTCTTCGGCCTGTAAAAAAAAATTCTTACGTATAGGGGCAAAACCGATCAGGGTTTTGTGATACCACGTCCAAGTACTTTTACAATTTTTTAGTTTGGTAGTGGCCCGAAACTAATTCCTTTCATTTGTGTAATGGAACGTTTGCCAATCATTGTGTGAAAGAAATACTCCGTATCTACTGGCCGAAGACAATTTCGAATAAAATACTGTGGAAACGTACATATATCAGTCATATTGAATTGGTTATACGTAGAGGAAAATGGACTTGGATCGGCCATGTACTTAAGAGCAAACATCAAATATTGGTAGAACCGTACTTGAAAGGAATCCATATGGGTATTGAAGGCCAGAAAAGTGACCAAATAGATGCACGCTGAAAAAAGGCCCCAGCAACATATTACATGAACCATGTATTTGTATGCAAACATTATTTTCATGTGTTGAAGGTCTGGTGCTTTTTGGATTCTTTGTTGTTTACCACGTCGCCTATTTTCAATAAACAAAGCCACATTTGGGTTACAAAAATATATTAATCATTGTTTATCCAAACATATAATATTCAATAGCAACCACAATATGTTTGGATACAAGTACATATACTCTATTTGGGACAATCTGAGTATTATCTTTCTTTGCACCTCATTTATTATCTTGCTCTCGACAGAGCATAGCGACAAAAAAAAATTAAGTAAACAGTACACCAAATACAGCCGAATTTGTATCCCAAACAAAGCTATATTTGGATCCGAAACACATGTATTCTAACATATTAATAATTGGGTCTGCAACATGTAATATAACACAATGTGTTTGGACACAATTATACAATATTTGCGACAAATACAAATACAGATTTTTCAGCGTGTAGAATCGGTGCCTGGAAATGTTGTATAACTCTACTATCATAGAACATAAATAAATAATTTGTCAGAGAAAGAAAACGATGGAGAGAATTCGTGATGCCCTATGTTCTTCTTGAACCTTTTATTTAAACTTTGCATTGTTAATATTATTTTGTTATTATTATTATTGTTATTTTGTTTATATAAATAAAGGACATGAGAATGATATTTGAATGCCAACAGAGAGGACAGGTATACATATATAAGTGGAGGATTATATTTAAGTGCCAACCGGGAAACTGGACCATAGTTTCCCATTACGTTACATAATGGGACTGGGGACTGCTTTCCACAATCTTTGGACTGGTGGCTTTCTCTTTAGACTCACTAGACGCGCCCAACAGTTTCAAACAGTTTTAGAATGTTTATAACACGCGCTTTTCCCGCTAGTAACGCCATCTCTAGTTGAGCTGACTATTCAGTACAAGATTCGACCCCAAAGAACCATTGCACCATCGACTATTAATAAACTATTGTGTTCAAATTTAGTACGCCTTGCCTGGCCATGGGTTCGCTATACTGTGCGTGAATATCTCGGCACTTTGATTTTTTTTTTTTGGAAAAATATTAAATAATTTATTTGATTTTGGGCACAGACACCAAGCAGGATTGCGCTGTCTATTGACGTCAATGGCTGTAGGTGATCGAGGATCAAGTCAAACATACAGTAAAATCCATTCTTATCAGTCTCTGGCGCATAATAAAAAGAAAGAAGAATAACAACAGCCAACGCGTTGCCACGAGGGGAGTCTAACACGCCGCCACCAGAATCCAATTCATTGATCAGACTTCTCTATGATTACAATAATAAAGGGATAATTAACGATTACAGATGCAATGAATTGAAAAATAACCATTTGTTACTACGAGTTTGTGTGGTTATTTAACCCATGCTGGGCAAAGTTTAATGCTATTCATAATTTGTTTTTGTTTACATTTTCCAATCGCCCTGACTTTCTTATCAACAAATTTCTAATTATAATTTGATCTTTTAGAGAACACACCCATATTTATTTGAAATTTTATATTTTAAAATTTTTGTATAGAAATAAAAGAGCAAAGTCCACTACTATACGAATAGTAGCTGGGAATTTGAAATATGATTACACTGACGCTGGGATCGAGAAGAGTTCAAAATATTTTTTAATTATTTTGAATAATTAATTGTCCCGTCCACGTCAATAATAATAACATTGACAATAAATCATTGTCTAAAGACGTAAGTGGCTGTTGTACAATTTCCATAATATTTTTATTTTCACTGTCAGTTCCTACTTAATTTACACACGTGTATTATTTTTGAATTTTAGTAAACAACTTAATTAATTATAGTGATACTGGACAAAAAAACACCCATGTCCTCTGATTTTTCTCAAAACTTTAAGAAACTATTCTAGATAATATGAGTTTTGTTTAGCCTTATACAGCGCGATAATATAACCAAATTGTTGAGGCGAGGGTACATGCTGAGAAAAGCTGTCCTGTGTCATTATGCAGGATCCATGTATATGTTTGGAACATTCATATACTTACGTGCAAGCATTGTTTTCATACATTGAAGATCTGAGGCTTTTTTGTTTCTTTGTTGTTTGCCACATTTTTTGTTTTTTCAGTTTTGAACAAAGAAAGCCATGTTTGGTCACAAACACATATATTATAACATATTTGTCACTGTGTCTACAACATGTTATATTGAATAGAAAACACAATGTGTTTGGACACAAGTATACTATATTTGCGAAAAGTTATTTGCATCCAAAAAATAAAAAAGGGCAAGTTTTTCAGCGAGTAGCTGATGATGCACCTTGGTGAGCAATGAAATAACATTACTCCCAACCATCCGCCATATCATCAATTTCAATTAGTTTTTGAGAAATGTATTTGAACTCGAACCGGATTATAACTGCAACACATGTATAATTTAAAGATCGAATGAAATTAACGAAAACGGAAATTCATTAAGTTTCATCACCCATTAATAATTCTAAACCCATTTAGCCATGATCGCTCCTGGATTGAAATTGCAGACCACGACATTCAGTTACTGTGAGCGACTATTGTGTATAAGAACGCGGATTTTCTATTAGTATGGTCAACTTTTAATAAACGGTCACCTTTTAGTGCTGGCGGCACTATCGAATAATTGGCCAGGAAAATATTTCTCTACGTAAAATGGTACACGCTGAAAAATATCGGCCCAGCAAAATATTGCAGGAAACATGAACATGTTTGTAAGCACTATTTTCATGAATTCAAGATTTGCTGCTTTTTTGTTTCTTTGTTGTCTGTCTCGTATTTGTTTTTAGTGGTTTTCTACAAAGAAGCCACATTTGGGTCTCAACAACATAAATTATAGCCTATTAATCATTTTATCTCAAACATGTTATATTGAATAGCAAACACTATCAGCCCAATTCTAAATAACAATTCCTTGGGAATTTTTTCCCTATTCCCTGTTCCCCTATTCTAAATAGAATCTCCCAGGGAATTTTTTCCCTTTTCCCTTATTCTAAACGATGCAACAGCACCCAGAAATTGCATGCGGTTGGCTTAAGGGAAACAGGGAAGATGTCAACCGCGTGTTGCGCAAGTTAGAGGCGGAGTTAAATGCAGCCGGACCTCCATCGAAATGTATTGCCGAGTGGAAGAAGGTATGAATAAAAAATACCTTTATAATAAACAGTAGCAATACAAGTGCAAATCATTTTTCAGGTGTGGTGCGATCGCAAGAAGTACATGCGGCACAAGGCGGCACAGAATTTGAAAGCGGTAAGAGGCACTGGCGGAGGCCCAAATATTGAGCAAAAACTGTCGGTAAGCGAAGAGGCTATCTACGCCTTGATAGGGATGAAGGAGTCTGTAGAAGGTGTGGCCAGACCGTTCGGCTTAGGCTCTTCGTCCGGAAAAAAGCCGGAGAGCGTCGTACCTCAATTGCCGGAGAGCGCTCTACCTCAATTGTCGGAGAGCGACCCAACTACATTGCCGGCGAGCGCTCCACCTCCATCGATAGAGTTAGACGATGGTAGCTGGCTACAGCGATGAAGACTCACCCCAAAAGCCACCTGCCAAAAAATTTCGTGCGCAAAGTGGAATAAATGAAGGGCTTGCAGAGCAAATCTGCATCCAAAAAAAAGTTCTGGAAGCGATGGTGGAGCAGAACCAAATGAGCAAAAAAATTTATCGCTCAATTGACCGCCTTTGCGATGTAAAAAAGGCAGAACTGAAGGAGTAAAAGCGGCACAATGTTGTAATGGAAAAGATTAGGCTGAGGGAGGTAGAGGACAAAATAGAGAGAAACCGGCGTCTTTTGAAGATAGAAGAATTAAAAAGGTAAATTGTTAAATATAGTTTTAATTAATCCCTATCGCGAATATAAATACTGCAGGGGAATTATGTTCGCTTGAACAATTCAGCAATCGGCCTTAATATGATTGTCGCTGTCGTCTTTCGACTTGTCACGTTAACATAATTCCCCTGTAGAATTTATATTGGCGATAGGGGTGATTAAGTAAAACTATATTTATCAATTTACCACTTTTGTATTACTTAGTATACATTATTCCCCTGAACAATTTAGAGGTGATTTATGAATTTTTTTGTTTTTTTAGTTTTTAATTATATATAAGGCAGACTGAAAAGAAATGACTGTACCTGCAACAAAAATGTTTTGTTTTGTTTTTAGTGTAAGAGTACTATGAAATAAAATGTGATGAATTATTTAATTGAAGTATTGCTGTTTTATTATCTATTACATTTTTTACTTATGTATATCTGATTTATTAAGAAATATATTCATTAAAGGTTATTGCCAATGTTATTTCTAATATTTTGGGCAATGGATAAATATTGCGTCGAGGCTAAGGGTACTACATCAGTATCTGTCATGCTGACACTATCGGCATTTTGAACATCATTGACAATAGTATTGCATTTAAAATAAATGCAGATGTTATGCAACGCACTGCAAACATTTATTATTTTGGCAACAACTTCGTTGAATTTCATTTCAACGGACTCATCCTGTGGACATCTGTGAGGTGTCAGAAGCCATGGCTCTAGAGCATATCCTGCGTCTCCTAGTAAATAAAATTCTTAATTAATTTATGGATATTTTCTGCTGCCATTCAAAATCTTACCAAGGAGCCAATAATTGCTGCCGTCTCTTAGATATTCTCCTTCAAGATGACTTCGCAATTCGCTTGCATTCCAAATGAATGAGTCGTGGCACGCACCGGGATGGGAGGCGTCAACGTACTGAATCCGCAATTCATGGTCGCACACCTGTAAATGTTTTCAAAATAGATATATTTATATGATCAAAATAGAATATTTGCGAAAGAACTTACCAGCATTACATTTAAACTATAGTACCCCTTTCTGTTGTAGTACAGGTGCTTATTGGTAGAGGGAGCAATTATGCGGACATGCGTTCCGTCAACGCACCCCATAACGCTAGGAATGCCATGCTTCACATAAAAAGCCAACGCAATCTTCCGTTTCTCTTCGGCCCTGCAGAAAGTTATCCAACTTGGACATAGATATTCCTCGAATATCTTGACGACTTATGTCAGAACTTTGCTCATGCTACTCTGGGCCAGAGACACGTCGCAGTCTTTCCCTATACCCGTTTGGTACCCACCTTCGGCAAAGTGATCCACTTAGCTTCACTATAGGGGATATACCGAAAGACTTTTGCTTTGGCTCAATGTGCGACGTTAACACATCTAATAAATATTTAAACGCCGGTTTGTTAACTCTATAATACTTTTCAAATCTTTGAAAAGTTAAAAGTTTTTTGAAAATAATATAAAGATAACAAGCTTTATATTATTTAAAAAGGTCTTGAGCTTGAATAAATTTGTAAATATTAGAAAACAGACCGAATAAAAATTCCCGTAAGGGAAATGATGAAAGTTGACGAAGAGCACCGCGAGCTTGAAACAATAATATTGTTGATGGCAACCCTCTGTTTTGTTGTTTTTTGTAATGACATAACAAAAACAAATCATGGTTTACGGCATGATAAAAGAGTTGTGCATGAAGGTGTTCCAATGGTAGTGCTTGGTATTCTTCAAACGAGTGTATGAAGGAATTCTCATTAATATGATGAGTGTTTCTGGATATATATTTTTGAAGAATTCACCAAAAACATACCAAAAACGTCTGCTGATGAAGATCTTGGCAAGATCCGAAATAGCTATACAGACAGCCTTGGTATCATTGGAACATTTTTGTGCTCGACTTTTTTGAAAATAATATAAAGATAACAAGCTTTATATTATTTAAAAAGGCCTTGAGCTTGAATAAATTTGTAAATTTTGTATTATATCTTTTAACTTTTTTCACTTATTACTTTACAAAATTTATTTCAGAATTTGCATTCAAAACAAAACAGCTGACTTTTAATGCAAATAAAACACACCTAAACAAAAACAGCTGACTTTAAATGCAAGTTGAACATGCCTGCAAAGAAAAAAAACTTACTTCGAAAACTCGAAATTTTCTCCCTAGTTATTCCCTTCCCCATCTGTTTAGAATTTGAGGATTTTTTCTTGGGAAAAATAAATTCCTTGGGAATTTTTTCCTTGGGAGTATTTAGAATTGGGCTGAATGTGTTTGGGCACAAGTATAGTATATTTACGACAAGCTACAAACACGTTATATTTGCATCCAAACAACAAAAAAAGACAGATTTTTGAACAAGACCTCCTATTTATTCACGACCCTCGCAAACGTTATAAGGACCACGATTTACGGATATGCACTTGGAATGTAAGAAGTCTATATAGATCCGGTGCAAGTATCCAACTGACAGATGTCCTCCAAATTTATAAGGTTGACATTACCGCTATCCAGGAAATGCGATGGACAGGACATGGCTGCACAAGAAAACGAAACTGCGACATATACTACAGTTGCTATGAGAAAAAACATGAATTTGGTTGCGGATTTGTAGTTGGCAAACGACTGCCACATCTACTCTCTAGGTCCAATCCTGTGAGTGAACGTATAGCCACAATCCGAAAAAAAGTGAAATATTTTTATATTTCCCTAATTTGTATGCATGCCCCGACAGAAGAGAAAGATGATGATGCCAAAGACATATTCTATGAGCTCCTAGAGGAAACGTATGACATTAAGATTGTACTAGGGGATTTTAATGCCAAAGTAGGAAGGGAGAATGTGTTTAATCCAACTATTGGCAATTTCAGTCTACATGCTGACAGTTCCGACAACGGTATGAGACTGATTGACTTTGCCGCGGCAAAAAAACATGGTCATTGGAGGTACAAGATTCCAGAATAAACACGTTCCACAAGTCTACTTGGGTATCCCCTGATCAAAGAACGAAGAACCAAATTGATCGCGTGGTAATTGATGGAAGGCAGAAGTTAGAAGTTATTTTGGGCTAAGCAAGCACTTTAGAGATAAAGCCCTCTCTCTAGTAACAGAAGTCCAGCTGTACCAGACTCTCATTCAACCTGTCTTGCTTTATGGCGCAGAATCCTGGGTATTACCGCAAGCAGATGAAACATCTGTAGGAGTCTTCGACAGAAAAATACTCTGAAAAATGTACAGCCCTATAGTGCACAACGGCGAGTATAGGCGACGCAGGATTCGTGAGTTGTATGAGCTTTAGCCCGACATTGATATAGTTAAGCGGATCAAAATAACGCGATTGCGCTGGCTATGCCATGTCAGTAGAATGGATGAAGACCATACATGGGGCAAATTAATTATATGACAATTATTATTTGTAATTTAATTTGAATTACCTCAATACCATTGGCAATAGTATTTATTTTCAAAGCATTTTCTTCATATCTGACGGTTGTGGTTTTCAAATATTTTACACAGTACAGGTTTCTGAATTTGAATGTGTACGAGGCAATACCTATCGAAGCCACAAACCTCTACATATAAATAAATAAATAAATGATTTCCCATTACATCCCATGAAGGGACAGGGGGGAGCTTCTCACAATCACTGAGCTGTGCGCTTTCCAATTTTCACTCACTGATTGGGACCTACAGTCTTACACCGATTCCGAACGGTATTTTGAGAAGCTTTTTCATGGCTAAATACTCGATAGTGTCGCCGTCACTATGCGAGGTGACCGCCGCCGAAAGAAATTTTAAGGTGGCTGAACAGGGATCGATCCCCGGATCTCAAGTACAAGAGGCGTGTACACATATATACATACTTTAAAAACACTTTAAAAACGGAATTGCCAGAAGTCAAACAAATTCAAAACAATTAAAGGCATTTCCATAATTCATTGCGGTTAGAATCCGATTCCACAACCTTCATTTGCATTACCTGAGCAAATGCAAATTAAAAATGTTTTTTTTTGCTATTGCGACTTGATTTCAGATTCTGAGAGTGCATTTAAGTAGGTTTTCAACAAGGTATGTGGAAACACGGGAGAATTCCTTGTTTTCGCACAATGGGCGAATATATTTTTGGGGTCTGATAGTTAATGAGGATATTTTCTTGCTTCCAAACTCTTTCTACGGATTTTGATTTCAGAGTCTGAAAGTGTTTATGAAGATCTTTCCAACAAGGTATGTGAGAATACGGGAGAATTGTTTGTTTTCTAATGAAGATCGATATAATTTTTCTTATACTAACTTTACTTTCGCCCGCAGTCCGAAAACGGCAACATTTGTGACAACAAAGATAATTTTTTTAGATAAAGCCTTTAATGTCCTTTGTAATTTACAGGTTTTGTCTCTATATGTTTTTTCTATTTGTTGCAAATAATATTTCATTAAACACATAATTTTTCAACATGTTAACAGTGTTCTATTAACGCTATAACAGATTTGTCACAACTGTAGTGGTTTGTGCCTTGGCTACCCAGCGGCGAAAGTCGCAAGGCCTTCCACAAATAAGCAATGCGGAATGGAATGGTTTCTTTGTAATGCCTTCCTAAAATAAGGCCTGCGGAATTCATGCATTTTTTCATCAGATATAACCAAAAAGAAGATTTTTACAATTTTGAGAAATTTCTTTTCCGATTCTTTTTAACCGTAATTTAATTGGAAAATTTCACAGAAATTTTAAAATAATATTTTTCAGGGTATTTTTAAAATTTTCAATTTGAAGTTGGGCGTGGTACAACTATCTAAGATAGATACATACATAATGGGTTTTTCAATAAGAGCGCTACAAAAGTTTTTTTAAATAAAACAAAACCGGTTTTAGATACCAATGAAATTCTTTATTCCTGTGAAAGTACGTTCGTTGCTATTATGTATGGAAGTCGATTTCTTTTGCTGACGCTGAACCCAATTTTCGACGGTTTTCAAGCATAAATCGGCCGATACTGCTGCAATTTCACGTTCGATATTCGTACGAAGTTCATCAATCGTCGCTGGCTTGTTGGCATAGACCATAGACTTGACGTAGACCCACAGGAAATAATCTAACGGCGTCAAATCGCACGACCGAGGCGGCCAATCGACTGGGCCATTTCGTGAGATAACACGTTCACCAAACTTGGTTTCCAATAAATTGATTGTGGCATTCGCTGTGTGGCTTGTGGCGCCGTCCTGTTGGAACCACATGTCCTCCAAGTCCATATTATCCAATTGGGGTCAAAAATATTCCCTTATCATTGAACGGTAGCGATTCGCATTCATAGTAATGTGCCGGTCTAGATCATCACGGAAGTAGTACGGCCCAATGGCGCCGCCGGCCCATAAACCGCACCAAACCGTAATTTTTTCGGGATACAATGATGACTCATGGATTACGTGTGGAGTGCTGTCTTACCAATAACGCATATTTTGCTTATTGACGAAGCCATTCAGCCAGAAATGAGCCTCATCGCTGAAGATGATTAGCGATCTTAAAGTTGAAGCCACTGACTCCAAATTTCGGTAGTAAATTTTAATAATTTCGACTCGTTGTTGGCTCGTATGTCTTTCCATGATGAAATGGCAAACCTTACTGAAGAGAAATGTCAAAAGAGCGGGAAAAAATATGGCGTCGTTTGCTGTCCCTATCTCCGTCTCTGTTGAAAACCCCTTTACTTAGAAATAAATATGTAGAAGTGGATAATGATTTTGTGATAAAATAAAATATTTTAATTTTATTTTGTTCAATAAAAATAAATTAAAGTAAATTCATTCTAATGCCTTCCTCTTTGCATGCCTTCTTAGGCTTTCTTTAGGCAATGGGCAAGGAAGGCCTTGCCTCCCAATCTCACGCAATGTTGAAAAGAAAGGAGGAGGTAAGGTGTAGGGAAGTCCTTCCGTATTTTAAAGAAGGTCTGTTTGGCCTTGCAGGTCATGACTTCCGCCGCTGGGTAGTTAGATTCGGAATCTATACTCACAAACATACATCCCTCAGAGTTCAATTCGTGTTCAACCATTCTCTAAGTTTTCATTTGCATTTGTAAATTGTACCTCGTTGGCTAAATAATTGCATTCCGAATAATATCAAACTTTTCCGACATTGAAGATTGTTCGCGGTTGGTATCCATGGTGATAATTGTGACACTTGGATGGATACCTTGATGAACATACCTTGGAATGAGAACATACGCACTGGAAAATAATCCGAATTGAATACGCATATTTATACGTGTGCAAAACAATTTTCACTATTCCTTGACTCAATTGCATCATTACCTACGTAGATCATTCAAAAATGATCACAAAAATACGATGCTGTACCCAGAACGTCGCTAAATGTGACGTCGGTTTAAGAAATATTTATTAGCAATTTCGTGATTATAATCGGCATGACGTTCTAAACAATCTCGTTATAAGTGGTTTCGACTGTATTAGTTTGAGACGAAGTTGCAGCACAAGAAAATTCGACTTTTGCAAAGGAATTAAGTATCTACAAGGTTCTAGCCTTGATATATGCATTGGTGGCAATGAGCCGAAGTTCGACACCAGCACCAGCCAAGAAGTCTAAATAAATATCACTTTTGCAATTGAGGACCTGTATGATATGATCAGGGAATGGAATTTTCTTAATGATAATTCGTTCTCTGATCTCAAATAAATCGACATCTGGAACATGTAGACTGGAACATGACCCAGCCTGAAGTTGTTTGTCGTAATGCAAGGATAACTGAATGGTCCCTCGATGAAAAGACTTGCAAGAGTTGAATGGGAGCAGAATCATCTATGGAGATAATATGCGTATAAGCCTTAGATAATGTAGCAGACAGGGTCACCAGTGCTCTACTCCAGTTGTTACAAATCATTTGCCCAAGAACGAAGACAAGGGGACAGAAGAAGCCTCCATGGTGGAATGGAGATAAGCAAGTCATGCCAACGACTGTTTAACAAAGCCAAGTTATCGAGAGAGAAGGAGGACTGGGATAATTACAAAGTTGAGCTAAGGCGATATAAGAATACGTTCAGACAAGAAACTCGTAGATGTATACTCCCAGATTTCAGAAGTTCCCATTGAAATTGTTACTAAATACAGACTTAAATGGGCTAACTCTATAAGTCTCCCGAGGCCGACATGGTATGACTAGCAGAACCTCAGGGTGTGGCCGACCTATTGATCCTTAGGCGTGTATAAACTTCAGTGGAATACATAGATGGTGGAGGGATACAAGACTGGTGTTTATTTCCGTCTGTAACACGGCTCCTAAAAACTGGCAATAAATATTAAATGGTGCGTCTAATCGCAAACGGGGTGATATTTAGTGATCACCAAAGATAGATACCACATACGGACTGAACGGCTGAAGAACGAATTTTCTCTATACTGTGTAGTGCGGTCAACCGGCCACTCGATAAAAAACGGATGAGAGTTCGTGGAAAGCCGCGTGCTTCGGCTAAATATCCTTACGTCTGGCATAAGTTGACGGATGTCCGAGGAACACATACCGTGGAAATATCGATAGAACAGCGACACACAACCCACTTTTCGACGATGCTCAAGGGTGACAATAGAGTTGGATACCCTACTGTCCCCTATCAACACCATCGCTCTCTTCTGGACACGGTCGAAAAGCTCCAAAGATGTTCTAGGAGCACCTGCCCATATATGGGAGTTATATACCATCTTTGGCCTGATGTAGGTGGTGTAGATGTTGCGAAGATCAGATGGAGTGGAGTATTTCTTGCACCGCTATAAAAAGCCCAAAAACTTGAATGCATCTTTCGACACTTCAAATACATGGTTTTCCCAACGGACATCAAATTGCATTTTCATGCCCAGAACATCAAGATCATCTGATTCATCAATATCCACACCGTCCATAGACAATGACGACACACCTGGGTCAGCAATCCGCTTATGCGACAACAAACATTCGACCCCATTCAACAAAGGACACCAGATCCCGGCCGAGTGTTTCATTCATCGTCCGGCTTTTGACTTCAATCTCTTGAAGATTTGGACTACGGTCAAATGAATAAGAATGACAGAGATTACTGTCATCTGCAAAAGAGTAGATTGGATTCACAGTCTGACCAAGGAGATTGTCAATGAAAATAAGAAAAAGAGAAGGAGAAGGAGAAAGAACAGAGCCCTGTGGTACACCTTCAGTCAATTTATGCTCGTCGGATGAAACCTCATCTATAACAACTCGTATAGAGCGATATATATAGAACATATAAAGAATTATAAATACATGATTCACTAGAAACGTCTGCAAAAGTGGCCTTACAAACCGGCTCGATCTTTAGCTTTTCTCGTCCAGTCGGTAAAACCAAGCTGAAACAGAAAAATGGTGTCCCTTAACATCCCATTAAGGGATTGGGGAGAGCTTCTCACAATCAGTGAGATGTGCGCTTTCTAGTTTTACACTCACTGATTGGGACCTACAGTTTTACACCGGTTCCGAACGGTATTTTGAGACTCGATAGTTTCGCCATCACTAAGCGAGGTGACCGTCGTAGAATGAAATGTAAGGTGGTCTGAGCAGGGTTCGAACCCACGTTCTCATGCACAAGAGCTGCGCACACTAGCCATTGTACCACCAACGGCCGACAAAACCAAGCTCTCGTAAGCAATATTCCACCTGGTTTTTTAAGCAAAGTCTTATTCGCCTATTTTTAATTGTCCATCGAGTGAGTCTTCGAATAATTTTCGCACTGGTTCATTCTGATGCATTCTAGCCAGCGTAGACGCGCTATTTTGATACGCGTAACTACGTCGATGTCGGGATACAGATTATACAGCTCGTGGTTCATCCGTCGTCGATACTCGCCGTATTCTATTATAGGACCATCTATTTCTGGGAGCATTTTTCTCTCGAAGTCTCCCAGTGATGTTTCATCAGCTGCTATATGACCCAGAATTCTGCGCCATAATACAAGAGAGGTTGTACTTATATGAAAGTCCGATATAGTTGGATCTTCGTTTCTCGATGGAGGGTCTTATCTCTGAAATGCTTGCTTAGCCCGAAATAACACCTCTATTGCAAGCACAATTCTCCGATTCATTGCCAGACTGGCGTTATTCTTCTGTTCACGACAGACCCGAGGTATATACATTCGTCCACTACTTCGAAATTACAACGGTTATCAACGTTCACAATTTCATCCAATCGGGTGGATGTTGTGCCTGTCGAATCCATTAATTGTGTCTTGTCTTCATTTACTGTCAGACCCACTTTGTATTTCTCAATTCCTTCACAATTCTCGAAAACACTGCAGTAACTTCTCGCAAATTTCGCCCAATGATGTGTAAATCATCAGCAAACGCGAGCAGCATGTGACTTTTGCTGCTGATAGTTTTATTTATATTGACTGCAACTATTCTCATAATGACCACCATTAAGATGTTAAAGAGATCGCACGATAGGGTGTCGCCTTGCCGGAAGCCTCGATTACTTTCGAAAGGTTCGGTAAGATTCTTACCAACTTTCACTGCGGATATGGTGTTCGTCAAGGTCATCCTGCAAAGGCGTATGAGTTTTGCAGGAATGCCAAGCTCAGACATTGGTTCGTAGAGTTTCTTCCGTATCGGACTATCGAAGGCCGCCTTATAATCGAAAAAAAGATTATACGTGTAGAATTGTTTTTCGTGGGTCTTCTCTAGGATTTGGCATAGCGTGAAAATCTGGTCAGTTGTCGATTTTCCAGACTTAAAACCACATTGGTATCATCCAATAAGGTGAACAATAATTGGTTTTAATCTCTCGCATATTATACTTGATAGAACCTTATATGCTACAGATATGCAACGGCACAGAGGCTCGGGTCACCTTTATACCACTGTAGTTTACCTAGAGACACGGGTCACCTTTTTTAAATATAAGGCTCCAATCGACGGGCATCATCATCTAACCAAATTTTGCTAATGATCCTTACTAATGAGCTAGCCTTAAACAGTTCCGCTGGTAATCCATCGGCTCTTACGGCTTTGTTGTTCTCAAGCCGGGTAATAGCTTCTGACCTTGTCAGACGTCGTCGTCCAAATTTTGATCTATTGTCTGATCATCATAGGATATCTTAGGTACCAGTAGCGTGGGAAAATGATCTCTTCATATTCCCAAAATGCTCTGCACATCTGCGCTGAGATTTCCGTCCTTGTCTTTATAGACGGGGGCCCTGAACCATGTCCATTAGTTCGCGAGCTCTAGGTTCAGTTTTGAAGAAATAGTGTCGATGTTGCCTCTAACCCGTAAACCGCACCAAACGATGAATTTTTCTGGATGTAATGGAGTGTGTGGAGACTGTGGCGGATTGGGCCCACTCCATAGGTCAGAAATGAACCTCATCAGTGAACATAATTTTGCAGTAATACATCGGCTCAGTTTCCACCTGCTCCAGTGCCCAATCGGCGAAAAAATGACACACATGATGGATCTGGGGCTTTAATTTCTGCACCAGCTAGATCTTATACGGGTGTAGGCCAAGTTCCTTGCGCAAAATTTTTCACGTAGTGATGGACA
Source organism: Phaonia tiefii (assembly GCA_963931995.1). NCBI lineage: Eukaryota > Metazoa > Arthropoda > Insecta > Diptera > Muscidae > Phaonia > Phaonia tiefii. The sequence continues at coordinate 248,629,641 of OZ008370.1, read as the reverse complement.
GAGCCCCAATTCCTGCGACAGACGACAAATAGAAAAATTTGGGTCTTCTTCCACACTTTCGTTTACAGCGGCGATATTTTCTTCAATACGCACATTCCCCCGACGTGTTGGTGTTATTGCATCATTTAGAGAGTATGTGGTATGAAATATATCCACAGTTCGAAGGGTGGGTTGCTCAAATGGACGATTATGTGCGGCATAAAAATCACGAAGTCGTCATAAGTTGCGTGAATCGATCACCGACTTTTAAAGTAAATTTGGATAATTTGGTTGCGTTGTTCAAGCGTAAATCTATTCATGATGATTTGCCAGAGTACACTGATCATAAATGTCAAAAAGTGAACTCAGTGTGACAGTTCGTTTGACAGCTAACACTTTCATAAGTTGTATCTAGGCAAAAAGACCCCTTTACATGCTCCACTCCAACTTCAGCAAAACTATTTCGTAAACCGCAAATTAACCCTCCTATTGCTCTAACAAATGGAATATTCTTTGTGGAAGATTTACAAATTAAAGATTTCTGGTGAATTTTCTGTTGAATTTTCCAATGCTTTCCGTTTCTACATGAGTTTGTAGAAGAAGAAGGAAGAAGAAGATGTCTTGATGAATAAGTTCACTTTCCAAACTATGGACATTAGAAGATAATATTTTTAAATTTCTTTTATAACCGGTACTAATAATTTTATCATTACAGGGTTTCTGCCTCCTTTAAACTTCCGCTGATATATTTATATTAGTATTTTGTCTTTGACGTAAATAAGATTGTGTCATAATCTAACTTGACGTGAAGTATATTCTCGCCGTAAATCGTCATTAAACCATCTTTGCCTTCACTTGTTTCACCCATCAAGCTACTCTCCTTGCTCCAGTAGAAATTGTTCCCGTCAACGACCAAGGTAACGTTTCTCACGAATATCCGCTTTTTGTTATCCAGGCCCAAAATCTCTCTTTTTTATTAGAACATTACCCTCTTCTTTTCTAATATCTGATAGCATAGCGATCGTTTAATAAAAATTTTAGATCCAGATAAACTTACGCCTTAAATACCCCTCAGAATTTCGGACATCATTCCAGCCAATTTAAACTCCACCAACACAGTCACCTTAACATTTTTTTCTGAATCTTTTTCTCATACTCAAATGTAACTTCATTTTGCGGTTTAATTACTTCATTTAACATCGTTTCTACTGCTTTATATGCTCTGCTACTGAAATTTCTGGTGATAGTTCTAAGTTTTTCTTTTCGCATCTTGCACACCTGTGCCCACTGTACTAGTACCACCTGCCGATAATTTCGCCTGTATGCCATGCATACTTTCAGGCATTATAACAAATTTGCAGGTCATTAATGCACAGCTGGCAACACCGTGTAGATTTACAGCCCAGTAGTCTGTCAGAAGGAGTCAGCTTTTAATTGTTTAACTTCCTCCAAGTGAATTTGATTCGCTTTTATCGATCAGTGACTTTCCAGTGCCTTGTAACTAATTTCAGTAAAAGAGTAATGTTTCGAAACCTGATAACAAGCCAGATGTATAACACAGCCGGTAGACAATACCACGACGGAAGTACGTAGTCAGAATTCCACCAAAAAAAAGTCAAGAGAGATGCTTCTGTCCTGATTTTCACTTGCAGATTGTGCAACATGACTGGGTTTTATTTTAGGCAGATTCATCATAGTATTCTGGATGAAGAAGGTGACGATACCTCTATGCACCTGCAAGAGGGCTATAGGTTGTAAATGGTTGTAATAAGTTTCTCGGAGGACTTGTCACTGAATCTATACTGCGGTGGTGAGCCCGATAATGCTCTATGGGGTTATCGTGGGGTGGCAGGTGCTTGAGAAACCCATCTATTGTGAACTACTGACTAGGGTGTTCGGCACACTGTTCCCACTAACACTCACTACCAGTGAGCTGTGCGCCCTGTATATTGTATGTGTGTGAAGATAAATTCGAATATAACTTCCAGAGCTCTGCCGGCAGAGCAATTGGCAGCGGTCTGTTAACTAGTTAACAGACTAACATGGCTCTAATATATTGACTATATATAAAATCACTAAGTTTTACAAACGTAAAAGGAATTTTAATGCGATATTATTAAAAGAGGTTGAAAACTCAATAAACTTCTTATGTCAGGAGTTTTATGAAAGCTGTATGACTGCAATATATAATATTTCAAAGGATTGGCAAAACTATGTTTTCAAATGGATTCAGGATCAATGGGACTAGTATCAAATAATAGATATTGGTGTCTAGCTTCATAATTTCAGACCCAGATTTCCCAAAAAACTTTGAGAATATCATATTCTTCGACGACTATAACTTTTTCATATGGAGGACGGAAATAAATACGAATATAACTTCCAAAGCTGTGTCAACAGAGCAACTGACAGAATTCTGTTAACAAGTTAGCGACGAATATAACTTTTTCATATGGAGGACGGATTAAGTGCGTCCATGGTGGCCAAACGGTTAAGGTTGCGTCAATGGGCATAGTATCAAATAATAGGTATTGGTGTCTAGCTTCATAATTTCAGACCCAAATTTCCCAAAAAAACTTTCGGAATATCATATTCCTCGACGAATATAACTTTTCCATATGGAGGACGGATTAAGTGCGTCCATGGTGGCCAAACGGGGAAGGTTGCGTCAATTGGACTAGTATCAAATAATAGGTATTGGTATCCAGTTTAATAATTTCAGACCCAGATTTCCCAAAAAAAACTTTCGGAATATCATATTCTTCGACGAATATAACGTTTTCATATGGAGCACGGATATAAATACGAATATAACTTCCAGAGCTTTGTCAACAGAGCAACTGACAGAATTCTGTTAACAAGTTAGCGACGAATATAACTTTTTCATATGGAGGACGGACTAAGTGCGTCTTTGGTGGCCAAACGGGGAAGGTTGCGTCTATGGGACTAGTATCAAATAATAGGTATTGGTGTCTAGTTTAATAATTTCAGACCAAGGTTTCCCAAAAAACATTATCACCAAGGACGCACTTAATCCGTCCTCCATATGAAAAAGTTATATTCGTCGAAGAATATGATATTCCGAAAGTTTTTTGGGAAATCTGGGTCTGAAATCAGTAAACTAGACATCAATACCTATTATTTGATACTAGTCCCATTGACGCAACCTGAATCCTGAATCCTTTTGAATACATAGTTTTGCCAATGCTTTGAAATATAATATATTGCAGCTTTCATAAAACTCCAGGAATAAGAAGTTTATAGAGTTTTCTACCTATTTTAATGATATCGAATTAAAATTCCTTTAAGATTTGTAAAACTTAGTGATTATATATATAATCCATATATTAAAGCTGTTTAACATGGGTCTGTTAACTAGTTCACAGACCGCCGCCAATTGCTCTACCGGCAGAGCTCTGAAAAGTTGTATTCGAATATATCTTCACATACATGTATATTGTTACTCTCGCTGGTTGGGACCTACAGTTTTAACCGGCTCCGAACGGTATTTTGAGAAGCCTTTGCGTGACTAAGTACTCGATAGTGTCGCCGTCACTAACCGAGGTGACCGCGGTCGAAAGAAATGTAAGGTTGTTAGAGCAGGGATCAAATCCACGTTCTCATGTACAAGAGCCGAGCACACAACGATTGCACCTTCGACTGGTGGACTCAATGTAACGTTATATTTGTTAGCAGTGGACATTATGGCCAGGCACATTGCTTGTACGTCTGCTATCATGTTAAGGCATCTTTCACAATGGGGCATGGTCGGAGTCAGCCATGCAGTAGTCCTGAAAGGTACCCCTAATATTCCTGCATGGCGGAACCACTATTCGATGGGAAATATATAGACTCTCATATCGGATAGGGATTCTTGGAACAAAAGAGTTCGTGGTATAGACGGGTACGTAAATTGCATCACAGGTGGATTGGAAATTCATGACCAGGTATGCTATGGAGTCTATACTAGGCATAGATAATTAAAAACCATAGATGATTCATTTGCTTAATCACCATTTTCACCAAAGGGCACATGCTGTTTCCGTACGACCATTTTTCACTCGGATGCGATGAAACAGCACTCAAACATCATTTTTATTTCGATTTTGTTGTTTAAATTTGAAAATAGAATATAAATAATAGAAAAGCATATCGCTTTTGATATTTGTTCACAATACAAAAGGCAAAAAAGCATGGTTATATAGTTTTTTCAACAGTTTTGTTTCCAGGTAAATTTGCCCATATCCGCCACTCCGGCGCCATCTAGAAAATCTCCCTTTACTTACAAATCCACCACTAATCTTTCACTATCTATGGTTTTTTATTTATCTATGTACTAGGGCACTACGGTTCCCTCTTTCTCGCAGACTACATGATCATTGTAGCGTGTATCAGATGGAAATTTTGGATATTAGGCAAGTGGCCGTCTGGCTGGTGGATAATATTCCCGTATTTGTTGGGACTAATGTCTTCCTTGACAATCAGGCATTCATCAAGTCCTGGAATCAGTATTCCTGAGCTCAACATCTGCCCAAGACTGGCGCAGGTCGCTTAACGATATGGCCCAACAATACGATTTACCTTATATGCACGCTGAAAAATCTGTACCTTTTGTTGTTTGAATGCAAATACAGCGTGTTTCTAGCTTGTCGCAAATATAGTATGCTTGCGTCCAAACACATTGTGTTTGCTATTCACTATTACATGTTCGAGACACAATTATTAAAAAGTTATAGTATATGTTTTTGTGACCCAAATGTGGTTTTGTTTGTTGAAAACTGCTGAAATCCAACACGTGAAAGGCAACAGTGGAACAAAAAAGCATCATCTTTATTTAGGGATTGGCGGGACATTACCAACCTTAGAGCGCACCGGAAAGACTCCCGCGCGGTATCAATCAATTAGTCAATGGTTTCCCATTTCATCCCATGAAGGAATTGGGGAGAGCTTCTCACAACCAGTGAGCTGTACGCATTCTAGTTTTATACTCAGTGATTGGGACCTACAGTTTTACACCGGTTCCGAACGGTATTTTGAGATGCTTTTTCATGGCTAAATACTCGATAGTGTCGCCGTCACTAAGCGAGGTGACCGCCGTCGAAAGAAATTTAAGGTGGTCAGAGCAGGGATCGAATCCACGTTCTTATGTACTATGTACCTCTCGCGAAGTATGCAAGGTTGAAAAGGTTGTACAGTGGACGTGCCAGCGTCGAAGAGCACCTACTCAAGACCCGTGCAGATATGCCATCCGGGCCGGGGGATTTATTTACGACGAGATTCGGAAGAACCTTTTTAACTCCTCGCGTTCGAAATATATCTTGGGCATTGGATAAGATACGTAATTGATCATGGTGAATAGTTGATTGCCAGGAGGGTTGCTTTATCAACCGGTTCAGTGAATGTTATGTCATCTTTAAGAAGAGTTGGGAAAGAGGAAGAACTATCCTTTATTCAGCTTGCAAATGACCAAAAGAAAGGCCTTTAGCACGAACACGTTGTTCGTGAAGAACATTTTCGCGTCGAAGTACTTGGATAAGATAAGATACGTAATTGCTCATGGTGAATCGTTGATTGCTATCCGACAAGGAAAAGTTCCTTGCAAACATTCCAGCCAGGAGGGTTGCTTTATCAACCGGTTCAGTGAATGTTATGTCATCTTTAAGAAGAGTTGGGATAGAGGAAGAACTATCCTTTATTCATCTTGCAAATGACTAAAAGGAAGGCCTTTAGCACGTTTTCGCAGTTCGTGAAAAACATTTTCACGTCGAAGTACTTTGGCACACTTGGATCTTGCATGTTTGCGTAGCAGTTCAATATTAACGTGTTTGTTAGAAAGCCAGTCTCTGAACGCGTCGTCTTTGGATCTGACAGTATTCTGGAAAAAATAGCATTCTTAAGTTTTTAGTACGTAGATTTTTCTGATTTAAATGTTTAATTGACATATTTTAATCTTTAGTCGATTTAAATAAATTCGTGTTTCATATTTTTTTTTTTTTTTTGAATTTAGACTAGTTCGCGTTTTACCAAATGGAATATTGCCTACGAGAGCTTGGTGTTACCAGCTGGATTGTTGGAGGCCAACTAAGTAAGTAAGTATTTCAAATTTCAAATATAATTTTGAAATTTCAATAGATTTTTGTAAATTTCAATTTGAAATGATGTAGAAAGCGAAAAGCTCACTTTTTGTGAGAAGCTCTCCTCAATCTCATCATTGAATGTAATGGGGAACAATTTGTTTGTTTTTGTTTGAATAAGAGCTGCCGAAGTTGACAATTGCAAACGATAAAATCGTGTTTAAAACAGATTTTTAAGGGCTCTAGAATGGCTTGCACTTTATTTAAATGCTACTGAACTATCCCTTCATGGAATATCGAAACAAAATTATAAAATAAACCATAAATATTTATTTTTTTTTGTTAACTTAACTATTTAGTTTTTATTTGTATAAAGTTAAAATTAAAGCAAAAACACAATCTTATTCTAGGCATCTTAAACACTCCAACACACCGGAATTCAAACTCGCATTCAAGTGGACGCCAATTCCAAAAAGCGCCCTCGACATCATTTCATATCTACCATAACATTAAAAATTACAAACAAATTTTGAATAGAAACATTTGGAAAATAAAATATTTTCCAAACTCTAATAGTTTGAATGTTTCACAATCCGACAAAGCACTTTCATCAAATTCAGCTCATTTACAGTTATTACTTGAATACAATTATTGTCATATTAATTAATATTATTTATAATTAATGAACAAAATAATAATGGTCGATTAAAACTTACAACAATTTTGTAAAATATTTAAGAATAATTTTTAAATTTATATTTAAAATGAAAAGAATAATATAGTGGAAACTATTGGTGTGGAGTTTTGGAGTTGAGTCCATTCATACATCTGGGTTTTCAAAACTTATCAAACTAATATTACAATACTATGTATAATTTTAAGTAAAATATTTGGCATTTAAGTGATTTTCATTATATGGCTTGATTGATTGGTATGATAATTTTAGTAAATCAATATTTTTTGGGGGGGACTGCTGGTTTTTTGTTTTTTTTTTTTTTGTATAAAAATAATAATTTAAATTTTAATGCTTACAAGTCTAACAAAAAAAGGCACTGTCTCCGGAGCGAGGAGACCGATCGAAATATCATTGCATAAAATTATTCTGTGCGTTGGATGATCATTTCGATTTTATCACCAGCCGCAGCTATTAAAGGCACCGTAAGGCAACAATCAAAATCTTGGGTTTTCATTTCATTGACCTAAGGATAAAAATAAAAAAAAATTATTATTTGTTATTCTACTTTTTTCATACATGGGATAAATTAATTATATGACAATTATAATTTGTAGTTTAATTTGAATTACCTTTCGAAATGTAAATTCAATAAAATTTCAATACATTTGACAATTGTACTTATTGTACAGTTCGTTCACATCTGGCACTTTTGGTTTCCAAATATTTTATACAGTACAGGTTTATGAATTTGATATACCTATCAAAGCCACAAACCTCTACATATAAAATACATTAAAAACGGAATTGCCAGCAGTCAAACAAATTCAAAACAATTAAAAGCATTCCCATATTTCATTTCAATTCGCATCCGATTCCACAATCTGCATTTGCATTGCCTGAGCAAATGCAAATTCAAAATTTTTTAATTGCCATTGCGAACAATGGTAATTCTTTTTCATTTGCATTAGTTAAAGTAATGCAAATTAAAATCCAATGCAAATTAAAAATCCCATGTATAATTTTTTTAATAATTTCCTAATCTATATAACTAACATACCTGCATTATTCTATCGAACGGCTTTAGCGTGCCACTCTTATCCGCCGGTCCTCCCGATCTTATGCGATTTATAAAAACTCCCCTTTCGTACAAACCATCGGATACCGAGAATCCATAGTCATCATATACTTTATCCTTAAACAACGTAACATGGAAAACCCTTTGTTTTTCCGCTTTTCCACTGTTCGAACCATTGTCGGTATTTGTGGAGAGACTTCTTGGTCGCCGTTGCACCTTGGCATAGAGAGCTTGTGGTTGGGGCAAATTATTTCCCTCCCCTGAGGATCCGAAATTATTTTGCATGTCATGGGAACGTAGAATTTTCAAATCAACCAAATCACCCAGATTTTGCAGTAGATTTGTGGCATGTGAGAGGGGCATTCCTTGTATGGATTCGGCATTAATGGCTAACAGTTGATCGCCCATTTGTATTTGGCCATTTTTGTGAGCGATACCACCTGGATGGAGGGAGGGATATATAATTTTTTGTAAATTTTAAGAATATAATAACAATATTCTATTTTTCGTATAAGATTTGGAAGTCAACATAACATTCCCTTCACACTGAAAGAAACGGCCCAGCAACATATTGCAAGAACCATATACATGTTTGCAAATATTGTACAGCATGTAATACTGAATAGCAAACACTGTGTGTTTGTATCCAAGTGTAGTTTATTTGAGGAAAGCGACAAACACCTTGTATTTGCATCCAAACAACAACAAAAGACCGATTTTTCAGCGTATTGGTTAGTTTCAGCCAGTCATCTGCTCCTCTTGACTTAAACTCTTAAACAACTCCCGCTAACATTTGAATGTGTCAGTGTCCAAAACGATTAACTCCATAAAAAAAAACTGTAAAAACTGAAATTTCCGATGTGTTTTAAAATTCCACTTTCATTATAAATTCAAACTAACATTATACGAGGCTTGCGCTTTATATTTTCTTTCCTGGCAATGTTAGTGTTGCCAGATGCAAACTGGAACTTCCATTGGAAAGTTTGCTATTCGTGAACTGATGAATCAAGACCGACATTTGGCATTCAGTGAGATTGAGGCATCCTTGGACAATAGTGAGAGAAGCATCTATAAGATATTGCATGTTCATTTGGCCGTGAAAAAGATTTGTTCTCTTCGGACCCCACATAATTTGACGAATGCTCAAAAAAAGGCTCGTGCCGATTGGAGCAAATGAATATTGAAAAAATACTACCGCGGTAACTCAAATGCAGTGTATAATATCGTGACGAAGTGGCGAATCATGGATATATGCATATGAGCCCGAAACAAAACAGCAATCGGCCGTATGGGTCTATCAAGACGAGCTAAATCCAAAAAAAAGTTGATCGTGGAGGAAGCACATGGAAACAAATGAGCGTGTTTTTGTCGGTATAACCGGTCATGTGGCCACAGTGCCTTCAGTGGAACGTAGGATGGTAAATTCTATGTGGTATACCGCCCTCTGTTTGCCAACAGTGTTGGAAGAAATAAGGAAAAACAAAAAGAGAAGACGGATCATTTTGCATCAGGACAATGCGAGCTATTTGGGCTATTTGGGCAGTCAACATGTCGAATTGATGGACTTATTTTTACTGCATGGTCAACGTTTCAAAAACCATTCAAAAACCATGTTTTGAAGGTGTCTCAATCGGAGTGGAAAAAGTGCTTCGAAAAATGGTTTGAGCGCATGCGAAACTGTATTGATCTTCACGGAGAATATTTTGAAAAACAATTTAACTATTTCTAATGATGAATGATTGGTTTTATTTTGCTGGACCCGATATATAAATAGCATCCCTCGTATGAAACCTGGTCAGCAGCGTTCGTGTTTCCGCTTCCAACTCTTGAGTTTTTTATTGCCCTTGGCTCTCTACCTCTCAGCAATCTTCCCCAATGTACACTGCTGTTTTTACAAGAAATATTTTGGAGGTTTTTTTTAGAATGAAATTCCCCTACAAAGGGAATTTTTGAACGCCATAATTTCTTTCAATCTTCAAGTGTAATTTGAAGTAAAATAAATGAAGTTAGGAGTCTGAGGTTTGTGTCATTGAAAAGAGCGTTAAATTTTCTATAAAATTAGTTCAAAAAACAAAACTCCATTTTGCCCACTATAGCTACCTTTCCGTAGACCTGATCACATATATTATTCCACTGCAGTGTTACCTAAAAGGTGTCTCAGTAAGATTGCACATTTTAAATTTAGTGTCATATTTTTTTCGTTCACGTGGCAACTCTGAAATTTGGCAGCTGTCAGATATGGTTATTCCAATTATTACGAATGGAGCGTTTCACGAAAGAACAACGCGTTATAATTGTGAAAATTTATTATAAACATTTGAAAAATTATGCTGGGACCGCGCGCAAACTTCAAAGAATTTTCAGTCGAGAAAGTGCAATTAATGTGTCAACCCTTCGAAAAGTGGCCAACAAATTTCAAGAAATTGGGTCGGTTATGGACAGGAAGACTCCCGTGCGTCAACGTATTCCTATGTATGTTGAAAACATTCCTGCTGTAAACGAGACTATCGCCGAAAACCCGCAATAATCAATTCGGCATGTGCGTGAAGATAATTTCGAATTTAACTAGCAAAGACACACACCACTTTGGTTAGCAGAGCGGTGTTATTACGTTAACAGGTACCTGTTAAAGTACTAGAAACAGAAGTATATTGAAATAAACAAGGTTTTTGGCGAATGAAATTAACAAAAAAATATAAAACTGACAAATTGTATAAAAACATTACGAGCTTCCACTATTAGTGGCACAAGTAGTGGAACAGCTTACCAGCGAGCATTATAGTTTAGTTCAATGTATATAATTTTAGAACGGACATTTAGCCCAAATCAAGGATTCTTCGCCAACTAAATGATTATCAAGCAATAGGTACGAGCATTTACTTTTTGGTTATATTACTTCGAGGATTCAGACGAATTTCAGTATACGATAATTTTAGGTGTTTTCCTTTAAGCTCTTTACTCTACTTTTGAACACCTCACTGTGTCCAAAGCAAGGACTCTTGGCAGACGGGACTTACACCAGATTAAAGTCCCTTGTTAGTGCATTCCACATTTATCACACTTATATTTTAAAAGAATTTGAGAACAGCGATATATGGAATTTAGTATTGTTCCCTGTCTTCACATTTTGACCCACTGTGCTCAAACTAAGACTTCTTCGGGGATCAAACTCATACCAGATTAAAGTCTTTCATTAGTACTTTCAAAATTTTCCATCCTCATATTTCAGAGCAGCAATATACATAATATATTTTGGCACTGTGGGTGAAAACGTTAAGACATGGGAAAATACTAAATTCCAAATACCGCTGTTCTGAAATTCCTCTGCAATATGTGGGTGGCAAACTTGAAAAGTCCTAGTGAAGGACTGTAATCTGGTATACGTTTGGTCCGCGAAGAGTCCATAGTTTGGACACAGTGGGCCAATATGTTAAGACATGGGCAAATACTTAAATCCATATATCGCAGTTCTGAAATTCCTCTGAAGTATGCGGATGGTAAATTTGAAAAGCACTAATGATGGACTTTAATCTGGCATAAATTTGATCCACGGAGAATTCTTAGTTTGGGCACAGTGGTTCATACGTACAAAATGCAGCTTCCTCAGGAGCTCAAATCAGCAGACCATGGAAAGCGCCAGAAATACGTTCAAAGGGTAATAGAGCAAAGTGAAGTCAATGCCAATTTTTCAAAAACAGTCATCTTCTCCAATGAAGCGCATTTCCATCTGAATGGTTTCGTGAATACCCAAAATTGTCGAATTTGGGGCTCAGAAAATCCTCATGCAGTCCATGAAAAAACAAATGCACCCACAACATGCAACTTTCTAGTGCAGATTTTGGTCAGGCGGCGTAATTGGGCCTTACAATTTTGAAGATGAGGACGAAATTGCATTGACTGTGAACGGCATTCGTTACAGGAACATGATAACGGACTTCTTTGGCCTCAACTGGATGGCTTATCTCAAGAAATGTTGATGTCAACTGGCCACCAAGATCATGCGATTTAACGCCGTGCGATTTCTTTGTTTGGGGTTTTGTGAAATCTCGGGATTATGCGAATATACGAGAAATAATTCCTGAGCTCAAATCCGAGATCCAACGCGTCATCGGTGAGACACAGCCACATCTCTGTGAAAAAGTTATGGAAATTTTCATGAAAAGAGTAATAGCCTGTCATCTGAGCTGTGGGGGCCATTTGATGGATATTTTATTCCATACTTAATCGGAGCATATGATATTTACAATCAAATTCAAAAAAAATCGCATTTATCTCAAAAAATACATGTTTTTCTTTAAAATTAAAACGTGCATTCTTACTGAGACACCCTTTATTAAATTCAAAATGTACTGGGTACATTAGTTAACCCACAGACACTACCTTCCAAAATTGTAGAAAGTGGAGTTAATCAGTTTGGCTTCTGAACACCCCATTTAGCAATTTAAAATAAAACCTCCCTATGACACTTACCTTCCACTATACCACTAATCGTAATGGGTTTCGATATATCCTCACTTCCAGCTAGCGTTATGCCCAACAATCCACCCTTGGGTTCCAGACGAACAGTGAATATTATTTGATGTAAACTGGTGGCACTACTTTTACTGCTAGAACTGGCACCCGAGCCATAAACCTTATTTTCCATGGGTGGAGGCAAAGTAGTGCAATCACTGGTAGACAACAAAATGGGTTATAACAAATTTTAAAATGTTTCCAATTTCAAATCAACTCACCTGGCATATCTATCCAAATCATAACCAGCAAAATCATTGTAATTATTCTCATCTTCCGGTATTTCGGTGGTCAAGCTCTGTGTATTTTGATTGTGGAACGAACGACCCATGGTGCCGCCGCCACCACCATTCGCCCAATTAGGGGCCGCTAAATGATGTCTGATCTGCACCGAGGTTAGGGTATTGTCTTCCAAAGTGGGTCCACGGAAGTATTCAGGTTGGGGTGTAGTAGATTTCAATGACATGCAGTCATTGTATTTAATTTCCGCATATTTATTGGTAACATAGGCGCTGCTGTACAAGTCGTGATCCGTAGTGGGACTGCTGGGACAGTTGCTGTAGATGTGGTTGGGTAACTTTTGTTGCGCATCGAATAGGAAGTCGGGCAACATGACACGCTTCACAGTCAAAGTGGAAAAGTCACCCAAAGAACCTTCTTTTAGCAAAGAATCAACATTAAAGTGTTGCACAGGATGAGTATCGACGGCTAGTAAAATGTCACCAGATCTTAGGGAGCCGGTGCGGTGAGCCGGACTACCAGGTTTCACATCGGATATAACGAAACCACCATGACTAGTCCCATTGACGCTTAAGCCCAAACCAGCTTTACCAATTCTTAATACTTTAACATTGAAAACACCACTGGAGGGCACCACCGTATCAGGCATATCAAATTCGATTTCAAGTTCCAGCCAATTGGCCGGACTGTGTGGCGGCCGAGAGCCCATATCGCCCAAAAGTTGACGCATTGTTTGGACTTCCAAATTGTACATTTTATTGATGGCCACTATGCGATCTCCCTTCTGGATACAACCACAACGATCGGCCACAGAGTCAGCGACAATTTTGGAAATGGCAACAGCTCGACCGCAAGGTGTTTGCGAGCCCAAAACCAAACCGGAACCCATGCTACAGTCCAAAAGAACCGGAAATGTTTCCGCTCTACATATACCCATACTGGACGAATGATGTAAACCGGATGTTGTACTGCTGCTGCCGGTGGCACTGGCACCTAAACTGCTGCCGCTAATGCTACTGCCACTGGGACCACTGACACTACCACTGCTGCCGGCCGCACTTGCTGCACCGTTTGAGGGAGCGCCCGCCGTCTCCAAAGGCAACGAGCTCTTGCGCACAAAACGTTGACGCTGGCGAGATTTGCGCGACTCCAAAGTGTTGAAACCGTATTTGGGACTATTCAAAGTGTTGTGACCTGCAACAATTTCCAAAGAAACAAAAAAAAACATAAAATGAAAATGGGAAATGCATATGAAAAACGGAAAACACTCACACACACACACATTTCCTTCTGCTTTGTCATCAGCAAATGGAAAAATGTATTTTTAGCATTTCCTCCACCCACCCTCTCCCCCCACACATTTTCTACAAGTTAAAGCTTTAGAGAATCCCCTTATTTGATTTGTTCTTCGTACCAAGAATTTACGCGTTTCCCAAAGGGACTTTCCGCAGAGCCAACAACACAAATGAAAAGCTGTTCACATTTGTCGCTCCTCTCCGTAAGCGTTTGTTCAATCATCTTTCCAAAATAAATCTTCAACAGATCTAAATGTCAGCTAATAAATATTAAACGAATCCCAAAAAAAAATGGGAAAAAACTAAAATATCTTATCACTTAATTTCTCTTCATATTGACTTCAAGTATTTTTGGGAAGAATTTAAGCTGGCGAGAAGAAAACGTCATAGATGTCAAACGTTCCTTTCGAAAAGTAAATTTCAATTTAAATGTTGTCACTTCATTTCATTTCAAATTGAATGGAGTCGATCGATCGTATTGTGTTAGTATGCCTGGTACTCGTATATCTGTGACATTGACAGCCACAGTAATGCAGTGTAGAGTTTGACATTTGTATTTGTCATTGATCATTTTGATTTCCCCATTCATCTACAACCACAATAATACAAAAGTTTATCTGTTCATTTCCTTTTTGGGCTATAATTTTGTAATTTTTCTTAACATCCGTTTTGTGTTTCTGTCATATTTCGCTCGAGGAAAAGTGTCATCTGGGTTTAATTAGTTTGTCAGCACGAGTATCTTGAAATCCAACCCATCCCTTCACACAGAAAATACATTATTTGAAATTGAAAGAAGGGAATTTCATAATTGAACTAGTGGGAATGATAAAGGTACTTAATAGTGAAATGATTTAGATGACAATCTGAATTTTAAAATCCTATAATATTGAGTGTCCTTTTGATGAAGTTATAAATGGAATTGAATTGAAAATTGATTTTGGTATCACAGAGTGTACAGAGTAACACTATGTAATGTGTTGGTAAAAATCAGACAATTACAAAAATAAAAAACAAAACAAACAAAATTACAAATCGTTAGCAGAAATTCACAACCACGTAACTACAATTTTAATTTCTATTTCCAAGTGAAGAAACAATCCTCGTAAAAGGGTGAGGAATTAATTTTTCAATTCAAATTTTCAAATCTTTGCTAAAGTAAAGTCTTACCTTCAGTAAGATTCGAAAATATACTGGCAAACTGAATTGTTTGTATTTTTTTATAATACAAAATGAAACTTGTAGTTACGTTCTTTTGTATTTTAGCTGACGAAATCCCAATCTATGGCCTCAAAAGTGGCTTAATGAGATGCTTGTTACGGGAAAAATATTTAAACAAATCGTGGAGAATATTATTGTTATTATTTTGTCTATCTATACATGAAATTGAAGAAAAAACACTTTTTACGTGACACCCTACTATGCAATATACACACGCTGAAAAATACTATGCAATATACACACGCTGAAATAATTTTTTCATGTTTCGATGCAACAATAGCGTGTGTTTGGTGCTTATCACAAATATAGTTAACTTGTGTCCAAACACATTGTTTTTGGGCATTTTGAGGCCTTTCAGAAACAATAAAAAAAAGTAGAAAAAAGTCAAATCGCCGTGATACAGAGCTTTCGTTAACCTCAATTTGCTCAGCCAAATGGCAGGTAACTTATATTTTTTTTTCTGTTGAAAGATATCCATACCTCTTATTTTTCCAAAATGACTTAAACGAAGCCCAGAGGTCTTACCGTTCCAAAGTTATGACCATTTTACTGAAATGCAAAAATGTTTGTTTTTGTTTTTGGAAGCGAAATAGCAGCACACATTTATTTGTTTTTGTAAATTAACACATTTAAGATTTTATTTTATTGAAATTTTTGGCTGAAGAATCAAACACATAAGGAAAAAAAACATTTGATGTTAAAGGAAGTTTTCAATGTGGTTCCCATTTTCTACTAAACACAATTGCAGCCGTTTGCGAACCACATCCGCCACGTTTAGTTCACTCATCTTTTCACGAACTTTCACCGCAGCTTCCTCAATGCGTGCAAGTAACTGCTCACGATTGTGGATCTGCCCAGAATACACACAATCTTTCAAGAAGCCCCACAAAAAGAAATCAAGTGGTGCGAGAGCTGGAGATCGTGGCGGCCAGGCGATTGGTCCAGCTCGTCCAATCCAACGTCGAGGGAAATTGGTGTTAAGACAATCCCGCACAATAAGCCCGTAATCCGACCACTGGATCAGAAGTTAGCAACTTTACCCTACTAACCTCCGACCGCCAATCCGAAAATTTTTAACCCGCTGCCATTTCGCACCCTTGCATTTTCGGACACGGTCCTAGTGGACTTTTCTTCATGAAATGAGCCAAGGAATACGTTGGAAAAATTTGTCCGGTACTTCCTGAATCACCCTGTATAGCTGTATCAGCTCGAAATTCTCACGAGCGCCGCCTATGAGAAGCCAACATATCCACCAATCTAACTCGAAAAATTAGTTCCAATTGAAAAATGCAACTCGTAAATATTTTCGTGCGATTATATTTCGCAACTTTCGACGCTTCACTCCATCTGATCTTCTTAATATCTACACCACTTCCATTAGGCCAAAGATGGAATATATCTGTCAAATTATGGGCAGATGCTTCTAGGACATCTTTGGATGTCCTTTCCTACAGTACTGTGAAAAGCTGGTATACGCTCCAAAGATATCCTAGAAGCATCTGCCCATAATTTGGCAGATATATTCCATCTTTGGCCTAATGGAAGTGGTGTAGATATTAAGAAGATCAGATGGAGTGAAGCGTGGCCGTCGGTGGTGCAATGGGTAGTGTGCGCGCCTCTTGTACTTGAGATCCTGGGTTCGATCCCTGCTCTGACCACCTTAAAATTTCTTTCGACGGCGGTCATAGTGACCGCGACACTATCGAGTATATAGCCATGAAAATGCTTCTCAAAAATACCGTTCGGAGCCGGTGTAAAAGTGTAGGTCCCAATCAGTGAGTGAAAAATTAGAAAGCGCACAGCTCACTGGTTGTGAGAAGCTCTCCCCCAATCCCTTCATGGTATGTAATGGGAAATGGGTTGTTTTTTTGATGGAGTGAAGCATTTCTTGCACCGCTTTAAAAAGTCTAGATACTTGAATGAATCATGGAACACTTCAAATACATGTTTTGCCAAACGGACATTACATTGTATTTTCATGTCCAGAACATCAAGAGCGTCTAATTCATCAATATTCACACAGTCCATAGCTAATGACGACACACCTAGGGCAGCAATCCGCTTTAAAATCTACTCTATTCATTCGACCCCACTCAACAATGGAGATACTGGTCGAGTGTTTCATTCATCGTCCGGCGTTTGACTTCAATCTCTTGAAGACTTGACCTACGATAGAATGGCTGAGAATGACAGAAATTACTGTCATTTACAAAAGAGTGGATTATTTTCACAGTCTAACCCAGGAGATCGTCAATGAGAATAAGAAAAAGAGAAGGAGAAACAGAAAGAACACAGCCCTGTGGTACACCTGCAGTCAATTTATTCTCGTCGCATGAAACCCTATCTACCACAACACGTATAGTGCGATCTCTGAGAAATCTAGCTATAAATCAAGTGAAGTTATCACTGACACCAAAAGCAGCGAGCTTTGACAAGAGTGCATCGTGGCATACTCTGTAAAAGGCCTTGGAAATATCAAGAGCCACTACCTCACTCTCACCAAGTCGGTGGATGGATCGACTACACTGTTCCGAAAGGAACGCCATCATGCCTCCAGTAGATCTCATTCTACAGAAGCCATACTGTCGATCATTAAGAAGCTCGTTATTTTCACAAGATGGTTAACCATGCTCTCAGTAACCTTCGAGGGCGTAGAATAAATTGCAGTTGGGCGGTAATTTGCACGGCTATTTGCATCACCTTTTTTAGGGATTGGCTGGACACTAGCAACCTTCCAACGCGCCGGGAAACTCCCGCGCGGTATCAATCAATCAGTCAATGGTTTCCCATTTCATCCCATGCAGAAATTGGGGAGAGCTTCTTACCACCCGTGATCTGTGCGCATTCTAGTTTTATACTCACTGATTTGGACCTACAGTTTTACACCGGTTTCGAACGATATTTTGAGATGCTTTTTCATGGCTAAATACTTGATAGTGTCGGCGTCACTAAGCGGGGTGACCGCGCCGAAAGAAATTTACGGTGGTCAGAGCAGGGATCGACTGCAGGATCTCATGTACAAGAGGCACGCACACTTCACCACCGACGTCCACCTCCCGCGAGGTATGCAAGGTTGAAAAGGTTGCGCAGTGGCCGTGCCAGCGTCGAAGAGTCCTGTGCTCAGGACCAGTGCAGATATGCCATCCGGGCTGGGGGTTTTATTTACGACGAGATTCGCAAGAACCTTTTTAACTCCTCGTGTTCGAAGCAATATCTAGGGCATGGAACAAGATACGTAATTGATCACGGGGAGTGGTTGATTGCTAACCGGCAAGGAAGAGTTTCTTGCAAACATTTCAGCCAGGAGGTTTGCTTTATCATGTTTATTATGTTGTGTCATCTTTAACAAGAGTTGGGATAGAGGAAGAACTATCCTCTACTCTTCTTGCAAATGACCAAACGCTCTTACTTTCTCTAGGGGAAAAAGGACTTTAGGATAAATACGCAAATACGTTTCGCGTCGAAGTACTTTGGCACATTTGGATCTTGCCTGTTTGGGCAGCAGTTCAGTATTAACATTTTTGTTAGAACGTCAGTCTCTGAACGCGTAGTCTTTGAATCGGACAGCATTTTAGGAATATCTGCACGCTGAAAAATAAAGCCCTCCAAAACATATTGCAGATACCATGTACATGGTTGTAAGCATTGTTTTCGTGAATTGAGGATCATTTGCTTTTTGTTTCCGTATATCCTGTCAGGTTTTTGTTTTCAGCAGTCTTCAACAAACAGTGACACATTTGGGTCACAAATACATACAAATCATTGTATCCTAAACATATTGTATTGAATAACAAACACAATGTGTTTGGACACAAGTATATTATATTTGCGACAAACTATAAACAGACCTTTGTGCCGTCGGTGGTGCAATGGTTAGTGTGCGCGGCTCTTGTACATGAGATCCGGGGTTCGAATCCGGCTCTGACCACCTTCAAAAAAATTTGTTTCGGCGGCAGTCACCTCGCATAGTGACGGCGACACTATCGAGTACTTAGCCATGAAAAATCTTCTCAAAATACCGTTCGGAATCGGTGTGAAACTGTAGGTCCCAATCAGTGACTGAAAACTGTAAAGCGCACAGCTCAGTGATTCTGAGAAGTTCTCCCCGGTCCCTTCATGGGATGTAATGGGAATCCATTTATTTTTTTTTATAAACACGTTATATTTGCATCCAAACAGTGAAAAAAAGAAAAAATTTTCAGCGTGTGGTGATACCATTATTTTTCCGATGGTTTAACCGAAATAATTTTCTTCGAGGTGAATGAATTCATACCAATTAATTTTATTTTCTCGACCATTTCAGCACCAGCATCCATGTCATTGTCCAGAAAACAAAGCTTCCGGTTAAAATATTAATGAAAACGGTTGAGCTCAGCCCAACATGCCTCTTCGTAGATAAAAATTGTTCGCTTCGGGACTGTAAACATTAAAATCAACTTGCGTGTCCTACGTTTCCCGACGCCTGAAGAAGCGGTTGATGTTTTAAAAAAGCGTGTTTTGGAGCTACCTCATTCGGAGTGGGAAAAGTGATTCGAAAATTGGTCCAAAGGCACGCAAAAGTATATTGATCTTCATCTATGGAGTCAATGGACCTATGGATTTCCTCTAGAGGACTAATACATAAATCCCCTAAAATCTTATATTTTTTAGTTTAATAAGTTTCATAAAGCCGAAACAACCAAAATTACTCGTATGCAACTCTACATAGGGAGGATGTAAGAAGAAATCATGTAAAACTTTAAAGTCAACTCACAGACGCTTAAATCAAATGAAGATTTCCAAATGATCACACAACAACTTCGATATGCCTGAGTGACGCCGATTTCAACAAGAATTTATGTTACGCATCAGAATGCTGTCATACGAGCAGCTCCAAGACCATCAGAGTTTAGGCACTTTATGTAGCTTCCCGATACAAGTGATCATCAGCCCTCTCTACCTCCATACATACAACTCGCTATTGATGTCCCATCCCAAAACACGTTCGTACGCTTTGAGTTCTCCCCCATTTACGAAACGTTTTTCCATTTTTGGTTTTTTACGATCGACAAATGTCACCGACAGAAAGCAACCAAATTGACACAAGTCACATGTGAGTGAATGCGAAGCGCGTGGTACTCGCTCGTATTAGACGCAAGTTAATGGAATATGAGCGGAACGGCATGGAACGTGGATACACCCGCTACAATTTGAGAAACAGTTCACTCGTATATCTCATTTATGACCATCTATAATCGTTTTCCGACTGTCCGTCTGTCTGCCTTCTGATCTCCATTATTGTTGTTGCGCGTCGGTTTTTTGCGCTACACAGATTATGAGTGATATTGATGATATTGCCACAGTTTTCTTAATGATAATGAGGCTGTCATTTTCGTGCGTTTCCTTGTGAATTCTATACTTGTTGTTGTTGTTATGGTTTTGGCTTTCAAAATTCGTTGGTGGCACACGCATACACTCGTACATTCAGTTCACTACAGCAGTTTATGTGAAACAACATGCAAAAATCATTAGTGAACAAAATTCAAGTCTGTGCTGTAAAAGGGTGTGGTTATTGTAAGAGTGATAAGTATTTGATAATTTCTTCAATGGCGTTACTCGGTCTGATTTTGTAAACAACAAAAATTTGCCAGACGGTCATATTTCCCGAGTTATGGGACTCCCAAGTTCGGCAAGAGTACACCCTAAAAGAATGACCCTGTAATATTATGCAGGAACCACGTATATGTTCGGAACTTCCATATACGCACGTACAGGCATTGTTTCCATGACGCTTTTTTGTTTCTTTGTTGCGGTCACGTTTTTGTTGTCAGCAGTTTTCAACAAACAAAGCGCCATTTGGGTCACAAATACCGATATTATAACCAATTAATCATTGTGACTCTATCATGTAATATTGAATAGCAAACAAAATGTGTTTGGAGAGAAGCATACTATATTTGCGACAGGCTATAAACACGTCATATTTGCATCCAAAACACAAAAACGGCAGATTTTCGAATGATTTTAAAGACCATCTCAAAGTGGCCGCCAGTGTTGCAGTGGTTAAAGTGTAAGGCTCTTGTACAAGGTGCGGCAATCGGTATCACCCTTGAAAAGTGCTGCCATTTTTGCAAATGGCATCGTATGTCAGTAAGGGCTTGCCATTCATAAAGTAGACACGTTCGAAACTTATAGTAAATAACAAAATTCGCCAGTGGTGTTAATGCAACGTCAATTTCGGCGAAAATATTGCAATCATACAGCGCCCACAGTGCAAACAATTCGACGTCTGGCGACCCGATTTGAAAAGAGCCGCACAACACGGAACATTCGAACCGAACAGGCTGTTCGCCTGCAAACATTCAATTAGTGCGTGAAAATGTGTTAGAAGAGTCTGAAATGTCCACAAGAAATAATGCTAAACTTTTGCATATTTCGTGGCCTTCCCTGCGCCGTATTTTGACATTGGAATTGAAAATGTTGCCATACAAAAATTAGGTGATCCAACAGTTGGTACCAACCGATCGTGGTGTCTGTTTTGTATTCAACCGTAAAATTTTGGAACTCAGCAACGTAGGGGACGATTTTCCATTAAAATTGATCATGGCGACGAGGCTCATTTGTATCTCAGCGGCCAAGCCAATAAGCAAAATTCTCGGTTCTGAAGGACGGAAAATCCATGCATAATTCATGGAGCGCAATAACACCCTGTCAACATCACCGCGTAGTGTGCAGTTATGCCGCAAAATGTAATTGGACCTTATTTTCCCTATGAGACGACCGTAACGGTATTACGCCAAACGGCGACCACTATATAGCCGTGCGGACAAAATTTTTCTGGATTTGGAGGGTAGGTGGTTCTAACAAGATGGAGTCACTTGTCATACTGCCAGCGAGAAAATGCTTTTTTTTTTGAAGGACACTTTCTCAACGCATGTAACCTCGCCTTTCGGCGATTTGGCTTGGCCAGCCAGATATCCCGATTTGTCTGCCACGGACGGACGATATTTGAAGCCGTTGGTTTACGGGAACAAGCTCCGCACCGTGGATGAGTTAAAGAACACAATTCGAACTGTGAGACCACAAATTTTGCGCACAGATACGCAAAATGTAATCAAAGGGCCCACATTTGCAACAACCCCAGCGGCGGCCATTTGTCGGACATAATTTTACAACATTTATTGAAACAGAAGCTACACGCTGAAAAATCTGTCGTTTTTTGTTGTTTGGATGGAAATATAACGTGTTTGGAGCTTGTTGCAAATATAATACATTTGTGCCCAAACGCATTGTGTTTGCTACATGTTTGAGTCACAATGATTAATATGCTATAATATATGAGTTTGCGACCCACATATATCTCTGTTTGTGATACAAATACAGCCGTGTTTGTTGCACTGTTTATGCTCTCTCGAGAGCAAGAGAATAAATGAGAGGCAACGAGTTTGTATATCTTGTAAGTGTGTATCTGTATATTTTCACTATTCTCTCAGTGAGTGATTCATAAATATTTCTGAATGTGAGTGATGTATTTCGTTTTAATTTCATGTACTCAGTCGTCAATGGTTCATCGGATATTAAAAACGCTTGATCTGTGGAAGAAGAATAAACAAACGCTCGGACGGTTAAATGGTTTGCGATGTTGCTTTGGTTTTTGTGTGTGTGTTTCGGATATATTTATGTATGCTACCAAAGTGAGAAACAATTTTGAGGAAAGAAACTGGAGAGGGGAACAACGTGAATAGCTTTTTCTGTCCGAGCCTCTACTGAAAAAATCGGAATGTGAAATATAAAAAAAAACAAGTAATTAATACACGCTTGTCTTGCATGAACTAGATCTGAATATAAATATAGTGTTCGTGTATCAACGCATAGTGATAACCAACGCATAGTTGAAACCTTCTGAAGACAAAAACTTGAGAGACAGAGCAGCAGATTCAAAACAGAGCAGCAGATTCAAAACAAAACAAATAATACATGCCATGCAAGTAAATGCAAAACTCATTTAAATCGTTTAATTGTTTGTATTAATTATTTATATAAGTAAATGCGGATATATATTGATAAAATTAATTATAATAAATAAAGAAAGAAAGAATAATTCGTTTTTAAATATTATTATGTTTGGGAGAAAATGCGCGTATGTTTGAGGTAAACGCGCGAATGGTTCCACGTAAGTATAAGGATGTTTGGGATGAAGCACGCATATGTTTGCACGTAAAAGCATATATATTTGTCAGTAAACATGCTAATGTTTGCACTTAAATACACCTTTGGACTTGCAAACATAGAAATGTTTGAAGTGTGTTCCAAACATATGCATGGTTCTTGCAGAATATGTTACAGAGACAGTTGGTTTTCAGCGTGTATAAGTGCGAACAAATATAATCAGTTAAACACCAAACGAGTTTTCACTTTAAACAATAGTTATAGCGAAAGAAAGTGAAAGAATGTGGTTTTGCGCCACCTTGTACATACAAAGATGGATTCAAGACACACTGTCAATCTCTAACACTTATTGGCGACTCACACCTCATTTACAATTCCATGCTGAGAAACGGATCCTATAACACTATGCAGGAACCATGTATATATTTGGAACATCCATATATCCATCCATTGCGTGGAAGTATTGCTTTCATTAATTGAAGATCTGCTGCTTTTTTGTCTCTTTTTTGTCTTTCACGTTTTTGTTCTGAGCAGTTTTCAACAAACAAAGCCATATTTGGGTCACAAAAACATACTATATTATATTATGTTAATCGTTGTGTCTCCAACATTTTACATTGAATAGCAAACACAATGTGTTTGGATCCAAGTATACCTTATTTCCGACAGCCTACAAATACGTTATATTTGCATCCAAACAGCAACAATAATACAGATTTTTCAGTTTGTGTTGACACTATTAATTACATATTTTTAATCTCCGATTATCGTTTATTTTATTGTTCTTGAAAAAGAATTTTTTTGTCAATCATAATTCGGTTTATCGCACGTAGCGGGATGGGGGTAAATGGACAAAAATTAAACAACTTATTTTAACGCTACTATGCTACAACCCAGTATTATCAACTATATTGGGTACTTTTGCTTTGGTTTGTGTCTAGACTAACATATGTTGGGAAATTTGTTGTTTAATGGGAAATTTTCTAGGTGGAGCCTGTAACCAATATTTAGTACATATTGTAGTTTAGAAATGCCAAAGTGAACGTTTAAATAATATTAATACTTAAAAATATTTAAAGGCAAGTGCAAGCACATGTGCCATTATTTTCTTCCTTAATACTTTTTGCTTTATTCCCACAAAAAACAAAGACAATGCAAAGCAACAGACACATGTACATACAGACAATTTTCGCTACATCAGGGTGTGTAGCCGCTACATCTGGGTGTGTTTTTTTCGCAGTTTGACAATCTGTGTTTCGCAGTCGGACAAGACGGTGTTCTATATATGGGTGGGTCACCCTTATCATTTAGGGGTTTAAAAAATAGATGTTGGCTGATTCTGAGACCTACCCGATATGCACACAAAATTTCATACAAATCGGTCCAGCCGTTTCGGAGGAGTTTAACACCAAACAATCTGTGATCGCAGTCGGAAAATCTGTGTGATCGCAGTCTGACAATCTGTGTGATGGCAGTCGGACAAACTGTGTTTGGATGTATTCACTTTATGAATTTAGGCCGTACCCGCGCCACATTAAAAGTTACACCCTTTTACAATTGTGTCTTACGTTAAATGTTTTTCCTGACACGTCGTTTGAATTGGTTTGGGAGCGAGCCAATAGCTAAAATTGTATGTCTCGGCTGGCGGCTCAGGAACGTCCTCGCAAATTTCAACTTGTCGGCTGCCCAGATTCAGCATTGCTCGTGAGCCGAAAGCTGCCATATTCATATTTGAAAAATTTCATTTTTATAAATTCTATCATTCGTTTGTGCACCACACTTTTTGAAAGAAAACACTAAATACTATGTGGTCTATTTTAATGTTCAATACCAAGAACATCGATGAATAGTTGAAAATGACACACACAAAAGTTATTGAGGATAGAACAACAATCAAACCAAATGACCATCAATCGATGTTGGGCGGATGGGCGTTCTAGTAGCCCCTCGAAATGTTTTCCAATAACATTTAAAATTATTAAAATTTCAATTTACCATTAGTGAGATTTCTTTAAAATGCTATTCACACTAAATTGTGCCAAATATTATATGAAATTATTGAGTGTTTTCGGGCGCCATACAAAATATTAGAAGACAACATTAATATGAGGCCATTAAAAACAAATTATGAAATTTTCCAAATTAAAATGTATAGATTTTCTCGACTGCTTTTTCTAATCGTTTCTCTATTATCACTTATTTCGAATCCTTTATTTTTCATTACAAAATAAATTATGTTGCTACATACAAACATGTATCTGTTGGCCGAAGGTCTGTCACACAGAAAGCTTTGAATATACAAAACTGCCGAAACCGGTGTTGATCCCTTCGCCGGGGAGAAAATCTCGAAGTTAATCTTCCACCTGGTCTTTCCAGCGAAGTCTTGGTCGTCATATTTTTCGATGTCCTTCGAGTTTGTCTTCGAATACTGACATGGCCTAGCAAGAGTAAACGCGCTAATTTGATACGCGTAAATACGTCAATAGCGGGACATCGTGGTTCATCCGTCGGCGATACTCGCCATTTTCTACTATAGGACCATATATATTTTGAAGCATTTTTCTCTCGAAGACTCTCAGAGATGTTTCATCAGCATGAGATATGACCCAGGATTCTGTGCCATAAAGTAAGACAGATTGTATACACGCTGAAAAACAACGGCCCCAGTAACATGTTGCAGGAACCATGTACATGCTTGCAAGCATTGTTTCGTGTATTGAAGATCTGCTGCTTTTTGTTTCTTTATTATCTCTCACGTTTTTGTTTTCAGCAGTTCTTAACAAACGAAGCCACATTTGGGTCACAAATACATATAAATATTATAAACTATTCATAATAGTGTCCTACACATGTTATATTGAATAGCAAACACAATGTGTTTGGACACAGCTATAGTATACTTGCGACAATCTACAAACACGTCATATTTGCATCCAAACAAGAAAAAAGACACGTTATAGATACTTGCATCCCAAGAAGAAAAAAAAAGACAAATTTTTCAGCGTTTGGGAGACGGATACAATTGGATCTTCGTTTGTCGAGAGAGGGTCTTAACTCTGAAGTGATTGCTTAGCCTGAAATAATACCTGTTTGCAAGGACATTTCTCCGTTTGATTTCTAGGCTGATGTTACTGCTTCTGTTTACGGCAGATCTGAGGTAAATGAATTCGTCCACTACCTGGAAATAATGCCGGTTATAAATGTTCACCCTTTCCTACAAACGGATGTATGTTCTGCTTGGCGAACCCATAAATGTTGTCTTGTCCTCGTTTACTGTCAAATACACTTTTGCTGCTTCCTTCTCAATTCTCGAAAATACTGCAGAAACTTCTCGCAAATTTCGCCCAATGATGTCTAAATTATCAGAATTCGCGAGCAGCAGTTAGCTTTTGCTGCTGATGGTTTTATTCTTGTTGACTGCAGCTTTTCCCACGATGATCTCAATTACTATGTTGAAGAGATCGCATGATTGGGTGTCGTCCTGGCTGAGGACTCGCCTCGTACTAAATGGTTAGATGGTTAGAATCTTTACCAATCTTTAGGATTTCTTGTCGGTCAGTGTCATTCTACAAAGGCGTGTCAGCTTAGCAGGAATACCAAGCACCGACATTGCTTGGTATAAATCGAAGGCAGACTTCTAATCTACAAAGAGGTGTCGATTTGTTTTTCATAGCTTTTCTCCAGGATGTGTCGTAGTGTGAATATCTGGTCCATAGTTGATTTTCCAGGCCTAAAGCCACACCGATCAGGTCTGCAACAAATGGCTTTAGTCTTTCGCACATTGTGCTCGAGAGGATTTTGTATGGGATGGATAGAAATCTTATTCCACGACAGTTGGTAGTAACTATGCTCGGGTCGCCTTTTTGAAACAATCGTCGGACATGCATTCCTCTAGCCACATTTTGTACATGAGTTGATGCATCCACCTTTCCAACTTATAGCCGCCAGCCTTAAACAGCTCAGCCGGTAGTCCACCAGCACCATTAGCTTAAGCCGGGAAATTGCAGTTCTAACTTCACTTTTGCTGGAAGGGGGCACTTGATGCCATCGTCCTGTATTTACTCACAACTCTCATCCATATTGAAGCCTCCTGGGGCAAGTAAATCAGAGAAGTGATCTCTCCATTAATGATGCACAGAATCGAGGAACCAGTTAAGCAGAACGGGTTCTTTACAAGAACCGGTCGGACGAGTGTGTACAACAACCGATTTACGGTTCCAAAAAAAAAACCGAAAACGATTTCAAATGAACCGAAAATGGTTTTAAATGAACCGAAATACGGGTTCAAAAGAACCGAAAACGGTCCTCAAAGGACCGAAAACGGTTCCCAAAAAAAAGAAAATCGATTCTAAAAGAAATCAAAAACGGTTTGAATAGAAGCGTAATACAGTTTCAAAATATCAGGACTCGCTTCCAAAGGAATCAAAATAGTTAACTGTTTAAGGTATGCAAATGTGTGTAACTATCAAACTATATATTCTTATAATAAGATATTACACTTAAGCCGCTTTGGGCCAGCAATTGTCTGAGAATCGCAACCGATGCAAATACCCGGTTCTTCTCGGAACCGGACTAAACAGACAAATACGCGGAACCGCATATCACTACTCTCCATATTCCCAACATACTATGCACATCTTTGACAACATTCCCGTTCTTAAAAGTGGGGCCGTGATCCACGGCCGTTGATTTGACTTTGTACTTTTCTATAGAATTTACAGGTCTCATTCTTTCTTCTGTAAGATATAATTTGCTCCCTCTCGCGCTTTCTCCATAACGCTCTGCGCCGGCTCGCGTTGCAACTGACTCAAGCGTTGTCATACGTGCAGCATTCTTTTCATCACGTGCCATGTGACACACTTCATCGTACCATAGTTTGTCTTTAGGCGGTTTTATGGTACGGTCTTTACAGTAGTTTTCATACAGTGCTCAATGTACTTCCACTGCGCTTCACGATCATGAAGCGGTGGATGGGTAAGCGTCTCCGCATAGGCCGTAGCTTTGTTTGGTAATTGCAGCTTTCCGTTGTCAGGCTTTCTATATGTCAGGTTTCGCACGAGTTTCGCTCTGCTTAATCTTGTGGTAATCTCTGCTGCAAAAAAGGTAGTGATCCGAATCCATATTAGCTCCACGAATCACACGTACGCCCATTATACGGCATTTACACCGACCAAGATTAGCGCATGTCGATGGTTAACTCTGTTAACCCGCAATAACCCAGAAGATTACTCATACAATTTTAATCTGTAGAAACTTTATATTTAATTTTTAACCTCATTTTAAACTGGGGTACAACACTGTTAGCTCCTACAAAAATGCAACCATAATAAAAACATACCCAAAAAATCAACTGTTTGACAGATGGAAGCCGATCGAAAATTTTCCAAAGATGCCGCCACCAAAACTTTTTTGCAGCTCACGCCGCCGCTAATATAAATGACTCTTATTGGTTTAAACTGTGAGCAGATTTTATCGACTGGCCCGATTTGTCTCACTGGTCCAATTTTAAAGGTTCCAATGTTTCAGAAACATCCCAACTGTGTACAAAACTGGCAAAACCAATAGGCACCACCAAAATTTTTCTGTTGTGCCGCCGTCGTCCATAATTTTGAGTCGGCGCGGAGTTTGTCTAAGCACGGAGTTGACAACTGAAATGTGAATTTAATCTCAAATTGGGTGGTGAAAACGGCAAAGATTATAACAAGGTTATTGCTAATCTGACCGCGATAAACGGTGGTGTATATGCGTTATTAAGCTAGTAGAGTGCCTTCCATCAATTACCAGGTGATCAAGCTTGTTTTTCGTCTGTTGATCATGGGATATCCCAGTACCCGTATGGATATATTTATGTTGGAATCTCATATATGGGATGTGATGGCTTGTAGACTGAATTTACCCATGGTTTTTGCAAAGAAATTTTCCCTGCAGACTTTAGCATTAAAATCACACATGGAACAATCTTAATATCATGGCCAGGGAGGGCAGCGGGCGTATGATTCCTCTAAGCGCTCAGAGAACATGTCCTTGGTGTCGGGGTCGTTTTCTTCTGTCGAGGTGTGTACACAAATTAGCAATATGTGAAAGTATTTCACTTTTATGCAGATGTTGGCTATACGTTCACTCACGGAGTTGAACCTTGAGACCAGATGATGCAGTAGTTTTCCAACTACAAATCTGCAATCATATTCATGCTTGTTCTCATGGCAGCTGTAATACATGCCGCATTTTTTCTTCCTTGTACAGCCATGACCTGTCCATCGTATCTCCTGGATATCAGTAATGGCACCCTTATAATTCTCGAGCACATATGCCAGTTGTGTAGTGGCATCGGCTCTGTATAGTGTTCTAACATTCCAAGTGCATATGCGCGAATCGTGGTCCTTATAACGTTTGCGTGGGTCGTCAACAAATTTGGGTGTTTCATGTTTCTCAGTCCCACTTTGCTATTAAAAAACCATACCGGAAGGCAAACCTAGCCCACCATAGTTTTGCATTGTACCTATTGTCAGGACGTATTTACAACCGCCCACTCTGGGTCAGACGCTCACCAGGCTGAGTTTGTTTGACCTGGATTTTGTTTTCCCCTGCACTCCTGCACCGTTGGCCAGTAGTATTGGTTCATCCACCTTCTAAGGCGAAAAGAGGAATATATGCCGATCAGTTCTTGAGTATCTGTATAAATTACTAGGACCGCATGGGCAAACGCGGGATAAATTTTAATTTCTGCAGCCACTCTTTATAAGAGTGACTCTTTATAAGAGAGCGAAATTACAGAACCATTCATAAGTTTGTTATAACTATTATAAGTTTATGAATTTGTTCATAAAATTAATGAAAAAAATATTTTAAGTTAATTATAAATATTGCTGTATTATCAGACAAATTGTAGAAATTGATTGTTGGTTATAGCTAACTTTATTGTTTGACTGTACGACCAATTTGGAACAAACTATGAGGGTCTAAATATTACACTGAAAAAAATAAAATTCATAAAAGTTCATATTATCTGTTCATAAACTCAATTTTCATTAATTTTATGAACAAATTTCATAAGCTTCTGACAAGTACTATAAATTGAATGAATTTCTTCACAACTATATAATGATTGATTCATTGAAACACTTCAAACATCCGTTAATTTTTTCATCAATTTGCTAACACAAATACAACAGATTCTTTTCAGGGTTTCCTGGTTTAGTAAATGCTTGTGATCATTTGCGTACTAAAGAATTCTCATTGCATTTAGAGTTTTCCTTACATATGTATAGCTTAATGATTGTTTCAACAGCATCATTCTGAACAACCGCTGATGAGAGTTTGCAACTAGATCCTAAATGGGGTAATTTATTAAATTTGAGGAACTTTTTTTTGAGAAATAGTTACTTCTATTAGTAAACACTTCATAGTTTTTGAACGTTTTCATAAAAAGAAAAACAAACAATAAATTTATTAAAATTATGAACAGTTTCGTTATCGTTCATGTTCGATTTCATGAAAAGGCAACCAAAGAACACTTTCATTAAATATATTAATGTTTCCATTAAGATTTATGAAAGTTTCATAGAATTTTGTTTTTTGTTTCCTACTGAATAGTTTTCGTAAAAGTGATGTTTTATGAAACATGTTTCATAATGTTAATGAATTTCGTCTGTGTTTGCTTTTGCATGAAAAAGTTAGTTACGAAGATGTACTTTTCCATTAATAATATGTACCTTTTATTTTGAGTGTAAGATATAATGATTTTCTAAAATGCTTTCTTAGCATTTCTTTCCTATCAATCCCTTCTTTAACAAAATTAATTGTGTTGATACATTTCGAGGGTTGTCGAATTCAGAACTCACCTCTTCGTGCCAGCGCATGGGCAGGCATTATTTGCATTTGTGTGTATCCACGTCCAGAACTAGTATCCAATATGGTCATTACTTCATCCGGTGTATAGGCTGAATTCTCTACATTTATATCATCTATGGAAAGTACTTGATCGCCAACTGATAGAGCACCGCATCTGAAATTGAATAAAGGAGATGAAATATATATTTTATAGCTCATTCGCACTGCAAAATATTTTCCTAATTTCATATCAAATGTCCTAACAAAATCTGAAGTGTTCGCATTAGGGATTTTCCTGATTTTATTGAAAGTCAAGGCTCATTGACAAGGTAGTGTTACTACGACAACAAACATACCAAGCCGACAACAAAAGGCATTTTGCTTTGTCTGATATTGGTCCACTATCAAATTCAGCACAAATGTATTTCAGGAATAAAAGTAAACAAAAAAGTATAACAAATATGTTTGAGGAACAATAAATACCTAAGAAATGCGATAAATAAATAAGCCGGGTAGTCTAGTGGTACCACCACATCGATGCGCCGTAATTGAAATGGTTGTAAATAAACGTACTATACGTTCGTAGTGTGAGATAAAACAGCGTTGCATAAAGCAAATCAAGCATTTTTGTCCTGATTCCTAGACAAATAAGAAAAAATACCCAATTTGTCGTCTGTCAAAACAAATAAGAAAAAATACCCAATTTGTCGTCTGTCAAAACGTATGGGAAATCAAGCAAATTTTCTTGATTTCTGCTTGAAATCAACAAAAGTGGCAAAATTAAGAAAATCGATGCCATTGCGAATGCTGTATTAGAGAAAAATTAATAATTTTCAACCACAGCTGCATAAAGAAAACAAAATAAAGATAAACCCTTGTCAATTGAAGCCACTGGTGGAAGGTGTTAACTCACTATTTTTTCAAAAAAAAAACAATATTTTTCAACTTTTAATGTTTCCATGGTATCTGACTTTGTTTTAGATAAGGAAAAAAGTCAATATCTGACATTTAAATTATTAAAACTAAATTTTAAAAAGTGAGTTAACACCTTCTTCCACCAGGGGCTTCAATTATTATTTATGACGAGGAAAATTCTAATTTTTATTTAACAACTATAACACTGTGATAGTCGAAAAAATGAACTTCGATGAATCCTTTTCGAACTATTAGGGGGGAGTCCCCTGAGTGCGAAAGTACATTTGCAAGTGTCAGATTGGCTCCAGTTTTTGAGAAATCGGTATATATGGATATAGGTAAGTCCGCGCTATTTAAACAAATTTTACCGGCCATAGGCCTATTTTTTTGGCCTAAAAGGGCTTAAAAAGCTTATTAAAATAGAAAAAACAAATGTTTGCGCTCGGTCCAACTTCTTGAGATATGGGCCTTTAAAGCTTGAGTATATAATTGGCCATATCTCACATATTTATGGTCCGATCTGGTTCCGGTGAATATCATCACAAAGACCATTAAAAACTCTTTAAATCTGCATATAAATATATTACATTTTATTAACCCATTGGGGACAAATTTAAAAAATACGATTTTTTAACCTCACTTTTTTGCTAAAAAAATCTGATTTTCTCAAAAAACAGCCCTAGTAAACCTATTTTCTACTTAGACTCAGGTTGTAGGCAACACTTCAGGCTTTGTTTTGAGGTATAATATTTCGCATTAACCCTTCTAAGACCGGAGATATTTATATTCAAAGTTTGAAATACAAGAAAAAATTAAAGTTTTTTTTTACTTTTTTCCAAAATTTTATTTATTTTCCTAGCATAGGCCTCAAGTTAAGCTTCAAAATCAAAATATTGGACTTTTATATTTTTTTTCGTTTTTTTTTAAGTTAATTAATTCAAAGTAATGAAAAATTTTTAAAAATAACCGTTACATACATATAATGCTAATCTTCATCATCCAACTCCAATATCTCCGGTCTTACAAGGGTTAATGCGAAGTATTATACCTTAAAACAAAGCCTGAAGTGTTGCCTACAACCTGAGTCTAGGTAGAAAATAGGTTTACTAGGGCTGTTTTTTGACAAAATCAGATTTTTAGCAAAAAAGTGACGTTAAAAAATCGTATTTTTTAAATTTGTCCCCAATGGGTTAATAAAATGTAATATATTTATACGCAGGTTTAAAGAGTTTTTAATGGTCTTTGTAATGATATTCACCGGAACCAGATCGGACCATAAATATGTGAGATATGGCCAATTATATACTCAAGCTTTAAAGGCCCATAGATCAAGAATTTCGACCGTGCGCAAACATTTGTTTTTTCTATTTTAATAAGCTTTTTAAGCCCTTTTAGGCCAAAAAAAATAGGCGTATGGCCGGTAAAATTTGTTTAAATAGCGCAGACTTACCTATATCCATATATACCGATTTCTCAAAAACTGGAGCCAATCCGACACTTCCAAATGTACTTTCGCACTCAGGGGACCCCCCCCCCCTAATAGTTCGAAAAGGATTCATCAAAGTTAATTTTTTTTCGGGTCAAAAACTATCACAGTGTAATTAATCTTAGCTTTTTTTAATTTTTTTTATTAAAAATTATTATTCAACTTACCTATCCGCTATGCTTGCCGGTAATATACTGGCTATATAAACTCCCGCTTGGCTGACTTCATCGATTTTCGTATGATCTTGTATTCCAGCATTGGCCGACGTATAATTGCACAACACCAAACCCAATTTATCATTCATCGGACGTTCGATTTCGATTAACAGAGGACCCATGGAAAATTCCACACTTTGGACCACAGACACATCATATTCAATGGTGAGATTTGTATAACCAGATATGTGGCCGCCGCATTTAATTATCTGTTGGGCTTCTGCTAAAGTTTTGCCAATTAGAGAAACCTTGTAAGGAATTGAAAAAAAAAATATAATAATTAAATTGCCATCAATACACAGCAAAAAATATTAGAACTACATCCAAGCACCCTATAATAAATGCATCACGGTTATTTGTCTTTGAATATCAAATAGAGGACAGGCGCTAAATTGTAATTAATGTAAAAAGGTTACCCCTTACATCCCATGAAGGGATTAGGGATAGCTTCTCACAAACCAGTGAGCTGTGCGCGTTCTAGTTTTACACTCACCTATTAGGACCTACACCTTTACACTGGTTCCGAACGGTATTTTAATATGCTTTTTCATGGCTAAATACTCGATAGTGTCGCCGTCACTAAGCGAGGTGATTGCCGTCGAAAGAAATTTAAGGTGGTCGGAGCAGGGATCGAGCCGCTATTCTCATGCACAAGAGCCACGCATACTACCACCCCGCCACCGACGGCCACTATTACAATTATCAACCCGGAATAAATATTTCCCTTAGTCTTGATAAGGGCATATAAATATTATCATCTTCTCTGATTGTAAAGCTGCTAAAAAATCTCAGCGACCTGTATTTATGATTTTACTAACAACTCACAGTTGCCACGCATTTCCAAACGAGAAGACGTCCAAGAAAAATTCAGGATCACCAAGAAAGTTTGATAAAATTATGACATTACGCCGAAGAATCTGTCTTTTTGTTTGGATGCAACTATAACGTGTGTTTGGAGCTTGCCGCAAATATAGTATGCTTGTGTCCAAACACATTGTGTTTGCTATTCAATATTGCATGTTGGAGACACAATGATGAATGTGTTATAATATATTTGTTTGTGATGTAAATACAGCTTTGTTTGTGATACAAATATAGCTGTATTTGGTTTTCTGATTATTTTTGCATTTATGCTCTGTCGAGAGTAAAATAATAAAAGTGGGACAAAGTGAGATTGTTCTCAGCATAAGATAATGTTATTGCAAGTGTATATGTAACTGTATTGTGACATTATTCTTTCAGTCAGTGTTTCATAAATATTCCCGAATGTGTGTGTAAATGAATTGAGTGTTTCTTATGTTGGCTGATCTGTTGCATGCATTCAGTCTACAATCGTTCGTTTGGGAGGAAACACAAAAATGCTGCGACGTAAGTATATCGATATTTGGGACACAAAAGTATACATCTTTGCAAGTAAACATGCTAATGTTTGCATTTAAATACAAGTGAGTTTAGAACTTGCAAATATATGAATGTTTGGAGTGTGTCCCAAACATATACATGGTTCCTCCAGAATATATTTGAGAGAATATGTTATAGAGGCCATTATTTTCAGCGTGCATAAACATTATTATCAAGCCCTAGAGTAGGAATCATGTACCAGTATTACCGGAGGATTTGCGAGGATAAAGAAGAACAAGGCCGTAGAACATCTCCTATGTTTTACTCGATCCTTTGCATGACTAGGAGGTCATGATACTTTTTGTGTCTAACAGACTTTGTAAAGAGTTAAGCTGAATAATCTTGGAAGTATTTTGTGTAGTATGAGCGGATTCATTAGAGATAATCTACATTGAAACAAAATAGTCGCTTTCAGAAAATGTTTGTGAAGAAGTTATCGCCCCAACGTAAGTATTAGTACAACCGTCTAATTTGTCGTCACTGCAAGGAATATCTACGTCGTGGGGAAGGATTTATACTGTAGCTCACTCTCTCTGAAACTATTCGCCAGAGTACTAAGCGTGCCTGTTTTTGTCGCCTACTCGAAAGCGGAACCACTAAGCGCTCGCAAATACCACACTCTCGTACCGGGAGTGACTCCAGGCAGGGTTCGTATATCGTGAGTAATGGGTTATCCTGGGTAACCCATTATTATTGCTGTGGATAATGGGTAGCGATCGATTACCCATTATCCACAGGGCATGGGCAACTGGAGAGATAAAGAGAAAGATCGAACTGGTTGGCGAAATATGTTATCTTCGTTTGGTAAGGTCCCTGACCCCCCGGGGTTGTTCGAGACCGGATAACCATGGTACCGACGACAATGTGGAATTACCCATTACCCATAGGGTAATGGAGAAAGTAATGTGTAGTTAAACACAATAATGGGGAATAATTAGTTTTACCGATTTTTTAAACAAGAAAATGTGATTCCGTTTTAAAAAACATGCTGTGCTTAAAGCCTCCTACAGAAATCCTCCTTTAAATTTCTTATTTTTGGAATAGGAGGCACCGTTATGCAGATTTTTTTTTAATTTTAGCGAGTTTTTAAAAAAAATTCTTCAATACGAATTGGACCACTTTCTGAAAATCCCTTAGAAAATCAGAAAAATTTACATATTTTCGATTCGTATCTCTGTTTTCGAGATATAGATATTTTTTCTAATTTGTTCATATTTTCGATCAAATATGTGGATGTGTTACCCTGGGTTCCATCGCCGTGGATAATTGGTAAAGGCCGCTTACCCAGTCGCCATATGTAATGGGTAATTCCCCATTATCGTGGGTAACCATTCCCCACGGCGATGTGTATGGGTTACACATGAGAGGTAAATAAGAACTATGATTCCAGGAATATTTTTTTCCACTTCCGAAGAAGGGTTTAAACAAAGCATTTCGAAAAATGTCAACTAAACTTCAAATTAAATCAAATTTCTCGAGAGCGGGGTACTTTGGTTCAAAATACTTTGTTTTTTTTTTAATTTGGAGAATTTTAAAATGTTCTTGCCTTTTTAGCCTCTAGATTCAATTGTGAATCGTGGGATAAGTTTTCGATTCGCGAGCACTTGCGAGCGTTCTAATACGAACCTAGGCAAAAACCAATTCACGCTGAGAAAAAACGGCTCCAGCAATTTATTGCAGGAACCATGTACATGTTTACAAGGATTGTTTTCATGAATTGAAGATCTGCTTCTATTTCATTTTTATATTAGCTGTCACGTTTTTGTTTTCAGCAGTTTTCAACAAACAAAGCCATATTTGGGTCTCTCAAACATAGATTATAACCTATTAAACATTGGGTCTTCCCAACATGTAATATTGAATAGCAAACATAATGTATTTGGACACAAGTAAACTATATTTGCGACAAGCTACAAAAACGTTATATTTGCATCCAAACACCAAAAAAGGACAGATTTTTTCAGAGTGGGCTCACAAAATTGTAGTAGTATGACGTATTTTGTTGCAGCCTCGACAAATTGTGCCATGTAAACTTGTGAACGAACGTGTACCGAACATTTACAAATCAAATATTGAATTGGAAACCAAAAACACTGTCATTAGAATTCGTATTATGTTAAAGTTAGTCAGTTAGTTAGTAATGTTATATGATGGCTAGTCAGTCAATCAAATAATAAACTAATTATATATTTTAATCGTTAATTATAAAACAATACAATACAGATCAAATCAAAAACACCGTGATTTTTTTTTGATCAGTTTTAAAATAATAAAATTACTTACATTATCGACTCTTAACAAACGATCTCCAGGCTTTATTCTACCCGTCTTATATACGGGTCCATGTGGCCGCACATGTGTCACAATTAAGGGATAATCACTACCACCTCTTAGTGTTAGACCCAAACAACCACTTTCGCGTTCCACTGTTATTTGAGCCAATTTCGATGTAACACAAAGACTATTTTGGGAAACTATTGGCGGTGGTTGAATTGGTGTTGGTTGTTGTAAATGTTATGTTGTTGAATGCATCCATTGGAAAGTGTTGAAAGATGAGACCGACAAACATGAGGCAACAGCATCATCATATGGCACGCGTTTGATGTGAATGCGTAGAGGCGAAACGGGGGCAAACATATTAAGAGGGTGGAAAATTAAAAAAAAGATAACGAAAAAAAAATCATAATAATTTTGTAAAGATTGACAAATGTAAGTGTTAAAAATTTGTAGAGAATATTTCAACATTTAAAATTTTAATTTTAATGATATTTCTAATGTACTTCCCTTAGCAACATGTTGCAGAGAAACATAATACTAACAAACATGTTGCTGTAGGAAACAAATGTTGACATAAATGTATATACAAAATGTTTCCTTACAAAATGTGTATAAAAACAAATGTGCTTAGATTTTCTGTATAAACATTTCCTTAGCTGTTTAAATATTTTTGTTTTTTTTTTCCAATACTCACTGTATTCTGGCAGGGAATATTCAATTTCTACGATGGCAGGACCATCTGTTGTGCCTCCGCCGCACAGCATGCTCATGATGTGTTGATTCGTTAACCCAATTGTTGAGATGCCATCGATTTGATGTAGACGATCTCCCGCCGCTAAGAAGTCGGCCGCATGACCCAATGGACTTAGTGTTGCAATAACAGGTGGATACGAAAGGTCGTTGCGTTCTGTTGATTAAACAAATGATAAAAATGCTATAAATGTTAACATTAACAACACTTAGGACTAAGAATTAATTACACGAGTGGTAAATTTCTTGGTTTTATTGCTGGACTTCTCATCAGGGGTATAATTGTTATATGTATTAAAATAATGATATTCGAAGAAGATATAGAAGTCATTTACCATGTAACATCTTAATTCAGCTTAAATTCCAATTTAACGAAACAAATTTTTCTGTGTTACTACGTTTTGTTTTTATATTCAATACAAATGTTAGCATTTGCTGCCAATTTTCTATATTTTGTTGCCTTTTCCTCATTGGTGATTCAGAAATTTTTACTTCCATTGAAGTATTTAATTTTGCACAAACGACTTTTAATACAAATGTGTTGAAAAACTAAAATTTTAGTTTCGATAATTTATTCAATTTCTCTCAAGCGAGCAGTAAAGGGCGCTATATTTTTGAATTTATTCTATCTACTCGGTGTAAGGATTGTGTTATGATATAAAATATGGCTGGATTCCCTTCAGTTCGCTAGTAATGGAAACATTTTGAAATGGAACATTTTCAATTTTAATGTTTCTACCACATTTTGCGGATATGTGAACTGCTCTCAAATTTCTTTGCAATCTGGCAGGCAATATGTGGCGATTTATTTTTAAATCTATACTATTTACGCCATTTAAGGATTATTTTAATATATAAAATATGGCTTAGTTCCATTCGATTCATTGCTAAAACTATAATAAGATTTGGACCCTTTTATATTTTAAAGTTTCCACGTTATGTTGCGGTTATATGAATTGTTATTTCATTGTGTAGCTATAAGCCTTGAAATGACGTTCTCTGTAACATAGTTTATCAAACACATTCAGCAGGAACCATGTATCTGTTTGGAACACATTCGAAATATTCAATTGCTTAACTTGCAACTATTGCAAGTTCTAAACTCACTTATAGTTAAATGCAAACAGTAGCATGTTTACTTGCAAAGATATACACTTTCACGTGGAGCTATGTATATGGGTGTTTCGTCTCAAACATCCATATACTTACGTCAAACTAGTCACGTGTTTCCTCCCAAACGAACGACTACCGACTGAATGTATGATACTAAAACGCAACAGATCATTCAGCATAAGAAACACTCAATTTATTTACGCACTCATCCAGGAATATTTATAAATCACTGACTGAAAGAATAACACAGTGTAACACGAAAAAATATAACGGACACCACTACGTGATGA
Source organism: Phaonia tiefii (assembly GCA_963931995.1). NCBI lineage: Eukaryota > Metazoa > Arthropoda > Insecta > Diptera > Muscidae > Phaonia > Phaonia tiefii. The sequence continues at coordinate 248,590,147 of OZ008370.1, read as the reverse complement.
AAGACCAAAAAAAAGACCCGTGTCGCCCAGTTTTGCCCAAATACATGCACTTTTTTTATGGGCCACCGAAGATTTGGGGCCTCGGTATCAGTTTTGCACAAAAGTGATCATTTTGTCAGGCTCATATCTTGCAAATCGTTTGGAATTTTGATTTACTCTCTGAAGGAAAGTTGTAGCTCTTGTCATAAAGAACAACAATTGTGAACATCATAAACAAATTCCTAGAACATATGAACTTCCTAGGAGTGATTCTTATATTGTGTGCTACGTCCCTTGTTGCGTGTGCTGAGCTTACTGCTTTGCCTGTGCTGCTGCGGTCGGTTGCGGAAAATGATCACTTTTTTGCAAACATGACACCGAAACCCCAAATCTTTGGGGCCCATAAAAAAAGTCAATGACTTTGGGCAAAACTGAGAGACACGGGCCTTTCTTTTTTGTCTTTTATCACGTAATAGTGTCCGTATATGGTTATTTTCGGGAAATTTTTGGGAAATTTTTCACTTTTGGGGCTACCTAAACGGTATTAATAATCATTCCTAGGAAGTCCACATGTTCTTAGGTACATTCTTGTGGTTGATTGTTTCCTTGAATTTGGAACGGTTTGCTACATATGGACCTGAACAGGGGGGAAAAGGTAAAAGGAAAAGGATTTTGCCCTTGAAGATGAAGTTTATTTGATTTTATATGTTCACAATTTTTGGTTATTATGACAAGAGCTACAACTTACCCTCAGAGAGTAAATCTAAATGCCGAACGACTTGCAAGATATGAGCCTGACAAAATTATCACTTTTTTGCAAAAATGACACCGTGGGCCCAAATCTTTGAGGCCCATAAAAAAAGTGCATGACTTTGGGCAAAACTGGGAGACACGGGTCTTTTTTTTGCTATTTATCACGTAGTGGTGTCCGTATATGGTTAAATTACTTACAAAATTACACACAGTGTAATGCAAACATACAGTTATACACTTGCAATAATATTAACTTGGGCTGAGAACAATTTCTCTTTGTCGCTCTTAAGATATTTTGCTCTCGACAAAGCATATCTTCATTAAGCACTGCACCAAACACAACTGCATTTGTATCACAAACAAAACAGTACTTGGATCACAAACACATGTATTATAACATACTACTCCCTGTGTCTCAAACAAATAATATTGAATATCGAACACAATGTGTTTGGGCACAAGTATACCATTTTTGGGACACATATTTGCATCTTGCATCTAAACAAGAAAGAATACAGATTTTTCAGTGTGTGCACATGGACATATTTAAATAAAACAAATAATAAACTGGGACATAAAAATATGCACAGTGTGGGCCAAAAGTCATTACGGGGTTTACAAATTTAATATCTTTACTGATTATATATTTTTTTATTTTTTTTTTTTTAGATAATAACGGGGTTTTCAATAAGAGCGCTACAAAAGTTTTTTATAAATAAAACAAAACCGGCTTTAGATACCAATGAAATGCTTTATTCCTGTGAAAGTACGTTCGATGCCATTATGTATGGAACTCGATTTCTTTTGCATGGCCACCACGGGCACGCTTGCAGAAGTCCAGACGCTGAACCCAATTTTCGGTAAAAAGGCCGAAACTGCTGCAATTCACGTTCGATATTCGTACGAAGTGCATCAATCGTCGCTGGCTTGTTGGCATAGACCATAGACTTGACGTAGCCCCACAGGAAATAATCTAACGGCGTCAAATCGCACGACCGAGGCGGCCACTCTACTGGGCCATTTCGTGAGATAACACGCTCACCGAACTTGGTTTCCAATATATTGATTGTGGCATTCGCTGTGTGGCTTGTGGCGCCGTCCTGTTGGAGCCACATGTCCTCCAAGTCCATATTATCCAACTGGAGCCAAAAATATTCGGTTATCATTGAACGGTAGCGATTCGCATTCACGGTAATGTGCCGGTCTTTATCATCACGGAAGAAGTACGGCTCAATGACGCCGCCGGCCCATAAACCGCACCAACCCGTAATTTTTTCGGGATGCAATGACTCATGGATTACGTGTGGATTGCTGTCTGACCAATAACGCATATTTTGCATATTGACGAAGCCATTCAGCCAGTAATGAGCCTCATCATAAGTTGGACGTAGCGCTCTTAAAACTAAGACCACTGACTCCCAATTTCGGTAGTAAATTTTAATAATTTCGACTCGTTGTTGGCTCGTATATCTTTCCATGATGAAATGGCAAACCTTACTGAAGAGAAATGTCAAAAGAGCGGGGAAAAATATGGCGTCGGTTGCTGTCCCTATCGATTTGCTAAAACTATAATAAGATTTGGACCCTTTTGTATTTTAAAGTTTCGACGTTATGTTGCGGTTAAGTGAACTGTGATATCATTTTAGAGCTATACGCGTTGAAAAACGCTCTCTGTAACATAGTTTATCAAATATATTCTGCAGGAACCATGTGTATGTTTGGAACACTTTCGAAATATTCAGTTGCTTAACTTGCAACTATTACAAGTTCTAAATTCACTTATATTTAAATGCAAACATTAGCACGTTTACTTGCAAAGATATACACTTTCACGTGGAGCTATGTATATGGGTGTTTCATCCCAAACATCTATATACTTACGTCGAACTAGTCACGTGTTTACTCCCAAACGAACGATTGGCGACTGAATGGATGAAACTAAAAGGCAACAGATCAGTCAACACAAGAAACACTCAATTCATTTGCACACGCATTCACGAATATTTATAAATCACTGACTGAAAGAATAACACAGTGCAACACGAATAAATGTAACCATATACGGACACCACTACGTGATAAAAGATCAAAAAAAAAAAGACCAATGTCTCCCAGTTTTGCCCAAAGCAGTGCACTTTTTGTTATGGGCCCCAAAGATTCGGGGCCTCCGTGTCATTTTTCCAAAAATCAGTGATCATTTTGTCAGGCTCATATCTTGCAAACCGTTTGGAATTTTGATTTACTCTCTGAGGGAAAGTTGTAGCTATTGTCATAAACAACAACAATTGTAGCGCTCTTATTCAAAACCCCGTTATAGCATTCAAAGACTAGACGCATCTAATGTTTGATACTGAACGCCAAAGGCAAAAAAGAACAGGAAAAGTCTTTCAAGATTTTCAACAGTTCGCCGGCGCTTTGTTAAAGAAAACATAATTGTTTTTTTTTCTAGTCATTTTCATACTTGGCGAGTGACATTTCGATGTTTTGCTTTACATTATTTAAACCATTTGCCAACTCTAGTGACTAATTCTATCGCATTTATTGTTCATTCGCATGGATAAGAAAAATCACCTAATATATTTGCAGATATATAGTTACTATTTTCACATCTGAATTTGTTTATATGTAGACTATTTTGTCTCACATGTCTAGAGTCTAGACTCTAGACATTTAGCCAATATTAGCTAGTCTAAATCAAATTGCTACAAAGTATTAAAATGTTGGCGTTGTATTAAATTTTGAATGTTTTTCATCATAATCGTCACATTAGATTTTCTTATTTGTTTTTATATATTTCTTTTGTGTTTTCTCTTGGGACTTTTGTCAAATTTATTGCCAAATTAAAATATCATAATTAAGCAAAAAGTGCGCCGAACAGAGGACAACACGTCACTGCAACAGTCGCCGGGGATTATTCATATTTATATTTCAATTTAAGATTTTCCGACGCAAGGGTTTGAAGGGACGGACGGTATGTCTAGTCTAGGAGCATGATATTTGTCATGCTGCTGTAGAAAATGCATTATTGTGAAACAAACAAATGTTATTTAAAATACGAATTGTCTATACATTTCGCAATATATAATTTGATAATGGATAGAGCAGAGAAGCGACAAGGAAAAATATGACTAATGCACAGACGATTGCAGACAAATCTGAACAAATTTGTTCAATCGAATAATCGAAAGCTGGACAGGTCATAATCATAGACCCCTGTTGTGTATTTCACCGCCAATTCATTTCACCCATGGACTTAAGTCACTAACCCAGCGTTTACAGACAAGACAGATATGTGTCACAGATTAACATGAGTACCTGCCACAAATGCTCAATCTCACAGTATGCCAAAGCATCCGAGTATCAATTTATTTAACTTATTTGGACATAGTTGCTTCCCTTGGTTAGGGACGGAGCTTATCTAACACTCCTACAAATCTATGGGGTACGGTACCCGGCTACTATAAAACTCCACATCGATTTGGGAATAAACCACAGCCACCACGTAATTCCCCGAATGTCCTCAACTCAGCCAGTGTGGTAGCAACAGCTTCATGTGCACCTGACTCCCGTGGAATCAGAATTATGTCTCTGGTCAGACCTCGTAGTCGAAACTACTGCCAGTGAACCCCAAACGGTTCAGGGACTGGTGAACCCCTTCACACAACACAAAATGCGGTCAGTTCATCATACGCTTACAAGCGCCAAGAAAAAAACAAAAAGATCTTGGGCCAAAAGAAACAAGCGGCAAACAGCGCCGAGCATAAAAAAATTAAAACAAAACTATCTCATGCTGCTCGGAACCGCAGAGACAACCACAAGCAATCAACATCTACCCAGAACAAAATAAGCAACTAGGACAAACATCACCATCACCTCTACACTACTCTCCTCCTACTCCATTCAAACACTTCCCGTGCGATGTTACTTAACCCACCCAACTGTCCCATTGTCCGCCAAAACCCCACTAAAATCTGAAACCGCCCCGGTCTGAGTAACTCCCATGGCGTCTAAACATAACCATAACTGCTCCTTCTGCCAAACACCTGCAGTGCGAAGTCACTCCTCAACCACCAAACTGTTCGATCGTCCGCCAAAACCTTCACTAAAGTCCCAACCCGTCCCGGTCTGAGTAACTCCCATGGCTTCTAAATCTCTAAGGTCGTCATAGTAGGTGCAGTCAGTCAGTATGTGTCTCCAGTCCTCCGGTGCAATTCCACAGTCACAGTGTCGGACAGACATCACTTATGCTGAAGTGCATTAAGAGACCCGTGTCCCGTCAGTAGAAATCCTGTACTTATCCCAAAGCAAAAGTCCGGTCTGTCACGTACAAATTGTCATTGTATAAATTCGTATGTCACCCTACCTTTGTAACTGTCCGTCCACTTAGTGCCCCAAAGTGACATCACGTGTTGGTCCAACAGCGCCTTAACTCGCTCGGTTGGAGACCAAATCGCCTTCAAGAAGGGTAAGCCCTTCGTAATTCTATAGGCTGCAGCCCGACGAAGAACATCTAAGTCCACGGGGGGTTACCCCGACAGAACCAGCAACGCGTCAGTCAACACTGTGCGACAAACCGGGAAACAGGCCAGAAAAATTATACTCTGTATAATGACCGGAGGACGAGAACATGATAATCTGTGCTTCAGCAGCATCGTGACCGTCTTATCGAAGACTACACAAATACTCTCTCGCCCCACCCTTCAACTGCACACATTACCTTCTCAACCCTTCTCACCAGATCATCACGAGACTGTCCTTCGATGAGCTTAAGGAGGTCATCCCCGTACGCGCACAGCTGGTAACCCCTACAAAGAGTCCCCAGCAGGGGATCCATTATTTGATTTCATATGAATGGTTCGCAGATGCATCGTCGCGGACACTCCAGAGCGACATCAATCCAAACTGTGTCGTTGGTACCAACAACACAAGCCTTCCTCCTTCGGAAATATCAGGCCCAACTACTCATCTCCAGACAACCAAGCCCATGAAGGTGGTCAAAGGATCCCAAGACATATTTGGTCGACGACTCAGCCACACAGCTCCGACCGTGCAAGACAGTGAGAATATGTATTAGTTGTCAAAGAAGAGAAAAACTGTAAGGTAGGCATCCAGACAATTATAAAGACAGTACACTTTTAAATAGCGGCCGTCAGTGTCGCTGCGTGTGAATTCAACATCGTTTACCAAAATCTACAAATATAAATACATTTTTCCAAATTGTGCAGTCGTTTGTGAATATGTTTTATTTCTTTTGCGCAAATTACAACGAATAAAATAAATAAATGGTTTCCCATTACATTGCATGAAGGCACAGCGGAGAGCTTCTCACAATCTCTGAGCTGTGCGCTTTCCAGTTTTCACTCACTGGTTGTGACCTACAGTTTTACACCGATTTCGAACGGTATTTTGAGAAGCTTTTTCACGGCTCAATACTCGAGAGTGTCGCCGTGACTATGCGAGGTGACCGCCGCCGAAAGAAATGTTTATGTGGTCAGAGCAGGGTTCTAACCCAGGATCTCATGTACAAGAGGCGCGCACACTAACGGCCACAAATACAGCGAAACTTCACCGAATTGGCTGCTTACATCAGAACATTTGTCGAATTTACTGTCCTTGAAAACTCGGAGACAGTGACGAAAGCAATGAGAGAAATGTGAGTCTATTAGTAAAAAAGGTTTGAAAGTATTGCTATTGTCTCCGCAAAACTGTCTCATGCAAACGCCAAGTGAAGTCAGGAAAGTTTGTTAAGAATCACTGCGAAGAAAAAGTAATCTTCAGCAACATATATACTTATGTCTTCAAACCGAACAATGCACGTATTCTCGTGATTTTAACACGATTTTATTTAAGGTTAATGTGAAATGAAAAAATTAATGAATGAATGAAAAATATTAATGACAAATATACACGTGTTGTTCAAAACAACTAATTATTTATAAGTTCTCTAAAATTTTACTTTTTCAAAATTAATCCAAACTAAACTATACACTAATACCTATTATTTGATTTTATTTGATTTAGTTCGTCCTCCATATGAAAAAGTTATATTCGTAGAAGACTGTGATACTCTGAAAATCATTTGGGGAAATTGGAGTTTAAATTGTTAAACTAGACAACAGTACCTGTTCTTTAATACCAGTCCCATTGACGCAACATTCCCCATTTGGCCACCATTGACGCATTCAGTCCGTCCTAGGTATGAAAAATTATATTCGTAGAAGAATATGATATTGTGAAAATTATTTGGGGAAACTGGGGTTTAAATTGTTAAACTAGACAACAGTACCTATACTTTGATATCAGTCCCATTGACGCAACCTTTCCCGTCTGGCCACCATAGACGCACTTAGTGCGTCCTTCATTTGAAGAAGTTATATTCGTAGAAGAATATGATATTGTGAAAATTATTTGGGGAAACTGGGTTTTAAATTTTTAAACTAGACAACAGCACCTATTATTTTATACTAGTTGTATTGACGCAACCTTCCCCGTTTGGCCACCATGGACGCACTTCTCCCGTCCCTTATATGAAAAAGTTATACGTATTCACCAAAAAATATAATATACATTTTTTGGAAAAGGGGTTCTGAAATTATTAAACTAGAGACTAATATATATTATTTGATACTAGTTCCATTGACACAACCTTCCCCGTTTGGCCACCACGGACGCACTTAGTCCGTCCTACTTCTGAAAAAGTTATATTCATTGAAGAATATGATATTCTTAAAATTATTTGGGGAAACTTGCTTTTAAATTGTTAAACTAGTCACCAATACCTATTATTTGTCACTAGTGCCATTGACGCACCCAGCTCCAGATAGCGTCGGCTATCCTGAATCCGTTTTGTTCTCTACTTAATTTAAAAATATAGCCTTAAAATTCCTTTCAGATTTGTAAAAATTTATGATTTTATATATATAATCCATATATAATAACTGTTTGACATAGGTCTGTTTACTACTTAACAGACCGGTGACAATTGCTCTGCCGGCAGAGCTCTCGAAGTTATATCCGATTTTATCTTCACATATATTAAAAGAGCACAAAGGTCAGAGGCGCCAATTTAGCGAATATTATATTTCATACATAATTGTTATAAACCAAACTTTTAAATAAACCGTTTAGGATTTATTCAAAAAAAAATACATCGGCCTGGAACATAAAAACATCCTATATTTTAAACTCATAAAAATTTGCAATTGCAATTGCTTTTTTTAAATTTCTATTGGAAGTGGTGTAATACATTTTATTATTCATTAACGTTCGAACACCTTGTAGAATTTTATACCACGTAAAAGTTGTAGTAAATCGAAATTTTTGTATAACTCACCTCAGCCGCACCGTGAAATTCCGTGGTGCAAACTCGAAACATTTTCCCTATGCTTTCATCGAGCGACCCCCATCATAGTATTTCTTGCATAGAATTTTGTCATCAAATCCTTTCAGTTTTTTTTTTTTGAACAAACAAAAATCATGTTTCGTAGTTTTATGGCGAATACTCGTATAAATAAATATTAAATACATTTCAAAGATCTTTTCATCCACTGTGTGATTTAGCGTTAGCGGCCTTATGTTTGAAATGGAACTAAATCATTATCGCTTATAAATACTCAGTTTAAGATTTATTAGTTCTCATCTACGATTTCCATGTTCGCATAAAAAGAGATTATACATATTGAAATAATAAAAAGGAGAACGGGGAGAAAAAGAACGCCGTTTTATGATTATCTACAATGATTTATAATGACAGCTTAGAATAGAGAAAACAAATCTTCGAAATGTTGCGTATGCGGATTACAAGAGTATTTGGATGACAAGGGCGTCTATTGCGATGGGGTGGTTGAAATACTTAATCGATATCAATTGATATAAAATGTATGGTCTAACCCCTGACACTACACTGTAAAAAATGTGTTACAACACACATTATAAAATCCAACTGAAAAGGGGCTATCGAACATGTTTGATATTGTAGCAAACAAGCATATGGCAACCTAATTACAAAAGTATAACAATTCAACATTTTCAGATTTAAATTTTTTGTTTTAAAATAAAAAGCAACGACTATTTTTAACCACTCTACAAGTCTGTCACCACTTTCTATTCCCTTTCATTAAAAAAAATGCCCACTTTCATAAATGTGTTAATTTAGCAAACCTGGGATTTCCCCTATTGCAAATTTTTATATTTTAAGTTGCTGCACTTGTGTAGACAGAGTGCGATATATTTGTTGTTTTGGCAAACATATTGTTGCGAATTTTCTGTATGACCTCATTAGCGCTATTACATTTCCCCTTAATAAAACCCACCGAAAAATCTGTATTTTTTTCCTGTTGGGCTGCAAATATAATGTGTCTTCGGAACTTGCCGCAAATATAGTATACTTTTGCCCAAACACATTGTATTTGCTATTCAATATTACATGTTTGAGACACAATGATTAATAATATATGTTTGTGACACAAATATTAAATTATTTTTTTTTTGGTGAACGGTTTCCTTAGACAAAACTTACGAAAGGTTTAGCTGTCAAACGAACTGTCATACTGTGCTTACGTTTTGACACTTATGATCAGTATATTCTGGGAAATCATTATGAATAGAGTCACGCTTGAACAACGCTACTAAATTATCCAAATTGACTTTGACAATTAGTCATCAAATCGCGCAACTTATAGACGACTTCGCGATTTTTATGGCGCTCATAATCGTCCATCTGAGCAAGCCATCTGTCGAACTGTGGATATATTTCATACAACATACTCTGTAAATGATGCAATGACACCAACACGTCGAAGGTATGCGCATACTAGGCATATGCACAAGACGTCTTGAATGGTCATTCAAGACATTAATTTTTTTCAACGCAAGTACTGTAGCGAATTTGCGGCAACAAAATATTGTGCACACACCCATACACGTAGCCACAACTACACGATTCATTTTTGATAGTACCCCGAAGTACTTAGTTGTCGCAACTTCGCTACAGTAAACGACCTGGAAAAAAGAAAATGTCTTGAACGCCCATTCAAGACATCTTGTGCAAATGTCTAGTGGATAAAATAAATAAATTGTTTCCCATTACATCCCATGAAGGAATCGGGCAGAGCTTCTCATAACCAGTGAGCTGTGCGTTTTCTAGCTTTATACTCACTGATTGGGACGTACAGTTTTACACCGGTTCCGAACGGTATTTTTGAGAAGCATTTTCATAGTTAAATACTCGATAGTGTCGCTTTCACTGTGCTAGGTGACCGCCGTCGAAAGAAATTTTAAGGTGGTCAGAGCAGGGATCTAACCCAGGATCTCAAGTACAAGAGGCGCGCACACTACCCATTTCATCACCCACGGCCACAATGTCTAGTGGATACTGAAGAGAATATCGCCGCTGTAAACGAAAGTGTGGAAAAAGATCCAAATGCATCGATTCATCCTCGGTCGCAGGAATTGGACCACTACGTGCAAAATTTTGCGGGAAGATCTTGGCCTACACCTGCATAAGATCCAGCTGGTGCAGGGATTCTAGCCAAGATACTACATGCGTTGTCTTTTCGCCGATTGGACTGTAAAGCAGTGGGGAACTTACCCGATATTTTGTCGCAAAATTGTGTTCAGCGATGAGGCTCATTTTTGGCTTAACGGGTTGTTAATAAACAGAATTACGGCATATGGAGTGAGACCAGTCCACAGCAGACCCTACAGACTCCATTGCATCCAGAAAAATTATCCGTTTGGTGCGTTTTACACGCTGGTGGTATCATAGGACACTATTTTTTCAAAAATGAAGCCGGAGCTCGCGTTACGGTCAATGGAAAGCTTTACCGCACTATGATCAATAATTTTTTTTTTTTTTGAAAATATGTATAACATTGATTTGAGCGAGATGTGGTTTCTATAGGTTGGCTCTACGTGCCGTACGGCGATCGCAAGCATCGATTTATTGAAATAAAAATTTGGCAAAAGTTTACTTAGAGAAATGGGTCTGGCAGTTGACCTCCAAAGTCATGCGAATTGATGCCTCTCGATTATAATCTGTGGTGCTACGTGAACTCACTGATTTATACTAATAAACCAGCAACCATTGACGCCTTGGAGACCAGAAGTAATGAGTACACGCTAAAACAACGACCGAGGTTTTTGTTTGCAGCAATTTTCAAGAAATAAAGCCACATTTGGGTTACAAACACATACATATATATTATAACCTATTAATCATTGTGTCTCCAACATGTAATATTGAATAACAAACACAATGTGTTTGGGCATAAGTATAATATATTTGCGACAAACTACAAACACATTATGTTTGCATCCAAATGACAAAAAACGACACATTTTTCAGCGTTTACTCGTATACATTTTTTTATGGGACTTTAAAATGCAGTTATTAAAAAAATTCAATAGAATTTTAACTGGAGTTCTGTCAATTGAAATTAGAAATAAAATGTTTGAATTTGAATTTTTTTGATATGAACAATGTTGCTTTTCGGTTAGAAAAATACGAGGGCGGTTCCAAATCTAGCTGACCTAACCATAGAAAAATTACGTATAGAGAAGCGAATTGACGAAATTTGGTGTGTTGCATATGGATGTGGTTGCATGTTGGAAAGTATTGCTTTAATGATACCAGATAGAGACAATGGCTCAAACCAAACAACAACAAAACAGCAACGGCATTTCGTTTTGTGTGTTAACATTTTTGTGTAAATTTACCACAAATATAAAATATTACAAAAAAGTTCAAAATTCGTTTAAATTTCACAGTTTTTCATCAAAACAACATGAAAAATGTACGTCAACAATTTTTGTAGTTCCACCTGGTGTAAGTGAATTTATGTCGAATAACTCTCTATCACACCGACCGCACCACGAAGAGTGTGAAACAAAACGTCAGATAAGAAATATGGCAGCTCTATATGACAGTGCAAAGAAAACACAAAAAAGTTGTGAATAGTTTTCCTTATTCTTCAACATAATCTTCCACTTTTGATACACTTTTTGAAGCATTATTCAATATCTTCGATACCCTGTTTATAGTAAGAACTGTCAAACTCCATAAAATAGCCATCAACCGCAGACTCCAAATGGTCATTGTTGACAAATCTTTTACCACCGAGCCATTTGTTCAAATCTGGCCAATAAGGTGCATAATGAAGCAATTCGAACTTTAATTCATTAATTTTAGTCATTGCACCGTCGGTGGTGCAATGGTTAGTGTGCCCGGCTCATGTACATGAGAACGTGGGTTCGATCCCTGCTCAGACCACCTTGCATTTATTTCGACGGCGGTCACCTCGCTTAGTGATGGCGACACTATCGAGTACTTAGCCATGAAAAAGCTTCTCAAAATACCGTTAGGAACCGTTGTAAAACTGTAGGTCCCAATCAATGAGTGTAAAACTAGAAAGCGCACATCTCACTGATTGTGAGACACTCTCCCCAATCCCTTCATGGGATGTTATGGGAAACCATTTTTTTTTTTTTTTTAATAGTGGATGTGTGAACTGGAGCTTTGTCTTGAAGAAACAACACGCTCTTTTTCGCCAAATGCGCCCTTTTTCCACAATTTCATCACTTAAACGCTGCAATAAATTAGCATAATATTCGTCGTTGATGGGGTTTCCTTTCTGAAGATAGTCAATAAATATTATCGCATGCGCATCCCAAAAAACAGACGCCATGACCTTGCCTGCAGATGGTACAGTCTTCGCCTTCTTTGGACACAATTCTCCCATTCCAGTCCACTGCATTGACTGTTCCTTAGTCTGTTCTTAGTGGTGGACCCATGTCTCATCCATGGTTATAAATCGACGCAACAATGCGGCATTATTGCGGTGAAACATCGCCGTCAAACACTCTACTGGAACAACTTCTCGACACTGTGTTTGCTCTATTGCAAGCAAACGCTGCACCCATCTTGCGCACAGCTTTCTTATCTTCAAATCTTTGGTCAATATACGACGTATAGCACTTTTTGAAGTGCCTATCATTTCAGCTAGCTCACGTACCTTCAGCCAACAATCATCCAATTCCATTTTGTGGATGTTTTTCTTTTCTCCAAAGATTTGCGGCCTCGGTGTAATTTTTGCGAAAAAGTGATAATTTTGTCATTCTCATATCTTGCAATTCGTTCGGAATTTTGATTTACTCTCTGAGGGAAAGTTATAGCTCTAGTCATAAAAAATAAACTATGTCAACATATAATATTCAAATAATTTCAGCTTCAAGGTTAAAATTGCAAAAACCTTTAAAAAATTCGATTTTTTACCTTTTTTCCTTTATTCAGGTCCATAGGTAGCAAACTGTTCCAAATTCAATGAAACAATCAACTACAAAAATTTACGTAAGATCTCAATAAACAACTTTCTAGAACATATGAACTTCCTAGGAGTGATTCTTAATACCCTTTACTTCACCATTGAGATACTATGCTATCTCACCGATCGCAGCAGCACAGTCAAAGCAGTAAGCTCAGCACACGCAACAAGGGACGCAGTACACAATATAAGAATCATTTCTAGAAAGATATGAGCCTGACAAAATTATCACTTTTTTTTTGCAAAAATGACACCGAGGCCCCAAATCTTTGGAGGACCATAAAAAAAGTGCATGACTTTGGGCAAAACTGGTAGACACGGGTCTTTTTTTGTTTGGTCTTTTATTACGTAGTGGTGTCCGTATATGGTTATACTTTTTCGTGTTGCACTGTGTATTCAAATGGAAATATTGAATTCCATAACGGTGGTCAATTTTTTCCATGTTTACAAATTCAATGAGATCATTTACTTTGGATGACTGAAATAAAAATACTAAACAAAACTTAAAACATATGTTTGAATATTTTTTCAAACTTCTGGCAACTACTGTACGCCAGGTTGGCTAGTTTTGGGACCGACCTTGTAAGCTTGTTGTATAAACTTCTCATACATTAACAGGCATAATTTTTGAATTTGAATTAATGTAATTTCGAATGAAATTTATTAATTTTAAATTCAATTTAACAGTTAGAGAAATATCAAGCAAACAAGATAATATCACCATCATTCCCTACTGCTGTGTCTTCTACTACGCCTTTGACCTGATCATAAAATGACGCCAACATAACAGCAGCCTTTACAAGAGGATAATAACAACAAAAGGAAACATATTCTACATCAATTTCTTGTTCGTGACCATAAGAAAAGACGACATCTTCTTGTGTACTTGCGACCATAAAATCAACTTTAAATACAACATTTATGATGATTACAAGTTGATATAACACGAAACATCAGACAATAATATTCATAAACATATAATTTTCTACATTAAACAGAAGGAAAAAAATAAGATGTAATACATTTCCTCAAAATGTACTTTTGCAGTAAAACACCCACTGCTCGTAAAACTTAAGCTCAGACAATATTCTGGACAGGGAACACACAGAAACTGTGCGACAAAATGGCCCCATCAACAAAAGCACAAATAAATAATAAAATAAAATCTTTAACAAAATAAATAAATCTGTTAAAAGAAACGACCCTGCATACGGCGGCACTAAAAAATGACAACCAATAAAATATTGTGCCACTTCGTTCCCCGGTCCATATGATAAAGATATCACCACCATCCATCCATTCATCCACATTCAAGTGACTGTAAGATCGAACGCGCGCACTCTTTTGAAATGGCGTTAGCCGCTGATGTCGTTGTTGGGATTTTATTGAAACATAAATCACAAAATGAGAAATAGTGTTTTTTAATAAAAAAAAGATCTCTAACAATTTTATTTATTAAAATTATTGTCATACACGAGAGTGAAGCGTAGTTTCGGAGTTAATGATTTATTTAAGAAAATCACACACAAGAAATGGTCACAAAATTAGTCATAAAGTAGTGGAACTACACCATTTCCCATTGATTTCAAGTGAAATAATTTTAGTTTCAAATAAATCAATTTTCATTTCAAAGTATTATAAATTCCAAAATTCCCTTTAGAACTACTAAAATATCAAATGAAATTCACCCACTATTTACAGCAAATCAGACACATTAATTGATCAACAAAACTTACCGATTTATATTTTCAATTTTAGTTGAAATTCAAAATTTGTTAATTAGATATTAAAACTGGAAAGGTATAGTATTTTTGAAAATCGACCATTCCATACTTTATACATAAAAAAACAAACACTCTGAGATATTTACGTACAAACTCGTTGGAATATACATACATGTATTTCCATTCAAATTTACATTTTATATGGTCTGATTAACATTACCACTACCCAATAACCACTACCCGATTCGGATCCGACTTCTCGCAGATGATTTCGAGAACGGATCCGTTCTCGGATCGTGATCGGATCAGCGAGCGGGAGAAATTCCTCTTTCGTTCTCGAAACGAGAATTGCGTTCGATCTCGAAACGAGATCGGATCCGGTAGCGAAATTAATTCGGACCCGATATCGCAATGGATTCGGACCCGATAGCGAAATGAATTCGGACCCAATATCGAAATGAATTCAGACCCGATAGCGAAATGATTTCGGACCCGATAGCGAAATGTGGTCGGATTTTAAATCATTACGATGGTTTCCTAAATCATTTCAATATTGATTCCGCTCTCATTTCAGAATGAAATAATCAAATTACATTTTACATATATAATATTTAATTTTTTATTGGAAGTATTTCTTACTTCTTTCTTCCGAATGGGATCAGAGAAAACGAAATCCGATGTTCCGGACTCAAACCGGAACCGGATCGGATCAGTGAAAACGAAATCCGATGTTCCGGACTCAAACCGGATCAGAGAAAACGAAATCCGATGTTCCGGACTCAAACCGGACCCGAATTGGATCAGCGTAAGCGGAATCCGACGCGTCGGACTCAAATCGGATCCAAATCGGATCCGAGTCCGACTTTGTGCTTATTGGGTACTTATATTCGATTATGTGCTACTGTATGCGATCTCACCACGAATGGTTCGTGAATTCACTGACGCTAATAGAATTAGTAATCGAGAACATGTGACGTTAGTATGAGATGGTTCCGGAAACAGCAGCCGGGAGACTATAACCGATTAGTGCAAATCTTCAGTCAGTCTGATTAGTATAAAATAAAGTATGCATCGCAACGGTGGTCGTTGATGTTACAATGATTAGTGTGAGAACTTGGTTCAATCCCTGCTCAGACCACCTTACTTTTTTTTCGACAACGATCTCTTCACTTAGTAACAGCGACAATGTTGAAAAACACTAGCGACACTATCGGTTTAACATTTGTAATCCTTTGAGCGATAGGCTCTCGCACTCGTATCGGATATTCTCGTTGAGAGCTTCCAGAGTCTGTCTCTGGTTCACATAGACCCTGACTTCAAAAAAGAACCCCCGAAAGGAAGAAGTCTGAAGCAGTCAGACTGCAAATCGCCGCAATCTTCATTTCAAAGTATTATAAATTCCAAAATTCCTTTTGAACGTACGAAAATGTCAAATGAATTTCACACATTATTTAAAGCGACTCAACTTCGATTCAAGATGCATTAATTGATCAACAAAACTTACCTATTTAAAGTCTCAATTTCAATTAAAATTTAAAATTTGTTAATTAAAAATTAAAACTGGAAAGGAATCGTATCTTTAAAATCGACATTTCCATTATTTACACAGGAATAGACAAACACTCAGTGATATTTATGTACAAACTCGTTGGCATATACATGTATTTACATTGAAATTTACATTTGATATGGTCTGATTAACATTACCACT
Source organism: Phaonia tiefii (assembly GCA_963931995.1). Lineage (NCBI taxonomy): Eukaryota > Metazoa > Arthropoda > Insecta > Diptera > Muscidae > Phaonia > Phaonia tiefii. Next base: position 248,573,660 of record OZ008370.1, on the reverse strand, counting down.
ATTTATGTTCGATTCTGTGCTACTGTCTGCGATATCACCACGAATGGTTCATGAATTCGCTGATGCTAATATGACACCACGTGGCCGTCGGTGGTGCAATGGTTAGTGTGCGCGCCTCCTGTACAGGAGATCCTGGGTTCGACCACCTTAAAATTTCTTTCGACGACGGTCACCTCGCATAGTGACGGCGACACTATCGAGTACTTAGCCATGAAAAAGCTTCTCAAAATACCGTTCGGAACCGCAGCAAAACTGTAGGTCCCAATCAGTGAGTATAAAAACTATAAAGCGCACAGCTCACTGGTTGTGAGAAGCTCTCCCCAATTCCTTCATGGAATGTAATGGGAAACCATTCATTTATCTATTTATTAATATGACACCAGACCTAATGTTTAAGTCGCTGTGGAATTAGCTGCACCAATAGAGAGCAGATTACGTTACAACGAGATGGTTCCGGAAACGGCAGCCGAGATGCTGTAACCGATTGGGGCGAATCTTCGATTAGTCTGATTTTAAATGCGTAAAAGTATACATCGAAACGGTAGCCGACGCTGTTACAATAGTTAGTGTGAAGACGTAGGTACAATCCTTGCTCTGACATGACCGTGAAGATAAATTCAGAATTAGACTAGCAAAGACACAAACCACATTCGTTTCTACAACTCTGTTAAAGAGGTTAACAGACATCTGTTAATGCGGTCAAAATGATACGATGTTTAACCGATCGGAGCATTATATATAAAATATTCCAAAAATGCGTACATCTTGGAAACATTTAGAAAGATTATTACGAAACAAAGAATTCTCTCGAGTTCTCTCACACTCAAGTATGCAAGTATTTCACACACTATCTGAAACTAAATAGTCCTTCGAAGGACTTTTTGTACATTCTGATTTCAGATTCAGAAAGTGTTTGTAAACAGCTTTCCTACGATGTATGTAAAAACACCGGAGAATTCCTTGTTTTCGCACAATGGGCGGATATATTTTTTAGGTAATTGTAAATAAATAGAAATACTGGCATCCTTCGAAGGGGTTTTTGGAGATTCATGTTGCAGGTTCTGAAAGTGTTTTTAAAGGGCATTCGAACGATGTATATAAGAACGCGGGACAATTCCTTGTTTTCCAACAATGGGCGGAAATATTTTTTAGGAATCTGGAAACGACATTTTGCAAATTCTGATTCCAGGTTCTGAAAGTAATTTTAAAGAGCTTGCCAACGATGTATGTAAGGATACGGGACAATTTCTTGTTTGCGCACAATGAGCGAAAATATTTTTCAGGTATCTGGAAATATATTGAAATACTTGCATCCTTCAAAAGACTTTTTACACATTCTGATTTCAGACTCTGAAAGTGATTTTAAAGACCTTTCCGACGTGGTACGTGAGAATACGTGAGAATAGTCCGTTTTCCAAAATACAGATACACACTTACAAGATATACACACTCGTTGCCCCTCTTTTATTCTCTTGCTCTCGATAGAGCATAAACAGTGCAGCAAACACGGCTGTATTTATATTACAAAAACAAATATATTTGGGTCGCAAACACATATGTTATAACATATTAATCCTTGTGTCTCAAACATGTAATATTGAATAGCAAATACAATGCGTTTGGGCACAAATATATTATATTCGCTACAAGCTCAAGGCACATGTTATATTTGCATCGAAACATCAAAAAAGCTACAGACTTTTCAGCGTGTAGTAGAAATGAATCAGAATACACCAGTGCGAAATGTATTCGAAGACCTACTTGAAGGACATGGAAAAATATAACTGCCAAGACTTCGCTGGAAACACAAGGTGGAGGAACACCTGCGATTGCTTGGTGTTACCAACAGAAAGACTAAAGCTAAAGATTGAAAAGGTTGGAGTAATATGATCTCCTCATTTTGGAATGCCCCTAAACCCTCTGTGGTGGTTGAGGCCGCTTACATCAGTAACTATTCCTTAAAAAATAAATACGAGTTTTCCATTTTCTTGTGGAATATAGTGTTGTATGTTGTAGTGTGTATTCTGTATCGCCATTTGCAAAATATATCGAATCTTGCGATAGGGTGATACATTTTGGGCCACCGGTAGTATGAACTTCTTATACATTAATATGTGAACAAACAAAAATTGGTCATTTAAAAAATTTAACCACCGATATCTTACTTCTGTCTTCTGCAAGAAAATTTGGAGGTATGTGGCACTAGATTGTCTTCAGAGTGATTATCTGGGTATATCGAGCCCTTTTTTTAGATGCACTACTTCTAGAAGTACTGCGATAGTAACCATTTGCTCGCGGAAAAGTAATCTTTGGCAATAAGGAAACGATTATTGGTACAATAGTATTTATGCAATGTGATTGGCAGTATTGCTTTGTTTGCTGGGATATTTGTGGCAAGCCCAAATAATTTTGCAGCCATTCAAATATATTTCTTAATGAATATAAATAATTATTTCTTAGTAAAATCTCACACTGAGTGTGAATCAAATATTTTTGTGGCTTCTAAATAATACAACACATAGAATAATGCATACCATAGAAGCTTTTATTCGCTCAATAAATTAAACGTCATAGCTACGATGGAAAGTAAACATTGAATGGGGGAAAATATGGGTTCAATAATACCAGATAGTGGCAATAGTATACAGCGATCAACAAAGGAACAACAATCGAATTTCGTGTTTTTGTGGCAAACTAGTTGTGTTAAATACATTACAAATGTATACCAACGATTAAAGTCAACAAAAAAGTGTAAAATACATTTAAATTTTTCAGTTCTACACCAAAACGACAGGAAAAAGTTAAGTGCACATATTTGGTAACTTCACCTGGTGTAAGGTAATTTTAAATTTAATGGCTCTCATTTCCACAAACCTACGATGAAGAATGTGAAATGAAACGTCAGATGAGAGAATAAGTTTATCTATGTATGTATTATTCTATGAATACACAACATAATTTGCTAAGGTTGCCACATTTTTTTCTAGGATTGTTTTTTGGTGAAAACTCTTTGCAATTTTACGTCATGTTTTCGCTCATGTATCGGGTTTTCAATTAGAGCGCTACAAAAGTTTGTTTTTAAATAAAACAAAACCGGTTTCAGGTACCAATGAAATTCTTTATTCCTGTGAAAGTACGTTCGATGCCATTATGTATGGAACTCGATTTCTTTTGCATGGCCACCACGGGCACGCTTGCAGAAGTCCAGACGCTGAACTCAAATTTCGACGGTTTTCAAGCATAAATCGGCCGATACTGCTGCAATTTCACGTTCGATATTCGTACGAAGTTCATCAATCATCCCTGGCTTGTTGGCATAGAGCATAGACTTGACGTAGCCCCACAGGAGATAATCTAACGGCGTCAAATCTCACGACCGAGGCGGCCAATAGACTGGGCCATTTCGTGAGATAACACGTTCACCAAACTTGGTTTCCAATAAATTGATTGTGGTATTTGCTGTGTGGCTTGTGGCACCGTCCTGTTGGAACCACATGTCCTCCAAATCCATATTATCCAATTGGGGCCAAAAATATTCGGTTATCATTGAACGGTAGCGATTCGCATTCACAGTAATGTGCCGGTCTTGATCATCACGGAAGAAGTACGGCCCAATGACGCCGCCGACCCATAAACCGCACCAAACCGTAATTTCTTCGGGATGCAATGATGACTCATGGATTACGTGTGGTTTGCTGTCTGACCAATAACGCATATTTTGCTTATTGACGAAGCCATTCAGCCAGAAATGATCCGACCATAAATTGGACGTAGCGCTCTCAAAGTTGAGGCCACTGACTCCAAATTTCGGTAGTAAATTTTAATAATTTCGACTCGTTGTTGGCTCGTATATCTTTCCATGATGAAATGGCTAACCTTACACAGAAAACAATATTCCCGAATTAATTTCAATTACTGATTTGCTTGAAAACAGAGATAAAATTCAATTATTTCATTATTTGACTCAATCATTTGAATACTTGGTTCAACAATTTTACATTTTATAAAGCGAAGAAGATCAATTAAAATTTCACTGGAATCAAGTACTTGTGTACTTGAAATTACAACATTCTTTATAAGTTATTTGAGGTTTTTTTGTTCGATTTTTAAGGCGAATTTTTGTTGTTGTCAGGGAGAACAAGTGGAAGATGCGCATCACCAAAAATCCGTTACAAACGGTGTTTTGTTATTGCAATCGGCACTCGTCAACACAATGACAGCAACAAAACATGTACTACAAAATTATTGCGAAATCAAAACACATCTTTGAGAATTTACAAATAAATGTTCAAACGAAAAAAAGACATACGGAAATTAATTATAAAAATAAAACATACTTCATAAGTAAAAAGTATAATTGAATTTTTTTAATCTTTATTTTTGAATCCCTGTAAATGATTTTCTTAATTATTATTTAATCAAACTAAAATTAATTATAAAAATAAAATGTTCAAAAAATATGAGATGTTGGTTTTTCTTATTTTGGGTGTTAATGTTAATCATTAAAAATTACTGATTTCGATTGAAAGCGAACACCGACTTTTGATTACCAGAATACTCAAGTTGAGTACGCGAGTAATCAAAACATTATATAATTTCGATTAAACGCTCACTCAACTTGATTACGCGCGTAATCAAAACATTATGTAATTTTGATTAAGCACTCACTCAACTTGATTACACGCGTAATTGAAATTTTCCATAAAAAATTGATTAAAGTCATGCTTAACTCAATTACTAATTTAATCAACAATATTAAGAAATTTTGATTAAATCTGTGCTCAAATAAATATTTGCTTTAATTGAAAACATTTCAATTACGATCTTACAATTCGAGTAATTGAATTTACAAAAATCGTCATTGGCGGAAATCCAAGTATAAAAATAATTGAATTGACAAATATCGTAATTGATTTGAGCATTCGCTTTTTTCTGTGTTACTGAATACAAATGTCAAAAGAGCGGGAAAAAATATGGCGTCGTTTGCTGTCCCTATCGGTTTAGTTTTGTAGCATCTCTGTTGAAAACCCCTTTATATATTACGTATGCATGTATATTTGGCTTCTGTGTCCCAGTGTCCCAGAAAAGATACAAATAATTGTATTGAAATTTGGCAAATTAAACGGTTTAAGGTGTGAAATACTAATCAGTCTTAATTGCCATTGATAATTGTGATTGCTTTCCTTTTATCAATTGACAATTTGTCGCTTTTCCATTCCAATTGAGTGCATAAATGATGTCGCTACATCCGTTTCTAGTTAAATAAAATTAAATCGTTAAAAACAAATTAAAATTTCGATACTAATAATATTTAATTAGCTTCATTGATTTTAGCTAAAGTCTGAACAGTGGATGGGCGCCACTATGCAAGAAATTTATAAAAATTGTGATGTTTTATGTTTTATTATCTCCAAACTCCTCCCTCTTGCTCTGTTTCTTGCTCACTGTCATCTATTGGTTGTCATCTATTTTTGCTGTTAATTAATGCGTATTTCCTTTGAATTGTAAATTAAATCATCATCATCATTATCAATACATATGTATTCATGTCCGTAATGCTTCATTTAACAAAATTATAACAAATTTGTGCAAATGTTGGTGTGTGTGTGTGTGTGTATGAACAGACTGTTCCGAGTGACTATTTATATATAAATTATGGCAATTTTTACCTCTTAAGCGTAAATATTTACTACAACACAAAGGCGCCTCAATATTCCGCAGCATTCATTTACCTCCTCTATACCCGTTAAACTCAACGTGCAAAGAAGACGCAACAGCACAATTTTTTCCATCAAGAATCGAAAGTGAAAGTATTAAAGAACATGAACATCAAAAGTCAACAAACACAATGTGTGGTAGAAAAAGGAGGAGAGTATACAAATTGGGTTAAAATTTTATAGCGAACATTTCGAGAGTAATGAATGTGCACATTGTAATCAGCATTCAAACAGTCTCCCAAACTCTCGACTCAACACATTTTGTACAGCAATCAAGTGTCGTAATGACCACAAAACACAAGAAGAAGTCAAGCAAACAAAAATTACACTCGAGTATTTCGTTGAACACACTCACGAACTGTACAAGACGAACGTGCTACTCTCAATGGTATACACATAACCAAACTACAGTACGAGTACTGCCCATTAAAATTAATATTATTACAGGGTAAATTTTTGTGAAATTATGTACAGTGGCTCAAAATATATCATCCTATCGTAAAATGATATATCTTTTGTTAATGGCGACCACAGTCAGTTTTTGTTTAATTTTTTGTATAGTAAACAGATGCAGAATACACGTCGACAATCCATGGAAAGCTATACTCCGCAAGAACGCGGAATATTCTTGACTACACTCACAGAAAAATTTGGCTGAGACAGCCGAAGTAGCCGCAACCGAATTTAGTGGTTGCCACAACCACTGTAAAAGTTTTCACAGCTGAATCAGTGGTTGTTTTAATCGAATTAGAGGTTGTCACAGCCGAATTGGAAGTTGTCGTAGCCGAATTAGATTTCGCCACAACCGAGTAAGAAATTGTCACAACCGTACAAGAGGTTGTCACAATCGTATTAGAGGTTGGCACAACCGTATTAGAGGTTGTCACAACCGCATTAGAGGTTGTTACAACCATATTAGAGGTTATCAGAACCATATATAGAGGTTGTAGTAATCGAGTAAGAGGTTGTCACAACCGAAATTAGATAGTGTCAAAAGTGCCATTTGAAATCCTTGTCTCTTAATTTAGTAAAGATTTATTTTCCTGTATTGCCATAAGTAATTACAAAGCGAGGAAATAATTTAATATAAAGTATATGGATAATCTTTATTTAAACACATTCATTTTACATGATACTTTCGACAGTTTTTGAAGTCCCGACCATCGTGGGTCACCGCACCAATTTTCTCGTATCCGTTGATTTAGGTCCTAAATCGTTCTATCAGGGGGCGCAAAGTAATCACCCCATAGACGAATTTAGTATAGACACATTAATTCTCCCATCATTCATTTCACTCTCTTCGTCGTAGTTTTGTGCAAATGAGAGAAATTCGACGAAAATTAACTTACAGCAGGTGGAGTTACAAGAACTGTTGACTTAACTTTTTCATTTCGTTTTGGTATAGAACTGTGAAAACTATTTTGCCACGAAAAACACGAAATGCGGTTGTTGTTGCTTTGTTCGACTTCGTGTACTATTGCCTCTATCTGGTATTATTGAACGCATTCGTTCTACCATCCAATATTTACTTGCAACCACACCTATGACGTTTAATTTATTGAGAGAATAAATGTATCTATACTAATATCGTCTATGAATCACCCTATTGGAAAACTCTATAACTTTTGCAAATGGCGCCAAATGTCAATTCGGTGTTGACATTTGTGAAGTAAACAAACGCAGTAATTAAATCGACAATCCATGAATCGGTTTGCCGCGCAATAACGAGGAATAATTGTTTCAATTTTTTTGCGCAAGAATTCGTCGGTTGTGTTGGCGCAGCGTGAATTTCGTCGCAGATTTCAACTGGACGTCCGACACCAACTAGACAAACACTACGGCGTTTGGCCAATTTTCCTTAAAGAGACTGGGACAACACGAGATCTTCCCAATGTTGGCCGGGCCCGAAGCAGCCGTTCTACATAGAGACAGGAGAAGGAAAAAAATTAATAAATTCCGTAACATTTTAGATACAACAAAAAATGTTAATGGAATTTCACAAAATGTGTTGTCTCTTTTTATTAAAAATTGCATTAAAACTTTTTTTGTATCAAAAATTTTACGTATTTTATTAAGTTTTGTCCTTCTCCTGTCAAGTAACAAAAATTCGAGTTTGGGCCTTTTCATATTAAGCCATCGATCAGCTGTTAGCTGTTGCTCGCCAAACGCGTGTAACCTACGCTCAAGCCATCCTGAATCTCAATGAAGAGTTGGACGATTTTTCATCGAATATTATTATCATGAACGATGAGGCTCATTTCTATCTTATCGGTTACGTGAATAAACCAAACAATCACTTCTGGGGCACTGAAAATCCCTGAATCACCCACGAAGAACCATTACACCTGCTCAAAGTTACTGCGTCATGTGCTGTTTATGCTGGAGGAGTCATCGGGTCATTTTTTTTTTGAGAACACCGCGGGCCAAACGACGACTGTGGCGGCCTGCGGTACAGAGCCATGCTTTCCGAATTTATTCTTCCTCAATTGGACTGGAGAACATGTGGAACTGAATTAAGACTAAATTCGGTTATTGCGAACGAATTGATCAACTTTGATATTTGCAACATAATTGATGCCAAATTCGATTGCTGAAACTGAATTGATGCGACATTCGGTTGCTGTTACCATTATTAGTACCAAATAATTTCGGTTGTTGCATCCGAATTAATTCCGAATTCCAGTGTTGCAACAGAAATTATAGATAATTTAGTTGATAGAGCGAACATAATTGAAGATTCAGTTGTGACAACCGAATCGATTATGAAACGAGGTTGTTCCAACCGAATTTCAATTGAGGAGAACAAATTCAGTCGTGAGAACCTTAGTTCGATTGTGGAAATGGCAATTCTATGGCAACACCCGAATTTATGGTTGCTACAATCTCTTTTCAAACACTAAGTTTTCTGAGTGTATTTTCTTAAGAGATTTTGTTAATAATTTTGGCGCAACATGAATTTCGGCGTCCAACGCCAACTGATCAAACACGAAGGCGTTTCGCTCTTCGCCTCGAAGAGACTAGAAGACAATGTGACAGAAGAGGCGCCGGAAGTCCTTGTAGTCCTCGTTCTGTCGAGAACATCGTGGCTATGACTGATAAAACTTCAACGTCGACCAGATGACATTCCACACAATTGGCAATTAGACTTTATTCTCTGTAGCTCATTTTGATGAAAGACTTGAAAATATTCCCTTATTAAATGCAGGCGTTCGTCAGCTACTGTCTGCACATCTTAAATCGCGTCGAAACTTCGCTCCCACTCTTCTGAAACTCAATGATGCAGTGCACGATATGCGGTCGATAATTGTCAGGTTGGGCCAGCCCTATTTTCGTGTGTACTAATATCCAAACAAACAAAATTTACGGAGAATCTACGTATCATTCGTCTATTTTTAGTACCATTACGTCCACTCAATTAAAGTTTTGAAGTTTTGAAAGCATGGAGCATGGTGTACCATTTACACCGGAGATGTCATCAAGCCTTATGTTTCCAGGATGCCGTAGGTAACATACGCGCTGAAAAATCAGTATTTTTTAAACCAAATATATGTCGTGTGTTTGGAGCTTGAAACATATATAGTATACCTGAACCCAAACACAATGTGTTTGCTATTCAAGATGTTTGAGACACTATGATTACTATGTTATAATATAAGTAATTGTGATACAAATACAGATTTGTTTGTGACACAAGTACAGCTTTGTTTGTGATTCAAATACAACTGTGTTTGGTGCACTATTTTCTTCAGTTGTTGCAGCTATGCCCTGTCGACACAAAATAATAAAAGAGAGACAACGAGAGATTGTTCTCAGCCTAAGTTAATGTTATTGCAATTACTCGTATGTAACTGAATTTTGCATTATTCTTTCAGTCAGTGATTAATAAATATTTCTGAATGTGTTTGTGAATGAATCGCATTCAGTCGTCAATCGTTTGTATGGGAGGAAATCGTTTGTATGGGAGGTGGACTTCGACGTAAGGATATGGATGTTTGGGATGAAACACGCAAATGGCTCAACATTAAAGTATACATATTTGAGAGTAAACAGGCTAATGTTTGCATTGAAATATAAGTGAGTTTAGCACCTGCAAATATATAAATAGTTGGAGTGTGTTCTAAACTTATACTTGGTTCTTCCAGAATGTGTTTGAGAGAATATTTTACAGAGGCCGAACCAGGGACATGAGAACATGCGGAAGCTGTAACTGCACAGACAGCTTTTGCGATAATATACATTTTGAAAGATGCGTTTCCGGATCACCTACACCCTAAAAGCGGTCCTAGCAACATATGCATATGGTCCCATTTTGGTTGTTTGGTGGATGCAAATATAACGTGCTTATAGATTGTCGCAGATATAGTATACTTGTGTCCAAACAAATTGTGTTTGCTAATCAATATTACATGTTTGAGACACAATGATTATTGTGTTATATTATAAGGTTTTGGGACCCAGAAATGGCATTGTTAGTTGGAAACTTCTGAAAAAAACGTTACAAACAACAAAACTAATTCTTGCAAACATATCATCATGTATATGTTTGCGAGCATTGTTTTCATGAATTGAAGATCAGCTGCTTTTGTCGCTGATTTCTATCACGTTTTTGTTTTCAGCAGTTTTCAACAAACAACGCCACATTTGGGTAACAAAAAGATATATTATAAACTATTAGTCATTGTGTCTCCAACATGTAATATTGAATAGGAGACACAATGTGATTGAACACAAGTATACTTTATCCGGAACAAGCTAGAAACAAGTTATATTTGCATCCAAACAACAATAAATGACAGCTTTTTCAGCGTGTATTATCTCGTTTTGGCGAACTGCTGTGACCGGCAAGATCTCCCGATTTGACTGCTCCCGCTTTTTTTTCTTTGGTATTTATTGAAGTCACGGTGTTATGCGCGCAAGCCACTGACTCAGAAAGTTCTCGAAGAGAATAAAGAGAAAAAACCGGTCCCAACAACATATAACAGGAACCATGTCTTTTTTCCACGAATTGAAGATTCCATGCTTTTCTTGTTTCTTTGTTGGCTGTCACGTATTTTATTTTCAGCAGTTTTCAACAAACAAAGTAATTTTTGGGGCCACCAAAAACGTATGTTATAACCTATTAATCATTGGGTCTCCAACATGTAACTTTTAATAGCAAACACTATGTGTTTGGACACAAGTACACTATATTTACACGTATATTTCCAAGTGCATGTATATTTGCATCCAAAAAACAACAAAAGACAGATTTATTAGCTTTTAAGAGTTTGTGCAAAATTTGATGTTCGAACACTGCGATAGTCACAGGCTTCTTATGCTATTTGAGAAAATCAGAGGCTGAAGGAAACTCCCAATTATTAAAACGCTGGTTTTCTCACCTTGGTTGAATGTAATTTCCAAAACATAAATTCTTTTGTGTCATTTGTTAGAATTTATTATCCCCTTCATTTTCGCTCCACCTTCCTTATTTGTACTCACTCACTCATGTGTTTTATATCCAAAAGGAAATGACAGCTGTCAAATTTGTTGATTTCTTTCAAATTGCGAGAAAAAAAGTCATTTCAAAATTTGATACGCATACACATCTTTGGAAAAGTTATTCTTTTTGCAAGATTTGCCTGAAAAAAATTAATGTTTCAATTATTCCCATTCCGTTGCAATTTTCCATTATATCTCAGACTTCAAAAAAGGCATATCAGCTTTCAGTGTTGTTTATTTCGTAACATTTGATACCAAATACAACTATTCGGTCTTTGGTGTGGATTAGGAATGAAACCAAATTTGCGTTTGTTCAACCCTTTCGTGTTTCATATTTTCCGTCATTTGGCGCTGGCTCACTTTTCCGTATTAGGACAGCTTGTTTGCTTCATGCAATTCCAAAAGAACACACCGGATTTTGGCCACTTCCGTCAAGGATTTATAGGAGTTTTCGTGAGATTCCTGATGTTCCACTTATCGTTTGTTCCCAAAATAATGAAACGCAATGAAATTCAGTTTTGTTCCTTCGATTGTAACCTTGACAATATCACCGTTTCTCCTGCAGATTTGTCTCTACTGTGTTGTGTATAAAGAGTCACGTGATTGCACATACGCCAAAATGTGAATAAGATTAAAATGTGCTCACGTGAACGTGTCTGCCGAAAAAAGAGTGAGGTTTTCCAAACAGTTTCCAATTTAATGATCACCATAGCTGGTTTATCAATATCAAAATAGTATTGAGTGCCGTCCTTCGTTCCACGCTAACTAATGTCTATGATAGTGCTGTAATTAATAATGCCAGGTAACTGACATCTTCAGGTTAGTATTCCATTTCTCCATCTGCTTCCATTTTGCTATTTTTCAAAGTAGTAAATATTTTGTTAATAAGGATTCAGAGTCGGGCAAAAAAAATCGGCTCCAACTCCGACTCCCGAGAAATTTTTTGAACGTCGATTCCAAAACTTAAAATCAGACCCCACACCTCTGGTTTATACCTTTAAGAAAGAGAGCTACATAGAGAAATATATTTACACAAAGGACTACACTCTTACCGCACTCGTCGATATAGAGGGTGCGTTTAACAACGTCTTAGCAGGATCGATAAAATCGTCTCTATCAGCATTTGTGTTGACCAGGAGATCATTAACTTGATGTATAAATTAATTACGAGAAGGCGGGTAATCTCGTTCCTTTGACACACGACTTTAACTCGAAATGGGAGTCTATCTACACTTCTTTGGAATTTAGCACTGAAGAGTGTTTTGCTAAAGCCGGAGGGATTTGGTTGCACAGTCGTAGCATATGCTGCAAATACCCCTCCACATGCAGAGATGTGCTCCATAACATTATCAGGAAACCTTCCAAGAGGGCTACGACGAATAGGCTGGGTGAAAAGCCAGAGAAACCCGAGCTCATAGTCTTTACCAGGAAACAGCAGGTGCCGCAAATGTATCCCTTGTCTCTAAGTTGTAGAGAAATTTGCCCAAAATATAGTGCAAGATATCTAGGTGTGATACTCAACAGAAAGTTTAATTTCAAATCAAACACTATGTATAGGATGAGTAGACCCACCTTGGCCCTCTATTCGTATAAAAGAGCTGTCGCAGGATGGTGGCGGCCTATACCGGAAAATAGTTTACTACTCGCTGAATAATCCGTATGTTTTCTTATTTGGATGCAAATATAACGTGTATTTGGAGTTTGTCACAAATATAGTATACTTGTGTCCAAACATATTGTATTTCCTATTCAATATTACAGGTTTGATTAATATTGTATAATATATGTGTTTGTGATCCAAACGTAGCTTATTTTGTGACACAAATACAGCTGTGTTTGGTGGAGTTTAATTCATTATTTCCCACGATGTTCTGTCCAGAGGAAACGTAATTAAAGTGGGGCATAGAGAGATTGTTCTCAGTCTGAGTTTATGTTATTGCCAGTGTATAACTGTACTCTTTCATTTATAAATATTCCTGAATGGGTGTGCAAATGTATTGAGTGTTTCTTATCTTTACTGATCTGCTGCGATTTAGTTTCATGCATTCAGTCGTCAGTAGTTCGCTTGGGATGAAACATACAAATGCTTAGACATAATTATATGGGTGTTTGGGATAAACACGCAAAAGTACACACCTTCGTGCGTAAACATATTAATGTTTACATATAAATTTAAGTGACTTTAAAACTTAATAGATGTATATTTTGAGTGTGTTCTAAACAATTATATGGTTCTTGCAGAATATGTTTGAGAGAATATTTTGCAGAGGTCGTGTTTTTTGCGTGTGTTATAGATGGCTGTTTCCGCTCGATATTACTCTACAGCAGTGGTAACCAACCCATAGCCTCGCGTGTCAGAGAATAATCGTATTTTTCACACACCCACAATCGGCAATTCACATGTACACAACAACTACCCAGCGACGGAATTCATGTCTTAGAAGTTCTTCCAGAAGGCCTTCTTTGGGATCCGGACGACCTTCGTAACACATTGCCTATTCCTTTCTACATTACATGGAGTGAGACTGGTGAGGAAGGCCTTGCTCTTTCCTTCCTAGGAGAAGGCCTACAAAAAGGCCTTTAAAATAAAGGCCTTCAGAAGTTGTGTACAATAAAGGCCTACCAGAAGGCCTTATACATAAAGGCCTTCAAGAGCTCTGAAGGACAAGGCCTTATAAAAGGCCTTATCTATGAAGGCGGTTACTAATTCTATTTTCCTTTGTTTATATTCTTAGTATATTCTTTGAGAACGGAATATCAATGTCTTGCGTACACACACTTTCTACATTGTCAACTGTCGGAATTGTATTTTTTCGAAATATTCGCTTGCATGAGACATTCAAGAAGAATGGAAAGGCAATATCTAACAAACATAAATACCTTCTACATTGCCTTCTATAATCAAGCAGTTTTTCATGCCTTCGGACGAATGTTGACAGAATGTTGAGGGTAACGAAAAAGCAAGCCTTCAAGAAGGCCTTCTTGTAAAAGGCGTGTGGCGTAATTTGGAGAATGTCTAGGAAGGCCTTCCCGAAGGCATTCTCAGAGTAAGGCATTGACAGTTTCGCTGCTGGGTATCTTTGATTCAAAGCAGTGGTAGGCAAAACCGAATGCACACACACAAACCTATTATGTGCTTGTGTGCGGTCGAAAAAAGAAGCGATGTCGCTGTTGAATTGTACACAACGCACAGGGAGAGACAGATGTAAGGTGTAAGGTGGTCAGGGCAGGGATCGAACCTACATTCTCATGTACAAGAGTCGCGCACACTAACCATTGCACCACCGACGGCACCCGATACTGATCAGCCCCCGAAATTCAGTTCTGTTCTATCTTCATCGAACTTGATAGATCAACAAAATTCAATTATCAAGAAGTAACACTGAACACAAATATAACGTGTTTATAGCTTGTCGCAAATATAGTATACTTGTGCCCAAACACATTGTGTTTACTATTCAATATTACATATTTGGGACACAATAATTAATAGGTTTTAATATATGTATTTGTGACCCAAATGTGGATTTCTTTATTGAAAACTGCGCAAGGAAGAAACAAAAAGCAGCAGATCTTCAATTCACGAATACAATGCTTGCAAACATGTACATGCTTCCTGCAATATGTTTGTGGGGCTGCTATTTTTCGGCGTGCGTATATTTCAAAATCGGTTATAAATACAAATTCAAAAACAAGAGATAAAATAAAGGATATGAATTCTTGGATATCTTCACAATTGTCATCCAATTCATCAACCGTACATTTGTACTGCCTCTGCAAATGATACTGAAAAATTTGTGAATTGCCAACAATGGTAATGCTATTTTCATTTGAATTAGATCAAGTAATGCAAATTAAATCTAATGCATATTAGAAAGTAACATGTATGAAGAAATAGCATATGAGAATTCCTTCATTTACGCTTAAAAAATGTCCCGTTCATACTATTCAATAAAATCGTAAAACTTCGTTAAAATGAGTGGGATTTTATACGAATTCGTTTTGTTTTCACTGTACTACAGCTAAATATAAAAAAATATCCTATATTAAATATTTCAAATATTCAAAATAATTTTGAAAATACTTTTGTTAAGTATTCATTCACTTGCTTCCAAATTTTATTTCAATGAATTTTAAATTTGAATTTAATATCTTTCAAGTGGATTTGGTAAAAAAAGATCCCCACTTCAAAATGTTTTGGAAATCATCCACGTGTGACCCTGAATAAGATTTTGTTTTTGTGTTTTTCAAGTGGCATTTTGAGTCCCTTCTTCTCGTTCTTTCAAAAATTTCTTTGTAAATATTTTCGAAGAGATTAAATCGTCAAGGTAGTGATTATACAAAATACTATTTAATTATATTTATATCAATTTATTTCTTTATGTCTTCAACATAAAAAAGTAATAAAATTATTATTTTTAGCTGCAATGTGAAGTTTAATACAATTTTATTTTTGTAGTTTTAAAAACAGATGTAAATATCAAAACGAACAATGATAACGAAATATAAATGTTTGAAAATATTATTCTGGAACAATAAGCGTGTCAATGACATTAGATTTGATATCAAGATGTATCTATTTCAGGTGGAAGCGTTAGAACAGCTGATTTAAATTTCTTCTTGTCGTTGCGGTTGTTTATAGCAATTTCCATGATGTATCTAGTTCAGGTGGAAGCGTTCGAACTGCCGATTTAATTTTCGTCTTGTCCTTGTGGTTGTTGCCGACAATTGCAACAATGTCATCAGCTGAGTTTGACAATGTCGGACTTTGATATAAAAACAAAATGCCTGCGATTCCTACTGCTTCTACGTTATTTATTTTGCCATGTTTGATATGATTCTTAAATTCTAAACTCATATACTAAACTCTAAGTCTGAGGTCTTGTGACAAAGCAGCCTAAATCAATACACAAAATTTTTGAATTGTAGGGACTTTTTTAAATTCTTAAATTTTTCAAAAAGTACTTTTATGGCCTATACCCAGATCACGAACGAAAAGCTAAACGAACGAAAGCCAATCACTCATATTCGCCTGAAGTTGGGTTACTCTAATCCGATATTATCGTTCGACTGACTCAATATTTGTTCGCACATAACAGCAGATTCGAAATAGGGGAACCCAAATTTTTACTGAAATATTCTGATAAATTGTTTATTTTCATTCGACTTGAAATGACACGATTGTGGAACCCAAATCAACTTTCTTTCAACTAGAGCAGAGTAGGTAAAAATTCCACTTCTGAGCCTGAAAATTCGGCTTCTCCTCAATATAAAGCTAGCACACCGAGTTCAAAAATAACGTCGTGAAAATTTAAATTTCACTCTGGAGTTATATTTATTTTATTTTTTTTGGGACCGCGAGATTTATATTGGAGAGGAGCCGAATTTCTCGAATCACGAGTGGAATTTTTTTAAGAGATGGAAGAACCTTCATTCGGCTTGAAATGACACTATTGTGGAACCCAAATCTTGAAAATTCGGCTTCTCCTCTTTATGAAGCTCGTACAACGAGCTAAAAAAAATAAAATCGTCAACATTAAATTTCACTCTGGAGTCTTTTTTATTTTTTTCGACTGCGTGCTTCATATTGAAGAGGAGCTGAATTTCCCAAATCGCGAGTGCAATTTTTGGAACGAAGTTCCTTATCGTACGTTGCGGGATGGGGGCTAAATGAAAAAAAAACTAAACAACTTTTGTTTTAACCGTATTATGCTACAATCCACTATTATCAACTTTATTGTTTACTTTTGATTTGGTTTGTGTCTAGACTAACGGCTTGGATAGTAGAGAAAGAAATTAACCAGATGTCTGACATATGTTGGGAAATTTCTTGTTTAATTGGAAGTTTTCTAGGTGGAGCCTGTAACCAATAATTAGTACATATTGAAGTTTTGAACCCAATAAAAAGTAAATTTAGAAAAGCCAAAATGAAAGAAGTTTAAAAAGGTTACATTTTCTTAAATAAGTGCTTTTTCTTAAAAAAAGTAAATTTTCTCAAAAAAAAATACCTATTCAATTCTGAAAAAAAGTACCTTTTCTTAAAAAATACCTTATATTTAAAAAAAGTATATTTACTTAAAAAAGTAAATTTTCTTAAAAAAAAGTACTTTTTGTTAAAAAAAAACTATTTTTTTAAAATAATTACCTTTTCTTAAAAAAGTTAATTTTCTTACAACAAATTGCACTTTCTTAAAAAACTACCTTTTCTTTAAAGAGAACCTTTTTTGTGAAACAAAATTACTTTTGTTAAAACAAGTACCTACTCCTAAAAATTTACCTATTCTTGAATACATGACCAATTCTAAAAAAATCGCATTTTTAAAAAAAATCAATGAGTGTTCGAACTCACGGGCGACGTGGTAACTAACACCTTTTTGTTACACGTTACCTGTACGATTTCTATGAACACACTAGTAACTGTTACATTGGAAAGTAAAAAAAGAGTACATTTTGTGTTGAAGGCTCTTTTGCTATTGCTGTTTCTTTTTCTTACATCTGCTTTAACATTAGATGTAATACTGTTAAAATAAATAAAGCAATATTTAGCTCACTGAAATAATTGTTTTTGTTTTGTCATAAACAGAGCGACGACAAAAAGTATTGAATAGTATAGAGAATTTATTGCACTCTTTTTCCACTCCCAGAACATAAGCAAAAGAGCATAAACGACTCTTATTCTCTTTATAGAAAATTTCAATATAAATGCACCATTTCGGCAATGTTATTACATAAAACAATACAGAAAGCATACAATTATGAATGGACCAAGTTACAACAAAACGAGAGTAATACGTTTTGAAACATTCGCCAGTGCTTTTGAGTCATACAATTCTTTCCATGAGTTCTCTATACTATTCAATACTCTTTGGCGACGACGACCTGCTTGTTTGTTCGCTGCCGTTACGTCAATACCATCATACTTTTACTCAGGGAGAGACTATTGTTGTACAGCAATTACGTATGTGATGTTAACGCTGGGTGTTGTTTGCATGTGTTCACTTTGATAGATTTCCCTTCCCGTGCCTATAGATGTTAACACAACAAAAAACCTTTTCTTCAAAAAAAATACTTTCTCTTAAAAAAAATCCACTGAGTGTTCGAACTCACGGGCGATGTGTTAACACCTTTTTGTTACACGGTACCTGTTCGATTTCTATGAACACATTAGTAAATGTTTATTGGAAAATAAAAAAAACAGTGTTCAATCATTAGATGACATTCCATTTGAATAATATTAATACTTAAAATTATTTAAAGACCAGTTCAAGCACATGTGTCATTATTTTCTTTGTTTTACTCCAGCAAAAAACAAAGAGAATGCAAAGCAACAGACACATGTACATACATACATATATTGTTATGTTCGTACATACGCTACACAAGTTCACACAACTTTCGTTGCTCTCTTGCTATCTCATTTTTAGATACGTATAACCATGTCATTATTGTCTTTGCTCTGCAAGTGTTCCGCACCCATACAAGACAGCTATTCGCTGCCGCTACTTCAGTGTGTGTTTTTTTTCGCAGTCTGACAATCTGTGTTTTGCAACTCGCAAATCTGTATTCTAAATAGATGTTGGCCGATTCTGAGGCCTACCCGATATGCAGACAAAATGTCATACAAATCGGTCCAGTCGTTTCGGAGGAGTTTAACGCCAAACAACCTCCGTGATCGCAGTCGGACAAACTGCGTTTGGATGTGTTCACTTTGTGAGTTAAGTCCCTAGCCGCGCCTATAGAGATTAGCACATCAAAAATACCTTTTCTTACAAAAATTCCTTTTCTTAAAGAAGCTTTTCTTGAAAAAAAAATAATACCGTTTCTTTTCCTGAGATACGACTCTCTCTCTGAAAGTAAGTAAATTTTCTTAAAAAAATAACCTTTTCCTAAAAAGAGTACCACTTCTTTAAAAAGTACCTGTTCTTAAAAAAGTACTTCTTTGTAAAAAAAATTTTGTTTATCATTTTACAAAAAGTATCTTTTTTTAAAAATCCATTTAAATTATCGTATTTTTCAACGGGCGCCTTCGGCGTGTTGGAACTAACTAGTACATAATATACAGCGAAAGGAACTTCGTTACGACCGGGTGTCCCCTGACATCTCGTGTGAGTTTTTTATTTTTACCCCTTTTCTCAATTTGTTGCCCCTTTTTACCCTCATACACAATTTTTTATCAAATTCCCATCCATTTTAAACTATTAGTGACGTTATTTGCATTTTTATACTTTTTGTACCTTTGGCAAACTTACTCACCTTTTCCCTACATACTTGTCCCAATCATTCCAATCGATTTTTCTCGTATTTCGATTTTTCCCCGATTTGAGCCAAATACACTATTTCTAAATATTCTATACGATTTTTGTTAACCTTTATGACTCTTTTAATTGAAATTAATTTTTTTATTTTTTTAAAATTACTAATAAGACTTTAATGAAAACATACCTATGTATAGGTTTTTGGGTTAAATTTTCTTAGAAAGTGCAATTTTAAGCGATTAAATAAAGTTTTTCGTCTTTGTTCGATTAATTGTTGCCATCGATTTTTTGATTAACATTTAAGTGAATAACACTGTGTATAATTTTCTAAGTCATGGAAATATACCCATATACGGACACCATTATGTGATAAAAGACCAAAAAAAACAAAGACTCGTGTCTCCCAGTTTTGCCCAAAATCATGCACTTTTTTATGGGCCCCCAAAGATTTGGGGCCTCGGTGTAATTTTAGCAAAAATGTGATCATTTTGTCATGCTCATATCTTGCAAACCGTTTAAAGTTTTGATTTACTCTCTGAGGGAAAGTTGTAGTTCTTGTCATAAAGAATAAAAATTGTGAACATATAAAATCAAAAAAAATTAATCTTCAAGGTCAAAATCGCAAAAAAACTTTAAAAAAAATGTTCAGGTCCATAGATAGCAAACCGTTCAAAATTCAAGGAAACAATCAACTACAGAAATGTACCTAAGATCAGAGAGTAAATCGAAATTCCGAACGAATTGCAAGATATAAGCCTGACAAAATGATAAATCTTTTGGAAAATGACACCTAGGACCCAAATCTTTGGGGGCCCATAAAAAAATGCATGACTTTGGGCAAAACTTGGAGACACGGGTCTTTTTTGTTTGGTCTTTTATCATGTAGTGGTGTCCGTATATGGTTATATTTGTTCGTGTTGCACTGTTTAATGAAAAAGTTCGTAAATAGGAGATCCCAGTATTGGTCCATTGAAACGAAATATATGGAAAGGGCCATTATTTTTTTTATTTTATTATTCAAGCTCAAGAACATTCCATATCTTTATTATTAAAAACTAAATGATTTCCCGTTATATCCCACGAAGGGATTAGGGAGAGCTTCTCCCAACCGTGGTTTAGTTTTACACTCACTGATTGCGACCTACAATTTTACACCGGTTCCAAACGGTATTTTGAGAAGTTTTTTCATGGCTAAGTACTCAATAGTGTCGACGTCGAAATAAATTGTTAAGGTGGTCAGAGCTGGGATCGTTCTCATGCACAAGAGCCGAGCACACAACCATTGTACCACCGACGGCCACTATCTGTATTAATAGAGATTAAATATTAATTTGTTGACCTAAAACTCCGAAAATATAGATTACACTGTGCAACAGTGGCTTTCGGGCCTCAACCAAACAAAAAAATTGTGAAAGTACTTGGAGGTAGTATCACAAAACCCCGCCCGGTTTTGCCCCTATACTTAAAATTTTTTTTTACATGCCGAAGAAAATTTTGGAGGTGGGTCAGGGTCCTATTTCAGATTTTACTTCAATAAATCCTAAACCGCTTGGATTACAACCTTTGACAATATTGTTGCTAGGTATTTTCCCATTTTATTATTCCCTCTAATATATTCGTATAGGGTGACTCGATTGTTGTTTTGGTTATTTGAAAAAGCTTTTAAAGATATGACAATTATGAACAAAAACGCTAAAAAGAACTATGTTTTTGTATTATACGACCGACCATTTGAGGTATTATATGACATTTTAGGACGTTGATGTATTTGGCAATTTTGTCGAAAGCCTTAAATTGTACAACTTTGGAAAACATTATTACATTCCTGTGTTAATAGTACATATAGAAATTATGAGCGAAAATTTTAAAAAATTTAAAAGTTGTGAATTGATACAATCATTTTGGAACCCAAAATGTAATTTTTGTTCATTAGTGTATTTGACAATATTGTTAAGAATATTAAACTCTAAAACTTTGTAGAATATATCAATTTGTAATTTGTTTAATATTGAATACATATAGGTGAATATTGGAAGAATATGGTTAAACGCAGCACTTCTACACCAATTATGGAGCTCTAAACATAATTTTTGTTGATTAGTGTATTTCGCAAAATTATCACGAAATTTATAAGCTTCAAGAAGACAGTTACAGCAATTTATTAGCCGTTAGGCAGCAGGAAATGTCAAAACATATAAAATATGTGAAATTTTTTATGACGTTTCGTGAAATAATCGATTAACTGTGTACTTTTGCTTAAAAATACATTAGATGGAATTGTCAAATGGGAAAATAACTACAATATTGTCAAAGGTTATAATGCAATATTTCAAGCCGTTTAGGATTTATTGAGGAAAAATCTGAAATAGGGCCCTGACACGTCTCCAAAATTTGCTTCGGCCTCTAAAAAAAATTGTTACGTATGGGGGCAAAACCGATCGGGGTTTTGTGATACCATGTCCAAGTACTTTCACAATTTTTTGGTTTGGTTGAGGCCCGAAACAAATTCCTTTCATTTGTGTCACATTGTTATTTATTGGTAACGAGAAGGTCGAACAACGAAATACAAATATTTTTTGGAAATATTTTTCGTGTATTTTTTAAACCCACATTTGGGTTAAGGACATTTGAAGATAATTTCACTGGTTTTGCTTCTGATTTTTGTTGCCTTTTGGTGACAGACATCCTTTAGATATTAAAAGTGAGAAAAGTGTTGGCTTGTTTATTTGTTCATAGTTGCTCCTTTAGTTTGATGCCGCCATACAAATTTCCCCATTTCTAGGTTACCAAAACTTTTTTATATTTTTCATACTCGTATAAACTAATTTGATAAATGAATTTTTTAGCAAATTAAATTTAGTACGCATCAGAATGTTTAAATTCCATTTACAGCATCAGATTACACTCAAACTTTAACGCATATTGCCGAAAGTCAATCGATGAAAATCTATATACTTACATATATGGGCATTTCCACAGAATGTGCCCTCCTATGTCACATCACGGCAACCTCGATAAATATTTATATTTTAGAAACAAGTAGTTTGATTGTTTTTATTCTTTTCCAAAATTCAAATGTAAGTAGCTCGATATTTGAACAGCGAAATAAAGACATCAAACTAACTGGTCCTAAAATATAAGACGTGATGTAACTAAAGTGTGGCCATCGGTGGTGCAACGGTTAGTGTGCCTCTTGTACATGAGATCCTGGGTTCGATCCCGGCTCTGACCACCTTAAATTTCTTTGGGCGGCGGTCACCTCTCATAGTGACGGCGACACTATCGAGTACTTAGCCATGAAATAGCTTCTCAAAAAACCGTTCGAAATCGGTGTAAAACTGTGGGTCCCAATCAGTGAGTTTAAAACTAAGAAAGCGCACAGCTCACTGGTTTTGAGAAGCTCTCCCCAATTCCTTCATGGAATGTAATGGGAAACCATTTTTTTTTATGTAACTAAAGTTGGACCTTTCTGTGGAAATGCCCATATGTGATTTTGTTTTCGATTAGGCAAATATGTATATGTATGTATGTATTTTGTTTGCAAAACTCACCTGCCAATGTAATTCCCATATTCTGTGTATTATCACGTGGCAATGATATGGTGGCATATGTGGTGCCCCTATCTGGTGCTAATCCGGAATCTTCGGATTGGGCTGGACTCATGGCGCGATCGACTAAATGGTGAAAAGAAGAAATGAAAACACAAAACAGAAATATGAAACAAAAATCAACATTAATAAAAACACAAACTTAATGAGCTATGAAAACTGAAAAATGTATTCTTAAATATGAAAACGAATCATTAGCAAAATACGAAGGAATACAGAACAAAAACGAAATGCTCAAAATCATAAACATGAACGAAATGGGTCAATTGGTCAGTGGTGAAAATAGGAAAATAATTATAAAATAGCTCTGCGTTGTGAACGACTAATGGCGGTGAATAACACTGTGTGTAATTTTGTAAGTCATGGAAATATAACCATATGCGGACACCACTATGTGATAAAAGACAAAAAAAAAGACCCGTGTCTCCCAGTTTTGCCCATAGTCCTGGTTTTTTTTATGGGCCCCAAAAGATTTTTGCCTCGGTGTCATTCTTGCAAAAAAGTGAACATTATGTTAGGCTCATATCTTTCCCTCAGAGAGTAAATCAAAATTCCAACCGATTTGCAAGATATGAGCCTGACAAAATGGTCACTTTTTTGCAAGAATGACACCGAGGCCCCAAATCTTTGGGGGCCCATAAAAAAAGCCCATGACTTTGTGCAAAACTGGGAGACACGGGTCTTTTTTTTTTTTTGGTCTTTTATTACGTAGTGGTGTCCATGTATGGTTATATTTTATCATGTTGCACTGTGTAATAAGTACAAAACCGAACTAACTGCCATGGCTCAGGGACCAACTTCCATGTAGATGTGGACGGAAATCTAGTCGCGGATGTCCAGAGTATTTTGGCGATATGGATACATCATTTCATTGCATTACTTGTCGCAGAAGGATCCAATAAAATACAGGATTTTTCACCATCTAGAGGGTGACGCAATTGTACTGCAGATTTTTGACAGCAATTATTTTTTATATGTTAATGTTTTAATTTATTTTTTTTCAGACAGTTGGTACCACAGGCTTTGTCAAACGCAGTCAAGGAGTGGTACTCAGTTGAACAAGAACCCTATCAGTGTGGATGTAGACCAGGACGGTAAACAACTGACCAGATATTCGCATTACGCCACGAAAATCAAATCAACAAGTACTATTTCTTTGTTGTTTAGAAGATCCATTTCAATGGCTGGGCTTGGTGTTCCAGCTAAGGTGATACGCCGTTGCAGAATGGAACTGACCGACACCAATTCCTTAGTGAAGTTTTGGTAAAAGTCTTAGTGAACTATTTGTTACCAGACACGACTTCAGGCAAGGCGGCACTCTAGTGTGCGAACTCTCAAAGATCTTAAAGGCGATCATAATGTGAAAACTGCAGTTCAGACGAATAAAACATTGATAACCGTTGCAACATCGTGGTGGTGGCGGACTTCATATTTCGTAGGAAATGTGTTACCCGCCCATAAAATGTGTGACCCATACACATTGGCGTAGGAAATTTGCAACGATGATTTACACGTTACATATGGGCAATAGATAGTGGCATACATACGCAGAAAACAACTGACCCAGCAACATATTGCAGGAACAATGATTATGTTTGCAAGCATTGTTTGCATAAATTGAAGATCTGCTGCTTATTTGTTTCTTTGCTGTCTGTCACGATTTTGTTTTCAGCAGTTTTCAATACCCAAAGCAACATGTAATATTGCTATAATATGCTGCTGGGGTCGATTTTTCCAACGTGTGCATAATCACAATTTTGAGTCTACTGGGATTTGAACCTAGGTCACATAACAGCTGTAGTCGGAGTTCGTTTGCCGCAAGTAAATTCCTTAATCAAAGTTTAGTTGTACAAATTTCGTTTGTGAACGCTGACAAAAAGCCATCTGTAACATATTCTTTCAAGCGCATTCTGCAGGGACCATGTATATGTTTGGAACACACTCAAAATATTAATATATTTACAAGTCCTAAACTCATTTATAT
This sequence comes from Phaonia tiefii, assembly GCA_963931995.1. Taxonomy (NCBI): domain Eukaryota; kingdom Metazoa; phylum Arthropoda; class Insecta; order Diptera; family Muscidae; genus Phaonia; species Phaonia tiefii. The sequence continues at coordinate 248,548,618 of OZ008370.1, read as the reverse complement.
TTTAAGCAAACATTAGCATGTTTACTTGCAAAGCTATATACTTTTACGTAGAGCTATATGCGTGTTTCATCCCAAACATACATATACTTACGTCGAAGCATTCGTATTCTTCCTTCCAAACGAACGATTAACGACTGAATGCACGAAACTAACACGTAACACATCAGTCAACATAAGAAACACTCAATTCATTTACCAACGTATTCGGGAATATTTATAAATCACTGGGTGAAAGAATAATGCAATAATACAGTTACAACAAGCTCCTTTTATCCCTTTTTTTTACTATTTTGCCCTTGTATCAAACATAGCTGTACCTGTATCATAAACAAAGCTGTGTTTGGATCACAAACACATATATTATAATATATTATTAATTTTGTTTTAAACATGTAATCTAGAATAGTAAACACAATGTGTTTGGGCACAAGTATACTATATTTGCGACAAGCTACACAAACACGTTATAATTGCATCCAGACAACAACAAAATATAGATGGTCCAGCGTGTAATTTTAAGCCTTACGGGATCTTGAACCTAGGCCACACTCCAGATTTAGGCGGAGTTCGATTGCCGTAAATAAATTCCTCAAGCGATGTTTAATTGTCAAAAATTTCTTTGGTGCACGCTGAAAACCCCAGCCCCTGTTATATACTATTCTTTTAACCACATTCTGTAGGAGCCATGTATATGCTTGGAACACATTCCCAATATTCGTATTTTTGCAAGTGTTAAACTCACTTATATTTATATGTAAGCATTAGCATGTTTACGTGCAAAGATGAATACTTTAAGGTGCAGCCATATGCGTGTTTCACTTAGAGTGTCCAAAACCGAAACCGGTTAACCGGGTTATTGATCTTAACCGTGTGCCGTTTTTTTTTTAACGTAATGTTCGAACAAACCGGAAACCGGTTATTTGACGTCGGTAAACCGAGTTTTACTTAATTTGTGTTTATATCCTTAAACAAATTAATAATAAATTATATAATTTTCGAATTTTAATGAAATTTCGGAATTATTAAAAATGATTTCTATTCTCAAATATGATTTTTTGTCCCAACAAGTTTTAAATGACATTTCCAAACAATTTTTTTTAATCAAATTTCAAAATGATTTTCTGACTTGAATAAGAAATAACTACAAATTATTTAAGAATTAATTGAACTTTCCAAACCAAATTTCAAAATGATTTAATGACTTGAATAAGAAATAACTACAAATTACACTGTACAACAGTGGGCCACGGGCCAACAAATTGTGAAAGTACTTCGACGTGGTCCCACAAAATCCCGCTCCGTTTTGCCCCTAAACGTAACAATTATTTTTTACAGGCGAACGAAAATTTTGGAGGTGGGCTGGGGCCCTTTTTCAGATTTTACTTCAATAAATCCTAAACAGCTTGAAATATTGCGTTACAACCTTTGACAATATTATAGCTATTTTCCCATTTCACAATTTCCCCTAACATATTTCTAAGAAAAAGTACCCTGTTAAGTGTAGGGTATTAATAACATATTACTAACGTTATTAATAACTTTAATTTCTTGATAACTTTTCTAAATACACTAATTAACAAAAATTATGTTTAGACCTCCATAATTGGTGTAGAAATGCTTCGTTTAACCATATTCTTTAAATATTCACTTATATGAATTCAATATGAAAGAAGTTACAAATTGATATCTTCTAGAAAGTTGTAGCGCTTAAGATACTTAACAATATTGTCAAATACACTAACGAACCGAAATGACATTTGGGGTTCGAAAATGATTGTACCAATTAAGAAATTTAATTGTTTTTAAATTTTCGCTTATAATTTCTATACTATTAACACAGGAATGTAATAATGTTCTCCAAAGTTGTACAACTTAAGGCTTTCGACAAAATTGCCAAATACATCAACGTCCTAAAATGTCATGTATGATCTCAAATGGTTGTTTTTAGACTTTTTGTTCATAAATGTCATATCTTTGAAAGCTTTTTTATCGAGTCATCCTATACGAATATATTAGAGGGAATTGTGAAATGGGGAAATAACTACAATATTGTCAAAGGTTGTAATCCAATATTTCAAGCTGTTTAGGATTTATTGAAGTAAAATCTGAAATGGGACTCTGACCCACCTCCAAAATTTTCTTCGGGCTGTAAAAAAATTTGTTACGTATAGGGGCAAAACCGAGCGGGGTTTTGCGATACCACATCCAAGTACTTTAACAATTTGTTGGTTTGATTGAGGCCCGAAACAAATTCCTTCCATTTGTGTCACAGTGTTATTTAAGAATTAATTGAACTTCCAAACCCTTTTTTCAAATTTAAAAATTAAAATTATTTTATAAATAAATGTTTTAAAGTTAATAAGATTTTCATACATGAAAATCTCTTTCAAATTTGAATACAATTTTCGAATTTAAATCAGTTTAATCTAAATTTGTAATTTAATTTAAACGAAAAAACCGAAAAAAAAACCCGGTTCCACCGGTTTTTGGCAAAATTAAAAACCGAAAACCGGTTTTTTGAAAACTTGATTTTTCGAACAAACCGAAAACGGGTTTCTGGAAAACTTGATTTTTCGAACAAACCGAAAACCGGTTTCCACAAAATGGCGGGTTTTTTGGAGACTCTAGTTTCATTCCAAGCGTTCATAGACTTACGTCGAAGCATTCGTATGTTTCCTTCCAAACGAATGCTTGACATGAAACTAAAACGCAACAGATCAGTCAAAATAAGAAATACTCAACTCGTTTACACAAGCATTCAGTAATATTTATAAATCACTATCTGAAAGAATAATGCAAATCTACAGTTATACACTTGCAATAGTATTAACTTGGGCTCTCTCCTTGTCCCTCCTTTATTATGTTGCATAGCGACACAAAAATTAAATATTTGTATCACAAACAGAGCTGAATTAGGATCACAAACAAAATTGTACTACGTTGCTCAAAAACACTTCTATTATAACATATTAACCATTGTGTCTCAAACGTGTAATATTGAACAGCAATCACAATGTGTTTGGACACAAGTATACTATATTTCCGACAAGCTCGAAACACACGTTATATTTGCATTCAAACAGGAAAAAAATACAGATTTTTCAGCGTGTGTGGAACGACATTTTTCTTTGTGTGTTCTAGCTAAAGTTTCATGATAATTGCAAAATACAGGCAAACTTTAATCCTCTAGTCAGGTACGTACGCAGGATTTTCTTTCAGGGGTTGACATGGAGGTTGAAAAATAGCATTACGTTCGAAAATCACCACTTAAGAAAATAATTCCGGGGGAGGCGAGACCGGGGTTGTCTGCGGCGTACGAGCCTGCCTATGACCGTGTTGGCGAAAATATAGCACTTCACCATAGAATATCTTTGCTAAATTTTCCTACATTATATCTCGATAACTACGACTTTGTCGAAGCTAATACATTTGAGCCGGTTTGAATAAACCCAAAACAAAAGTTTTCCCATTTCTAAGAAGCAACTGCGCCCGTCTCTTTGTCTGCCTTATTAAAGATAATTCATGTCATCACACGGTTCCTGGTTTTCATTAACCTGAAAACCGACAACGATGATTGATTTATTTCCACGAAAATGACCCACAAAGGAAAAACAATATTTTTACAAGCAAAAAAACAGAGCACAGAAACGAACGAAGTCATCTGAAAAAGTTTAGCAGCATTTGCACTGGAACATGGTGGAGTGGGTCCCATGCAGCTGACACTTTTCCTGTGCACTTCTCTATACAGTAAGTACATAGCATACACCGCAGTAGGCCGTCCGGCCGGCCGGCTGGCTGGCACAAGTGCCACACACGGGAGTTGAGTAAAGTGGAGTGGCATGAATGAATGAATGTCCACCCGCGGTGCGTGCATAATGAATGCACATAACTGCAATTACAATGGACGGGGATACTCACTGGCATATGATGTTCGTACGTAGTATGGACGTATATTTGGCTATCTTCAAAAGATCTTCCACATGTAAATTATACCACTCTGAAATTGGTCATGCATTGTCTGCTGAATAAGTTGCTGCTGCTGCTGCTGTTGATGATGATTTCGCTAATGCTGTTGCTGTTGCGAATTGTTCGAATTATGTGTAGGATCACGGGGCTGACTACCACAGCCACCCCACTACTATAACCATGTGCCTGCCATGGCACATGCAGCAAAAAAAAAATTGTTTTATTATTTTTAATGAAAAGGAAAACCGCCGCCGTATGCAAATTGCCAAATAGCCACCAACAAAAAAAAAAACACAAATACTAAGCATACGTTTTTTGTCTGTCCGTTGCGTCGTTCGTTCATCTGGCGTTCTTAACGCTTTGATGTTGGTTTTACCTCTGGCTTTTTGTTTTTGCGTAGAGGGTGTTGAAGAGATTAAATAAACAGAATTATGGTTTTCATTACACGTTTAATTTTGAAATGGTTATGGCAAATTAACGTCTTTGATATAAATTAGATTATGATTTTTATTTTAAATTGAAAACCTCACAAAACAAACAGAGAAATCTCCTTTAGTATTTACTAAGGCTTTGAAGTGGTTTTCTATATCATTATCAGGCGTTTAAAATCATTTTGTCACCCCATAAAGTGTTAAGAAAAATAAACAAAGATGGGGAAATAACTACTAGCTAGTGTCTTGCTAAACTATACATGATCCCCAAAAGGCTATAAAACCATTTAATAGTTTTTTTTTATTGAGGAACAATATGATAAAAAAAAAATATCATAAATATCAGCATTTGTGGGATAAAAATTCCAATAAAGAGCTATAAATCTATGATCACCAGGAAAAAACGACTTATGTGCAGTTTCCCGTTTTTACAAGAGATTTTTTGGAATGTGTTTTCCATGTCGGCTGTCGGTGGAGCAATGGTTAGTGTGCGCGGTTATTTTTCTTGTGAACGTGAGCTCGATACCTGCTCCGATCACCGTACATTTCATTCGACCACCATCACTTTGCTTACACGCTGGAAAGTCAGTTTTTTCTTGTTGTTTGGAAGCAAATATTGTATACTTCTGACCAAACACATTGTGTTTGCTATTCAATATTACATGTTTGAGACACAATTATTCATATGTTATAATATATGTTTTTGTGACCCACATAATTTATGTTTGTGATACAAATACAGCTGTGTTTGTTGCAGTTTATACTCTGTCGAGAGCATGAGAATAAAAGAGGGACAACGAGAGCTTCTATCTTGTAAGTGTGAATCTGTATTTTTGCATTATTCTCTCAGTCAGTGAGTCATAAATATTCCTCAATGTGCGTGTAAATTGAAGATGAAGTCAGTGTTTCTTATATTGGCTGATGTCTTGCGATTTAGTTTCATGTATTCAGTCGTCAATGGTTCATCGGACAGAGGACATCAAACGCGCTTGTTCAGTGAAAAATTAAATCACGAAGGGTCGGACGGTGAAATGGTTTGTGATGTTGCTTTAGTTTTTGCAAAGTGAGAAAGGAGCGGCAACAACGCGAAGCCCTTTGTCTGTCTGCGTATTTACTGAGAAAATCGGAACGGCGGAACATTTGTGAAATAAGTATAATAAAAAAACACAAGTAATTAATACACGTTTGGCTTGCATGAACTAGATTTCTATATATAAATATATTGTTTGTGTACCAACGCATAGTGATAACCAACGCATAGCTGAAACCTTCTGAAAAGAAAAACTTGAGAAACAAAGAAACAACAAAGATGGAGAAGCAAAAGAATAATAAAATATACATACATATATATTGAAATGAAAGGATAATTTGTTTCTAAATATTATTAAGTTTGGGGGGAAATACGCATAAATTTCTACGTAAGTAAATGCAGGTTTGGCGGAAACACGCATATGTTTCAACGTAAAAGCATACATGTTTTCCAGTAAACTTGGTACTGTTTACATGTAAAAATCAGTGAGTTTGGGACATATGAATGTTTGCAGTGTGTTCCAAACATATACATGGTTTCTGCAGAATATGTTTTGGGAGAATATGTTAGAGAAGCCGATATTTTTCAGCGTGTAGTTTCGAAGTCCGTGACAAGTTCGTCATCAGATGCCTACTCACTGTGCCTCAATTGGTATCATTGGTAAAATGATCAATCGTATATCAAATTGTATACGCAATTTTCATTCGCAAATTAGTATCGATCGAAAATCCCTCTGGACCAACTTAACCTGAAAGTCAATATTTTTTTTAGTTTAGAGTTATCAGATATCGTTTGTTGTAAGGGTTTTTCGGTTCTCGTAAACGCTGTTCATTCTTAAGCACAAACTTTATATAAGATCCGATAGAAGGATCTAATAAATTTCTAAGTTTGCGCCACTAATAAGATACTGCTCATAATTCTTGGTCCTAAAATATAAGCAATTAACGAGGTTGACGCTACGTGATATAAAGATGACTTTTCTATGGAAATGCCGATATTTAAATGATACTTAAATATTTCGGCGTCTTGCAAAAAATAAATTTATGAGGCATGGTGGATATTTTGTTCGTTTCGATGTTGGACATAAAACTTTCGGATCAACCTGACAAATAACTTGAAATTTGAAGCAATTCTTAAGTAAATAAAAAAATAATCGTATTATTTCTTAACTAAATAGTAAGGGACTTCAATAATTTAATAAATTAAAAATTCGCTACATCAATTAAGTTTTGAGAATACAAACAAAATCTGTTCTACATCAAAACTCATTTTTTAATCTGCCATTTGACTGTCTTAAATGGCACAATTATGTACACTCTAAAATCAAAGTTCATCTGTGAATCTTGTAGCTTCTACATTTTTGGCACATATTCTTGAATCCTATTATTTATGATATTTTCAATTTAAATTGTAGCCACATGTGTTTTATATTATTTGTAAATAGTACGTATTTTTTTAACTTAAAATATTGAACACATTTGTTTTTACTTCTTTCTCTCTGTTTCATATCCAATTCAAAATATTACACACGACCTTCAAATCTCGTCATACGTACAAAATGAAAGGCCAATGCATGAAACTCTGACAGCATTTGCTTCGCATATCTCACAAAGGCCATTTCAAGAAATTCCAATCTGGAATTTATAAAATAAAAATATTTTTATTATGAATAAATTAATCATTTTCGTCAGTTCAATTGGTATACTAGTCCCTTGTCTAGGTGGTGATTGGAGGAAGCGCCCATACAAATTGTACGATTTGATACTTTTCGCCCTGAAAACGAAAATCTTGTAAATCACATGAGAAAATGAGCAAAATAAACGCAAATTGTACACAAATTATTTTTTGAAAAGAAATTAGACATTTTAGTGTTTTGCCTGATGTTTTAAGAGAATAAACAAATTTGTAGATCCAAATTTGTAAATAGGTCTTTGGTGAGTTCTAGTTTTGGATAAATGGTAACTTGGCATGTTGTGTTTGATAATTTTACGCACCACAAAATGTATGTATATGTGTAGTGGAATTTTATGTTGTGTACTTGTTGGGAAAATTTGTGTATGAGGGTCGGTGTGATAAGTGGGTAAAAACTGAAAAGTGAAGCACATAAAAATTGAAACCCACATTCCAAACGATACAACTTATGTTATTTAAAAAAACCACCTTTTCCCATTACATCCCACGAAAAGATTGAGGAGAGCTTCTCACAACCGGTGACCTGTGCGCTTTATAATTTTTCACTCACTGATTGGGACCTACAGTTTTGTACCGGTTCCGGACGGTATTTTGAAACGCTTTTTCATGGCTAAGTAATCGATAGTGTCGCCATCACTAAGCGAGTTGGCCGTCGTCGAAGGAAATTTAAGGTGGTCAGAGCAGGGATCGATCCCACGTTCTCATGCACAAGAGCCGCGCATACTTGATGACTAAGTAGCACGGGATTTAATATGGCAGCACTTCGGGTTTTTCATCTGTAAATCCTGGATTTAAATTAACTTCAAAACATAATTTCACTTTACATCCCATGAACTCAGGTCGGGGATTCAACCCACATACCCCTGTACAAGATCCGCGCCACCTAAATATTCAACCACAGAAAAAAACTAACAGCAGACAGTTGTCCGAGGCCTTCGGCCACGGACTGTCCCTGCAGGCTGTGTCAGAGACACGGCCATTAAGTTTAACGTAGAATACGCCATCCGATAAGACAGAAAACATATATAACAATAAATGATAAATAACATAAGCAAATGAATTTATTTATTTGATAGTTACTTTTGATAATATACATAAGCTTATGGTAGGAAAAATAGGATAAATATGTTTTTAAATTAAAAGAGTAAGGATAAATGATAAATAACAGACGCAAATCAATTTGATTATTTGAAAGTTACTTTTGATAATATGGGCTTATGATAGGAAAAATAGGATAAATATGTTTTTAGATTAACATTCAAATTTCCAGCAAAAACTAAGTCAATGGTTGTGTTATCAATAGTTGTGGGAGCATCGTTTCGAATATAATCCAAATTAAATGTATCGCTTATATAATTGTAGAATCAACAAACTACATTTTTATAATTATATATCCATGTGAAATTCAAATTCACATTTAACATTTTGTTTCACTTAAATACATAAGTAAATATACGAAATTTCAATATTTCATCAATCAAAACATCAGCCGAAGGTTTGTGTCCACACTGAAAGAGCAGCATAGTTTGTGTTCACGCTACAAACTCAAACACTCAACCAAACACCACACATGTGTTTGAGTGTATGTGTTTAAACAATTTTCATTTGAGAAATTTAAATATTAGGAAGATATCAACCAATATGAAGTGTATATCAAACGAAAGATAACATCTTCATTTACCTACAAAAAAATTTTTAAAAAAAGTTATCTCGCCGTTTCCTCATAATCAATGAAATAAAGATTACAACAATAACAATCTGACATGACTCCCTAGACCGTAAGGTAAGACGTATTCTACGCCAAAAATGGTGTCCTATAACATCCCATGAAAGGATTGAGGAGAGCTTCTCACAATCAGTGAGATGTGCGCTTTCTAGTTTTACACTCACTGACGAAGGATACAGAAGGTCACGAACAAACCGACTCAAAAAAACCGAATAATAATCATTTCAGGGCTTTCTAAACATTTAGTTTTTCAAAAAACAGAATACTGTTATGAGAAAGTCAGCAAACTAAGGGGTATCCCGAAAAAGTCCCACGTGCGAAGTGAAAATAGGACAACTACGAAAATTTCGTGAAAAACAAGCAACGTCTTCAGCGCACATTGAACTTCTTATTCGCGCTGAAAAATCTGCATTTTTGTTGTTTGTATGCAAATATAATGTGTTTGTAGGTTGTCGCAAATAAAGTATATTTGTCTACAATCAAATTGCGTTTGTTATTCAATGTTACATGTTTGTGACACGATGATTAATAGGTTAATTTTGGGACGGACAGAGTGTGTGCCCCCGCGTTCACAAAACTTGTTATTGAGATTTATCAGCAGACAATATATTTTTGTTTTTTCATGTTTCCATTTCATTTTTCGTTTTCTTACGCAAACATTTCATATAAACCTCATATGGTTTATCAGCCAGAACTTGCGTGTGTAACTATTTGGCAACACTCTTTGGCCACAATGAAATATTTAGATAAACATAAATATGTTTCGTTACTTTGTATATAAAGTGCGAGAAAAGATGGAGTGGCGTTATGAAAAAGGCAATCAGATCCAAACGTATAAAGGATACCCTACACTAGGCCGGTTTATAAAACAATTTTCAAAGTCGAGGGCAAATATTAAAGATCACCTCGAGAGAATTTCAAAAAAAAAAATTCCTTTCGGAGACAATTCAAGAAAACAATTTTGCTTTCCGAGCCCGTGAAAAACAACTAAAATCGTTTTTTATCATAGCTGTTTTGTTTGTGGCTTAATCGTAACATACAAGACATCGTTAAAGAGGTCTCAACCAGGACTACATTTGTCCTATAGATGTCGCTGACATATGATATCAGTTTATAATGAAGGCAGTTTAATGCAGTTTGTGCCTCTACAACTTACAAATTACAAATACTTTTTTCTAGGATTAAACCAAGAACATTTTGCTTTGGAGGTATACAGTTTTATTTAAAAACAAAAAACTTACGTATCGTATGACAAGATGTATTTACAGCATTAATATAAATATATTTTCATGTTGTTTGCATTATTACCGCAAATTATTGCATACTTTTTAGCGCTATCGAAAAGTTTTTTAAATAAATATTATTGCATACCTACCCTCGACTTTGGGAAAATTTTGTTCCCCTATACGACAGAGGAAAACTATAACTCCTGGGAGTCAAACAATTTGAACTATACAAGCTCTCAAAAAGAATGTCCCAAAGGAGTGCAAGAACTTATCGCTTTAAGTTCTTCTCAGAGGTAAGACGATCCCAAATGGTGACCAATAACCGATATCATCTTCCGACCGATATCATCTTCGAAAAGTAACGTGAAAAATCTGACAAATCCAAATAAATATTTTAAAAAAACATTAATTTTGTCGTTTCATACATGGGGCTTTGAATTACCTCTACAAATGCAAATTCAAAAAATTTGTGAGAAGCTGTTCCTAATCCCTTCATGGGATGTAACGGGAAACCATTTTGTATTTGTTTTTGGAACGAAGTTGCTTATCGCAAGTTTCGGAACGGGGGCTAAATGAAAAACAAAATTAAACAACTTTTTTTAACACTATTATGCTACAACCCAGTATTATCAGCAATATGGGGCACTTTTGCTTTGGATTGTGTGTAAACTAACATATGTTGGGAAATTTCTTGTTTAATGGGAAGTTTTCTAGGTGGCGCCTGTAACCAATATTTAGAATATTTTATTTTTGAACACAATAACAATTAAATTTAGAAAAGCCAAAGTGAAAGAAGTTTAAATAACGAATATTTCCTTAAATAAGTCCATTTTCTTAAATAAATTAAATTTTCTCAAAAAAATTACCTATTCATATTCACAAGCAAACTACCTATTCTTTAAAAAACCTTATGTTAAAGAAGTACCTTTGCTTTAAAAAAGTACGTTTTCTTACAAAAAGTACATTTTCTTAAAAAAAGTAATTTTTTTAGTACGTACTTTTTTATCAAAAAGTACAATTATCTTACCACATATTGCCTTTTCTTAAAAATCTAGCTTTTCTTCAAAGGTTACCATTTGTATGAAACAAAATAACTTTTCTTGAGATAAGTACCTACTCTTAAAAGTGTACCTATTCTTGAAAAAAAGAACCAATTCTAAAAAAAATTCCATTTCTTAAAAGAAAACCTTTTCTTCAAAAAAAATACCTTCTCTTAAAAAAAATACCTTTTCTTAACAAAATTCCTTTTCTTAAAGTTCCTTTTCTTAAAAATAAAATATTACCTTTTCTTTTCGTGAGATAAGTAGCTTCTCTGAAAATACATAAGTACATTTTCTTCAAAAAATAACCTTGTCCTGAAACGAGTATGTACCACTTCTATAAAAAGTACCTGTTCGTTAAAAAAAAAGTACTTCTTTGCAAAAAAAATTCATACTCTTATGGCTTTTTCTTACAGAAAGTACTTCTTCTTAAAAATATTTAATTTTCTTAAAAAAACATTGGCTTTTAATAAAGGGTTTTTCAACAGAGACGCTACAAAAGTAAATCGATAGGAACAGCAAACGACGCCATATTTTTTCCCGCTCTTTTGACATTTCTCTTCAGTAAGGTTTGCCATTTCATCATGGAAAGATATACGAGCCAACAACGAGTCGAAATTATTAAAATTTACTACTGAAATTTGGAGTCAATGGACTCAACTTTAAGAGGCCAACTTTAAGAGGCCTCAACAATCAGCGATGAGGCTCATTTCTGGCTGAATGGCTTTGTCAATAAGCAAAATATGCGTTATTGGTCAGACAGAAATCCACACGTAATCCATGAGTCATCATTGCATCCCGAAAAAATTACGGTTTGGTGCGGTTTATGGGCCAGCGGCGTCATTGGGCCGTACTTCTTCCGTGATGATCAAGACCGGCACATTACTGTGAATGCGAATCGCTACCGTTCAATGATAACCGAATATTTTTGGCCCCAATTGGATAATATGGACTTGGAGGACATGTGGCTCCAACAGGACGGCGCCACACAGCGAATGCCACAATCAATTTATTGGAAACCAAGTTTGGTGAACGTGTTATCTCACGAAATGGCCCAGTCGATTGGCCGCCTCGGTCTTGCGATTTGACGCCGTTAGATTATTTGTGTGACCGTCGGTGGTGCAATGGGTAGTGTGCGCGCCTCTTGTACATGAGATCCTGGGTTCGATCCCTGCTCCAACCACCTTAAAATTTCTTTCGACGACGGTCACCTCGCTTAGTGACGGCGACACTATCGAGTATATAGCCATGAAAAAGCTTCTCAAAATACCGTTCGGAATCGGTGTAAAACTGTAGGTCCCAATCAGTGGGTGAAAACTGGAAAGCGCACAGCTCAGTGATTGTGAGAAGTTCTCCCCGGTCCCTTCATGGGATGTAATGGGAAACCATTTATTTTTTTTTTTAGATTATTTCCTGTGGGGCTACGTCAAGTCTATAGTCTATGCCAACAAGCCAGCGACGATTGATGAACTTCGTACGAATATCGAACGTGAAATTGCAGCAGTATCGGCCGATTTATGCTTGAAAACCGTCGAAAATTGGGTTCAGCGTCTGGACTTCTGCAAGCGTTCCCGTGGTGGCCATGCAAAAGAAATCGAGTTCCATACATAATGGCATCGAACGTACTTTCACAGGAATAAAGAATTTCATTGGTATCTAATACCGGTTTTGTTTTATTTTAAAAAACTGTTGTAGCGCTCTTATTGAAAACCCTTTTAAAAGAAGTACCTTTCTTTAAAAAGGGACCTTTTCGGGAAAATATAATAAATATTCTTACAAAAAGGACATGAAAATATATATTTTTTTTAAAAAAATACATTCTATGAAAAAAATTGTTTCTTAAAAAAAGTTTATCATTTTCCAAAAAGTCTCCTTTCTTAATGATCCATTTAAAATACACTGTGTGTAATTTTTTAAGTCATGGCAAAATAACCATATACTGACACCACTACGTGATAAAAGACTAAAAAAAAAAGACCCGTGTTTCCCAATTTTTCCCAAAGTCATGCACTTTTTTTTTATGGGCCGCTAAAGATTTGGGGCCTCGGTATCATTTTCGTAAAAATGTGATCATTTTCTCAGGCTCATATCTTGCAAACCGTTCAGACTTTCGATTTACTCTCTGAGGCAAAGTTTTAGCTCTTGTCATAAAGAACATATAAAATCAAAAAAACTTCACCTTCCAGATCAAAATCGCAAAAAACTTAAAAAAATTCGATTTTTTTTTACCTTTTTTCCCGTGTTCAGGTCCATAGGTAGCAAACCGTTCAAAATTCAAGGAAACAATCAACTACAAAAATTTACCTCAGATCTCAATAAACAAATTTCTAGAACATATAAACTTCCTGGGAATTATTCTTAACACCGTTTTTTAATTTCATTTGTTTTTTATTTACTTCAACATTGAGATACTATGCTATCTATTACAAAAATATTAAAAAAAAGTATTCGTATTATGTTTATAACGTTGATGGCCCTGGACTTGCAGATCGCGCTCTCTTAAGTTGTGGATCCAAATCGTCGTCCGAATCGTCCGAATCTGTGTAATGCCTCGATGTGAGCGTCGTGTCGCTTTTATATTGTGTGCTGCGTCCCTTGTTGCGTGTGCTGAGCTTACTGCATTGCCTGTGCTGCTGCTGTCGGTGCATGATCGCGTGATACCTAAGCGCTACCTAAACGGTGTTAACCCTTGGACAAACACATGGTTCTGGCCAGGCATATTTCATTTTTTGCTACCTATGGACCTGAACAGGAGAAAAAGGTAAAAAAATGAAATTAAAAAATTTTCGGCAAATTTTTCACTTTTGCGTGCTACCTAAACAGTGTTAAGAATCATCTCTAGGAAGTTTATATGTTCTAGAAATTTGTTTATTGAGATCTTAGGTAAATTTTTGTAGTTGATTGTTTCCTTGAATTTTGAACGGTTTGCTACCTATGGATCTGAAAACGGGATAAAAGGTAAAAAAAAAATCGAATTTTTTTAAGTTTTTTGCGATTTTGATCTGGAAGGTGAAGTTTTTAAAGTTTTTAAAGTAAATCGAAATTCTGAACCGTTTGCAAGATATGAGCCTGAGAAAATGATCACATTTTTACGAAAATGATACCGAGGCCCCAAATCTTTGGCGGCCCATAAAAAAAAAAGTACATGACTTTGGGAAAAATTGGGGGAAACGGGTCTTTTTTTTTACTCTTTTATCACGTAGTGGTGTCCGTATAAGGTTATTTTTTTCGTGTTGCACTGTATTATCGTATTTTTCTACGGACGCCTAAGGCGTGTTGGAGCTATAAGTAACTAGTACATAATATATAACGAAAGAAACTTCGCTCCAACCGGTTGTCCCCGAACGCCTCATGTAAGTTTTTTTTAAATTTCGAAATACCTTTGTAAAACATTTAAATTACAATTTTAGTGCTTTAAATTAGGTGACTCTTTGTCAAATTCTACAAAAACCCTTGAACCTAATTAGTTATTAGAGTCTTATAGCTTATTCACATTTACCGCGTTTCAGCTGAGACGCCGGCGTTTCGCTCTCTTTCGATGACTTCAGCGAAACACACTTTAATTGGCACTTATTTCCATACAAAAAAAAACCCAAACATTATGCTCTTTTTTCTGTAGTTTGTTTGAAACCACAGTAAAAATGAGAGAGAGCACAGTGTTGTACTCCAATAGCAGTTAAAAAAAGGAGTAAATTTTCCATTGCTGGTTCAAAGCAAATGTCAGAAAAATCTGTTTGTTTACATGTCTAGTTTGCATTGTGGTGGTAAGTACTTATTGCAATGTGATTTATGAATATAAATTAAATCATCATTTATATCTGTGAATGCATTCATTGCTTTATCATACAATGATATAAATTCTGATATTATAAAAATTAAATTCATTTTTTGATATTATTTTACATTTCTTTATTCACAAATGTGCGTTTGTGTTGTTTACAGTCAATACAGAAAACACAAAACAGAAATGAGAAATGTCACATGAAACCACAATAGTTAAAAAAAGCACAAATGATGTCAAGAGAACGAAACGGTAAATGTGAATAAGCTATTAATAAGAACGCGCTGAAAAATCTGTGTTTTTTATTGCTTGGACGCAAACATAACGTGTTTGTAGCTTTTCGCAAATATAGTATACTTGTATCCAAACACATTTTGTTTGCTATTCAGTATTATATGCTTGAGACACAATGCTAAATATGTTCTAATATGTGATTTTGTGAGCCAAATTTGGTTTTGTTTGTTGAAACCCGCTGAAAACAAAAACGTGACAGACAACAAAGAAACAAAGTAGAACCATATCTTCAATATATGAATGCTTGCACGTAAGTATATAAATGTTCCAAACATATGTACACGCTGAAAAATCTGTCGTTTTTTGATTTTTTAGATGCAAATATAACGTGTTTGTAGCTTGTCGCAAGTATAGTATACTTGTTCGCAAACACGTTGTGTTTGCAATTCAATATAACACGTTTGAGACAATGATTAATAGGCTATAACATATGTTTTTGACATCCAAATGTGGTTTCTCTTGTTGAAAACCGCTAAGAGCAAATACGAGACAGACAAAAAAGCAGCAGCACTTACATTCGTGAAAACAATGCTTGCAAACATGTACATGTTTCCAGCAATATGTTGCTGGCGCCGATATTTGTCAGCGTGTATATATATTGCTCCGGTATAATGTTACAAGTGCCGGGTTTTTATAGATTTTTAATGTCAACTATTTAAGGGAAATTAAACGCTTTGAAAGCAAAAGTAAAACTCTTCGTCAATAATATGATCTGATATAGGGGAACGTATGTGACTAATATTTTTTTCAGTGCAAATACGTTAGATCATGTAAGTCATTTATCGGAAAATCTTGGTATCTTTTAAAAGTTAATGTTATTAAAGTTGTATATGGAGATGACATTCAAACTGCCCACCGTAACACTTTCCACCACAGTTGGTGTAGGGTGTTCGAAAAAATGAAAAAATTCACACTCGCACGCTTCTGATGTAAATTAAACAAATGTTTACATAAATCCAGCTAATTTTTTGGGTGTAGACTTTAGTCATGATATTAACTAAAACCAGCCAAGTACGTAATTAGAAAGGGCGAAGGTTTTCTAAACAAAATTATACCTACATAATCCATTCCCCTCCTCCTCAACACATGACAGACCACGTCAAGAATGTAAATTACAGATACTTAAAATGTGTATTAGTCCAATACTTAGAGTAATATTTTCATTACACTCGTGCTTTGTGTTGTTGGCAGGGAAATAATGTATGACCACCAATGAACGGATGGGATGGATGGGACTTTGTATATTCTACACAATGTTGGGTACTTTAGCGTTTTCTTTTTGGGAGTATTTTCGCTTTATTTTCATTTTCATTTACTTTTTTCTGCCTTTTTTTGTTGTTGCGGTGTTACGCTTCATTAAAGCATCCGCTTTAACTTATGGTTTCATATAAATTCAATGTTCATGTTGCGTGGTAACTGAAAAAAAAAATTCTTGAAATTATCTGAAAAAGTAAGGAAGAGTAAAGTTAATTAGGGTAGGTCTTTAGGTTGCTGCCACGAACCCTACTTTTGGTTAAAATATGATTTTTTACGTTTTCCACAAGTTTAATAATTGTGCAGACATCACTATAATCAGAAATTTAGATAATTTATAATTTGGAAAATAAACAACTGATTCCAGCATATTTGAATGTCAATAATGTCAACTTTCCATCTCAGCCTACTGATGGCAAATACAAATTTTGGCAAAAATGCAGAAGGCCGGACCGCGCCCAATAAAAAACCCGAAATTCGAGCAAAATATAGGAAGGCGAAAAATTAAGAAGAAAATATGTGGCGGGAACCACGGGTCTCGCTGGACCTAAAAAACGGGTCCACTCAAGGAACACGCAGGAACAAACAAGTTTGGGTACTGAAACTAAAGCTATTCTTCTCATGAGTCCACTGGTGGCTTCACTATTGATGTGTAACATCGGTGGGTCAATATAACCCAATTTTTAACCACATTATAATGGGTCCTGAGAGTCGTAAAAGGCAAAGCATTAAGTGTGGGTATATGGGGTAGTCCATGGTGAAAAAAATACCGATTTTGATGATATTTGGTGGAAAGTAAGAAAGAAAAGCTCAATCCCAAATTGGAGCTTTTTTGTGATTTTTATAAGCATTCAGAAGAATTGAAATTTTCCACGAATGTGCACAAGTAAATTGGCTTTAACAAAAAAATTTTAAATAAAAATTTCAAATTTTTTTTTGCAAAAAACATATTTTTCGTAGCACTTAGAATTTTTTTCGATAAAAAGAAAAGAAAAGAAGGGGAATTCGGCGTGACGTTATGGTTACAGGCTGGCGTTTTGAGCAACAGTTAGTAAACAGTTAAATTTTGAAAGCTTCAGCTGAAATGCAGGAGCCCGGGTCATGCACACAATATTTTTTAAAAACAGTTCAAATTTAGAGACAAATATAGGAACACGAAATATTAATTTTGATGGAATTTGGTGGAAAGTAAGCCTATGGCAAGAAAAGCTCAACCCCAAATTTGGAGCTTTTTTGTGGGTTTTATAAGCTTTCAAAGAAATCAGTATCTTTTTTATTTTCAAATAACTCGAAAACGATAAAAGCTTGACCTTTGAAATTTTCCAGTTCACAAGTAAATCGGCTTAAAAAAAATTTTTAAAAAAAAAAAATTATTTTTTTTCTTCCAAAATTATGTTTTTTCAAAGAACTTCTTAGCATAGCAAAAAAGAGCCATCCTTCGATTTTTTTGATAAAAATATATGTTAAAGCGGCAGTTTATCCAAACATTTTGCGGGGAATCGCATGTCGGTAGGGTGCAAAATGAGGGAGTTATAGCCATTTTTGTAAGACAACCTCCCAAATTGCAATACAAGAAAAATGCTCTAAATCAGTGGTAGGCAGAAAGAGAAAGTGTGAATGTACGTACATATATGGATTTTTCACAATTTAAAGCATTTTTCTTTGATTGAAATTTGGGAGGTTGTCTTACAAAAATGGCTATAACTCCCTCATTTTGCACCCTACCGAAATGCAGAACCCTGCAAAATGTTTGGAAAAAATGTGGCTTTAACAACTATTTTTTTTCAAAAAAATGGAAGGATCTCTCTTTTTTGCTAGGCTAAGTTCGTCGGTGGTGCAATGGGTAATGTGCGCGCTTCTTGTACTTGAGATCCTGAGTTCGATCCCTGCTCTGACCGCCTTAAAATTTCTTTCGACGGCGATCACCTCGCATAGTGACGGCGCCACTATCGAGTATTTAGCCATGAAAATGCTTCTCGAAAATACCGTTCGGAACCGGTGTAAAACTGTGGGTCCCAATCACTGAGCATAAAACTAAAAAGCGCACAGCTCACTGGTTGTGAGACGCTCTCCCCGATCCCTTCATGGGATGTAATGGGAAACCACTTTTTTTTTGAAGTTCTTCGAAAAACATGATTTTTGCAATAAAAAACAATTTAAATAAGCCAATTTTCTTGTGAACTTTCCTGGAAAATTTCAAAAGTTAAGCTTTTACCGTTTGCGAGTTATTTGAAAATAAAAAAAGATACTGATTTCTTTGAAAGCTTATAAGGGTTTTCAATAAGAGCGCTACAAAAGTTTTTTTTAAATAAAACAAAACCGGTTTTAGATGCCAATGAAATTCTTTATTCCTGTGAAAGTACGTTCGGTTATGTATGGAACTCGATTTCTTTTGCATGGCCACCACGGGCACGCTTGCAGAAGTCCAGACGCTGAACCCAATTTTCGACGGTTTTCAAGCATAAATCGGCCGATACTGCTGCAATTTCACGTTCGATATTCGTACGAAGTTCATCAATCGTCGCTGGCTTGTTGGCATAGACCATAGACTTGACGTAGCCCCACAGGAAATAATCTAACGGCGTCAAATCCCACGACCCAGGCGGCCAATCGACTGGGCCATTTCGTGAGATAACACGTTCACCAAACTTGGTTTCCAATAAATCGATTGTGGCATTCGCTGTGTGACTTGTGGCGCCGACCTGTTGGAACCACATGTCCAAGTCCATACTATCCAATTGGGGCCAAAAATATTCGGTTATCATTGAACGGTAGCGATTCGCATTCACAGTAATGTGCCGGTTTTGATCATCACGGAAGAAGTACGGCCCAATGACGCCGCCGGCCCATAAACCGCACCAAACCGTAATTTTTTCGGGATGCAATGATGACTCATGGATTACGTGTGGATTGCTGTCTGACCAATAATGCATATTTTGCATATTGACAAAGCCATTCAGCCAGAAATGAGCCTCATCGCTGATTGTTGAGGCCTCTTAAAGTTGGCCTCTTAAAGTTGAGGCCACTGACTCCAAATTTCGGTAGTAAATTTAAATAATTTCGACTCGTTGTTGGCTCGTATATCTTCCCATGATGAAATGGCAAACCTTACTGAAGAGAAATGTCAAAAGAGCGGGAAAAAATATGGCGTCGTTTGTTGTCCCTATCGATTTTCTTTTGTAGCGTCTCTGTTAAAAAACCCTTAAAACCCACAAAAAGCTCAAAATATCTGCAAATTTGGGGTTGAGCTTTTCTTGGACTAGGCTTACTTTCCACCAAATTTCATCAAAATTAATATTTCGTGTTCCTATATTTGTCTCTAAATTTGAATTGTTTTTAAAAAATATTGTGTGCATGACCCGGGCTCCTGCATTTCACCTCAAACTTTCAAAATTTAACTGTTTACGAACTGTTGCCCAAAACGCCAGCCTGTAACCATGACGTCACGCTGAATTCCCCTTAATTCTTTTTAAATTCTAATTTTTATTCACAAACAAAATAACAACTGTAATTCAAAATGCAACAAGTAAAATTTTACAAATCCATTCACTAGTTGAATTTAAATATACAAAAAATCAACTGATATTTGAAAAATATCAATAACTGTTTAATATAAAATAATTACAACTTTAGGCCAGCAATTGAAATTCAAAACTTATTATTTTAATTTCGGAGAACAGCGTAACTAATCTCGAAAAATATTTAATAATACTCAAATAATTTTAGTTGAAATTTTAATTTTTTTCAAATAGAAATTAATAAAAATTATTGTGAATTAATCAAATACTTTTAAATAGAAATTCAGATGACTCAGAGAACATAAATTGAAACTTAACAGTCATTAAATGAAAATCATTAAATGATAACAAATGCATTTTACAATACTCCAATTAAAATTCAAAATACATCAACTTAAAAAACAAGAGAAATGCATACATTTTTTAAAAATTATTAATCTATTGGTAGCGGCCATCATTGGCATTTACGAATAAAACACAACATCGTTCAAAAAACTTCCAAGACTTCCTTTACGATATACCCAATTTTTCAGTACATATTCGATTGTTTGGGCCTCTATCTCGTGAACGACAGCGTCGATTTTGCGTTTTAAGGCCTCAATGGACTCGGGAACATTTGCGTAACACATATATTTCACAGCGCCCTAGCAATAACAGTCTAACTGGGTCAAATCGCATCAGCGAGGCAGGCAATGGACTTCCAAGTTTCTCCTGATTATGAAGTTTTCGAATACAGTGCTTTTGCGCACGATTGTAATAAGTCAATTACACTGACCAAGATTAGCTCATTCCGTGGGTTAACGGAGTTAACTTTTAATTTGATCTGTAAGAACGAAAGTTTAATTTTTAACCTCATTTTAAACTGGTGTACATATTGATGCAACACTGTTAGTTACAAAAAAAAAATGCAACCATAATAAAAACATACACAAACAACCAACTGTTAAGAGACGGAAGCCGATCGAAAATTTTCCGACGCGTCGCCGCCACCGACAATTTTTTAAAGCTCTCGCCGCCGCCGATATAATTGTCTCTTATTGATTTAAAATGTCAGCCGACTTGATCGACTGGCCCTATTTGACCGACTGATCTTATTTTAAATGTTCAGTTATTTCAAAAACATCCCAATCTGGCAAAACCAAGAGTCGCCAATTTAATTTTTCTGTTGTGCCGCCGTCTTCGATAATTTTATCTCGGCACGGAGTTGCTCTAAAGTGGTCTAAGCACAAAGTTGCCACCTGAAATATCAATTTAATCTCAAATTGGATGGTGTAAACGGTAAAAGAACAAGCTTGTCGCTAACGTGGCCGTTATAAATTGCAGTGTAAATGCGACTAACGTAGGCTGTGTGACACGTAGCGACGTCCTGTTGAAGTATACGTCCTCCATGTCATCGTCCTCAATTTTTGGGAAGAAAAAATCGCTCAATATGGCACGGTAATGCTCGCCATTGAAGGAAACGGTGGCTCGTTGCTCATTTTCGACGAAAAATGGGTTTATGATGCCAAAAACCGCTCCAACCGCTGATTGCACTCTATTTCTATTCTATCGAGTTTATTTAATATTTAATTTCGTAAATTTCCAACCTTTACCGAACAATCTGAGCAGGAGTTAATCATCCTCTCGAAAGATGTTATAAATTGCGCCCTACGTCAATCACATTTGACATTTGTGAACTAGACAAGCAATGTAGCCCTATACTCCGCAAGAGCGTGGAATAATTGTGTCGATTTTTTTGGACCAATAATCGGTCGACATCGATTTCCTAATCGTTTCGCGCCAACTGAGCACACAATCCGGCGCTTAGCTGCTCGACTTTGAAATAAACGAGACTTTGCAAGGCGTGGCCGATACTTTTCATTTAACGTTGTTAAAAGAGCCCTCTATATCCAGGAAGGCTGCAATTGTATTTTATTTATAGAAGATACCTCTTTCAGCCGTGCTAACCACTTCGTGCAGCACTGTCTCCGTCGACTTTCCTTTCATATGGGCATGCTGGCTGTTCGTTAAACCGCTATTAGTAACTAGCGATCTAACATGTTCATCCAAAATTCTCTCTAGAGTCTTGAGTACAAATGATGAGAGGCTTATTGGTCCCAAATCCTTCACATAATCATGGTCGCTCTTCCCTGCCTTGGGAATGAATATAACTTTCACATTGCTCTAAATTTCTGGGATGTGATTTAATCGTAAACCGGCCATGAAAAATGACCTGAGCGAAGGCGAAACTACCCTTATTACAGTCTGTAACTTAATCGGAAGCATTCCCTGAGGGCCAGGCGATTTGTATGGCGAAAAACTTCTTAAGGCCCACACAATTTTGTCAATATTGATCATTAGCGTTTATCAGAAGCACATTAGATGTCACAATATACCATCTAGAGGTTACCACAACGACGGTAGAGGTATCAGAACAGCATTACATTTTGTCGCAATCACATTCGAGGTTGACACAACCACATTAGAGGTTATATTATTAGAGATTCAAACGAATGGGTCAAACGACTGACAGACAACTAAATTCAGTCGTAACAACCTAAATTCGTTTGCCGCAACTGCTGTTTGCCGGCAACAACCGAACTTATGGTTGCTACAACCACTTTCAAACAATTAGTTATTTGTGTGCTGTTGCAAAGTGTACCTGATTAAATAACATTTCCCCAGATTTAGTTAAATTTCCTAACTACAAATGGACTACAATAGAGCAGATATTGGTACCACAAAACATTGTGTTACTGCTAAGTTTGGCTTATAAAGCCAGATGCTGCTGATGATGATGCTTCACCAACAATTGCCCATCAAATGTGAGTTCGAATAATACGTCCGACTGTTTCAAATTTTATTCACTAACTGAAGAACTGATCTGTTAGCTTAAAATGGAATTATAACTTTCTAAATTTAAGGAAGTTTCAATTCAAATTTAGGATATCTTTTTTTCATAATAAGTGTTTTTTTTACCACCTAAAGTTTATTCTAGCTTAATTTGTACGGGGCAGCTAAGTGATATTAAGCGTCATTTCAATTTCCCACTTAAATTCCGACTTAAGCAATCACAATGTTGCCACATGTTCAAATTCAAGAAATGTCAACAGAAAGTTATCTTAGACAAATTTTGTTAACATTTCTTGTGAATGAAAATGTTATCAAGAAGGAGAGACTTAAAAATAGAAATTTGCAGAATGGTTTACACATGGTCAGTTCATACAAATTATTTAATTTTTTATATCTCTAACTTTGAAAGATAGATGTTTATTTTCAACTGAAAACAAAATTGAAGTTAAATTGTTCACAACAACGCTCATTAAATGTTATACATATTGATCATGGTAGAATTATCTATCAGGTATAGTCGTTTAAACAGGTGATTAAATTTTTTCCATGACAATTTTTCGTTTCATTTGTTAAACTCATATGTATTTTGTTGGAACGAAGTTCCTTTATCGTAAACGAAAAAGACATTAAACAACTTTTGTTTTAACACTATTATGCTACAATCCACTATTATAAACTACTGTGTTTACTTTTGATTTGGTTTGTGTCTAGACTAACGGCTTGGATCACAGAGAAAGAAATTAACTAGATGTCTCACATATGCTCGGAAATTTCTTGTTTAATGGGAAGTTTTCTAGGTGGAGCCTTTAACCAATATTTAGTATATATTGTGATTTTGAACCCAATAAAAAGTAAATTTAAGAAAGCCAAAGTGAAAGAAGTTTAAAAAAGAACATTTTCTTAAATAAGTTCCTTTTCTTAAAAAAAGCTAATTTTCACCAAAAAAAATACCTATTCATATTCTTAAGCAAAGCACCTTTTCTTAAAAAATTACCTCATCTTAAAGAAGTACCTTTACTTAAAAAAACTAAATTTTCTTACAAAAACTACCTTTACTTAAAGATATTTTTTTTTTAAATAAGTATATTTTTTTAAAAAAGTAAAATTTCGAACAACATATTGCTTTTTCTTAAAAAACTGAATTTTCTTTAAAGATTACCTTTTTTGTAAAACAAAATTACTTTTCTTGAGATAAGTACCTGCTCTTAAAAATGTACCTATTCTTGAAAAAAAAAAACAATTCTAAAAAAATCCCATATTTTAAAAAAAATAACTTTTCTTCAATTTTCTTACAAAAATTCCTTTTCTTAAAAGTAACTTTACTTAAAAAAAAATAAATAATACCTTTCCTTTTCTTTTCTTGAGATAAGTAGCCATTCTGAAAATAAGTACATTTTCTTCAAAAAATAACCTTTTCCTAAAAAGAGTACCACTTAAAAAGTACCTGGTCTTACAAAAAAGTACTTCTTTGAAAAAAAAATTCATAGTCTTATGGTTTTTTCTTATAGAAAGTATTTCTTCTTAAAAATAGTACATTTTCTTTAAAAAAAACATTAGCTTTTGCTGCCTACAACATCTGCTGCAACCATGTATTTGTTGGAACTGACTGCAAACGTGTTGCCGTATCGCATTTGTTCACCCATTACAACAAATGTTGACAAAAAGACAAAAACGCCGCAATTTGGCAACCCTAGTGGAAGAGAACCAAAAAAGTCGATGCGATTCACTCAAACGCATTCCTTTCCCGCGTCATAACTTGATAATTTCATACTTTTTACATACTTTATGAAATTTTATTTAAATATGGGTGGAATTTCTATAAGTAGATGGAATAACATCATCAGAAAACTGCTCGTGTATTGAAATGTTCCACGAAGAGACTAAGAGAGCGAGCAGAGAAACGACACGCTTCCCTCGTTTTCTTTGTTTGCGTTCCACTCCATGAGTACATTTTCTTCTCTATACAATAGTTGCTTTATGGCAAAGATGATCTAGATGATAGAAATTCACTCATTTCTCTCACGCGTTATATCTTGATTATTTCATACTTTCTGCATAGTTTATGTAATTTTACTTCAACATGGTTGAAATTTGTATAGTTATATGCAATAACACTATCAAAATGTTGCTCGTGTATTGAAATATTCAATGAAGAGAGTAAGAGCGAGAACAGAGAATGACTACGGTTTCACTCGTTGTGTTTGTTTGCATTTGAGTGAAGAGAAATTTTGACTGTCTACTTGTACATCGTTTTTGTATTAAGTGTGGATCGATTTTTGTTTGGAGAGTCATAAGTGGCAATAGCTTACCGGAATAAAATAGCAGCCCTAATATGTCGTGGTGTTTGAAAAAGGTTCGGTGTGTAATATAGACAAGTGAAATCCAGCGCTCAAAGTTTGAGTGCAATTTCTCGTTGTTATCGTTACAGAACGTATAAAAGTAATTAAAATTTAAAAAATATTTAAATGTTCCAAATCAAACAATAGAACTGTTCTTTGCGGCAGAGCCTACACAATGGCATCATGTATTTTCAATGACGATCTACAACACAATTTAAAGAGTTAACTCAATACTCTCTTCCATTTGTAGCGCATTCATTTCTTGAAAGGTCAATTGCGTTTCATTCATAAACAAATACAAATTGTTGCCTATAATTTATACGCCTCTTCTCCAATTCTGCGTATATTTTCCGGTGAAAAAAGCAAAGCATTTCCTTGTACAATCTCAAGTGTAGTGGATCATAATCATATGTGGGAATAAAATCTGTTAACATTTTGAAATTATTATTTGCTGCAAGAATTGAGAATAAAACCTACTAGTGTGTGTACTATGATTATTGACTGTATAAGATGTTTCATGATAATAGATAAATTCATCTTTTAATTCATATGTCGTTTTTCTTATTTCGCATTATTTGTTTCTTCTGATATTTTCAATTCTTAATCATAACATTTTAAATTGTATTTTCATTTGCTCGTCTCTGCATGTAATTTATTAGTTTATGTCATGTTTCTGTTATCTTGTCTTGTTTTATTTTGTTTTGTCTACATCTTGTTGTTGCGAATTTTCATTGGCATTCAGTTGTATGGGCGATGCCCTATAAATTCAATCAATTCAAATTAATTACATTTAGACTCTATTTCAGTTTATATTTGTACTCTCTAGATACACATGCATACGTACAAATGTACATCTTTTGATTCTATGAATTCTCCTCATGCCTTCATTACAATCAACAATATGAATCCCATGAATGAATATTCATATGCTATGGGTTCTAATTTGTAGCCGTCACTTGTGTTCAACGCAGAGTTTGATCGATTTATTAGTTTAAATTTGAAAAGAACAACAAAGGCGCTAATACGGGGGTAACTGATTAATACATCATCATTAATTAGTCTCAAAATTTTGTTGTATTACAAAGTTCACGAATTGAAAATAACAGATTTGAAACTGAATAAATCAAATTGCGCTAATAAAACTAATGAGACGTCAGTATTCATTTAAACGATTTAATAAAATTTGGTTTAAAAAATTTTAGGGGGATTGAACCGCTATGTGATAATTGGATTTTGGAATTTAAATATTTTTGGCGTTAACATTATCTCTAGGCTGGGTCACGAGTTCCCAAACTCGTACAATTAAAGTGCCCATTCATACTACCCACATTCATAATCACCATATCGAATATTAAAATTATATACTGGGCACCCTATTTGAACTAGTATATAAGTATAGTTTATGAACTAAGCCCGAGCGATTTTGTTGTCTATCCATGCACCGGCCTATTGTCATCTGCTAACTCTGATACACCATATTTGAAGAGATCCTCTACATCCCCACAGAATCCAAGTCTAGAAGCCTGTCTGCCTAGCATACAGTGTCCAGTGACTACAGCGACTAGCATGGAGATATCTTGTTTAGGAATAGATATCACATTTAGCGTACGATGGATGTCTTTACTTGACCATACTTACCTGGTGATCCCGACATTTCTATCATTCGCATGTCTGAGAGCTCCGGTTTTAAACATGTGCATGCATCCAGAAACGGGCATGTGTCCATATCCAGTGGAACACGTGTAGGGTACTTCCTGATATTGCCAGCTCATCTGCTCTATGGTTCCCTGAAATGTTCCTGTGCCCCGGCACCCATTTAAGGTGAATATCGAAGTCCTTGGCCATCTCATTTAGAGATGCGTGGCAGTTGTGGACAGTTCTTGAAGTCAGGAATAAAGATTCCAGAGATTTTATAGCAGCCTGACTGTCAGAGTAGATGTTGATACACTAGGTGGGATGAGGATTCACTAGGTGGGATGACGACGCAACTTCTCCGATTGTCATGATTTCTGTCTAAACTACACTACAATGGTCTGGTAGCCTTTATGCAAGGTCTAGACCGAGCTCTTTAGAATAGGTTACAAACCCCACCTTACCATATAGTTTGGAACCATCAGTGTAGAAGCCTAAATACCTACAATAACCTGGTATGCGTTCTCTTCCAGTCCTGACTGTCCGAAATATGAGTGGAGAAGGTTCTCTCAAGGGTTGAAGTGTAGTAGTCTTTTGTGTGGATAGCAGATCCCTCAAAATTGATCTATGGTCATATGGGCTAGTGGTCTATTTCAAGGAATGTCCTAGGCGGATGACCGGATTAACAGCCATTTGCCTTCCCAGCAAATCTAGTGCTAACAGATGTAGGGAAACCCCCAAACAGTTTGTGCGAAGGGCACCTGCCAGAGACGCCATTGCCATTCTCTGGACTTGTGTCAACAGACTTAAATAAATTGATTTTTCCTGTACTGGCCACCAAACAACAATTCCGTACAGCAATATCGGGCGGACAACACCTGTATATTGGTTGGTTGGTTTTCGTGGTTGCTAAAGATACTATTTAGCATCAATTCGTGTCTTGAGACACCGTTTTGCATACCACATCACTCCGGAAAGTCCAAAGTACCGTGTCTATATACAGTCTGTTACTCGGAGATACCTCATTAGATCCCCTACATCTATCTCGTGTATCTCAATGAGGTAATGCAGGACGGGATTTACTATATATATCCAGTAAATTATTTTCGGGGATAGATCCCATTGTCCTTCGATCGCCCTTTTACACGAATATAGGGCCATTGTGGCGCTTCTGATCCTATCCATAGAGTTTGTCTTGTAATTAAGTTTTCTGTCGAGAATCACACCTAGATATCCTGAAATATCCTTTAGACAAATTTCTCTACCACATAGAGACAAGGGATGAATACACAGAACATTCTACCTCCTAGAAAAGGGGGCGTGCTCGGTTTTCTCTAAATTTACACACAGTCCATTCACCACCGACAAAAGCTTCTGCTCTGAGTTCAAAACAAATTTTTTTCTCCCGCGGTCGGTCCAACTTCTTGTGATATAGACCTTTAAAGCTTGAGTATATAATAATCGTTCGTATCTCCGTTATTTATAATCCCATCTGGTTGAAATGGGTATTATTACAAAGGTCTTTATAAGCTCTATAAATCAGTAAATAAACATATTTACTTTTATTAACCCATTGGGGAGCTAATTTTAAAAAAGTTTTATAACCTCCCTTTTCTGGTAAAATTTTTTTTTCGGGTTCTGATAATAGACAAAACCTTTGCCTTTTTTAAAGGTATATTACTCACCAATATCCCTTCAATGACCGGAGATATTTACATTAAAAACATAAAACATTTCGCGCTTTTTCAACCATTCTAACACAAAAGCAAGTTCTTTCTTCTTTCTGCTCCATTTCAATAGCACAAAGTAACAAAAGTCTTTCCTCCATTAAATTATGACCTCTTGTCGTTTTGGTACAAAATATATTATTAATTTTTCCCGATTACAGTTTTATTGTTTACTTGTAGAATTTATAAAATGTTTTTGTATCAACTTTCCGGCAAATAAAACAGCTGTCACGCGCTGTTACCTCCTCTTTGGCAGGTAACAGTTTTTGTTACTTTTGTCACCAAAAAATTGTGTCAGATTACCGATTTGTGACAATTGTCACATTGCTGTCAAATAGTAACCGTGGTGACTTTTGTAACCCTGCCAGAATAGGGCTGTTAAAGTCTTGTGTTCTAGGGACGAAGTATGCACCTTCTTGTAAGTATGTCATATGTAGATTAAATTTATGATCACCTAGTCAACACAAAATGCTGATAGAGCCGCTTTTATCGATCCTGGCAAAACGTTGTTAAACGCACCCTTTATATCGGCAAATGTGACAAGAGTTTATTCCTTTATATTGACTCTATAGATAGATTTCGTCATGAAGCTCACTCGCGCGTGCAGAGCGGTTTCCATAGATTTGCCCTTGTTGTAAGAGTGCTGGCATATAGTCGACTGAGAGGTACCTACGACCTTTTGGAGGTATGAGTTAATCATCCTCACCGATGTCTTCAGAAGGAAAGATGTGAGACTGATTTGTCTAAAGCCCTTTGGATTACTTAGTGATGATTTTCCCGCTTTCAGAATGAATAGAACCTTGGATTCTCTCCATCTAACTGGAATATGGCTAAATTCAAGGTGGTATTCATTCCGAAAGCGGGTAATCATCGCATATTAGTCCAACGGACTATAGACCCATCAAGTCTGTCATCGTTCCTTCTGAAGACATTGGTGAGTGTGATTGACTAATATAGATACTTTTCACATGATGTGTCAAAAAACCGACATTTTTCAAAACCCGGTTTTCGGTTTGTTCGAAAAATCAGATTTTCATGAAACCGGTTAACGGTTTTCAATTTTGCCAAAAACCGGTGGAACCAGTTTTTTTCGGCTTTTTGATTTAAATTAAATTGCACATGTACCCTTTCAATACATTTGTTTAGCAACCATTTCATACACATATTCGTGTTTAAAACTCCAAATTTTAATTTTTAATTTTAATTTTTATTTTTAAACTACAATTTAAATCATATTACAATTCGGAATGTGAGTTTAATATAAAATTTAAAAGTTTTATTCAAATTCAAATAATACTGATTTAAATTCCAAATACCAAATTTGAAGAGATTTTCATGTATGAAAATCTTATTAAGTTCAAAACATTTAATATAAAATAATTTATGGAAAACTTTATATATTATAAAATAATTTACATTATGAAATTAAAAAAAAAAATATAATCATTTTGGAATTTGAACAAAAAAAAATTGTTTGGAAATGAAATTTAAATCTTATTGAAGCATAAAATCATATTTGCAAATAGAAATCATATTTCTTAATCCAAAATTTCAGTAAAATTCGACAATCATATAATTTATTAGTAATTTTTTAAGGATATTAATACAAATCGGATAAAACCGGTTAAGCGACATCAAATTACCGATTTTCGGTTTGTTCGAAAATTACCGGTTTCACCGGTTTTTTGTTTTCGGTTTGGGACACTTTGTGCAGCTCGTTTACAGTTGCAGTAACAAGGGGGCCAAAACATGTAGTCCACTCTGTAACTCCACTTGTGCTAGGCCGTCAGGGCCAGGTGATTTGTAGGGCTTACAACTTCCTATTGTCCAGTGTAGTTCGGCACCTCAACTAGCATTATTATCGAAAGTGAGCTAACACACAGATTCATGACCGCCTTTAAACTATTTCATTAACTGAAAGGGTTTCAGCCTTGTGACGGATATTTTAACTTTTCGTTGTTTCGTTGCAGCTATGACAAAATTGTTGGATGTACGAAACTTTTTATTGTAGCCACGTACACACTCACTAACTAACAAAACGTCTTTCATGCAGTGTAGTCGACGGCCATCCTTGGCATGACTTCGAATCATTCCAGACATGTTAATATTATTCAAAACTTTGTTGCTATAAATATTTCATCGCGTCTTATCACTTGCGGAGACAAAAATATCATACTCCGTCTCCTTGCCCACAGGCATTTTAACAACTTTATATGTATTTATATCTTCAAAACCCGGCAAACACGCAATTACCAACGATTATCGTCAAATTATCCAAAAATTGGACGCGAAAGTGACATCAAAGTTAATTTCCGAGTGTACACATTTTTCATACTCATACGACTCCGTCTGCCTGACATTTCATTTGCATTTTTAAGTGCTAATGGCGTAAGTGAACTATTTAATCATCAGACAAAAACACAGCAAAGTCTAAAACAAGGAGTTTTATATTACATCAAAATTGCCGTCTAGTTTAAATTGAAAATATCATAGGATTTAATTACGTTATAAATCCTATAAAATGGCTGCGTCCCTATAAAAATAGCAAAATTTAACTTTGAAAATTCGAGGCTGACAGCAGCGGGATAAAACGCGTAAAAGGCAACAGAGCGACTAAGAATCGAATGAAAATGAAAATGAAACTACAAAACTGCAACTGTTGTCTATAAATTAGGTATGAATTCTTCGTCTTTCTCTCCCTCTCTCTCTCTCTGTCTTTCTATTACAATCAAAATGCAATGAAACGGAAATGCTAAATGCGCAAACATATATTATATCCACGATTTGGTTGGATAGACAGACAGACAAATGCAGTGGCGAACGAACGCGCACCGTCATCAAACAGATACGTAGCGCATTACAAAGTCATAGATACCCCCCACACAAATGACTCTATAGTCGCGAGAAGATTTGTTCATGTCATTAGTGGCAAAATATGTGATTCTGTGAGGGTTTTCATATAGAAAACAGATACGTTTATTTGGTTGAGGTCAAATGTACTAATTTATTATAAATATCATGCACGCATTTACGTACACACTGAAAAATCTATCATTCTTGGTTGTTTGGATGCAAATATATCGTGTTTGTAGCTTGTCGCAAATATAGTATACTTGTGTCCAAATATATTGTGTTTGCTATTCGCTATTACATGTTGGATTAATAGGTTACAATATATGTTTCTATGATCCTAATGTAGCTTTGTTTGTTGAAAACTGCTGAAAACAAAATCGTAATGGACAAGAAAGTAACAAAACATTTCAGATCAGATCTACAATTCATGAAAACAAAGCTTGCAAACATGTATATGGTTCCCGTAATATGTTGCTGGAGCCGTTTTTTCACTGTGTATGATAAATAAATCTTGGATCTCCTATCAAGTATTGTGTTCTACTTGGATTTAACTAAGTCTTGCAAAAGATTCCGTCCAAATATACCAAAATTATTCCCAAATTTGGATCAACCATTCGAAGTGGGAATTTTTAAGTCGGCCCACCTCATTGAAATTTCATACAAAATATTCTCAACCTTCGAACAGAACTGAAATTAAAGCTTCTATAACGATAATGAATTTTTCGGAAAATGTAAAGGGTGACCAGACCAGCGCTGAAAATCTGTTTTGTTGTTGATTAGATGCAAATATAACGCTTGTCGCAAAGATAGTATACTTGTGTCCAAACACCTTATATGTTGGAAACACAATGATTAAGAGGTAATTGTATATGGTTTTCTGACCCAAATATGGACTTGTTGGGTGAAAACTGCTGGAAAAAAAGCAAAGAAACAAAAAAGGTGCAGATCTCAAATTCATGGAAACTTCCAAAACATATATGTATGTACATGGTTCCTGCAATATGTTGCTGGGCCGTATTTTTCAGCGTGTAGTAATGATACTTTTACCAATTGTTATATTCCAGATGCTGTCGAAGAAACCAAACAAATCCTGGTGCCCAAATATTCAGTAAGGTCTGTCATTTCATCGTGCATCGAATCACGCCTGTCGAAATTATTAACAATTGGTATCGAATTTCCTTCTCATATCTAAGTACACGCTGAAAAACTGTCTTTTTTTGTTTGGATTCAAATATATCGTGTGTTTGGGGCTTGTCGCAAATATAGTATACTTGTGTCCAAATGCATTGTGTTTGCTACTCAATATTACATGTTTGATACACAATGATTAATATGTTATGATGTATATATTTGTGTTGCAAATACAGCATTGTTTGTAATACAACCACAGTTCTGTTTGATCCACTGTTTACTTCAAAGACAGATTGTCCTAAGTCTGAGTTAATGTTATTGGCAGTGTATAACTGAATTTTTGCACTATTCTTTCAGCCAGTGATTCATAAACATTCCTAATGTTATCATTTGTTTCATTTAATGTTTTCATTTAAATATAAGTAAATTTATGTGGCCGTCGATGGTGTAATTTTTAGTGTGCGCGTCTCTTCGATCCATCCATCGATCCATGCTCTGACCACCTAAAATTTTCTTCGGCGGTGGGTTCCTCACATACCCAGCAAAAAAAGAGTATACCAAGAAGTAGAACAACTCCTTGGTAAGATGTAGTGCTAATTTAGGTGCAGAAGTAAATCGTTTAATATTGCGTTGTCCAATGCAGCACTACTTCTTGTTTGACTGTTTGGAAGTGCAGTTTATGCTAAAATTGTTATGCTATATTTCGTCCGCAAACGAGCAACCAAAACTATTATTTCAACAATTTGTAAATTTCTTGTCATTTGAAACTTGGCAACAAGTGATATACTATTAAAAAGTTCTGACTTTAAGCAACAACTTTAGGGTTTAACTAATTATTTTATTAATTGTCCTTTTATTAGTACTCCAAAAGCTTCTGTCAACAGGTGAAAAAGAAAGAAAATGAAAATCAATTTGAAAGAAAGTAAATACAAATTAAATACAAGTAATATATTTAGGCATCCTTGTACTTGTCCACTATCCCTTTAGCTCTTTAATAAATTTGCATCATAATAGTCATAATGGATGTGATGCAAATGTAGATTTTTCGGAGTTGTTATTGATCAGCGTCAAAATTGCTTTAAATATGCACATAGTGTTGCAGAAGATTTACAAAAATAATAACATCTACTAGAACTACTTCATTTTATTTTTGCTGGGTAGTGATGGCGACACTATCGAGTATTTAGAAATGAAAAAGCTTCTTAAAATACCGTTCGGAATCGATGTAAAAACTGTAGATCCCAATCGGTGAGTATAAAACTAGAAAGCGCACAGCTCACTGGTTGCGAGAAGCTCTCCCCAATTCCTTCATGGAATGAAATGGCAAACCATCTATCTTGAGATCCTTGGCTAGATAAATAGATATACGGTTTACCGGAAATCATGAGGATGCATTTCGCACAACTCCTTTTTAAAGACTAAACCCCGTTTAATCGGGTTTTCAAGCATCAAAGTTCTATAAATGCATAGAAAGTAAATAGTGTCACTCTTCATGTAATGGATCTCAATCATCACGTCGTAGCGGCTTCTTCTCCCTCGAAAACTTGCGTTGCGTTCAATCGCACGTGTTTCGGGTTTTGACTTTCAAAATTCACTCAAAATTGTCTCCGGCCATTATATTATATTTACGACACATTTTACTTTTTATTTTTGTGTACATTTTCATCCATTATATTTTATTACATGGTGTGAAAATATGTCAACAATTTTTGACAGAACAACAAATTTTAGTTGCTTTTGTTTTGGATCAATAAGAAACCAATGAAATTGCCTCCCCACTCAAAAAGGGACTTTGTGGACTTTTGCAAAACATTTATTTGCACTCTCCGGTATTACGCCACGATAAAACAAGAACCGTTGCACCAGCGCACAGTGGACATGCAACATATTAAGTTGGCATGAATTAAGAGCGCTATGCCATTGAGTACGACCAGATACACAGTTGTTGTACTCGCGTATTTAACACATTAACACACGCAAGACAAGAAAAACCAATTAAATTAACTCAAGTGTAGTTCCTCACAAGAATGTCATCAGATAAAAATGCCCCACATGTTTGCACAACATTGTCGTTGTACATATGTCTGAATATACAGGTAACACTCAAAAAACGTGGTGTCCAATACTGTACTCAAGTCATTACGATAAAATTCTGCATTGCTAAAAAAGGAGAGTGCTATAACTTTAATTTTTATTATATTCTGTAAAATGTTTTGTCTTTGCCATTTTTAGAACTTCAATTGTATCCTTCGAGTTTCCCCTGTACCCCCAAATAACACCAAAACCCTTAAGTTCAGCCTAAGGAATTGTTGTATTTAACCATCAACACTAGTAATGCAACATTTAACTTCAAACTTTAAATGATGATAATTTATGGTTGCAAAAAAACTAAAAAAAAGAACTGTCAGTACGAGAGCAGCAAAAGGAGAAGAACAAGCATGAAAAGGCATGAAGATTCATGTAAGCGATAGTCGGATTTCTCTATGCACAGTAGTGTTAAAGGGATTTCCGTAGCGTGATGGTATTCAACAACTTTGAAATATCATACTATGTAGATTATAAGGCCAGTATTCATAATACATATGATCAACATTTGCTCACAAAAATGTTCTAACTTGGCGTTTACTCGAGACAGTTGGGCAAACAATGGCAATACATTCACACTTGTTTACTAATACACTCGCAATTCTCTCACTGCTGTCCTAACTGTCGCTGACTTTTCGAAGACAGTAAATTCGACAACTAATACATATTCTCAATTGTCTTGTCTAGTGTATACGCAGGGTGATATAGCTGTCATAGGTATTATGAATATGGCCCTAAGTGTTTGGTTTTAAAATTCCGGATGGAGTCTTTCAAATTACAATTTGGGTATTTTCACGAAATGTACTTTGCTTTATGTCATGTGATGGAGCCTATAAGCGGTAATTTTTTGCACGTTTCCAAGATTTGTTGCTTCCTCGAAATGCCATTTAATACAACAAACTCAGTCTCTACTCTACAACCAGTATCCCACTTAGACAATAAACATATAAATGTTGGTACTTCTTCCATGGGGAAGTTGATGATAAAATGCGGCATTAACAAATTTCCCCATGGGATTGAAAACTACTGCACGCTGAAACATCAGTATTTTTATTCTTGTAGTTTGTCGCCAAACACATTATGTTTGGTATTCAATATTAAATGTTTGAGACACAATGATAATATAATAATAACGACAATCAATTATAATACAAGTTAACACATTGTCCAACTCGTTGGCCTTATCGTTCCTATCAATTACACCCATATCAACTCAGTTTTTTTGAGACACATAAAGAACATAATATAGGCTGGTGATAGGAAAAGTTTACGTCATTGTATTTGAATGAAATAAAAATTATATTGGAATTGACGACCGGGTAGAACGGTATTGCAATCTTGCCTTTTAATTGGAATTGACCAAGCTGAAATTGGAGGTGATGAACTCGTCTGCAAATTAAACCTTTGCATTTAATACAAAGGACCCACTGGGCGACTCCCAACTTTACTTTTTTCGCCCTCCCTTGAGGAAAGCGTTAACTTACATGTTGTTCTTACCCAAATATGTGACTTTATTTGTTGAAAATTTCGGAAAACAGAAACGTGACAGACAACATAGAGACAAAATGGAAGCATATCTTCAATTCACGAAAACAATATACACGGTTCCTGCAATATGTTGCTGGGGATATTTGTTCAGCGTGTAGGCATAGCACAAACTACATTTTGGTTTAAATATGGGATACAAATTTCCAACCTAACGGTCCCTAGGACCTGATTTGCGTGACATGACATGTTGTAGCCTGGAATATCCTGACCAACTTCGCCGAAGAAGGTTTGCAAAAAAAACAAACCAGTTGTAAGTTATAGATATTCAAACCTCGTTATAACCGCAATCTACTCAGGAAAAAAAGATGACCTTAAAGTTTAAAAAAATGGTACGTGCTCAATTAAATTTGTCATTGCTATACTAAAAAATTAATCAAATATTGAAATGAAAATTCTCATGTGCAAGAGCCGCGCTCAGTCTTACTATTGCACCACCTAAGACCACCGAAAATATATTTTATTTAAAAAGCCACGAGTTGTCAAGCTGCCTTGTACTAAACCGTTACAAAAACTATAAATTCTTTTATTTTACTTGTTTCAACATCTTAATAAATGGATCCGATAGTACTAAAGCAATTGAGATATAATAAATAAAAATAAATGGTTTCCCGTTACATCCCATGAAGGGATTAGGGAGAGATTCTCAAAACCAGTGAGCTGTGTCCGTTCTAGTTTTACACTCACTGATTGGGACCTACAGTTTTACACCGGTTCCGAACGGTACTTTTATAAGCTTTTTCACGGCTAAATACTGAATAGTGTCGCCGTCGAAAGAAATTTTAAGTTGGTAAGAACAGGGATCGAACCCACGTTCTCATGCACAACAGCCGCGCACACTACCATTTCACCACCGACGGCAGCAATTGAAATATTCTTTGCAAAATGCCATTACTAAACAACAAAGTTATAGCCATTCTATAATAAGGTGTCGGAAAATTCACGCAAGATATGAATTTCGGGCTGTGTATGCGGTAAAGTGTTGTTGTTGATGAAAAGAAAGCAGCCTGACAGCTGACAGTTCAGGGTTATTAAAAATTGAACTCTAAATGAAAGAAGGGTGCGTCTTCATGGTTTAGAAATATTTTAAAAATACTGAAACATTTTGAACAAAATCATCTTCAGCGATGTGACTCATTTTCACCTTGATGACTTCGTTAATTATCGTTGGTAGTTCGGCAAATAAACGAATAATTGTAGGGAAATAAATGCATCAACAAAGTGCCAATGTTTGGTGTGAATATTAGGCTGGAGCCATCATCAATTCTTTCGCAAATGCGGATGGTCGGACAATAACAATTAATGCGGATCTTTTGCGTAATGAAAATCACTCGACTCAATACTCTCCGTACAGCGATCAAATGTTGATGTGAACTCAAAACGTGAGAGTTAGGTAAACCAACAGACACTACATACGAAGTAATTGCAAACAATAACTCTAATCGAGTTTTTCGTGTCAGGTACAGCCACGATCTTTGCTACATGCATGTGCAATAATCTGTACTGTATACACGCAACCAAACCACACACGCTGGAAAAACGATATCGTTAACATATTCTCCCAAATACATTCTACAAGAACAATGTATATTTGGAACAAACCCCAAATAATCATATATGAAGTAAGTAACCAACCGTTGCATTGCATTGCAAGCATTTATGTGGAACCATGTAGGTTGTTTCATCCCAAAACATTCATGTACTTATGTGGACTCATTAGTCTGTTTCCTCCCAAACTTCCATATACTTACGCGGACGTATGTGCGTATTTTCTCGCAAACACGAGGTTACTCACCTGGA
This sequence comes from Phaonia tiefii, assembly GCA_963931995.1. NCBI lineage: Eukaryota > Metazoa > Arthropoda > Insecta > Diptera > Muscidae > Phaonia > Phaonia tiefii. The sequence continues at coordinate 248,510,716 of OZ008370.1, read as the reverse complement.
AGTATACGAGTGTTTCCTCCCAAACATAATAATATTTAGAAGTAATTTAAATCATCTGATTTTCTCATTAAAGGCTTCGACAGCCAAGGACTTCAGTTTGTTGCTTTTTCAGAATCTTTCGTCACAATCAGTACCTACATTAGTAGTACAAATAATCGCTGGAAAATTACGGCCTCAGCAACATATTGCAGGAACCACATACATATTTGCAACATGAATTGAAACTCAGCTTTTTATGTGTCTTTGGTTTCTTTACATTCACGAATATTTATGAATCACTGACTGAATGAATAATTATAATGGAAAAATACAGCTGAACACTGACAACAATATTAATTTAGGTTTAGAATAATCTGTATTTGTCCCGCTTTTAGTCCGTTGCTGTCGACAGAGCTTAAATTGTGCAACAAACACAGCTATATTTGTATCACAACCAATACTATATTTGGGCCACAAGCACATACATTATGACATATTAGGCAGTAATAACAAGCAATCAAGCAGCCAATTTAAACAGATTTCAGCGTTTTTTTGCAATTATACTAAGGATCGATTAATTAAAGGTCATTCAGACGCTATTTTATGACGACTATATTCTTATAGCTGCAACACATTAATGGGGATCGTGTTAAAAGTAAACTCTACGAGAGTTAGAAAACGGAGCAACGCCGTTTTTGGACACTCTACACAAAGAGTTTTCCTGCAAACACCTCCATCGCAATGAGAGCGTGCAGAAATTCTTGATCGAACATTCCGATGAATACATTTTTTTTATACTTTTTGTACACCACATAAATTGAGAGATCGTATAAAGAGTAAGCACTGCGAGAGTTAGACACCGAAGCAACGCCGTTTTTGGAAACTCGATACAAACAATTCACCTACTAACTGCAATCCATCACATAGAGATCGTGCATCATTTGCTGGACGAACACTCCGTTTTTTTTTTATCATTGTTGTACAACAAGTAAATTGAGATCGTGTCAAGAGTAAACACACGAGAGTTAGAAATGAGAACACTCGACAAAAAGATATTATTTTATAAAACACTCCATCACATAGGGAGCGTGCAGAATTTGCTGCTGGAACGCTCCGATGGATAGTTTTTTTTATACTTTTTGTGCAAGACATAAGTTGAGAAGGTGTCAAGAGAACACACTGCGAGAGTTACAAAATGAAACAATGCCATTTTTGGGCACTCGACACAAAGAGTTTACCTGTTAATAAACTCCATCACATAGAAAGCGTGCAGCATGTGCTGCTCGAACACTCCAATGATAGAGTTTTTGTGCAACAAGTAAATTGAGATCGTGTCAAGAGTAAACACTACGAGAGTTAGAAATGAGAACACTCGAGACAAAGAGATTATTTTATAAAATACTCCATCATATAGGGAGCGTACAGAATTTGCTGCTCGAACACTCCGATGGATAGAATTTTTTTATACTTTTTGTGCAAGACATAAGTTGAGAAGGTGTCAAGAGAACACACTGCGAGAGTTAGAAAATGAAACATTGCCATTTTTGGGCACACGACACAAAGAGTTTACCTGTTAATAAACTCCATCACATAGAAAGCGTGCAGCATGTGCTGCTCGAACACTCCAATGATAGAGTTTTTGTGCAACAAGTAAATTGAGATCGTGTCAAGAGTAAACACTACGAGAGTTAGAAATGAGAACACTCGACAGAAACAGATTTTTTTATAAAACACTCCATCACATAGGGAGCGTGCAGAATTTGCTGCTGGAACGATCCGATGGATAGAGTTTTTTATGCTTTTTGTGCAAGACATAAGTTGAGAAGGTGTCAAGAGAACACACTGCGAGAGTTAGAAAATGAAACAATGCCATTTTTGGGCACTCGACACAAAAAGTTTACCTGTTAATAAACTCCATCACATAGAAAGCGTGCAGCATGTGCTGCTCGAACACTCCAATGATAGAGTTTTTGTGCAACACATAAATTGAGATCGTGTCAAGAGTAAACACTACGAGAGTTAGAAATGAGAACACTCGACAAAAAGAGATTATTTTATAAAACACTCCATCACATAGGGAGGGTGCAGAATTTGCTGCTGGAACGCTCCGATGGATAGAGTTTTTTATACTTTTTGTGCAATACATAAGTTGAGAAGGTGTCAAGTGTAAACACTGCGAGAGTTAGAAAATCGAACAACGTCATTTTCGGGCACTCGACACAAAGAGTTTACCTGCTAACACACTCCATCACTACGAAAAAGCGTGCTCGAACTCTCCAATAAATAGAGTTTTTTTTTGTGAAATACATAAATTGGAATCGTGTCAAGAGTAAACACTTCAAGAATTAGAAAACGAAGTAACGTAGTTTTCGGGCATTCAACAATAGTGTAATAAAGGGGAAGCCATGTACAATTTGGAACTTGAACCCCCCGTTATTTCGAAGCACATGACCAATTTGTTATTTATGCAGTGGCAGATTATTATTTAAAGGTTAGAAAGTTTCGAAATGGTTCGATTTACACTTGAAGAAAATTGGGAAATATTAAAATCTTTCTTCCAAAGTTCTGAGTCTTCAACTGAGACTGTAAGAAATCTATATAAATTCGATAGAAATATAGTGTAATCAACGCAGTCTGTGTATCAATTTGTGAAGCGAATTCGTCAGCCCGGGTCCATGTTGAACAAAAGAACTCGTGTGCGTGATCGTCCAGTGCGTTCAGTGAAAAATATTGCCGCTGTAGCTGAAAGTATGCTCGGGCTTCATGCTACAGAATTTTGCATAAAGACCTCGGTATGAAGGCTTTTCAAGTTTAATTAGTCGACTAATTGAAGTATCGTGATCATCCGATGGGTTTTCGCTTCGCTGAATGAGCATTTTTCCCCCGAAAAATCATCTTTCCCGATTATGCCTATTTTAACCTCGGGGGCTACGTTAACAAACAAAATTGTTGCATTTGCTGCTCGAAAATCCCACACGTCGTCGAGGAGTAGCCGATGCATCCACAACGAGTGACTGTTTGGTGCACTTTTTTGCATGGCGGCATCATACACCCATTTTTCTTCAACCGTGAGCAAGGAGCCTCTGTTATCTTCAAATGTGAGCGTTACCGTGTCATGGTCAGCGATTTTTTATTCCCAAAAGTTTAAGAGGATGACATGGATGACGTATGGTTGTAACAGGGCGGCGCTGCCTGCCACACAGCCAACATTACAATCGATATTTTGCGAACTGTATTCGAAAACTTTATAATCAGCCGAAACTCGAAAGTCCATTGGCCGCCTCGTAGCTTCGATTTGACCCCGATAGACTATTGTTTCTTGGGTGCCGTGAAGATAAGTGTTGCGCCAATAATCCCGAGTCCATTGATGTCTTTCACGAGATACATGCCCAAACAATCGAAAATGTACTGAAAAATTGGGTAGGACGAATTAGGTACTGTAAAGGAAGTCGTGGAAGCCATTTCAACGATGTTGTGTTTCATTTATAAATGCCAATGATGGTCCTTACCAATGAATTCATAATTTTGAAAATATGTCTATGGTGTTTTCTTTAAAACGATATTAAATTTTACTCTCACTGGTTGGGGCCTACAGTTTTACACCGGTTTCAAATGGATTTTTGTGAAAGGGTTTTGCAGCTAATTAATCGATAGTATTTACTAGTGAGGTTACCGAAGTCGTTATATGTGTAAGGTGGTCAGATCAGTGAACCTACAGGCTAAAAAATCTCTCTCATTTTGTTGCTTGGATGCAAATATAAGGTATTGGTAGGTTGTCGCAAATATAGTATACTTGTGTCCAAATACATTGTGTTTGCTATTCCATATTACATGTTGGCGACACAATGATAGGTTATAATATATATATTTGTGACACAAATATGGCTTTGTTTGTTGAGTAATGCTGAAAACCAAAACGGGGCAGACAACAAAGAAACAAAAAAAAAACAGCAGATCTTCAATTCATGGAAATAATGCTTGCAAACATTTACATGGTTCCTGAAATATGTTGCAGGAACCCTTTTTGTTTAGGTGTTTACCAACCTACGTTCCCATGTACAAGAGTGTCGTACTCTAACCATTGAACCACAAACACTGAAAGATAGCTTTACTTGCTTTCCTATTTCACCCCCTGAAGGGGTGGTGGACAAACTCTTACAATCAGTGAATTGTAAATATCCTTCAAATATTTCTGCAAAACACAATGTGTAACCACAGCGCTGTTCTTTATTGAAGGCACATGACGTTCAATTTGTCATTCAAGTATATTGATCAATGAGATAACAGTTCAGTTCCTCCAATCCACATCCAAAATGTAGACATAAGTTGTCTTAATCTGTTTGTTGCAATTAGTCCTGGACTATAATATGAATAATGTGACTGTCCCAGTGCAATTTTTAATTTATAGTCCAAAGTCTAAAACAATCTAAAAACCAACACCCTTTCGAGATAAATGACAGCACATTATGTCATTTTCATAAGTCTTTCTATCAACTCGCCACACCACAACACGCACTATCCATAGCTTAACCCTTTTTGCGCGCACTTTTAGATTCCCTCCTCAGGAATTAAGTTGAGGCGTTTATATGCTAAGGATGATGAAGAGCTATGTATGTATGTATGTAGTAGCAGCTCCCAGTTGCATTGTTTCCAAATGTGTCACAGAGTTTTTTTTTGTTCCACTATTCATTTAAACAAATTACATTTTTAGGGTGATTTCCCGGCTCTAAAAGACAACCATAACATCCATTCCACTCGGGTAAATTTATACTAACTATTCAATAATAAAAATTGTCTGGATACAAGATTATGTGAGTATGGAAGCTCAAGCTCACTAAGGTTCATGGCGGCATTTCCTTTAGGTTTGTTTGTCCGTTTTCCTTTTTTTTATTTCTAAAATTGATTTATGAAAAAATCGTCGTCTTGTTCGCAATAATGTGGTGGATTTTAGTTCTGCAGTTGGTGTTTTTTTTTTGCTTCTCTTGTGCTTTGGACATATTTGCCCTTTTCTCGCATAATAATCCCTTTAAGAAATGGGATTGCATGCGTTATTCGTTTTATTGCCGTTTTCGCCATTCTCTGTCGTCTGTGCCGGAGTAAGTAGTGCCCCCACCGCTGGCGTCGATGTCGTACCCATTCCATATTCAAATAGCACAAAGTCAACAAGTCATCGCCGTATCATAAGTAATCATGACGATGGTGTAGGATTTTCAAAAGGCTCTAAAAAAAATAATGGTGTTTGTAATTTATATTAGAAGCAACTTATCGGTGGCATTTTAATACAGCAAGTACATACTACGGACGTACACTGAAAGAATTTTTAAAAAATGTTAAGTAAAGAAAAAACTCCGTAGTACCATTCTGGGTTTTAATAGCTACAAAACAGTCTAGATATAAAACCGAATGAAGCCATTTTCAACCGCATATTTATCGCCATATTGTAACTGTTTTTAAATAGGGATGTAGATTTTGCCAAATTTACACTAAATTTGAAACAATTGGTCATAATATCTTCAGTTTTTGCGAAATTTTCATAGGCAATTTTGTCACTTATTTCTACGAGGTAAATTTTGTTACAAAGAGTTACCACCTAACTCTGATTTACATTGCAAATATCACATGAATAATTTCACTTCGTACTCTACTCTACTGTTCTACGCACGAGTTGTTTCTTTCGCACGAAATAACTTTGACTTAACACAGAGTTGCTTTTGCTTTTGTCCACGAAAATTCCGCGAAGAACTGAGTGTCAAGCAAATGAAAACTAACCCCAATTTTCGGTTCTTTAGGTGTATACTACTCTTCTGGAAACGAAAATTTCATAAGAACTGAATACGGGGCTTAAATGATTAAAAATGAATACGTCCCAGTCAGGGTGTTCCAAATCGAAATCGAAAGTTTTTGACAATTTTATATTTCGAATAACCGAAAAATCAGATTTTTCAAGTTTGAATTTCTATTGACATTAAATATTTCATATTTTCTTCAATCCATTGAATTTCAGTCTTATATCAATTCACCTCAACTCAATTCAATGCAGTTCAATTCAATTTAGTTCAACATAATTCGATTCACTTCAATTAAATTCGATTCAATTCAATTCAACTCGATTCAATTCAATTCAATGCTATTCAATTCAATTTAATGCAAATCAATTCTGTTCAGTTCAGTTCAATTCAATTTAATTCAATACAATTCAAATTAATTCAATTCAATTCAACTGCATTCAATTGCAGTCTATTAATTTCATTTCAGTTTAGTTCAGTACAATTCAATTCAAGTCAACTCAATTCAATGCAATTCAATTCCACTCCATTCAATTCAACCCAACCCAATCCAATTCAATTCAATTCAAATCACTTGAACTCAATTAAATACAAATCAATTCCAATCATTTCAATTCACTTCAGTTCAATTCAATTCAAGTCAAGTCAAGTCAAGTCAAGTCAAGTCAAGTCAAGTCAAGTCAAGTCAAGTCAAGTCAAGTCAAGTCAAGTCAAGTCAAGTCAAGTCAAGTCAAGTCAAGTCAATTCAATTCACTTTAATTCAAAACAATTCATTTCAATTCAATTTCATTTAAGTAATTTCAATTCAATTTAATTTAATTCAATTCAATGCAGTTCAATTGATTTTAATTCGAATTAATGTAATTCAATTGAATGCAGTTCAATTCCAGTCAATTCGATCTAATTCAATTCAACACAATTGAATGCAATTTAATTCAAAGCAATTTAATTCAAATCAATTCAACTCCATTCAGTTCAATTCAGTTCAAGTCAGTTCAATTCAATTCAATTCAATTCAATTTAATTCACTACAATTCAATTCAGTTCAATTCAATTCAATTACATTCAATTTAGTTCAATTAAATTTCATTCAATTCAATTCACTTTAATTCAATTCCATTCAAGTCAACTCAAGTCAATTCAATTTAATTTAATTGAATTCAAATTAATGCTGTTCAATTGAATTCAATTCAATTCGATTCAATTCAATTCAATACAATTCACTTCAATTCAATTCAATTCAATTCAATTCAATTGAATTCAATTCAATTCAATTCAATTCAATTCAATTCAATTCAATTCAATTCAATTCAATTCAATTCAAATCAATTCAATTCAATTCAAATCAATTCAATTCATTTCATTTCATTTCATATCATTTCATTTCATATCAATTCAATTCAGTCCAATTCAGTTCAATTAAATTCAATTAAATTCAATGCAATTCAGATCAATTCATTTCAACTAAATTCAATGCAATTCAATTCAACGCAATTCAATTTAATTCAATTCAATTCGACGCAATTCAATTCAGTTCAAGTCAACTCAGTTGACTTCAGTTCGATTCAATTCAAATAAATTCAATTCAGTTCAATACATTTCAGTTCAATTCCATTCAATTCAATTTAATTCACTTCATTTCAATTCAGTTCAGCTAAATTTAATTCAATTCATTTTAACTCAATTCCATTCAATACAGTAAAATTCAAGTTAATTCAATCCAATTCAATTCAAGTAAAGTCAATTCAATTCAATTCAAGTAAATTAAATTCAATTCAAGTCAATTCGATTCAGTTCAATTAAACTCAATGCAATTCTATTCAATTCAATTTAGTTCAGTTCAGTTCAACTCAATTCAATTAGATTCAGTTTAGTTCAGTTCAGTTCAGATCGGGTTCAATTCAATTCAATTCAAGTAAAGTCAATTCAATTCAATTCATTCGTGCTAACTCAAGTCAGTTTAATTTAAGTTAAATTCATTCAAATTCGATTTAATTCAAATTAATTCAATTCAGTTCAATTCAACTCAATTCAATTCAGTTCAGTTCAGTTCAATTCTATTCAATTCAAGTCAATTCAAATAAAGTCAATTCAATTCAATTAAATTTCATTCAACTGAACTGAATTCAATTCAATTCAATTTCATTCAACTCAACTGAGTTCAATTCAATTCCATTTAATTCAACTCAATTTAATTTAAATTAAATTCAATTCAATTCAAATTAATCCAATTCAATTCAGTTCAATTCAACTCAATGCAATTCTCTTCAATTCAATTTAGTTCAGTTCAGTTCAATTTAATTCAATTCAAGTAAAGCTAATTCAATTGCACTCAACTCAACTGAATTCAATTCCATTCATTTCACTTCAAGTCAATGCAATTCAATAAAAAAAATTCAATTCAATTCAATTAAATTCAATCCAGTCTAGCCTAATGTAATCTCGTAAAAAATTAAAATTATATTTTTATAGAGGACATCAAAACTACGATTCCAATTAACTGATACGTCTTTTTCAATCAAAATCAAATCAATCAAATGGAGTACATTTTGATTAATGCTGTTCTATTTCGTGAATAACAATGATCCTTTTACGGCCAATTGGCAAAAGTCTAGACATTTTGTTTTGTATTGAGTTCGTAGTAATTTTTGGATGCAAATGTATAATTCTTTTTTTAAAGGAAAACCTTGAAAATGGACATTATAAGTAAATGAAATTTAAAAATAACAGTTTTCAGCGGGTTTTTAATATCCTATGATATCCTATGAATATCCTATGTCGAATTAACCGAAACCGGACTATTCGAAAATATCGGTCTTTTGAACATGTATTGGACAGGACCAATATATCCACTGTTCATCATCACATTTCTATCGCTTGTTTCGTCACATCATTTCGTTAAGTGCATTTTTGTTCCTCCTACTAAATGACTTGAAAGTCACATAATGAAATGTTAACGCACTTCTTGATCTCTGACAATAAATACTCGTCTCGTTTTTTCCATTTTGCATACATTAATGGACCCAGATTGATAAACTCAACTGATTTTAAGATATCCAGCAAACGTTGCCACCGAGAGGCAGACAATCAGACGAAAGATGAGATCGAAAAACGAACTAACACCAGTAGGAAGATGAAGGAGTCTTGTGAGCCATCAGCAGCATCATCTACATCATCTCCTTGTTGGGAAAACAGAAAACGTATTGGATGACGTCAGGTTTCGAGATGAAAAAAAAGGGAAAAATTTACAAACCATAAACATGTTTCATACTCGTACTAGACATGGCGCGACTCACTAATACCAATCGAAAGCGAAAACTTTTCAGGAAAACTGGAGACAGACAATAATGGACGGTTTTTTGTTTCCAACAAACTGCCAGCCTGCTTTTCTACTTAACGAGGACAAAGAGGTAAAATTTAAACAAAAATTTAATAAAAATATATTTTTTTTCTTAAATGTGAGTAAAGATAAACAAAAGATGAGTTCAAACAGCTACATGTGATGATGATGGGCTTCCTAGTATTCTTAATTCAACGAGTTCATTAAACTCTTGACTTTTTCATTTAACCCCTTTTTGCCTGATTGTTTACGAACATTTGTACAGTTTAAATCATTCTGGTTTATTATCATAATATTTATTCATATCTTTTGTTTTTATCTGTGATAATTTAACGCTCTTGTATATTTAGAATTTAATCCAAAAAAATTCTTTCGTGAATTGTTAATGAGGGTCAAAGTTGCCAAGGCGCACTGTGGTTTTATAGAACATTTTAGTGCGAACAATTGAAAGTTATATCTTCTAATCAAATACCAGAAAGGTATTAGGTAGAGCGTTTGGCATACAGTTTCATACCGATTCTGATCGGTTTCTGACATGCTTTTTAATGCATAATTGGATCACCAAATTCGAAAAGGGCTAATGACGGGTTTTCAATTCTTTCAGGTGACACAAAGAACTGAATTTCTCTCAGCCTGTATGAAATTTGAGAGAGCAAAAATGTTTGAAAGAGTATCATCATCATCATTGGACAGCATCATGAACTACTGAAACTTTTTTTTTGTAATATAACACTGCTGAAACAAACAGCTGTCACAGTTTTCCGAGATGATCCCTTTATGAAATATCCGACATGAAATCTTTTCGAATTTGGTGATTCAATAAATCGATAGATTCGTAGTCACAGTCACCGAGCGATGATTGACCAGACGTTCTAATGTACAAGAGTCGTCCACTGTCGATCACAATTATAATTTATTTTTTCACACGTTTATGAAGTCAAACTCATATAAACCTTGATAGTATGAGGTATTTATCAATACAATGAAAATGTAGAGCATTCCATGCATGGCGACACTACTCTCAGATGCAACTTAATACCATGTTAGACTATCAGCGCGAATTTAACGAATATAACGCGAAATAGAAATGGAATGCGGGTTTTTTCCATTGGAAGACATCGTACGATCATTTCGATTTCTATTTACACAACCAGTTGTGGAAAATCAAAGATAATGGAATGGGAGAATGCAAAAACATATGTTTCCTGTTGAAAGAAGAGATAAAAAAAGAAAGAGATAAAAAAAGAAAGAGATAAAGAAAAGAAAAAAAGGAAATACACCTATACACCTATAAATTCAACTAAAATCGAAAAAAACTGAAACCAGTACAGAGATTTCAGTCGGATGAGCAGACTTAAACATTCCCTCACCCTTACTCATCCATTGGATCCAAGTGCCTTTAAAATGTGGTAACCTTCAGTTATCCAAAAGGACGTGGTTAATTCACCCATATTCAATGTCAGACTGACGTTGCCAAAAATTTCAAATTCCCAATTCGGACCTGTTGGGGTTTTGGAGATTTATCGAGAATACCAGTCAATTGTCCGACCAATATTTGAGGTGCGAAAATGGGCGGGGCAAAAATTTAACGTTTTAGTACAGATCAGCTTCTAAGAACAATCACTGCAAGGAACAAATTCACTCGTGTGACGAAGCTTTTATTTTTAGTGTATGAAGCGGATTGAAAGGTTTTGTCTAGAGAATACGGCAAGTAGCAATATTCATAGAAATAAACGGAATAAACGGGAAAACTTAAATTTGGTGCTGAAAATAGTAGAAGCTAAATTTTACGCCAGCCGATTGGATGAAAGGATGAACGTTAACAACCCTTATAGTTTCGAGGTAATGGACGATTTCGGTTACCTCAGATTTCCGTAAACACAAGGAATTACATTAACCGGGAAATGAATAGCAGAATTGGAAATGGGAAAAGGGGGAGATAAGACCCCCTAGAGAGACGAAGATCCAACTACATCAGACTTCCGTAAAAAACTATCTTGCTTTATGGCGCAGCATCCTGGGTCATACCGCATGCTAATGAAACATCACTGGGGTCTTTGAAAGAAATATGCCATTCGAGTGAAAAAGGTCATGTCAGTAGAATGGATCAGAATGACCCAGTGCGACAGGTATTCGAAGAAAATGAATATAGGGCGACCAAGACTTCGCTGGAAATACCACCTGGAAGATTACCTGCAAGGGCCTGGTGTTATCAACTGGAGCAGAAAAGCTGATGGTTGAGCCGGTAGGAGAAACATGTTATCCTCATTTTGAATTGAATTGAATTGAATTGAATTGAACTGAACTGAATTGAATTGAATTGAATTGAATTGAATTGAATTGAATTGAATTGAATTGAATTGAATTGAATTGAATTGAATTGAATTGAATTGAATTGAATTGAATTGAATTGAATTGAATTGAATTGAATTGAATTGAATTGAATTGAATTGAATTGAATTGAATTGAATTGAATTGAAATGAATTGAATTGAATTGAATTGGATTGAATTGAATTGAATTGAATTGAATTGAATTGAATTGAATTGAATTGAATTGAATTGAATTGAATTGAATTGAATTGAATTGAATTGAATTGAATTGAATTGAATTGAATTGAATTGAATTGAATTGAATTGAATTGAATTGAATTGCATTGAATTGAAATGAATTGAATTGAATTGAGTTGAGTTGAATTGAATTGAATTGAATTGAATTGAATGGAATTGAATTGAATTGTATTGAATTGAATTGAATTGAATTGAATTGAATTGATTTGAATTGAATTGAATTGAATTGAATTGAATTGAATTGAATTGAATTGAATTGAATTGAATTGAATTGAATTGAATTGAATTGAATTGAATTGAATTGAATTGAATTGAATTGAATTGAATTGAATTGAATTGAATTGAATTGAATTGAATTGAATAATTGAATTGAATTGAATTGAATTGAATTGAATTGAATTGAATTGAATTGAATTGAATTGAATTGAATTGAATTGAATTGAATTGAATTGAATTGAATTGAATTGAATTGAATTGAATTGAATTGAATTGAATTGAATTGAATTGAATTGAATTGAATTGAATTGAATTGAATTGAATTGAATTGATTGAATTGAATTGAATTGAATTGAATTGAATTGAATTGAATTGAATTTGAATTGAATTGAATTGAATTAAATTGAATTGAATTGAATTGAATTGAATTGAATTGAATTGAATTGAATTGAATTGAATTGAATTGAATTGAATTGAATTGAATGAATTGAATTGAATAGAATTGAATTGAATTGAATTGAATTGAATTGAATTGAATTGAATTGAATTGAATTGAATTGAATTGAATTGAATTGAATAGAATTGAATTGAATTGAATTGAATTGAATAGAATTGAATTGAATTGATAGAATGAATTGAATTGAATTGAATTGAATTGAATTGAATGATTGATTGAATTTTTGAATTGAATTGAATTGAGCTGAATTGATTGGATTTCACTGTCAATCAACTGCACCTTTTCTTAACATAAAATTTTGTAAAACCACTGTGATCTCACGGCGACAAACCCTTATCTTGGTGGTCTCACATCTGCATGTGGTTGGATGTGGTTTGGACAAAATAGGGGTGTTTTTCGCGCTCGACTGCAATCAGTCGGCTCGTTTTCCCCTTCTCATCAGTTTGGTGTTATAAATTATTGATGCATTTGAGAATAAACCCTCAAAATGAAATTGGGCGTAACGAATCCATTGTACGCCTATTAATATACAAAGTATTCCACTTTAATCGTACAACCAACTGTGGACATTTTCACGCACTACTCAGTCACTTAATTTCATTTCATTTCTTTTTGAATGACAAATTACTTATCTATTAAGCGTTTACCCGAATTTCCTGGCTTTCCAAACTGACTGAGTGAATGGTTGAACGATGAATTTACTATTTCAGGAACCATCAACAAAAAGTGTTCATATGCCCCGAAATTGATCTATTTTTATCTTTAAACGGGGGGTGGGAACAAAATAAAAGTGTCAATTATCAATTGTTTGTTATTGGAAGAAATGTGAAAAGTGCGTGCGTGATTTAGTGAGTGACTGAAGAGCCCCGTATGTGACTATTGGCACTGAAAAAGGATCAATATTTGTTTAGGTGTACAAGTAGTCATAAATTACTATCGGATCCGATTTTATGGACAAGATTTTTGTTAAATTTTTTCTTGAGTTTAGAACTCGCGTGTTTGTTATTTGCTTTCGTTTTCGTTTTTGTTTTTTTTTTTTGTGCATCTGTCGGTTTTTATGTTCTTTGAATTGCTTTGAGATTTTCTATTTTTTTTAAATATTTTTTCAACATTTATGTTGACCATAATGCATGCACAAAATCATCTTGCATTTATTAATTAAGTTTTAAAATGCAATTAAAATTTCACTAATTACAACTGTCATTTGTTGTTTTCTTACAAGTTTTTTTGTTTTGATTTTGCTGCCACAAACAACATGTTGAACGGTGTTGCGTCGCTAACTTATTTGTCCATATTTGTTGTTAGGTTTCATGTTTTTGTTAAAATGTTCATAATTTCTTTGTATTTTTTGATACTTTTTATTTCGGGCTTTAATGGTCTCAGACAATCGTTACAATGTGTTGAAAGACGAACAAATATCTTAGCCAGATATATGCATATATAGGAGTTTCCATAAAATATTAAGCACAAAATAGGCAGTAAAATTGAAACTAAAATATCGCCACCTTTTTCAACAGTTTTGATTCAAACCTTGGGTGAATTTTTGGATACTCTTATAAGCAATGAAATATTGGCCTCGTATTTCATGAAAAACAACGAGTACTGTTTTTTTTATGTCCTCGATAGAAAGCAACATTTAAAGTATAAATAAAAGGTTAACCTGAGTTTGTACAGTTTACTGATTAAGGAAATTAAGAATAAAAATACGCGCTAAAAAAACGGCCTGTGTAAAATATTCTCCCAAAGACATTTTGCAGGAACCATGTATATCTTTGGAACACACTCCAAATATTAATATATTCGCAAGTCCTAAGCTCACGTGTATTTAAATGCAAACATTAGTATGTTCATTTGTAAAGATGCATAGTGGTTGTACGTGGAGTGCTTCATCCCAAAACATCCATATACTCATGTCGCAGCATTCGTGTCTTTCCTCCCAAACTAACGATTGACGACTGAATGCATGAAACTAATATGCTACAGATCGGCCAACATTCAGGAATATTTATAAATCACTGACTGAAACAATAATGCAATAATTCTGTTATATACTTGAAATAACATTAACTTCGTCTAAGAACCATCTCTCTTTAACACTCTTTTATTACTTTACTGTCGATAGAGCATAGCGGAAAAATACTGAAGTAAACAGTGTGCCATACACAGCTGTATTTGTATCACAAACATAGCTGTATTTGGATCACAAACACCTGTATTATAACATATTGATCATTGTGTCTCAAATATATAATATTGAATAGCAAACACAATGTGTTTGGACACAAATATATTATATTTGGGATAAGCTCCCCAAACACACGCTATATTTGCACCCAAACAAGAACAAAAGATAGACTTTTCAGCGTGTATATATAGCTGTCAACATTAAGCAACACACTTTTATCCAGACCAGTCACGAAAATCTGTATATTTAGAAATTTCTGAATGGTATGATTTTTTTTAAATTTTTCATTCAATTCTTGGGAAATTTTCAAAAGAAATTTTGTCATTTAGCTGTAAACGGAAAAGATTTCGGTTAGTGATTTGTGTGAATATAAACACGCTGAAAAGTTTGTCATTTTTTTTTGTTTGGGTGCAAATATAACGTGTTAGTATACTTGTGTCCAAACACATTGTGTTTGCTGTTCAATGTAACATGTTTGGGACACAATGATTAATAGGTTATAATATATATTGTTGTGACCCAAATGTGGCTTTGTTTGTTGATATCTGCTGTCTGACCCAATAAAGAAACAAAAAGCAGCAGATCTTCAATTCACGCAAACAGTGCCTTTAAACATGTACATGGTTCGTGCAATATGTGGTTGGGGGCGTTATTTTTCAGCGTGCACTGCGTTGACTTAACGGGATAGACGCTGATACATACGATCCTTCACAAACCTCGAAACAATCGCCCAGCGAATGTGAATTCGAATATCATCCGCCATGAGACCATGAGCCGTTAGTTTAAAAGGAATTACAAATTTCTAAAAATAACTCAGATCGAAGACAACCAAAATTTAATTTTTTCTTGCAGAAAGTTATCTTGAACATTTTTCATTAATATTTTCTCTTCGCAAACCAGTTTGTTTTTAGCGCATACTTTTGTTTGTTGAAAATTTGGAAATTTCGGTCCCAAACAATTGTTTTCGTGTTTCGTGAATAACTTTGGCATAACAACCCTGTAATTAATTTTTCTCACGATAGTTTTACTTACGAGTAGCGAGCACGTGAAAACTGAGCTAAATTGTCGGTTCACGATTTAGATCACAACTGCATGTTGTCACGAATAACATGAACAATTGTGGCTTACAAGGCATCAATTGTTGCTGGGTTACTCGTATTAGCATAAACCAGTGACTTCACGTAACCCCACAGGAAATAATCGAGAGGTTTCAAATCGCCATGGGGGCCAATTGCCAGGTCCATTTCTCGAAATCAATTGATCGCTAAATTTTGAATTCAGTAAATCGTTATTTGGTGGCCGTCGGTGGTGCAATGACTCTTGTACATAAGAACGTGGGTTCGATCCCTACTCTGACCACCTTAAATTTCATTCGACGGCGGTCACCTCGCTTACTGACGGCGACACTATGGAGTATTTAGCCAGATCATTCCTTCTAAATATTCATGGAATACCCCATCTTACATGAAATTCCTGGCAACAAAAATCCATGTCCTCTGCCTTTTTGTTGCTGCACTTGATGTTCTGCTAAGCATAACAGCATCTTTAATTAACACGTGTCCACAAAAATTTAAATAAAAATTTGCGCTGCAGCCATAATTACAACACGACGCGTCGTACAGAGTCTGGCGCAAAAGAACGACCAACAAATCCAAAAAAAACACAAGAAATGTCTCCCCGCCCAATAAAGAAAATCTAAGGCCCAAAAGTACAATACTCCGGCCTCTTGCCACAAAATTATAATCCATAAAGTTGTGATGGAATTAAATGCAAATGAGGAGGGATATTTTTAGCTGCAATAGATCCGTTTCGTTGAAATTATGGTATTTTTCAAATGGGACGCTTATTTAGCCCAAAATAATAAACGGGACATGGAGAGGAGTTGGACATGGAGGTGGTGGTGGTGGTGGTGCTGTAGGAGCTAAAAGAACCTTTAAAAGTATTAGCAAAGGAAGAGAGAAGGGGCCAGCAGAATGATAAAAATCTAGAAAAACATATTTAATGATATCAGGAATATACATTTGTATATATGAAGACGAAAATGTGTCTATGACTACATGTGTGTTGACGTCTAGGGAATTGGGGGTGATGGGGAAACAGTGTTTGGAAACTGTGGAGTTCCACAGGGTGAATGGCTGGAGTGTATCGTAGTAGTCCCTTTTGTGAACATTAAATTGTTCGAATGTAAACAGAAATAAAATCATGCATTTCACTTTCAGACACCAGAGTTTAGGATGCCATGGATTTTGCATTAAAGTTGCAGCTCCACTTTCGCCACACACACACACACAGTAGTATGTGTATACCCAGTGGAGGGATGAATGTGTCAGCCGGCTCATCGGGCTGTATTGGTGACATTCTGGAGCTGTTGTTGTTATGACATTTAAATTGTCGTCGTCGTTGCTGCTGCTGGTGCAGCTCCTAGTGCTGTTGTTTTGTTTTGATATTGTTTGTGTTGTTGATGCCTTCGTTGTTTTCACTGTTAATGATGCTTCTTCAGATGGGTCGGTATCCCATTTCTGGGATTCTCATGCAATTGATTTTGCAGTTGTTGCAACGAACAATGCTGCATTGCATGCATGCGTGCTTATGTTGCTCCTGGGTCGCATTATTATTGTTATGATTAGATGTTGCTGCTGATGATGTAGCTGTTGTTGTTGCTGTTGCCATTACTGTCAAACCGCCAAAGTGTTTGTTTATTTGATTTCGTTATGAACATATTTTGGCTCAGAAAACTCGACAAAAATGAGTGCAAAAAGGGGAGTGACTGACGCACAGTGATTTGAAGAGGATTCGTTATATGTATCTGTGGCAGGAAGCCCTCTCCAAGCTCTGGATCAAACTACATTGGAAGAGGCGATTACCTTTCGTCAGTTAAAACAGACAAAGCTGCATGTCACATTCGAGTGGCATTTTTTGTATGAGAATTTTTGTTGACATTCAAAGAGCAATGTGCCGCTTGATATGTAATGTTGAAAATGAGAGGAAAATAGGGCAACGTTGCCGCCGATGGTGCAAAGGTAGTGTGCGCGGCTCTGGTCCGTGAGAACGTGGGTTCGAATCCTGCACCAACCACCTTAGATTTCTTTTGACGGCGGTTACCACGCTTAGTGACTGCGACCCTATCGAGTATATAGCCACGAAAATGCTTCTCAAAATACAGTTCGGAATCGGTGTAAAAACTTTAAGTCCAAGTCCATAAAATTCGGAAAACCTACAACCTACAAAAACCCAATTCCATTAAAACTAAACCATTTACAATTTAAATTTAAAAAATATCAATTTAATTTTGAAAACTATTAATTGAAATTTGAAAATTATATATGAAATTTAAAATACATCAATTGGAATTTAAAATTTAGATTTGAAATTGGAAACACCTCCAGTGAAATTTTAAAAACAACAATTAAAATTTAAAAGAAATCAATTACAATTTAAAAGGCATTAATTTAAATTTAAAAGACATCAATAGAAATTAAAAAGACATCAATTGAAATTCAAAGCACATCAACTGAAATGTAAAATACATAGTATCAAATTTAAAACACAATGTTTGAAAATGTATACACATCAATCGAAATTTAGAGACATCAATTGAAATTGAAAATGCGTCAGTTGAAATTTAAAAATTATTAACCGATTTTATGTATTAGAATTTTAAATTTCAATCGATGTCTTTTAAATTCAAATTTTAAAATTCCATTGATTCCATTGATTGAATTCCAAATACTGCGAAACTATCAAGTATTAAGTCATAAAAAAGCTTCTTATAATACCTTTCGGAACCGGCGTGAAACTGTAGATCCCTGTCCACGAAATTCGGCAAACCTACAACCTACAACAACCCAATTCCATAAAAACTAAACCATTTACAATTGAAAATTAAAAAATTTCAATTTAATTGTTGAAAAATATCAACTGAAATTTCAAAATCAATTTTAGATTTAAAATACTTCAATACGAATTTAAAATTTAGATTTGAAATACCTCAAGAAAAATTTTAAAAACATCAATTAAAATTTAAAAGATATCAATTGAAATTTGAAAGACATCAATTGAAATTAAAAAGACATCAATTGAAATTAAAAACATATCAATTGAAATGTAAAATACTTCGAATCAAATTAAAAACACAACATTTGAAAATTGAAACACATTAATTGACATTTAAAGACATCAATTGAAGTTGAAAATTCGTCAGTTGAAATTTAAAAATTATTAACAGATTTTATGTATTAGACTTTTAAATTTCAATCGATGTCTTTTAATTGATGTTTTTTAAATTTCAATTGATGTATTTCAAATATCAAATAAAATTTTAAAATTTCATTTGAAGTATTTTGAATTTAAATAGAATTCTTTAATTTCAATAGATTTTTTTTTAATTTCAAATTGGAAATGATATAGAAAGCGTTGTGAGAAGCTCTCTTCAATCCCTTAGTGGGATGTAATAAGAAACAATTTTCTTGTAGAAATTTATCCAACTGAAAATATTGTTTTATAATTTATTATTTGTGGAAATAATCTATATATATTCTACATTTTTCTAATTTTGTTTGAATACTCCCCCCTCCAATTAAGGTTTTTCGTCCTTTTTGCCGTTTAAATTGTTATTAGTTTTACAAATTTCAAACATTTAATTAAACATTCCACGCCACAATTGCTGAGATGTCCATGCGATAAAAATGAAAAAAATTTATATAATTCTAATAATATGTAATGTATGTTTGGATTAATAAATATTTTGAAATTGAAATTGAATTGAAATGTGGCGCTTTGAGGTCAAAGTTCAAATTTTACCAAAATATGCATTTCTTAGCCCACATGCATCAACTTATATGCGGCATATTTTTGGGGGAATCCATGCCTGACGATTGAAGTCTCAAAGTATTATGACCTGAATTCAGAAAGGGTGATCCGTGTGTCTGTTCCAACTATCGCGGTATCAGTCTTTTATCCATCTCGTGTAAGGTCTTGTCGGGCGTGTTATGTGAAAGACTAAAGCTAATTGTTGAAAACCAGATTGGACCTGATCAGTGTGGTATTAGACCAGGCGAGTCTACGACTGACCAAATATTCACGCTACGCCAAATCTTGGAAACTATCCACGAAAACCAAATCGATACATACCATCCTTTTATCGATTACAAAGCTGCTTTCGTTAGCCCCATACGGGGAAAATTATACGAAGCTATGTCTGAACTTGGAATACCGGCAAAACTGATTCGCCTCTGTGGAATGACGCTGACCAACACCAAATCAGCAATGAAGGTGGGGAACTACATCACCGAACCATTCTGTACCAAGCAAGGACTGAGACAAAACGACACACTTTTGTGCAATCTCTTCAACATCTTATTGGAGATAATATTGAGAAAAGCTGCAGTAAATACGAACAAGACAATCAACACGAAGAGTGACATGTTGCTGACGTATGCTGACGACATAGACTTCATTGGGCGGAATTTTAGAGAGGGTACTCCAGTATTTTCAAGAATCGAAGAAGAATCAGCGAAGGTGGGTCTTGCTGTAAATAAGGGCAAGACAAAATTGATGGTGTCAACGACTAGACAAACCTCTCGACTTGGTCCGCAGTTGAACGTCGACAACCGATTTAAAATATTGAGATCGAATCATTTATAAATTAAACACTATTATTTTGCAAGTTATTTTTTCACCAATGCATGTCTTTTAAATTTCAATTGATGCACTTTGAATATAAAGTGATAAGTTTATGGTCGGTGGTGCAATAGTAGTGTGCGTGGCTCTTGTACATGAGAACGTGGGTTCAATTCCTGCTCTAAGTACCTTCAATTTCTTTCAACGGCGGTCACCTCGCTAAGTGATGGCGACACTATCGAGTACTTAGCCATGAAAAAGCTTCTCAAAAATACCGTTCTGAATCGGTGTGAAAACTGTAGGGCCTGTAGGATCCCTTCATAGGATGTAACGGGAAACTATTTATTTATTTATTTTATGTTTGTATTTCAGTTAATGGGTTTTTAATATCAAGTGGTGTGTATTGAATTTCGTCTGATATATTTTATATATAAACCAATTTCAAATTACCACTAACTTCTTCAGAGGTATAATACGTGATTTTGGAAATTTGGTCCACTCTAACTTAGTCATTTCTTAACAAATTTTTACAAGCGACCCACCGTTGTTTCAGTAATTTTATTGTCTTTCATTGAAAAAAAGAACGGCAAAATCTGTGGAACATTTTCGGAGATATTTGCAGTTAAGTGATATCATCTGTGTTTAAAAGCACAAATAATGATTATTTTGCAATATCTCGAAAACTGTTATACTTTTCACCATTCTGACTTCACATTCGAATGCAGCGGATGTGCATTTAGGTGTCCTATAAATTTGGTCAAAACTGTGTGACGGTGTTATTAATGTAGATACAAATTATATCAATTTACATGCAATTTTCTATCTTGGATTTATCCAGTAATTTGTGCAAAATTTTTCTAATGATGCGCAATTTAAGTGGTCATATATTAACTCCTTTAATATATTGATATTGTTATTAGTAAATATTGGAATTGGTTTCCATTTCTTAACTGCAGTTGTAAAATATATCTAGCATAACTTGGCGTAACTTTCTAGGGTTTTGATTATCATTGTCCCGTGATCAAAGTCACCATCAAATGCATTAGAAGCTTATTATATTCAAAATAGGACTATTTATTGTTCGTTACTTGAACCGTAACATTCTCAGTTGGCCGAAGAACAAAATAAGATTCGATAATCTTAACGCCTATATATATGAGTTATTTGTTGACGCTGAAAAAATTGGCCCAATCAACATATTGTAGTAACCATGTATATGTTTGCAAGCATTGCTTTCATGAATTGAAGATCTGCTGATTCTTTGCTGTCTATCACGTTTTTTTATTCTGCCGTTTTCAGCAAACAAAACCAGATTTGGATCAAAAACATATATACGATATTATAACCTATTAGTCATTGTTTCTGCAACATGCAATATTGAATAGCAAACGCAGTATGTTTGCACACAAGTATACTATATTTGCAACACACTACAAACATGATATATTTGCATCCAAACAACAACAAAAAGACATATTTTTCTGCGTGTTGAGTTCCGCAGTAAGATCTGATGCCTGAGATCTGAAAGAACTTGGATCTTCATCATCAAACTATATCTGACTTCCTTTTATTAACTACATAATAATTGTACATTTCTCCGGCACAAATTCTAAAGAAACAACAGCATTGGAACATAATTTATAATTACTTTTTCAAAATATATTAATTTCTTACCACAGTGTCGCTCTGATGGCTGGCAGCAACATGCAGCATGCAACACAATTATATTGTCCAAGCCACGATACCACCAACAGTATCTGAACAATCACTAACTGCATGTTTATGAAATCGTTTGCCCCCCTCTAAAGGACTCAGCACCATTGTCGCCATTCAATTTTTCAAGATTTTTCACTTCTGTTTTCATTTTTATTTCCTTTTTGCTTTTTCATTTAGGGGTAAATGCCTTTTCCTCATATTCATGTACGAGTATGTAATCAAATCCCTTCACTTTCCTTTCATCTTTTCACACAATTCAGACGATTTGAAATGTTTTCTCAGTGGCATTTCATTTTATTCGTGCGATATGTTGATGAGAAGTTTTCATGTTTCGTTGGTGTTTTTCGTTCGTGTCATTTATGATGTGTGAAAAATGCAACAAATATTGAAAATTCTTGTTTTCCACTCAAAATCACTTTTGATTGCGTTGTTTTACGAATTGATGTTTACACAATATGGTTGCAAAAGGTTTCCCATTCCAGATTCATTGAAATTTTTTTGTTTTTGGTTTTGACATTAACGATGTTTCCCAGTGAAATGTATGTATGTATATAAATATTGAATTTCTGTTTCCTTATACTTTTTTTTCATGTGCGTGCATTTTTCCACAATCTACGGGAGGAATAAATTTTAAATAATTTACAAAACATTTTTGACGGAAATAAATTACAAATTTGGAACGAAATTTGTTTTATATTCGAATTGTTATTGAGTGAGGAAATACAGGGATTCTGGGAATCGGCGATGTTATGCGTACATTTCAACATTTTTAAATATGGGAATGAAAATATTTATTTTAAAAATTTCACATTCCGTGAGAATTGTTTAATTTAACGACTTTGTCCCAATTTGTTCTTGAACAACAATACCTTAACGCAGACATGACATGAAATTCAAATATTGCGTGAATTGTCAGGCATCCTCATAAAGATTTTATTATGAAATTTACAGTGATTGACCCGAAATCCTCAGTTGAACTGCAGCGTGTCCTATTGAAATTCAAAAATGTAAATCTAAATTTAAATTGATATGAATTAAAATATAAAAATTATATTTGAAATTTAATAGATATATAGTCAAATTTTGAAATATAAAAAAAAATAAATGGTTTCCCATTACATCCCATGAAGGGACCGGGGAGAACTTCTCACAATCAGTGAGCTGTGCGCTCTCCAGTTTGCACTCACTGATTGGGACCTACAGTTTTACACCGATTCCGAACGGTATTTTGAGAAGCTTTTTCATGGCTATATACTCGATAGTGTCGCCGTCACTAAGCGAGGTGACCGTCGTCGAAAGAAATTTTAAGGTGGTTGGAGCAGGGATCGAACGCAGGATCTCCTGTACAAGAGGCGCGCTCACTACCCATTGTACCACCGACGGTTTTGAAATATATCAATTGGAATTTGAAATATAATATAAATAAATATAAAAGCCATCATTAAAAATTATAAATACATCAATTGCATTTCGGAAGACATTTATTGGAAATTAAATCACTGCAATTGAAAACTAAAACACATAAAACATAAAATTCAAACACTGCAATTTTGTAAATTAAAAGACATCAAATGAAATTTAAGATACATCAATTGTGTTACTACTGACTTACTTACTTAGGTGGCCACAAACAATGCAGAGGAGTTAAGGGCTTTACAATATGAATATAATATGTTTCCCCGACCGGCTCAACCTTCAGCTTTTCTCCTGCAGTTGCTAACACCAAGCTCTCGCTGGTAATCTTCTACCTGGTCTTTCCAGAGAAGTCTTGGTCATCCTATTTTTCGTTGTCCTTCCAATACCTTTCGCACTGGTTCATTCTGATTCAGTCTTCGGACACGGCCTAGCCAGCGCAAACGCGCTATTTTCATATGCATAACTACGTCGATGTCGGGACACAGCTAATACAGCTCGTGGTTCACCCGCCATCGATACTCGCCATCTTCTATTATAGGACCATATATTTTTCGGAGAATTTTTCTCTCGAACGCACCCAGTGATGTTTCATCAGCATGTGATATTACCCATGATTCTGCGCCATAAAGCAGAACTGGTTGTATAAAAGTCCGCTATAGTTGGATCTTAGTTTCTCTAGAGAGGGTCTTATGTCTGAAGTGCTTGATTAGCCCGAAATAACTCTTGTTTGCAAGCACAATTCTCCAATTGATCAATTGTGTATTAATAACAAAAATTTAATTTTAATACTAAGCAATTGAAACTTCAAAAATATCAATTGAATTTCAAAAAAATTAAATTCAAATTCAAAAAATTATTCGCATTGCAAAGAGAACTCCAAAAACTGAAATTAGTGACAATTTGAACAAGACGGTGACTCACACACAGATAAGAGATTCGTTGTCGTGGCCGTCAGTGGTGCAATGGGTAGTGTGCGCGCCTCTTGTACATGAGATCCTGGGTTCGATCCCTGCTCTGACCACCTTAAAAAAAATAATTTCTTTCCGCGGCGGTCACCTCGCATAGTGACGGCGACACTATCGAGTATTTAGCCATGAAAAAGCTTCTCAAAATATCGTTCGGAATCGGTGTAAAAACTGTAGGTCCCAATCAGTGAGTGAAAAATTAGAAAGCGCACAACTCACTGGTTGTGAGAAGCTCTCCCCAATCCCTTCATGGGATTTAATGGGAAACGGTTTTTTTTTTTTTCGTCACAACTAAATGTACAGCCGACTACAATTTGGTGGTTCCGTGGACTATCACATTATTCAGTTCCGTATCACCAAATGTTATGCAAATCAATTGATTTGTAATTAAATTCAATTAAGTTTTAGTTCTAGCAATCAAATTATCCTGCAGTGGTGAATATTCTATTTGTTGGATCAATGAAATATTTAAAAACTAATTCGGTTGTACCAACTAATACTTTTTGTTTTATTCCCACAAGTAAACAAAGAGAATGCATAGCACGTGTACATACATTGTGTTATGTTCGTAAGCTTACGAGTATCAATACTTCGTCTTTTAAGACAACTATTCGCTGCCGCTACATCAATACCATCATACTTATTTTCAGGCAGAGACTATTGTTGTACAACAACCACGTATTATACGGCTGTGTGTTGTTTGCATGTGTTGACTTTGTTAGATTATATCGTACCCGTGGCTATAGATGTTAACACATCAAAAATGTCCATATCTCGAAAACGAAGC
This sequence comes from Phaonia tiefii, assembly GCA_963931995.1. NCBI lineage: Eukaryota > Metazoa > Arthropoda > Insecta > Diptera > Muscidae > Phaonia > Phaonia tiefii. The sequence continues at coordinate 248,485,681 of OZ008370.1, read as the reverse complement.
GTCGAATCGAAAAAATAACTAATTTAACGGTTTTCCATAAAGTGGTCCAGTTCGTATAGATTTTTTTTATATTGCCAAAATAGAAAAATCGCTAAAATAAAAAAGGCCATGACTCAGCAAAATTCGTAAGAAATTTTCTCATTTAACCCTAAACGTAAAATTTTGTTGCCGAGATTTACCTTACCTTGCAAATGTTTCATTTATAATTTCTCTATGCACTCTATTTTATTTTTAAGGCATGTGTTGTTATTCTTAGTTGTTGAGATTATCAAAATGTCAAAATTCCGATCGCAAACAATTACACTGTGTGTAATTTTTTAAGTCATGGAAATGTAACCATATACGGACACCACAACGTGATAAAAAACCAAAAAAAAAGATCCGTGTCTCCCAGTTTTGCCCAAAGTCATGGACTTTTTAAAGTTGTAATTTCCTTTAAGGCTAAGAGATCATGTTCTCTCCGGTTAGTGAAAAAAATGTAAATGCCGCGCGTGGGATTCGAACTCACATTCGCTGGACGATCGTTTCGATGTTTGTGAAGCATCATCTTCAGCTGCGTCTACCCCGTTAAGCCACTGCGGTGTGTATTCACACCAGTCACTAACCGAAGATATTTATTTTATTGTGCAGAGTGATTGTTTGTCGCTACTTACACATTGCTTTCCTACTTACACGCACTGATGCCGATGTTTTGAAAGTTCTATTTATAGAACGCACTATTCTAATTGTAGTTGTCTCGTTCTGTTTTGGGTTTTTTTTATATAAATTGATTTTCTATATAAATTGTGAATATATGAAATCAAAAAAACCTTAATATCCAAGCTCAAAATCGGAAAAAACTTTAAAAAAAAAATCGATTATTTTACCTTTTTCCCCTTTTTCAGGTCCATAGGTAGCAACCCGTTCAAAATTCAAGGAAATAATCAACAATAGAAATGTACCTAAGATCTCAATAACCAACTTCCTAGAACATATGAACTTCCTAGGAATGATCCTTAACACCATTTTGCATTAAATTCAATCTTTATTGTCCAATTCTTAACACCGTTTAGGTAGCGCTTATGTAGCGTTTAGCTGAAAAATGAAAAAATTCCCGAAACTTTTTCAATTTCCCTGTATGTAATTTTTTAAGACATGAAAATAAAACCATATACGGACACCACTACGTGATAAAAGACCAAAAAAAAAGACCCGTGTCTCCCAGTTTTGCCCAAAGTCATGCACTTTTTTTTATGGGCCCCCAACGATTTGGGGCCTCGGTTTAATTTTTGCAAAAAAAGTGATCATTTTTTCAGGCTCAGAGAGTAAATCAAAATTCCGAACGGTTTGTAAGATATGAGTGTCAAGTGGTGTTGTCCGTATGTGATTATATTTTTCGTGTTGCACTGTGTTATCAAACACTTGTCTTCGTACTAAATAACTTTGGCCTAACAACCCCGTTATTGATTTTGCCTACGACATTTTCGCAAAGTGCTGAGTGCCGAGCAACTGAAAAGTGCCCGAAATTTTGGGTTTATAAATTTTTTGTTATTTGGTATACAATTACTTCCTAAGGCACCGAAAGTTTCATAAAAACTGAATACCAGGCTTAAAGAGGCTTTAACCAATGGATGTCTTTCTTACGGCATCAATTTAAAAAAAAACTTGAATCCAAAATTTTTCGAATATAAAATCGATAAAACGGCCTTATGTCTATATTTCGGAAACGGAGAGTTCAATCGAAAAACTAACATATTTCAAATTTTTTTTTTTTGTTTCCGAATGCATAATTTAAAGTGATTATCGTTTAATCATAAAAGTAATGTTGTATGCAACATGATTCATAATTTTAATGAATTTATTCTTTGGTTGCTTTTCAAAAAGTTCATTATGAATATGTACTTTTTTTCATTAATAATATGTCTTTTTAATTTGGAGTGTTTGTATGTGGGAAATCAAATCTTATTATGCAGCTCAATGTAGTTAGATTTTTGGACTGTCGATTCAATCTGATATTTTTAATAAGATTCAAAAATAACCCACATTTGTACATGTAGTTCAAAGTTAAATACAAATAACATTTGTAATTTAATTAATTAGTCCCATGTATGATTTAACTCTTCCATATTACAAATTGTTTTCACCGCCTCTCTTGCCATTACTTTATCTAATTTCTTACATGTTTTCTATAATTTTCAGATATGCCTCGTAGTGTATTGGATCATAGAGAAGCAAACATATGATACATTTGAAGTGCATTGTTGTATTTATCTAAAATGACAGATAAGAGTTTCCGACAAAACACGTAAACTGCATCTTAAGTTTAAGAACTCAAATATGTTGGATGTTTGGTTTGAGACTCCTACTCCACGAACACTTCTCCCATGAGGACATGTGAGCCCATTAAATACTTATTGAGGTTCTTGTCTTATGGCATTGGGTTTGGGTGTACGAGTGTATGAGGATTGGATGTTGCAAAGGCCAGATGTCAAGAATTTACACTGGAATACATTTTACACAGTACCAAGATCATCTACATGTATTTAATGTATCTCTTTGAATTTAAACAAACAAAAAGTCGTTAAACATCAGAACTCAAATCGTCTTTTACAAAATTCATTTAACATGTATATTAATTGAGATTTTTTAAAGATGAGTACTTCTTGTTCACCAGGAAAGTGCACAAATGAATGAGATGAGTGTGACGCTAGAGGGTCATAATTTGTTGATTGTTTATGTTTCAAAGTGTTTTACTATATAATTTAAGGTTTTAATTACTCTCTCTCTCTCTCGTTTTTCATGTTGTGTCACTATGTCTTTGTGTAAAAACACAGATAAATTCCAATGTTACTGAGTCAGTTGTCATTCATCACAATGAGGATGGTTGTTCCTTTGACTTTTGCTTCAAATCAATGGCAAATGATGGCTCAATGTCACAAGACTGGGAATGTCGTTAAAAATTCATAAAACATGAGATAAATCGTTGTTTTATGATGCGAGTTTTTGTTGTTGTTGTTTTGAATCTTGTGAAAATTTTAAAATTCCTGTATTGTAGAGGGAGAGGAGTTATAATTACTAGTCGCTATTGGGACAGTTGTATGTCCAAGATGAATTTCAAAATATTATTTTTCCCCAGATTTGAACTTAAAAATGGATTTGAATTTATTTATCTTTTAACATTTCTGAGGAAAGTTATTTATTATTTGGTTTTGAATGTGATTAAAATTTAACTGCACAATTTCCAATTAATATTTAAAACATGTCAATTTAATTTTAAAAAATATTAATAGAAGTTTGAATATTATGAAAAATTTAAAATACATCAATTAGAATTTAAAATCTCCATTAGAAATTTGAAATACATCAGTTGGAATTTAAACAACATCAATTGCAATTTGAAGCACATCAGATGCAATTTAAAATACATTAATTGAAATTTAAAAGAAATCAGTTGAAAATGTGTTGATATATTTTCCTTATTCGGCCTCCGTTTTAATCTTCCCAAAGTTTTCCAAATCAAGCTCAAGCCCAAGGGTTTCCCCCAAAAAGTTAATTAATAAGTTCAATCTTAATTTTATTCGATATTTCGCCTTTCATCGAAAGGCATCATCACGAATATAAATTGGCAAATAACAACAACTTATTGGTCTCTGCCGCTTCGACTGTCTTCTAACTCTCCTAACTCTTGCAATGTGTGTAGAGTTAGGAGACAGCCGAAGCGGCAGAGAGCACTAAGTTGTTGTTATTTGCCAATTTATATTCAATTGAAAATAAAATTCGTCAGTTGAAATTTAAAAAGTACTAACCAATGTTATGTATTAGAATTTTAAATTTCAATTGGTGTCTTTTAAAATTCAATTGATGTCTTTTAAAATTCAATTCATGTGTTTTAAAAGCAATGGCGCACGACAGGGTGCTATCATTCTCAACAACAATATATGTCAAGTTGAAAACTGGACAAAAAAATATAAGTGGCTCGGTCTATAGGGCATTTCTCATACTCACTTTTCCAGATGATCACTCTTTTATTATTTTATATATCCAACCTGTTCCACAAAAGTGTAACAAAATTTCAAAATTTTCAGTAGAGACGAAAAACTGTTTCCGTTAATATTGATGATATATATTTGTAAGAAATTATCATTAAAAAGAATAAAAGCGTTGTTTGCGTTAAAAATGTTACTCTTTATATGATAAAAAACAAACCGATTTGCTTAAACATTTAGGGACAACTAAAAATATTACTCTTTAGTTGAGTCTAAAAAAGTTATTCTGAAAACAAAGAGAGAGTCATAACGGTTTTTTTGACGAAAGAGGAGACAAAATAATAGATGATTTTTACAGTGGGTAGAGATGACCACAGTGTGTTGTTTTCTTGCTAAAAACGAAAATTTAGAAATTTTGAGTTGTTACACTTTTGTGGAACAGGTGCGATATGTATAATAAATTAATTATTCAAATAAAATTAAAAAAAAAAACGATATAATATTGTCGGTTTTGGTTGACACCCAAATTTGCTCCTGTCAACTTGTGGTCCTGCCCCCTTGCTGTTTAATAGTATGTATGTATAGTGTATTAAGCGTAGAGTGTCCTAAAAACCGGGATTTTTTAAAACCCGGGTTTCGGTTGGTTCAAAAATCATTTTTTTAAGAAACCAGTTTTCGGTTAACCGGTTTTTTGAAAATAAAAAAATTATATTATATTCCAATTTGGAATGTGTGTTTAATATAAAATATAAAAGTTATATTCAAATTCACATTCAAATGATTTCAATTCGAAAATCAGATTCAAATTTGAAAGAGATTTTCATATATGGGTGGGTAATTCCAAAAAAAATCGACATTTTCGAACCCGACCACTTTTGATTGGTATAAAATTTGGACAGTAGTTTCTCCTCGTCCATACGAATTTTATGACACCAGAATTGAGTCGAAAGTCAAAGTAGTCTTTGTTTTATGGTTCGTTGAAGTAGGTATTGTTTGGAACTTTCTGAAAAAAGGACCTAACTTAAAAATGGCATAACTTTGAAATTCGTTAATGGATTTAAAAATGTTGGATATCATTTTAAAGCTTGCAAAACCCGCTTTATTATTAGCCCATACAACAACAGTCATGTCGTTGTGGTTCAATGATATTGAAAACTCCAAAGTATAGTTTATCCTTGAATATCCTGGCATAACGTATCTTTAATTTTTGATTTCACCCACCAAAAAGAAAGTCCATCCATTTCTCTACATCATAGCCAAAGTTTCAAATGGGATATCCATGGGATCAATAGATACATAAGGTTTGGTAAAGACTGCTCGAGTTTTGCTGTTTTAGTTTCGATTTTTCAAGTAGAGTCTACTTATAACACTGTGATAAAAAAAAGGCTAAAGTAGGAATACCTGGGAAGTGATAGTATATTTGTTGTAGGTATTATCGAGTGAAACAAGAATCTGCTTGTGAAATTTCCCAAACACCCCCAAAATCTTGAAAACCGGTTAAATACCCGGTTTTGCGTATGTTTGGACACTTATAAGCCTGTAAGTTAATTGATTATGAACCGATTTTCACTTTCTCACTTAGGCCTTTCAAACGATATATACCTTCTCTAAAAAAAATATGGAAAGTCTGTGTGTATTTGTCCAGCAAACAGATAGTTTTTAATAAGTAAAACGCAACTTTGCTTTTAAAAATCCGGCATTAATTCACTGAATTAAGTTTTTATTCAAAAAATTTTGATATTTTCAGTTTCAGAAAATGGTTATTTGTCGGTTCTTTCGTTTCGTATGGAAAACAATATATTAAAATATTTGTACAAAAAATTAATACAAAATAACATTTTCGTTTCTTGTTTTGCTTGCCCGTAAAAAGAGACATTATCATTCTGCATATATAGTATATAGATATATATAGATATATATAGTATATAGAATATATAGATTTTAATATTTTTAAATTTCCGTTAAAAAACATACCAGTTAATTCAATTCAATTCAATTCCATTCAATTCAATTCCATTCAATTATATTCAATTCAATTCAATTCAATTCAATTCAATTCAATTCAATTCAATTCAGTTCAATTCAATTCAATTCAATTCAATTCAATTCAATTCAACTCAATTCAATTCAATACACTACAATTCAATTCAACTCAATTCAATTCAATTCAATTCAATACAATACAATTCAATTCAATTCAATTCAATTCAATTCAATTCAATTCAATTCAATTCAATTCAATTCAATTCAATTCAATTCAATTCAATTCAATTCAATTCAATTCAATACAATTCAATTCAATTCAGTTCAGTTCAGTTCAGTGCGGTTCAGTCCAATTCAATTCAATTCAATTCAATTCAATTCAATTCAATTCAATTCAATTCAATACAATTCAATTCAATTCAATTCAATTCAACTCAATTCAATTCAATACAATACAATTCAATTCAATTCAATTCAATTCAATTCAATTCAACTCAATTCAATTCAATTCAATTCAGTTCAGTTCGGTTCGGTTCAATTCAATTCAATTCAATTCAATTCCATTCCATTCCATTCCTTACCATTCAATTAAATTCAAGTAAATTCAATTAAATTCAATTTAATTCAATTAAATTAAATTCCATTCCATTCCATTCAATTCAATTCAACTCATTACATTTCAATTCAATACAATTCAATGAAATGCAATGCAATGCAATTCAACTCCATAAATTTAGTTCAAATCAATTCAATCCCATCTAAACTAACTAAGTCTAATCTAGTTTAATTCAGTTCAATTCTTTTTATCTTCTTAATTGAATTGAACTGAATTGAATTGGGGTTTATTGAAATGAATTGAATATTTTTATTGGTGTTTCAATCTCAAAATTTCACAGCTGTAATTAAATTTAACAATTCGTTTTAATTTCAAATTAAAATGTAATTCAAATTTCAATTTGCAATGCCTGTTTAATGACAGATTGGCAAGTTTAATTCATATTCACATTAAACTTATTTAAATTTGAAAATCCTATTAATCTTATAAGGTGTAAAAAATTAATTGATATACTAATTTAAATTATTTGAATTGATATTAGAATGATGAAATCATTGCGAAATTAAAAACTGTTTGAAATCTTATTATTATATTATTAATTCAAAAAATAATTAATTTATGAAGATGATATCTTTTTGTGATTAATTATTAAAATTTTGTAAGAACTGTTCACATAAATTGAGTATAAACCGGTTAACCGACATCTAATATGTGGTTTTCCTTTTGTTCGAAAATTAAATTTTTTAAAAAAACCGGCACACGGTTAATTGCAAGAAACCCGGTTTCTCCGGTTTTTCTGTTTCGGTTTTGAACAGCCTAATATTTACGCAAATTGTGTAAAAACCGGTTAACCGACATCTAATAACCAGTTTTCCGATTGTTCGAAAATTAATTTTTTTTAAAAACCGGCAAGAAAATTGAAAGAAAACCGGATAACCGGTTTCTCCGGTTTTCGGTTTTGAACAACCTAATATTTACACAAATTGAGGACAAACCGGTTAACCGACGTCAAATTACCGACTTCGGGTTTGTCCGAAAATTAGGTTTTTTAAAAACGGTTAATAGCAAAAAATACCGGTTTGATCAAAGGCTCGGATTCGGTTTTAGACACTAATTTAGCGCCTTATAAGTCGATATGTGACTCAGCGAATTCCAGAACTGTTAACATTCCGAATTAATTACTAATTTCCATAGCTAATGCAAATCCTGATTGTCGATGTAGTAGTGGTACATGAGAACGTAGGTTCCATCCCCGCTTTCACAACCTTACATTTCTTTCGACGGCGGTTACCTCGCTTAGTGATGGCGACACTATCACGTATTAAGCCTTGAAAAAACTTCTCAAAACACCCTTTGGAACCAGTGAAAAACTGTAAGTTTAAATCAGTGAGAATGGAATTAGAAAGCCCACAGTTCAGTTTTTGCAAGAAACTATCCCCTTCGTGGGAAATATTGATTTTTAATGCAATCGTGCAATAAAAAAAATTCCAAGTATGATTTAACTTCTAAATTAATTTCGAATCCTTTTGCAACATGAATCATAAAACAAGATAACTCCTGTTGAACACAAACAAGTAACAAAACCTATCCCTTTAAAGGTATTTCATTCCAGAAAACGTTAACCTACCAAAACTTTTCCCCAGCTTTTCATACTATCATACCCCAAAAAAAAAAACAAACAACAATTCTAACAATTTCATTATGTCAATCAACTAACAAGCAAAACAATAACAGTCTTACATCAGTTTTCTGTTCAAAACAATTGTTCTATTAAATTTTATGACCAGTTAGGAAGACGAATTCGAACAAACGAACGAACGGCCCATTCATTGATTTCGTTGACATTTTTATACGTAATTTGTTGTGACATTTTCAATGAATATGACTCTGGCGACAAAACAAAAAATATCGCTCGATTAGAAATGATCAATAGTTCAATTTTGTGTGTCATTTTTACAACACACCAAGTATTCACATACAATGTATTCCGTACTTGGAAAGAGGCTGATTGGAGGAGGAAAAGTTGTCTACAAATCTTCAACGACCGCCCACTCTAAGTACAAATTAAAGATGTTCTTCGAGTTGAGCACGACCGAGTTTTATTTAATTAAAACAAATATTTCTTTAGGTCTGCGCTTCAACAAATTTTCTATGAAAAATTACAAATTGTTATGGGAAAATAGTTTTTGGGTTCATTGTAATTAATTTTCCTATTTCTTGGAAAATATTTAAGGAATTTGTTCAATTTGTTTTTAAGAATATTATGTATTGAATTAAATATATGTGATTTATTTAAACAGATTGTTCACCATTTCGAGTTGTCATGGAAATAGTTTGAGTTTATATCCGCAGTACATATTTTCAAATTCAAAATGTGGTTTGAAATATAAAAATTTGATTTCTTGGTAAAAATCCATCAAACTATCTTTAGTACTAAGGGATCTTCGATCGACACTAATTCGCATATGTAGGAATGCATCTGATGATGAACTTGTCACGAAGTTCTAAACTAACTGAATTGTCTATTATTCTAGCAAACCCCAACCATTTGTCTATTAGAAAAATGTTCCTTAACTTTGTAAGCTTGTAGTATGAACTTCTCATACATTAACTAAAAGTTTAAAAATGTTCCGTAAGATGCTAAATACTTCAACTAAAATACAAAAATAAAATCAGAGAGGGGTTCTTTCAGTGTAAGTAGGTTTGACCTTAATCGTTCTATGCTAGTAGTTGTGATCACTAACTAGGCTATTAATGTCCGCTCATGATTACTGCAGGAGCTGTGGGGATAACAAGAAGGATAAGAGTTTCACTTAGAAAACTATTTTTTATCTGTTAACTACACTGAAAAAATGCATTCTCACTTTGGCGAATGTTTTCATTGAAAGGGAGTTAATTTCATCGTTATAACACAAATTTTCATTGCAATAACGAACAACTTCTTACTTCCGATGATTTTGTCGTTATTACAATGAATGTGTTGTATCGATGCTATTATACTGCTACGATTGAGAGGTTTACTTATGTTTAATGCATAAACTCACACGGATATCAAAGTAATGTTATTGTGAGTAATTTGTTAATTTGGCTTAATTAACGTTTTGTTCGAATATTAATGTTACGCCAAAAAGTATGCCATTGCTACAATATATTACCTCGCAAAACAATGTTTGTTAAATTCGTTTCAATACCGATTAAATTCTCTCTCGACTATTCATGACCTGTAAGGCCTGAAATCAAATCCAAACAGGCCTTCTTTAAAATACGGAAGGCCTTCCCTACACATTAACTCCTCTTTTCTTTTTGGTGACCGGTCATAACGCCCAACGGTCATAAGGCCCAAAATATTTTTTGGGTCTTATGTCCGCCCTTAGGGTAGCCATAACACCTAATTTGGTTTTGGGCCATACGGCCATCCGAAATGCGGTCATAAGGCCCCAAAAAAAAATTGGGCGTTATGACCGTTTGTACAAGGCCCATATAACAAGTGCCGTAGGAGAAGTCCAAGAACTTTGGGCTTTGTGTCTTTTCATCTGTTGGGCGTTATGTCCACCCTCGGAGCGGTCATAAGGCCCAAAACCAATTTGGGTATTATGCCCGCCTTCGGAACAGTCATAAGGCCCAAAAAACAATTTGGGCCTTATGACCGTTGGGCGTTATGACCGGTCACCTTTCTTTTTAGTGTTACGCCAAAAAGTATGCCATTGCTACAATATACTAGCTCGTAAAACAATGTTTGTTAAATTCGCTTCAATACCGATTAAGATCTCTCGCGGCTATTCGAGAATCGAATGACAGTACCCAGCGGCGGAAGTCATGACCTGGAAGGCCTGAAATCATGATCAACCAGGCCTTCTTTAAAATACGGAAGGCCTTCCCTACACATTACCTCCTCTTTTCTTTTTAACATTGGGTGAGATTAAGAGGCAAGGCCTTCCTTGCCCATTGCCTAAAGAAGGGCTTAGAATGCATGCTAAAAGGAAGGCCTTAGAAGGCATGCAAAAAGGAAGGCCTTTGAAGGCATTTACTTTAATTTAGTTTTGTTAAACAAAAATAAAATTAAAATAATTTATTTTATCACAAAACCATTATCCAATTCCACATATTTATTTATAAATATGTATGTATATATCTTAGAAAGTTTTGCCACGCGCAACTTCAAATTGAAAATTTTTAAAAATACCCTGAAAAATATTAAATAAACAATATAATTTTAAAATTTGTATAAATTTTCCAGTTAAATTACGGTTAAAAGGAATCGGAAAAAATTCATGCATTCCGCAGGCCTTATTTTAAGAAGGCATTACAAAAGAACAATTCCGCATGCCTTATTTGTGGGGGGCCTTGTTACTTCCGCCGCTGAGTACCTACAACTTGTAGGTTTTGGGAAAGGATGGAAATTACCAGATAACGATGTTCCAAGATATTGAAAAAAATAAATAAATAAATGGTTTCCCATTACATCCCATGAAGGGACCGGGGAGAACTTCTCACAATCACTGAGCTGTGCGCTTTCCAGTTTTCACTCATTGATTGGGACCTACAGTTTTACACCGATTCCGAACGGTATTTTGAGAAGCTTTTTCATGGCTATATACTCGATAGTGTCGCCGTCACTATGCGAGGTGACCGCCGCCGAAAGAATTTTTGTTTTTTTTTTTTTTTTTTTTTGAGGGTGGTCAGATCAGGGTTCGAACCCAGGATCTCATGTACAAGAGCCGCGCACACTAACCATTGCACCACCGATATTGAATGCAATTAAAAAAATGGAGAGGTGTCAGTGGGACACCCGGTATGAACGAAGTTCCTGTCGCTATATACACTCCGATTCACTTATTTAAAGGCACTAAAAATTCCATATTCAGCAGCCTGTATCTTTTGCAATTTGTAACCAATTGTAGAATTTTAAAATGGAAATCGAAGCTAGTCATCTTGAGATATAAAAACAATCATGACAATAGTAGTTCCTCAACTGAAGACCTTTTTCTGAGCAATTTATAAAAAAAGTCCAAAAATGTGCTATTTTTTGGTTCACGTGAATAAAGGCACTTTAGCACTTGTTGTTTATTGAGATCTTAGGTACATTTTTGTAGTTAATTGTTTCCTTGAATCTTGAACGGTTTGCTACCTATGGACCTGAACAGGGGGAGAAAGGTAAAAACTCGACTTTTTTAAAGTTTTTTGACCTTGAAGATGAAGTTGTTTGAATTTTATACGTTCACAAATTTTGTTCTTTATGACAACAGCTACAACTTTCCCCCAGAGAGTAAATCAAAATTCCAAACGGTTTACAAGATATGAGCCTGACAAAATGATCACTTTTTTGCAAAAATGACACCGAGGCCCCAAATCTTTGGGGGCCCATAAAAAAAAGTGCATGACTTTGGGCAAAACTGGGAGACACGGGTCTTTTTTTTTATTTTATCACGTAGTGGTGTCCGTATATGGTTATATTTCGATGACTTCAAAAATTACACACAGTGTAATCCATTTCTAAGACACAATTTCCCGATATTGATTTATATATTCTCAATATTATTTTGTAGAACTTTCATTATTATTCTATCATATCGATATTTAAATATGTTTTTAACTCATTATCTGGTTTAACATCGTTGAGACAAAATTTGCTATTAAAAATTATATACCATTTTTAATAGAAACCAGTAATTAGAGGCTGGTGAAATGAATTAGTTTGGCTGGACTACTGGGTACTGCGATGCCTTTGAAGGCCACTGATTAGCTTCCCTCTTCACAAGTAGTTTGGGTATATTATCACTGCCCCCAACGTACCAAGAGTTCGTAGTAGAAGATTTTTAGTTTTAGAATTCGTTAAAACATTTACTAGTTTGATAAACATCAACACCAAAACATCAATATTAAAGGAGTCCTGATGCCAAATTCTCTGGTAAATTTTGTCTAATTATTTTTTAAATGAAGATTTCAAAAATATATCATTCTAACATCTTTGAATTTTGTTGAAACATAAATAAACTTGTGTAGTTCCATTTAATTGGATATGTGAGATAAATTGGTGTTCCGTTTTTGAAATCAAATAAAAAATTTAACCGAAAACAGAAACATTTTTCACACCCACTAAAATGACACTGCAGAATTGTGTGTAAGTTTTAATTTTTTTTTTGCTAGAATTTTTGCACTGGCGACAGAAAATATTTTTAAGATTAAATTTAATTAATCATAAACTATTTTTTTTTGCCAAACACTGACAGATCGCACACGGCAAAAGATACAAGATACTTGGGACTGCATGCTGATTATCATAAAAGACTGAACAGGAAATGTGGGGAAACAAGGTGAGTTCTCAATATCAGGTGGATTATGAAAATAATTTCGAATTGTACAAAAATCATGTAAAACTAACCATGAAAATACAATTAAGATCTTATGTGATTGGGAATATCTAAAACAGTTAACAGTTTTTATTAGAAATTCTTTTAATTTTATATGAAATTCTTATATGAAATTGTTTCATTTAATTTGAAAGCCTTTTACAATCACAATTGCAATATAATTTACAATTTAACATTGCAAGTAGACGAAGAGGAAGAATCTAACTAAAACAATTTAAAAGAAAATTTAATTAAATTCTTAATTACGCGTACGAATGCCATAAATTCATTAAATGCAATTCACACATTCTCTCAGTCACTCATACACCGAAACAACACAAGTGTCATAAGCATAGAGTAATGCATACATAGATAGAGAAAATTTCTCTTATTTAACATTTCCTTGCACACTCATCGTGGTGTGATAAGAGTGTGACAAGAGCTGTTCGGCTTACATCAGGTGGTGTTACAAGAACTGTTTACTTAAATTTGTCATGTCGTTTTGGGTGGGACCGTGAAATTGAAACGTATATTTTGGGCTTTTTTGTTGTCCTTTAATGTTAGTACACATTTGTGTTGTATTTAACACAATAATTTTAACACCTAAAAGGAAATGCCGTGGTTGATTTCTGGTTGGTTTGAACCATTGCCTCTATCTGCTATTATTAAAGTAATTCTTTCCAACATCCAAAGTTCATATCACACCAGGCCAAATGTCTTAAATTTTCTGAACTAAATGTTAACTCTATATATCTCTATTACTCTATGGTCATAAGTGAGTGCACTTTACATACAAATACGCACACAAATACAACCATTAAGGCACTCAAATTAACACCCATCCAATACCAATACACAGAACTGTATACACTCAAATACATTAAGTCATATTTAGTTCTTTAAAGAAATGACGCGTTTATCTTTAAATTTATATCGAACAAGTTGGCAGGCGCAATGTTGGACAGAAGAGGGCAGTTGCGGTGACATTGTAATATAGTTGGAGGAGACCGACTGTAGTTTTGCCCTAGTACTGAATGTTGACAGTGAATCATATAGCCTGAACAACAACAGTCAACTTTTCGACTTTTTCAAATACAGGGTGGCTAATGAATGTTGCTATCAAAAACATTTATTAACTTTTTTTATGTGTTATTAATCGGCTCCATTTGGAACGACGTTCCTTATCGCATGTTGCGAAATGGGGGCTAAATGAAAACAAAATTAAACAACTTTTTGTTAACACTACTATGCTACAACCGTCGTTGGTGCGCGGCTATGGTTCGATCCCTGCTTTGTCCAACTTAAATTTGTTTCCACGGCGGCCACCTCACTTAGTGACGGCGACACTATCGATTATTTAGCCATGAAAAAAGCTTCTCGAAATACCGTTCGGAACCGGTATAAACTGCAGGTCCCAATCAGTGAGTGTAAAACTACAACGCGCACAGCTCACTGTGTTGTGAGAAGCTCTCCGTAATCCCTTCATGGGACCCAGTATTATCAACAATATTGGGTACTTTTGCTTTGGTTTGTGTCTAGACTAACATATGTTGGGAAATTTCTTGTTTAATGGGAAGTTTTCTAGGTGGAGCCTGTAACCAATGTTTAGTATATATTGTAGTTTTGAACCCAATAAAAAGTAAATTTAGAACTGCCAAAGTGAAAGAAGTTTAAAAAAAGAACATTTTCCTAAATAAGTCCCTTCTCTTAAAAAAAACTAAATTTTCTAAAAAAAAAACCTATTCTTATTCTTAAACAAAGTACCTTTTCTAAAAAAAAATACCTTATCTTTAAGGAAGTACCTTTGCTTAAAAAAAGTAAATGTTCTTACAAAAAGTACCTTTTCTTAAAATAAGGAATTCTTTTTTTTTAATAAGTACGTTTTCTTAAAAAAGTAAATTTTCTTACAACAAATTGCCTGTTCCTAAAAAACTAAATTTTCTTTAAAGAGTACCTTTTTTGTGAAACAAAACAACTTTTCGTGAGATAAAGGTCCAATTCTAAAAAAAATTCCCATTTCTTAAAAAACTCTTTTCTTCACAAAATACCTTCTCTTAAAAAATTACTTTTCTCACATAAATTCCTTTTCTTAAAAGTACCTGTTGTTAGAATTAAAATAAATAAATAAGTACATAAGTAAATAAGTACATTTACAAATAAGTACATAAGTACAAAAAAACAACTTCCGAAAAAGAGTCCCTACCACTTGTTTAAAAAGTACCTATTATTAAAAAAGTATTTCTTTGTAAAACAAATTATACTCTTATGGTTATTTCTTACAAAAACTACTTCTTCTTCAAAACAGTACCTTTTCTTAAAGAAAACATCAACTTTTATTAAAAGAAGTACCTCTTATTTAAAAAAGACCTTTTCGGGAAAATATAATACATATTATTAGAAAAAATTATCTATCTAAATTTTCTTGAAAGAGTATCTTTTTTGTGAAACAAAATAACTTTTCTTCAGATAAGTACCTACTCTTAAAAATGTACCTATTATTGAAAAAATAACCAATTCTAAATAAAATTCCCATTTCTTAAAAAAACCTTTTCTTCGACAAAAAAAATTCCTTCAAATAAAAAAATCTTTAAAAAGTTCATGCTCTTCAAAAAGTACTTCTTTTTAAAAAAAATGCATACTCTTATGGATTTTTGTTACAAAAAGTACTTCTTAAAAATAGTACATTTTCTTAAAGAAAACATCAGCTTTTAATAAAACAAGTACCTCTCTTTAAAAAATAACCTTTTCGGGAAAATATAGTATACAAAATATATAGTATAGTAGAAAAAAGGACCTAAAGATATATTTTTTTATAAAAAATACATTCTATAAAAAAAATGTTCTTAAAAAAAGTTTATCATTTTTCAAAAAGCATCTTTTCTTAAAGATCCATTTAAATTATCGCATTTTTCAACAGGGGCCTTAGGCGTGTTGGAAGTAACTAGTGCATAATATATAGCCGAAGGAACTTCGTTGGGTGGCCCCTGACACCTTATATGATTTTTTTTCTATTTTAGTGATTGGGCTTTAAGGAAATTGGAGGACTACATATATTGCAGAAATAATGGATCATCAGCCCAAGAAAAAAAGTTTCATCAATATGATGTAAAATATACTAAATTGATGTAAAATTTCATTGATACAATAATTTTTTGTTTTTAAATTAACGTTTACGCTTTTTTCACATTTTACATTATTATCGAATTGAAGATTTTTGTACATCATTTCGATGAATTTCTGAAAACTTATATTTTAAAACGCTATGATTATGTGACCGTCGGTGGTGCAATGGGTAGTGTGCGCGCCTCTTGTACAGGAGATCCTGGGTTCGATTCCTGCTCCAACCACCTTAAAATTTCTTTCGACGACGGTCACCTCGCTTAGTGATGGCGACACTATCGAGTATATAGCCATGAAAAAGCTTCTCAAAATACCGTTCGGAATCGGTGTAAAACTGTAGGTCCCAATCAGTGAGTGAAAACTGGAAAGCGCACAGCTCACTGATTGTGAGAAGTTCTCCCCGGTCCCTTCATGGGATGTAATGGGAAACCATTTATTTTTTTTTTTATGATTATTTTTTTAGAATTTTCCATACAAATAGGTCTCTAGGTCTAGAGAAATAACAACGACTTGTATAAATTATATTATAGAATTATCTGACGCACTTTATACGTTGCTCTACGAAGCTTAGCCGCACTGAAAGAAAATCTTTACATCAAATCGATAATGAATATATTAGTCAATTGTTCTTCCTTGAATAGATGACAAATTTCATCAACTCAATGAAAAGGTTCTATACTTTGAAGATTTTTCGTTTCTTCACGTTTGTCAGCTTCATTGAATTGATGATATTTTTTCCATCTTCATCATATGATTTTAGAAATAATTAGTGGGATCGATTCAAAATATGGACGTTGTATTGAAAAAATAAACAGAATAAGAAAAAATTAGTAGAAAATTGAAAATAAATACATACAACACAATTGAAAATAATACATAAATACATACATAATAGAAAATAGTGCAATGGCCAGAAAACAATATTAACGCTACATATAAGCATTTTCTATGTGGCCTTATACTTTGTTCTTGTGAATTATTTACAATGAAAATTAATTCAAAGAGTTTGGCTACTTATTAACAAACAATTTAAATCAAATTGATGACAAACTTACATCAAATTGATGACAACATTACATCTAATTGAGGAAAATGTACAGCAAATAAATGAACAATTTATATCAAAATGGTGAAGAATTTACTTCAACTTGATGACAAACTGACATCAAATTGATGACAATTTTTCATCAACTTATTGTATCCTTGTTGTTAAATCAACATTATCTACTGATGAAATATGGATAAAAGATTGATGATATTTACTTTATCAATTCAATGAAATGTGTCGTAGGTTGGAGATTTTTTTCAGTGCGTTAGCGGCAGTGGCGGCAGGCGGCTCGATTTCAATCGGCATTCTTTTCCGGTTGCATCGATTATTTCGCCCAAGATGTATATATTTCAGGTGGTAGCATTAGAAACTCTGAATTAATTATTTTTTTATATCTTTGTGAGCCATACTTGTGAAATTCAAATGCATTTTGTTTTTTGGTCTTTTTTGTTCAGCTTTTATTATTGAACTTTTATATAAAGGGTGTTTTTTTGCGCTGATAGAATTTACGAAAGGGTTAACTGTCATACTGCGCTCACTTTTTCATATTTATGATCAGTATACTCTGGCAAATCGTCGTTAATAGATTCACAATTGAACAGGACAACCAAATTATCCAAATTTACTTTGAAAGTCCGTCAACGATTCGCGCTACTTATAGAGAAACTTCATGATTTTTATGGAGAACATAATTGCCCACCTGAGCAAAGCCATCCGTCGAACTGTGTATAGATTTCATACCAGATACTCTCTAAATGATGCACCCAAAGAAAAATAACGTTTATTGCTCGGTTACCACAACAATACTTTGATTGATTTGTATTAATTTATTAATCGCAACCGTTCATGTAGTTCTCCCAAATATACTCTTATATCGCAAATGTGTATCATGTTGTTGCAAACGAGTTCTCGTTTGCATCAAACGCATACAAAATTACATTTGCCGCAAATTTAAAAAACGTTTGCAATAACTGAAATTAGCCATTTTTCTAATGAGAGCACAGATGACGAAGAACGTAAATTTCACTCATAGACAGTGAAAAAATTGCACTGACTTTTAAAACAAACTTTATGGGAAAAACCAAAATCATAAAAGTTGGAAAAAAAACGCTTATGGAAGCCATAAATAAAAGTTTCAATTACAACTCGGGTGCTGTAACCAAAACAACAGTTGGTGGGACGGTTTTTTGTTTCTCGCAAACGTTTTTTCAGCCTTAATTTTTCATATCTCGTTTACTGCAAACGTTTTTCAGTCGTCGCAAATGTCTTTTAGTTTGGAGCAACTACAACTCGGTTGCTGTAACCGAAGGAACAGTTGGGGGAACCGTTTTTTGTTTCTCGCAAACGTTTTTTCACTCCAAACGGTTTTTGGTTCTCCCAAACGACATGAAATGTATGGATTAACAGAAGTTCGTTTCTCCCAACTACAGTTCCCAAACGAACTTCAATTATCTGAGATTTCGTTTGGGAGGAACGAGTTTTTTCTTTGATGTGCAATAACACCATCACGTCGAAAGAATTTGAGTACTGAAGAGAATATCGCCGCTGTAAACGAAAGTGTTTCTTCGTCGGTCGCAGGAACTTTTCGCAAAGATCTTAGCCTACACCCGTATATGATCCAGCTGGTGCTGAAATTAAAGCCGCGGGACCATAAAATTCGTCGTTGTTCGCCAATTAGGGTCTAGAGCAGTTGAAAACTGGCTGATGTCTTATATCAAAGTTGTGTTAAGCGATGAGGCTCATTTTTGGCTCAACGCGTTTGTTAATAAACATAATTGCCGCACATGGAGTGAGACCAATCCATAACAGATCCTAGAGGCTCCATTACATCCAGAAAAATTCACCATTTGGTGCTGTTTACACGGTATCACCTGACCCTATTTCTTCAAAAATTAAGCCGGAGCTCGAGTTACGGTCAATGGAGATCGTTACCGCACAATGATCAATGATTTCTTGCTTGAAAATGTGAACGACATTAATCCGAGCGAGATGTGGTTTCAACAGGATGACGCTATTTGGCAATAAGTTGATTTCGAGATATGGACCTGTCATTGGCCTCTAAGTTCCTGCGATTTGACACCTCACGACTATTTCCTATGGGGCTTCGTGAAGTCACTGGTTTATGCTAATAGGAGGAAAACATATTCACGTTTAGGTATTAAAAAGGCAGGCCTTTTCTTATTAAAGTAGCACTACCATCTTTGTGTCCCATCGGGAGTCATCAAAAGTTACCCAAAGAAATTGGAGAACAGACCAGCGTTTCCAACTATGTATTACCATTCATTGAAGGTTTTTGAAGCAAAGAAATTATGTTGGTCCAAAGTTAAATTTTTATTTCAAAAACGATATTTGTGGAAAAATTTAGTACAACCGGACTATATTTGGTGTAAACAAATCTTAGCTGCCATATCAAAGTTCTGTTTTAAAAAGAATAAAGAAAAGTTAACTGCAATTTCTCTAAAACTAAATGAGCTACAGTTCAAGCAATTCGAAAAATAGAGATCAAAATTTTTCGATTTTCAAAATTTTAAAAAAACCAATATCTGTAATAAAAAGAAATCTACATTTTATATTCACATAATGAACAATATTATCAAAATATATTTTAAAAAAAAAACACAAAAAGGAAAAAAACAAAATTTTGTTTTCTTGGAAATCGCAAAAAAAAAGTTGTCAGCTTTGGAAATTATTCTGAAATATACCCCACTGTGCGATTTTCAGTGCCTATACCCTTGCCTGCAATCGTTTTTTCACAGAACATAAAAATGTTTACTAGATCAAAAGATATTAATATTTTGGTGGTTGGTAATCGATTCTGAACCGCTTTGCGTCGGTGGTGCAATGGTAGTGTGCGTGGCTCTTGTACATGTGAACAGGGGTTCGATTCCCGCTCTGACAACCATACATTTTCTTCTACGGCAGTCACCTCGTTTAGTGACGGCGACACTATCGAGTATTTAGCCATTAAAAATCTTCTCAAAATATAGCACGGAACCGGTGTAAAACTGTAGGTCCCAAACCGTGAGTGTAAAACTAGAAAGCGCTCAGCTCACGGCTTATAAGAGGCTCCCCCCAATCCGTTCAAGAGGTATAATAGGAAACAACTTGTTTCTTTTATTAATAAACATAATAAAGAGGCTAGAAATATGAAAATTTTTGAATTTTGTGAAGTTTGGGCTCCCGTTCTATGGACTTGTGGGTAGAAATTCATGCCCTCAGCCAGTAGCACTGACACAACTAATGTGAGACATAAAGAAACAAATACATTCGGGTAAATTTTTTAATTTGTTCTGGCCCATTGTTTCTTGAATTAATGGGTTTTTTACTTTTACTTTCAATTTCATTGATTTAATTTTATTGTAAAGGGTGTCTCAGTAAGAATACACTTTGTCATTTAAAAATGAAAATAAGAATTTTTTGAGATAGTTGTGTTTCTTTTTATTGGATTGTAAAGAAGACCTGTTCCGATTAAGTATGAAATAAAAAAAAAACCCGTCGATTTGCCATTACGGCTCGGATGACAAGACATTATACTTTTCATGAAATTTGTCATGACTTTTTCACAGAGATGTGGCTGTATCGCACCGATGACGCGTTGCATCTCGGATTTGAGCTCAGATATTGTTTCTGGTTTATTCGCATAAACCCTAGATTTCACTAAACCCCAAAGAAAGAAATCGCACGGCTTTAAATCGCATGGTCTTGGTGGCCAGTTGAGATCAAAATTTCTTGAGATAATTTGTTCTAGAAATCGTTGCTGCAATAAATCGATTGTTTCATGCGCGGTGTGTCAGGTGGCGCCGTCTTGCTGGAACTGCATGTCGTCCAGATCCATGCCGTTCAGTTGAGGCCACAAGAACTCCGTTATCATGTTCCTATAACGAATGTCGTTTACAGTCACTGCAATTTCGACCTCATCTTCAAAAAAGTAAGGCCCAATCTTGCCGCCTGACCAAAATACGCTCCAGACAGTTACTGGATGTGGGTGCATTTGTTTCTCATGGACTGCAGGAAATTCGACAATTTGGTGTATTCACGAAGCCATTCAGATGGAAATGCGCTTCATCAGAGAAAATGAAAAATTGGTTTTGACTTCACTTTGTTCCATTACCCATTGAACGAATTCAGGCGCTTTCAATGGTCGGCTGGTTTGAGCTACTGAGTAAGCTGAATTTTGAATGCATGAAGGTGGAGGTCTTTTGTCAAAGTTCGCTGCGTAGTGCTTCGTGAAATTTGAAGTTGTTGAGAACGATGCCGAATTAAAGTTTTCGTGTGTTACCGAACACTCGTTTACAGCAGCAATGTTTTCAAGAGACCGACCGGTACGTTGACGCACAGGAGTGTTACCGATCATAACCGACCCGTCCATAACCGACCCAGTTTCTTTAAATTTGGTGACTACTCTTCGAATGGTTGACACATTAGGTGCACTTTCTCGACTGAAAATTCGTCAAAGTTTGCGAGCGATCGCAGCATAACTTTCCAAATTTCTGTAATAAGTTTTCACAATTATAACGCTTTGTTCTTTCGTAAAGCGCTCAATTTTTAATAATCGAAATAAACATATGTGACAGCTGTCAAATTTCAGAGTTGCCACTCAAACAAAAGAAATGGGACTAAATTTAAAAAGAGCAATCTAAATATTTAACATAGCTAAGTTATTGAAAAACCGAAAATCCCTGGCAATTTCCAGTTTTGGACTGTATAACCTATTAAGGGAATAAATTTATGAATTTTTCTTAAATATTGCGAATATAATTCTCTCTACTCAGTCTACTCTAACTCCCCGGACCGGTGTAGGGTAAAATAATTCTTCATTCTCAAAACACAATCAGGAAGTTAAGAAAAATGTGCAACATTCTTTTTGCTCAATTAAGTGGCACAGTTGGTGCCATTGTTGCAACAAACACCAAGGACCGCCTTAACCGCCATCACAGGCTACAGAGGTTCAATTGTTTGGCTAAACTATTTAGTACTTGTAGCGTGTGTGTTGCATTGAAGCTATTCAGACACGAAAGAATCTTCTTTGATTTTAATCAAATGTTCATTATTTTACACAATGACATCTCATAACTCCTACTAAACAACGAGAGAAGTATAATAAGTTAAGTTGCATATGTATGTCTTAGAAATAATGTTTTTTTTTTTAATTGTAAACTAGCGACAGCTTCAAAATTCTATAGAAGATACTTTTTAGGGCCGAACAAATAAAGCAATAACCATCCCTGATGTGTCTATAGAAGTAATTTACAAACACGATCTACTAAAGTAGACAGTCAAAATTTCTCTTCACTCAAAGGCCAACAAACTAAACATGTGAAGCCTTAATCATTCTCTGCTCTCTCTCTCTCTCTCTGTTACTCTCGTCATTGGATATTTGAATACACTAGCAGCTTTTTGATAATGTTATTGTATATAACTATACAAATTCCAACCATGTTGAAGTAAAATTATATAAACTATGCAAAAAGTATGAAATGCCCAGCGGACCAAAACTTCGTATACGATATCGCATACGAGAGTTACGCGAAACTTTTGCGGGTAAAACTCTCGAAAACAGATCCGAAAACGATCGGAAAATGAATCATCAGTCGCTCAGTTTGTGGCAGTAAAAGTTTCGTTTACGATGTCTTGCAAGAGATTCGTTTGCGAGACTTTTGCATTATCTTTTGCGAGAACAACACGAAAAATAAAACAAAATGCAATAGCCAAAACTTTGTTGTTGTGTCGTGTGCCTGCACGTGTGTGCCTCTGTTTGGCGCACGACACAACGACAACAATGTTTCTCTCTTTTCGTCCGTTTAGCACCTGTTTTTAAACCAGTTTGCGAATATTTGGGCGAGTTTAATTTCTCCCCCGGTTTTGGTCCGGTAAATACTCGCTTCTGAGCCCGTTCGCGAGCATTTAGCGTAACACTCTCTAAGGCTCGGTTTTTTGCCCGCTGGGTGATTAAGATATGAGGCGAGAGAGAATTGCGTTTGAGTGAACTGGGACCACTTTTTGTTTCTCTTTTGTGTTGCCAAATTGCGCACATCTTCTTGTCGTCTATTACTTGATCATCTTTGGTATTTAGAGGCAACTAGTGTTGCCACCTCTTGTAAGGTGAAACCCACCAACAACTCCTCTCAAAAGGGTATAACCGGGTAAAAACTTGCCAGAAAGGGGGTAAAAGGGCGCCAAACTAAATTTGACAAAAGACCTGGCCAAACGTCGAAGAGAAAACTATTATAGATATGTTTGATTGTAAAATGTGATATATGTAAAATAAATTAACTGGAGGTTCTATTATTTGAATAAATTTCGCCCTTGGCAATTGATAAAAGTGGATTAAAATCATTTATAAAAAATAATTCTCTAAGCACTAATTTCTCTTCGGGTTCCAAATTTCAAATTTGCTATTTTTTGGAATTTAGTAAAAAGATACCACTGCAAAGAATATGCTGACCTAAACATGCAATCAATTTTACCTGCAATCAGTTATTAATGACTTTAACGAAGTTCAAAATTTAAGAACTATGAAAACAAGCCGACAAAATTTGATAACAGTCAAGACCCTGTGACTAGGGTGTACTTTTTTTTAAAGGTTTTAGGCTGAAGCCGAATCTAACCTCAGAGTTTCACCTTGAAATCAAGTGTTTGAGACATCTTAACCTAAAGGGTTTTCATTACATTGGGGAAGTTGTGACATCGCGCGTTACGCTTTATTGGTGTGATATTTTGGTTGTCATCAATATACAGGTTTAACCCTTCCAATATCTTGTTCCTTCTTTTGAGAAATCGTCGTAACGGATTTGTTAATAAATAAAATTGCCGCACTTGAAGTGACACCAATCTACAACAGACACTAGAGACTCCATTACATCCAGAAAAATTCAACGTTTGGTGCGGTTTACACGCCGGTGGCATCATCGGATCCTATTTATTAAAAAATATAGCCGGAGCTCGCGTTACGATCAATGGAGATGATTACCCCACGATCAACGATTGTTTGTCTGACTGTATGGATGACATGGCTCCTGGCGAGATGTGGTTACAACAAGATGGCGCTACGTGCCATACGGCGACCCCAACCGTCGATTTATTGAAATCAAAATTTGGCGATTAGTTGATTTTGAGAAATGAACCGCGCTGATAAGCCAGCAACAATTGACACGCCTAGGAGGCCACAATTGTTCGTGTTATTCGTGACATATGGCCAGCAATGTTCAAAAAAAATTACCAAAATTGTAGGTCCAGTATGCGCTTCGTCATGAACAACCGCGGTGGCCACACGTACCAAATAATTTTCAAGTGTTAATGCCATGTATTGATGTTTCGAATAAAATTATTTCATTAAAATTAAATTTTTGTGTTAGATTTTACAATTTCAATTTCTATCACCCTTAAAAAAACACCCTTTACAAGTTTGAGGGGTGATCCTTAATGTGTTAACCACAACGTTATTTTCAAAATATTTTGGATATTTTGAAATCGATATTTTGGACTTTTAAGTTTGGATATATATTTGACGTCTACTTTCTGACAAATTTCAGCATAATCTGGCGTGTTTTAAAATCTTGAACGGGATATTAAGTAGGCCATTTTGAATTTCAGATCTTTGTTAAAGTATTCGAATTCCATACCTATAATAATCGCGTAAGATTTGAATGAAAATGACTGCTATGTTGGATAAGGCACTTTGGGTTTTAACAAGATATTCGAATTCAAATATTTCCATTTAAATTGAATGCATTTCTAAATATTGTATTTCATCCAAAGAACGAGATGTGCGTTGAATCGGTTATACGAGTATAGTCTATGACAAAATTGTGACGTGCTAATGTCGCTCATTTCGTGCACGACAGTCACAATTCAAAATTTACCGAGAAGAATTGATTCCGATATATCAAATACTCATACTTTTGGATTGAGGGAGTTTTGAAATTAACATTTTGCATACAATCCTATACAACTCGAAATGTTAAAAGTCGTTTTACTCGAAATCAAATCAAATTTTCAGTTGTGACGGTATTGTATTGTAGGAAGTAGATGATATGGTTTATAGGTGATACACGCTGAAAAATCTGCCTGTTTTTGTTGCTTGGATGCATATATAACATTTGGAAGCTAAATACTGAGGAGCGAATGAAGAATGGGTTGAACGTGCTCTACACCTGTAGGAATTCGATTGGCAAAAGCTGGGGTCTTTATCCGAAAATCGTGCATTAGCTTTTTTCGGCCATCGCCCGCCCAATTATCACCTATGACAGCGTACTCTGATGGAACGCATTGGGGGAACAGCTACCAGTTGAAAATGCTCAGTAAGGTTCAGCGCAGGATATAATACTGAATTTGACTCCTCTTGATGTCTATGCGAGACGGTGTGCTGTCAGAACCGCTCTTCGCATGAGAAAATTTAGTATCTGGAGATATGCCCCTGAGGGACATGACAACTTTCTCCAGGAGTTGATTGAAAATCACCCGGATGAATGTTTGAGTCAGGCCACGGACTACACTGAACCGAAAGCATCGTCACACGGATGAAAATGTTCATCACCCCAACAACTTTTGCCATCGAAAG
Organism: Phaonia tiefii; assembly: GCA_963931995.1. Lineage (NCBI taxonomy): Eukaryota > Metazoa > Arthropoda > Insecta > Diptera > Muscidae > Phaonia > Phaonia tiefii. Next base: position 248,460,099 of record OZ008370.1, on the reverse strand, counting down.
TGAGCTAACGTAACGTTTCATTCCCGCTATGAAAATGTGTTCATCAACTGCAAATTGTTCGTTATTGTGGTGAAAGTATGGTTGTTGCTGCAATGAATGTGCTTCATTATTGCAACGAATTTGTTTCGTTGCTGCAATGAATTTGTTTCATTGTTGCAATGAATTTGTTTCATTGTTGCAATGAATAGGTATCGTTCTTGCAAGGAATTTGCCTTATTGCTGCAATGAATTTGTTCATTGCTGCTATGCATTTGTTTCATTATTGCAACGAATTTGATTCATTGTTGTAATGAATATGTTTCATTACTATAATGATTTTGTTTCATTGCTGCAATGAATGTTTTGAAGTGTGTTTGAAATTATTTATTGACAATTATACATAAATATACTGTTAGTATTACATTGCAAGTATTTTGATAACAATTTTTACATGTAGACATTGAGCAATGTTCGGAGATCATAATGCCAGATAGAAGTGACTAGGTGGGAGGTATACCTTCCTCACTCTCTGGTGATCTGATCTTTGCAGATGGCTCCAAAATGGAATCGGGCACATGGGCGGGCATCTTCAGTGAGGACCTTCAACTCGGGCTTTCGATGAGATTGGGTGCGAACTGCAGTATCTTTCAAGCGGAAATCGTGGCGATTAAGAGAGCTGCAACTGATATAATGGACCTATGCTTGTATCCAGCGGGTGAATTCGTCATCTGCGTTGATAGTAACCCTGTTTTTAGTGCCATCATGTCGCACATATGTAAATCTAAATTGGTTAGGGATTGCAAGAACATCTTGAACAGTGTAGTGCCCGGCAAGCTAAGACTCTGCTGGGTTCTGGGACATAGTGATGTCACAGGGAATGTTGGAGCAGACTGTCTTAATAGAGCAGGATGCTTTTCTGCTAATTTGAGATTCATTGCCTCTGAAAATCCATCGATTTGTTATTTGTATGGTTTAATCGATCGCTGGTCGCTGGACGAGATCAACGCTGCCTGGCTGGACAGAGCGGATTGTAGGAATTCAAGAGACATATGGCCGGCAGTGGACTCAGGGAGGACTAAGGCGCTTCTTCGACGGGACAAGGCTGACTTGCAGCTCCTCATTGGGGAAATCACGGGTCACTGTGATACTGGAGGCTTCACTCGCGATTGGATTGTAAACGGGGTTGGCTATTGCCGTGCTTGTGGTGATGAAGAAGAGGTGGAGACCATTGAGCACATTGTATGTCAATGCCCAGCCCTACAGCGTAGGCGTCACCGTTGCTTTGATTCGTTTCAGGCGGAGGTCTTGTACTCTTTGCATGATGTTGTCATTGAGGATTTGATGGAATTCTCGCGGGATCTGCCACGGAGCCGGGCAGGCTATACCATCATGTGATGAATTGTCTAGTGGTTCTTTCTACCCCACTGGTAATCTGGAATGGTAAACCTTGACCTGAGCATGTGGACCCTCATCTTGGATGGTATTGTATGTAGTGATTAGGGCTTATCAGGTGATTTATATATATATATATACGGGAAACATAATTTATGGTTTGTCGTACGTATATCTATCCATCTATCTATCGGAAATATTTTCACTATTAGTGAGTTTCGCCCCCATCTCTTCTCTTCGCTCCCTTTCTCTTTTCTCCTCATTTACATGGGGCAATCACAAAGTTTCGACCGACCTCCGAGTGTAGTGACGATAAGTTGTATATTGTATCTTATTGTCACGTGTCCTAAACCTAACCTAACGTGATTTTAGCTTGTCGCAAATATAGTATACTTGTGTCCAAACACATTGTGATTGATATTCAGTGTTACATGTTTGAGACACAATGATATAGTATACTTGTGTCCAAACACATTGTGATTGATATTCAGTGTTACATGTTTGAGACACAATATACAAAATGTTTGTAGCTTTTCGCCAATACAGTATACTTGTGTCCAAACATATTGTGTTTGCGATTCAATGTTACATGTTTGAGACTCAATGATTAATAGGTTATAATATATGTCTTTGTGACCCAAATGTGGCTTTGTTTTTTGAAAACCCCTTAAAATAAAAACGAGATAGACAACAAAGAAACAAAAAAGGCGCAGATCTTCAATTCATGAAAATAATGCGTGCAAACATGTACATGTTTCCTGTAATATATTGCTGGGGCCGTTTTTATCAGCGTGTAGTGTTGAATTGCGGTAAAGACGTTGTTTAAGAATTCACTGTAAACACTGGAAAATAAATTGGAAGGTACTACTATTTTACGATTTTCGTGTAACATGTACAGCATAAATCTATGGGTTCCACTCACAGGTAAAAGTTCCAAAAACAGTGTTTTTAGATTCAAAATAGCAACACTGGAGACAACATTTTTTTTTCTAACCTCCGTAGAAAATTGTTCAATATGTTGTTACGGGTGTGACATTTTAAAAATATTTTATTTAAAATTTAAAAAAAAAATACAAAGCTATCAGAATTATGGCATTTGGTAAATGAATTAAATTTCAGTTATATGAAAAATACAAAGCTATCAGAATTATGGCATTTGATAATTGAATTAACTTTCGATTATATAAAAAATATTTCAAAAAGTGTCCTACATTTTCACAAATTACTTCTTATCACTCATAATTCGACTGCAACAACTTTAATATTACAACCCGCAATTATTGCCAAACAATCATCGTAAAACCTTTAAGAACTTCAAATAACAATAAAATTGTACATAAAGTACTGTCATTTATATGTATAAATTTTAACTCTTGTGACTTAAGTTCTTTGGCAGCCATGGGACGCACAAAAGTCGATTGAACTCAACACTGCTCTGCACAAGTTTATGGTTGATCTCTTTATGTCTCACAGCTATTGAAGTCATATCAATTTCACTTTAATTTCACTTCCCATTGCATCACATCACAATAACGAATTTCTTTGAATGATTTTCATTAGAATCCAAAACTAAGCCGTCTGTCTCCGGGGAGGTTTTCAGCCTAAACTTTATAGCGCTGCTATTTGTTTGAGTGCCACTCACTTTGGCTGTCATTTCGAGTTTAATTTAAATTTATGGCCATTTATTTAGCAGCAGCTTTGGCTTCTTCAGTATCTTGTGATTGGTGTTTTATAGTAATGTTTATGGGCATCTTTAAACTATGACTCAAAACAATTCCAATTTGTATTTTATACTCGTGCTATTGCATTGAATTGTATTGCACTGCATTGTATGGTGTTATACAAATTCTATTTATGAATCGGCCGTCCCATCCATTAATGGATCATGTCATTTGTTACTTGGTAGAGAAATCAACGAAACACAAAACGATGCAAATCATTTTAGAAGATGATAATAAATATTTTATTTCAGATTTTCCTTCCAATCACAATTAACCCGACTTGATTAAATGTTTTAATAATCAAACGGAAAACCGAAAAACTTTGGAAATTGGTGGTAAAATCGTTGATCGTTGCGCATGTCAATTGTGTTATGAAATCCGTTTGGAAACTGTGTATGAATGTAACTTTAATAACCCAGATAAGAGGATGTTTTTATTTAAATTTTATGAAATTCGAAATAATAACAGATTTTATGTGAATTTAATGTTAGATTTTAATGGTTTTATTTTGGAATCGATAAGATCATATTAATCACAAGTGATTTTGGTTTAACATAAAGTAGCTGCTTTTGGAAGTTGACACCTACGAATCGTTTATTTTGATAACAAAAGAGCTTAGTGTGGGGTTGATCACTTATTTCCGGACGCATCTCTTTCATAACAAAAGTTATTTTCCTTTTCCGAATATTGGTTTATTCTTAGATTCCTTGATTTAATCATACACGCTGAAAAATCTGTCTAGTTTCCGTGTTTGGTTGCAAATATAATGCGTGTTTGAAGCTTGTAGCAAATATAGTATACTTATGTCCAAACACATTGTATATTACATGTTCTCGACACAATGATTAATATGTTATAATCATACAGCAATATATAAGCGCCGCCGTCCCCATCTTTACATTCTCTCGATGGCGACGACGGAGGTAGTAGGTCATTTCATCGAGTTCAAGTTGCTGTTGTATGTTACTCTTTGGTTGGACATAAACCGGATGGAAATAAGAGGGATTGCGTATTTTTGTTCGATGCAACCAACATAAAACATAATTTAGCCATCATTAATATTAATCGTACACTATTTAAACTTTGTTTGCTGTGTGGTTTGCCCATAGAGTAATACTTAAGAGTTTCCATTACTCTCTTCCATGCCTCTTCATGACGACGAGCTAGTAGGCCTTTTCATAGAGTTTTATTTCCTGCTGTATTTTACCAATTTTACACTTTCGTTGAACATGAATCGGACAGAAATCAAAGGGAGTGCGTATTTTCGTTCAATGCAAACAATATAAAATATAACTTAGCTGTCATTAGTATCAATAAACACTATTTAAAATTAGTTCCTGTCTTCTTTGCTCTCTTATCCTCTATCATCGGCCTAGTACCTTTTCGATTAGCTGTGCCATAGAATCCCCCTGGTTTGTTTCTGGTTGCTTATCGCTCTCTCACCTATCTATTCTGCTTTCTATCAAATTCCTACTTCATAGTCGATCAGCTGTGTTATGGATAGCCCCGGTTATAATATATGTGTTTGTGATCCAAACGCAGCTTTGTTTCTAATACAAATAAATCTGTGTTTGGTGCAAAGTTTACCTAATTTGTTTGCCGCTATGCTCTGTCGAGAACAAAGTAATAAAAGAGAGATTGTTCTCAGCCTAAGTAAAGGTTATTGCAAATGTATAACTGTATTTTAGAATTATTCTTTCATTCAGACATTTATATATATTCCAGAATACGTGAATATTTCTTATGTTGATTGATCTGTTTTGTTTTAGTTTCATGCATTCAGTCGTCAATCGATCATTTGGGAGGAAACACACCAATGCTTCGACGTAAGTATATGGCTGTTTGGGCTTCCTTGTCAAACCGAACGATTTTCGTAAAAAAAAATGCATTGACCACTCAGATTTTTTGACATTTCTCAGACGTATTTTTCTGTTAAAATTATTTTATGCGTATTTTTTTTTAAATATATAATTTTTTTAAAAAAAGTTCTGACCATTTGGAAAGTTTTTAAATCAAGGAAAATGTGCCGAGGCGGGAACATTGAAAATGATGTAGTATGAAAACGCGACGGCAGATTTCAATGAATGTGGGCTCATTTAAAAGGTCAGGACGGGTATATCTCGGTGGTGTATTTAGATTTTAGCCGGTTGTGGCAATTTTTTTTGGATTTTCATTTTCTTTTATGTTTTTTCTCATTATCCCCAGAATGCTGTAAATCAAAAACAATATAAGGGTGATTCCTTGGAAATAACGTTTTCTTTGTCCATCACGTTTATTTCCATTTAATTAAGGGACGGCAAATAAATAATCGCGTAATTTCAATACTTTTATGGTACACAAGATTTTCCACAACAATATTCTCACCTGCGTCGCGCTTATTCGATAGAAACATACAGAAACTAATGAAAATATCAGAACCGTGGCGTGTCCATTTCATAAAAATCAAAGTTTATACTATATTCACTCCCTCATTTCGCAGGATGGATTGATATTTTTTTATGGTCATTGAAATTGCCTAGATAGAGGATATTTTCATGTATTTACCGAGCGTAAATCTCCTATTTAGGCCCGACTAACAAGATCTAAACTTTGTCCCCGCATTTTTGCCTAATATCGTACATTTACGTTTTACCGCTGTGGCGCCATGTTGGATGGGTATAAAGGCGCCCTCGCTGTGAGAACTCGACCACTGTATATCAAATGTTATGTTTACATCAATGGCTGACAGATTTATCCACATTGAATCGATTGGAGTGAAGTGTTTTCTTTACGAAGGGTAAGTCACAATATTAGCAGTCAATACCATGGTACCGCTTTTTTATTGCGCAATATAATACTCGCCCTCCTAGTGACGAAATTTGTTCGATATTTAGTCATCGAAATGTGATTTTCAAAGGAAATTATCTCACGTCAATTTGGCATAGAATGAAGTCAATTTAAATATGAAATGTCAATACCGTGGATGTCAGAATCGTGACAATTCTGAAAATTATAGTATAAAATATATTGGTAAATGTTTTAAATTGTTGTAGTACAATAGATGTTGGTATACACTATAGTAGTATATATAAACAAAAACTGTAAAAAAAAAATCACATCCGAGGTATGTTAAAAACTAATAATTTCACCATCCGAAAAAACGTTATTTCCAAGGAATCACCCATAAGCGCATTGCCACCTCGATTCTATGCACACCCTGTAAATTTAAAAGTGGACAAATAATGGGTTGTATTTTTAAAAAAATATTTACTAAATAGAGTTATCCGAAAACTTTACTTTTTGAACGAATTTGTTTGCACACAAACTTCCAGACTATGCAAATTCCTCTGGACGACTCCACTCTCTCGGGGATATCTGAAAGAACAAAATGGGCGATAGACTACATCGAGTGATGAATCATCGTCACGCATGTTGTGGACAATATTGTGAGTAATGAAACACTACACTAGATAATACGAAGTTTTGACCCGTATAAAACACCTGGCTGCATCAAGCTATCGCATATTATTAGACCATACATCCTGTATTATTAGATATTAGATGGAAAGAATTCAAGTTGGTATTCATTCCAAAATTGGGAGAATCATCGCACATTAATCCAAAAGACTTTCATATTTCCTATTGAAGGCATTGAAGAGAATGATGAATTCATATCTGTGAAAAACCATAGGCACTTCTTAGCCGCCCATACGCAAAAATCCTCACAGCAAATGCAAATATTGGTAAACTGCTCCGCACGCTCTAGGATCTCCATACATAAATCTTTTTATCTAAAGGAATATACTACAGTCGCATTCGTCGTTAAAGGCTGTGCCTTTTACATCGCCTTACCGGGATCAATAGGGGTTTACCAGGAGATCACTAATTTGATCTATGGAATAATTAAGCTGAAATCCCCTTAAGGGGAAGTCTTACCTCTACCCCGCTGGATAGAATTTTGCTGGATCCACAGGGATTAGGTTGCAAAGCCGTAGCAGATGCTGACCCTGACAATTGCAGTATAGGAAAGTACACCTCTTTGCCTAAATCTGTGAGCAAAGTTATAGATAATGGATATGGTGTGTATAACGTGTGCCCTTCTCACAATACCTTCCGAGGGTTTGGGGGTTATCCTTTACCTGTTACTACTAGATTTACGGGACAGTCAAATGGCAGCAATGTCAGAAATTCGACTAGGACTTTGTTCACTATAGATGAACAATGCCTGTGGACACGATACAATTTATGGGATTATCCGCAACCTACGCTAGAAGTGGATTACATGACACCAACGTCTACCTTTGAGAAAAACTTCTCCACTCATATCACGAACAGACAGGACTGGAAGAGACGCATATCAGGTAAAAAGAAAAGTATTTCTGCTTGTACGCTGATCGCTTCCAACTAGATGACAAAGTAGGTTTCGGAACATGTTCTAGAGAAGTGGGTTTAGATCTTGCACAAACGCTACCAGACAATTGTAGTATTTTTTAGACAGAAGTCATGGCCATCCGACTGGTGCAAAACTTTTTTAACGCTTGAGGTATCAATATCTACTGACAGTTAGACTGCTTTAAAATGTCTTCAAAATGTGTTCCTGAATTCAGTGTTGATATCCACCTTAACGATAGACTTCCCTTACCACTTTATTTGTTCAACTGGATAGGGAGCATTTGGGTATGTCCCCTTCTACATGCAAGCTCAGGCTTAAACCCGAAACTTTTAGACATGCGAATGACATATGGTCTAGAGGCACAAAATTCAGGATCACTAGGTAAGTATGACCTGAATCGAACGCTAAATCATAGTAGACAAATTTCCATAAACAATTTTCCTGTTACAGACTAATACCGCATTTACACCGACCAAGATTAGAGCATTTCAAAGCATGTAAATTATGAACTCCGGTTTCCCACGGTAACCCGGAAGATTACTCGGAAAACAATTTTAATCTGTAAAACTGGAGTTTAATTTTGAATCACATTTTAAACTGGTGTACAATTTGTTGCAACTCTACTGATTACCAAAAAAAATGCAACCATAATAAAAACATATATAAAAATCAACTATTTGACAGCCGGAAGCAGATCCATAATTTTCGACATCTCGCCGCCACAAAAAATGTTTGAAGCTCATGGCGCCGTCGATGTAATCGGCTCTCACCGCTTTAAAATGTGAGCCGATGTGACCGACTGCTCCGATTTGACCGATTCATCCAATTTTAATGGTTCAGTTATTTCAAAAATATTCAAATTTTTACAAAAATGGCAAAGCCACGAGTTGTCAATTTAATTTTTCTCTTGTACTGCCGTCTTCAATAATTTGGTCTCGGCACGGAGTAGCTTTGAGCACACCGTCTAAATGTGGCATAAGGCTATTGTGGTTTGCTTTCATAAACAATATGGCCCATCATTGACATTTATGAATGAAACACAACCTCGTTCAAATCTCTTACATTACTTGATTTACAGTTCTCATTCGATCTACCCATTTTTTTTCAGTAAATGTGCGACTGTTTGGGCATACAGTGGTGTGCGATGAAATAGAGTCAACACTAATCAACATTTTCAAAACAAAAACAAATGTAGAAAAATTAAATTTTGTTTATAACTTTTATTATTGTTCAATTAAGAACCAGATATAACATTTTAGAACATTAATGTCGTAATTTAAAATTAAATCATTAGGTAGTTATAAATCAAAATATTTCAAAATGCCCCGTTTTGCCTGTGAATTAAAATAGAGTCATGGCGATTCATCATCTGAACGAGAATAAATAGCTGTGTCAAATAAAATGTATGTTTCATTAATCCTTTATATTATCACAGTACTTTATGAAATAACTATTATTTTTTATCACACCTAAGCAACGCCTTGACATTGAATCATCAAGTCTCCACAAGTCATGTTTTCCACGCCGATTGTACCAGTGTCATAAGCTCATCTTTATTAAATTGGTTTATTCCTTTGATACACACTTTAATGTCCCGCCACAAATTCTGAATAGGATTTAAGCCCGGCGAGTGCATAGACCATCTTAAAACTATGACACTATTATTTTCAAACGAAGCTTTTGCTCGCTTCGATGTGTTTTTGGGGTCGATATTATGTTGAAACACCCATCGAAGCGGCATTTCCCATTTAGCACAAGGCATCATGATGTTTTTTTAATACAGTGATATAATATGCAGCGTCCATTGTCTGTTCAATTTGGAATAAAGGTTCTGTCCCAATGTAAGAGTAACAACCCCGTACCATTATGTATCCGCTACCACGTTTAACTGTTCGGATTGTGTTCTGGGGCCTGAATTCGGTGTTGGAAGGTCTTCGTACAGGAAGATTACTCTTATCATAATTACCTAATCCCACTTTAGTTTCAGCTGTCCTCAAAATATTTCGCCATTTGCGTACGAACTATTTCACATGCTCCTTGGCAAACTGCAACATTTTTTGAACGTTCCGTTTGGATAGAAATGGAACTTTTCGGACCCGTTTTGCCTTTGAATTGTTTTTAGTTAGCATTTTTCTTAATGTAGAGGTGTCAACATCCCGATCGTATTGCCTTTTAAGGTCGGAAGAGGTAACAAAAGTCTAACTCTACGTGGCGCAATATTTTTGGTTCCAAATGTTCTGTAATTTTCAGGGTTTTACCGTCTGTTTGCTGGATTGGGGTTATATTTTATTCCGGTCTCCAACATTTTCTTTGAGCATTAATTTGTATGTAGCTTCTGAATTCTTTTATCGTCTCTTTTATTCTTTCTTGGCGCTCATGATTGTAATATTTACATCGGCCTATTTTGGAACGTCAATAATGACAATTTATTAATGCTACTAATAAACATTAATCATATTTAGAAGCTAAACTTTGTTTTCAAATTCAAATCCAAACTACCATTAACCATTTCAAAGAAAAAAATATTTTTTTGTAATTGACTCTATTTTATAGCACACGTCATTACATAGCCTTTAAAATACTGACACTGACCTGGAGAACAGTAGTGTACAAAATTTATTAAAAATGACGGCATATTCAGCAGAGGACCGGTCAATCAGGTTCAGAATGTTTTGACATGAAACATCTTGGACCACTGATTTCCAGAGAATAATAGTTTTGACGAGTGTGTGTCTCAATTTAATCCCACGCCACTGTATATCTCGTGCAAGACAACAACACTTATCTTTCACGGCATCCAAGATATAATTGTCTAACGGCTCAAATCTCAGCTGCGAGGCGGCCAATGGGCATCCGAGTTTCGGCTGATTATGCGGTTTTCGAACACAGTGCGCAAAATATGGCAAAATATCTCTGTGGCACGTATCTTCATTCTGTTGAAACCCTACGTCGTCCATGTCATCCTCATCATTTTTTGGGAACAACAAATCGCTGAGCATGGCACGGAAACACTCGCTATTGACGGTAACGGCGGCTCCTTGCTCCCTTTCGAAGAAAAATGGGCCTATGATGCCGCCATGCCAAAAACCGCACTGCACGTAAACAGTAACACGAAGTGGATACACCGGCTTCTCCTTGACGACGTGTGGATTTTCTGAGCCCCAAATGCAATAATTTTGTTTGTTAACGTAGCCCCTAAGTCGAAAATGAGCTTCATCGGAAAAGATTATTTTTGTAATTGTTTGTCCGCATTATGAAAATATATTAAAAAGAACATAAGAGAAAATAAAATTTTTTTGTTTCTTAAAAATCGAAAAACAAAAAGTAGTGAAATTTTTAACTTTTTCTGAAATATACCCGACTGTGGGGTTTCCAATGAGAAGGGAGGAAAACCAGCTACTTAGGAGAAAAAAATTGCAGTGGGAGCAGAGAGAGAGTGAAAAAACCGAAATGTGCAGGATGAACAACCAACCCCGAAAATTTTTCCAGAAAGTTAGACGATCGAATAACGGGCCGAATAATGAGCGGCCATCCGGCAAAGATGAGAATTGGAATCTGGTGACCGAAAAGCAGTGTGTGCTTAGAATAAGGAGATACCACTTTTCCACACTACTCCGCCCAGATTCTTCCACAGAAGATCATGAGGTAATGATTGTGGAAGACAGTGTAGATTGGGGGATACAATCTACAGTCAAGGCGAGATTAGAACGGCAATCTTCCGGCTTAGGAATAATAAAGCCGTTGGTGCGGATGGCCTACCCGCTGAACTTTTTAAGGAAGGTGGCGAAGAACTGCTAGCCCACATGCATCAACTTATATGCAGTATATGGTTGGGGTAATCTATGCCTGACGATTGGAGGCTCAGTATATTAGGTCCTGTATTCAAAAAGGTTGATCGGTGTGTATGTTCCAACTATCCCGGTATCAATCTTTTATCCATCGCGTATAAGGTATTGTCGAACATATTATCTGACAGACTGAAGCCAATTGTTGAAAATCTGATTGAACCTTATCAGTGTGGTTTTAGACCGGGCAACTCCACGACTGACCAAATATTCACGCTACGATAAATCCTGGAAAAGACCCACGAAAAGCAAATCGATACCTACAATCTTTTTGTCGATTACAAAGCTGCTTTAGATAGACCCATTCGGGGAAAATTGTAGGAAGCTATGTCTGAACTTGGGATTACGGCAAAACTGATCCGCCTCTATAGAACAACGCTGGCCAACACCAAATCAGCAGTGAAGGTGGGGAAGACCTCACCGAATCATTCTGTACCAAGCGGGGATTGAGACAAGGCGATACAGTTTCATGCAATCTCTTCAACATCTTAATGAAGATAATAATGGGAAAAATAAAATAAATGGTATTCCATTACATCCCTAGAAGGAATCGGGGAGAGCTTCTCACAACCAGTGAGCTGTGGGCTTTCTAGTTTTATACTCACTGATTGGGATCTACACTTTTACACCGGTTCCGAACGGTATTTTTGAGAAGCATTTTCATGACTAAATACTCGATAGTGTCGCCGTCACTACGCGAGGTGACCGCCGTCGAAAGAAGTTTTAAGGTGGTCAGAGCAGGGATCGAACCCAGGATCTCAAGTACAAGAGGCGCGCACACTACCCATTGCACCACCGACGGCCAATAATGGGAAAAGCTGCAGTAAATATGAACAACATCATCAACACGGAAATCCATATGTTGCTAGCGTATGCTGACGACATAGAGATCATTGGACGAAATTTGCGAGAGGTTACTGCAGTATTTTCAAGAATCGAAAAGGATCAGCGAAGGTGGGTCTTGCTGTTAATGAGGGCAAGACAAAATTGATAGTGTCAACGACTAGAGAAACCAAGAGCTATATGATTTTTATTCTGACGTGGACATCTCTAGTCGAATCAAATTAGGCCAATTGCGTTGGCTAGGCCATGTTATCAGTCAGAATGCATGAAGATGAGCCAGCGCGAAAGGTTTTCGATAACGTACCCGATGGAAGCAGGAAGAGAGGACCACCAAGACTCAGATTTAAAGACCAGGCCGAAGAATGCCTCCGTATCCTTGGTGTTACTAACTGGCGGTAAAAAGTGAAGGATAGAACCACAGGGAGAAATATGTTAAAATTAGTTTTATTTGTTTGTTTAATTTATATGTGTAAGACATCTAAACTCATGACGTTGTATAATAGTCAATAAAAAAAAGTAAGTGGGATTTTCAATGGTGATGTAATCCTTGACTCCCTGGCTGCAATCACGTTTTTACAGAACTTAAAAATCTGTACTACATGAAAAGATTTTGAATTCTGCACGATGGAAATCAATTTTCAGCCATTGTGCAGCGGCAATACTTTCAACTGATATAAGAACCCAGAACCCGGATTGCTGAACTATCGAATTTATTTCGTACATTTCTTACAGTTTGATTTGAAAACTCAAAATTTTGGAAGAAAGTTTGTAATATTTAACAAATTTCTTCAAGCGTTAAGTGACCTATTTCGTAAATTTCTAACCTTTAACTAATAACACTGTGAGACAAAATTAGATTTTTTTTAAAATGATGGGGTTCTGTCAACGGATTCTGGTAGAAACGTCGTTTTGCCAGATCTGATCAGAATTTTTTTTAGGGTGAGTCAAAGTTTCCGCCCCTCGGAACTTTCCATAGACAAAATTAGATTTTTTCAAAATGATGGGGTTCTGTCAACGGATTCTGTTAGAAACGTCTAAAAAAATACATGTGTATCGGCGTTTTGCCAGATCTGATCAGAATTTTTTTTAGGGTGAGTCAAAGTTTCCGACCCTCGGAACTTTCCTGCAACATATCGGCATGCAAAATTGTGTGTTCCTTACTTCTGAGGTACAAAATATGTTCAGAAGTTTTATAGAAAAGATTTAAATAAACATTTTTGTGGAACAAATTAACCCTCCAACTGTCACGTATAACCATAATTTTTACTTTTTGTTTAAACTCGCAAAAAACTGCTTCAAAATGACGGGGGGCGTGGTCAAAATGTTCTACAAAAATTATCCCAATAAAATTTCACTGTATATGTCCGAACACTCCAAAACCCAAATCTTAGCCCAAGTGGTAGATATTAAGCAAAAACTAACTGCCTTCTAAGGGTTAATAATGAATTTTGCCATTTTGCTGTTTCCATTAAAAATAAGTCTACACAGTGTAATGAATTTTATCATATTTCATCTTTTATCTACCACTTGGGCTAAGATTTGTGTTTTGGAGTGTTCAGACACATATATTGAAATTTTATGGCGATCATTTTTGTAGAACATTTTGAACACACCCCCCGTCATTTTGGAGCAGTTTTTTACGAGTTTTCGAAAAAAAAAGTAAAGATTATGGTTATACGTGACAGTTGAAGGCTTAATTTGTTCCACAAAAATGTTTTTTCTGAATCTTTTCTTTGAAACTACTGAACATACTTTGTAACTCAGAAGTAAGGAACACACAATTTTGCATGCCCATATGTTGTTTGGTCCACAAAAATGTTTATCTGAAAAAAAAACTAAAAATTATGGTTATACGTGACAGTTGGAGGGTTAATTTGTTCCACAAAAATGTTTATCTGAATCTTTTCTATAAACCTTCTGAACATATTTTGTACCTCAGAAATAAGGAACGCACAATTTTCCATGCCGATGTGTTGCAGGAAAGTTCCGAGGGGCGGAAATTTGACCCGCCCTAAAAATAAATTCTGATCAGATTTGGCAAAACGCCGATACACGTATATTTTTTTTTAGACCTTTCTACCAGAATCCGTTGACAGAACCCCATCATTTTGAAAAAAAAATCTAATTTTATCTCAAAGTGTAATCTGTCACTTCATAAATGTTAAATTGGTCATCGCCTTCGAAATAACAGGGAGTTCAACTTCCAAATGTAACAATGCCCGCCCTTTATAAATCAACGTCCTTGATAAATCAACATATTATCTATCTCCCACCTTGACAATTATATGCACCAGAAACTATTGGGCAACTATATTTGCCCGTGGTCGTCAAAGGGTTAATAAATTGTATTGTTAATCTGCTGAAAACTTACCGGATAACATGGGCGACAATTGCATCGCCCCGTTGGTGTCAAGTTTATCCTCAGTTTTCAAGGTGCTACTTTTGCCGGATACACAGCTGATAGGCTTTTTAGTTTTCCACAGCTTCATTTTGTAGGTTTGTTCCCTCTCTTTTTATGAAATTTATATATTTTTTTTAATTTACAAAAAGCACAAGACTTCAATTTTGGATTTAATTTATATAATTTTAGACATTTTTCAAGGCACTTTAAATTATTATTTTGTAATTTAAGAATATAAATTTAGTTATAAAATTTGTATAAATTTATGGGGTCGTAGTTTATTTTATTGAAAAAGAAGTTGGTGTTGCTTTTGTAAAACTAAAATAGAATTTTTTAAATTAAAAATTTTATTATTTTCAAGTTGTTATTTTGAAATTTTTCATACTTTAAGAATCTAAATTTATTTTTTAAAATTTTTATAAATTTATTGGGTCGTAGTTTTTTTTTATTGTAAAACAAGTTTGTGTTGCTTTTGTAAAACTAAAATAGATTTTTTTTAATTAAAAATTTTATTATTTTGAAATTTTTTAAACTTTAAGAATATAAGTTTATTTTAAATTTTTTTATAAATTTATAGGTTTTTAAATTTTTATTGTAAAAGAAATTTGTGTTTATTTGGTAAAACTTAAATATATACATATGTTGTTTTAGTTTATAATTTAGGAATATAAATTTATTTCTAAAACTTTAATTTAATTGTTTTATTGCTTTTTAGTTTATGTAGGTTTATTAGTTTTTATTGTAAAAGAAATTTGTTTTAAAGTTGAAATAGATTTTTTTAAGTTTGAACTTGTATTATTTTCAAGTCGACAACTTTAAGTTAGAAACTTTAGTTCGAAGTTAAAAACTTTAGTTCGTAGTTTTCATTTGAAATTTGAATATTGTTTACTTTTTATATCGGTGATTAATTTCGAAGTTTAAACTGAGGAATTCTTGAATATTTTAGAAGTTTATTATAATTATTTGAAATTATTTGTAATTGAAAATATTTTAAAATTGATTTTTTTTATATTTTATTTTGATTTTGTCGTTAATTTTATAAGAAAGTCTGTTGTCGCCTTTTGTTTTTGTTCATTTTCATGTAACACAAAGTTTTGTCAGCCACAGAGTGGGAATCGGCGACATGATTTCTTGTTGTTGCAGTTATTTTTAAATATATATTTTTGTTGTGTTTGCAGTTGATGTTGTTGCTGTTGTTGTTGCTGTTGTTGGTTGAACGTCTATCGAGCTGAGAATTTTCATATAACGGAGAATCGTTCGATAGCGGTGGCTGGTGGCTGATGTCTGGTTCTTCTTCTTTTGTTGTTGTTATGATGATGATGTTTATTTTTTTTTTTTTTCGTAAGTTTTGTGGCGAGTTTGGGGCTTTTAGAGGGGGGGATATTTTTCCTCATTAAATGAAAATCACCCAAAAACCGAAACACACATACTCAGGCATTTAGAAAAACGCCGTGAACTCATATGGCTCGGCGACACGAAACACACTTACGCAGTCACTCATTCGAAAGCACGCGCTTTTGCGATCTTTTCACACAAAACTTAACGGGGAAAACGACCGAAATCCTCGAAATGAACCAAAACGAAAAACGTGAAAATCTTGAAATGTCGAAACAAAAATTTGAAAAATATTCACCAGATTACAAACATTCACTTAATAACCCAGAACGATATACACACAAACGCCAACTCTTCTATACGTAGTAATTTTCCATTTTCCACGTAATAACTTAAATCAGCCGAAATTTCGTTGAAATATTTGATTTTCACTTAAAATCTGTGTTACGCTCGATTTCATGCAAATAACGTCACATAATTTTCACGATTTCCACAATCCACCATTCCAATTAGAATTTTCTTCTTTTTTTTTTTTGTTCAAATTTTCAATCCCCATACATTTGATCCGTTGCGTTGTGACTTCACGTAGCCACACGATATTTCACAATGATGCCAAGAGTGTGAGAGATTTTCCCCTAAACTAAGCGCTTAACGCACACACTTTTCACTTTTCGTAATTACAAAAGGGATCTCTCAAGTCGCTTCGTGTTTTTCACGACTTTTTCCGTACAACTGCACGTAAAAACTTTTCTACACTAAAATCCCCTCTCATTTGAAAATGAACTTTTCAATCTCCTTCTCGTTTCTTACGCGCTATTCTCATTTTCTTTTTGTTTTATTTAGTTTGGGCTCAATTTTCTTTTGTATCGTGGCGTTTTTCCGCAACCACGTTGTTGCTTCATTCGCGGTTTGTGTATGAATGTCAGCAGACACCCCGATTTGTCATCAATGTTGCTGAAGAGTCTCGGTCGCCGCCGCAGCTACTGCTGCTGTTGTTGCCACCGCCAGCTACTCTAGCAATGCTGCTTTGTTTTTGTTACTGCTGTCGTTTACACTTTGTGTTGCGTATTTGCATGTTGGTTGTTGTACATTGTTTTTGTTTACATTTTCGAAAGTATCTGAGAGTTTGTTACTTTCCGTTTGTTATTGTTGTCGTCCATCGTTTCGTTCCGACAGGAAATACCAAACATATGGCCACCGTATTGCCGCATATGCAGCCAATGTAGGTGAGTGTCTGTGCTAAAAGCAACATGTTGCATCAACAAATACTATTGAGACAATGTTGAGTAAATAATGTTTATGACAGTAAAACTTAAGGCAGCTTAGTAGAATATTGGTTGCAAACAAGTCGAGTTTAATGTTTTATGTACAGTGGTGTGCGATGAAATAGAGTCAACACTAATCAACATTTTCAAAACAAAAACAAATGTAGAAAAATTAAAAATCAATTAAGAACTAGATATAACATTTTAGAACATTAATGTCGTAATTTAAAATTAAATCATTAGGTAGAAATCAAAATATTTCAAAATGCCCCGTTTTGCCTGTGAATTAAAATAGAGTCATCGCGATTCATCATCTGAACTAGAATAAATAGCTGTGTCAAATAAAATGTATGTTTCATTAATCCTTTATATTATCTCAGTACTTTATGAAATAACCATTATTTTTTATCACAGCTAAGCAACGCCTTGACATTGAATCATCAAGTCTCCACAAGTCATGTTTTCCACGCCGATTGTACCAGTGTCATAAGCTCATCTTTATTAAATTGGTTTATTCCTTTGATACACACTTTAATGTCCCGCCACAAATTCTGAATAGGATTTAAGCCCCGCGAGTGCATAGACCATCTTAAAACTATGACACTATTATTTTCAAACGAAGCTTTTGCTCGCTTCGATGTGTGTTTGGGGTCGATATTATGTTGAAACACCCATCGAAGCGGCATTTCCCATTTAGCACAAGGCATCATGATGTTTTTTTAATACAGTGATGTAATATGCAGCGTCCATTGTCTGTTCAATTTGGAATAAAGTTTCTGTCCCAATGTAAGAGTAACAACCCCGTACCATTATGTTTCCGCTACCACGTTTAACTGTTTGGATTGTGTTCAGGGGCCTGAATTCGGTGTTGGAAGGTCTTCGTACAGGAAGATTACTCTTATCATAATTACCCAATCTCACTTTAGTTTCAGCTGTCCTCAAAATATTTCGCCATTTGCGTACGGAGTATTTCACATGCTCCTTGGCAAAATGCAACATTTTTTGAACGTTCCGTTTGGACAGAAATGGAACTTTTCGGACACTTTTTGCCTTTAAATTGTTTTTAGTTAGCATTTTTCTTAATGTAGAGGTGTCAACATCCCGATCATATTGCCTTTTAATGTCGGAAGAGGTAACAAAAGTCGAACTCTACGTGGCGCAATATTTTTGGTTCCAAATGTTCTGTAATTTTCAGGGTTTTACCATCTGTTTGCTGGATTGGGGTTATATTTTATTCCGGTCTCCAACATTTTCTTTGAGCATTCAATTATGTCATTAATTTGTATGTAGCTTCTGAATTCTTTTATCGTCTCTTTTATTCTTTCTTGGCGCTCATGATTGCAATATTTACATCGGCCTATTTTGGAACGTCAATAATGACATTTATTAATGCTACTAATAAACATTAATCATATTTAGAAACTAAACTTTGTTTTCAAATTCAAATCCAAACTACCATTAACCATTTCAAAGAAAAAAATATTTTTTTGTAATTGACTCTATTTTATAGCACACGTCATTACATAGCCTTTAAAATACTGACACTGACCTGGAGAACAGTAGTGTACAAAATTTATTAAAAATGACGGCATTATATTCAGCAGAGTACCGGTCAATCAGGTTCAGAATTTCTTGACATGAAACATCTGGGACCACTGATTTGCAGAGAATAAAAGTTTTGACGAGTGTGTGACTCTATTTCATCGCACGCCACTGTATGTACATAAATTGTTTTATAATTTTATTGTGGAATTTCACACATTAAGGTGCTGGAAAGTTCAAATAAAAATGTATTTAAATATACATTATGCTTGCAACATGTTGCTAATGTACATTAATTAATGAACCAATAGATGTGCTTTGATACCAATTAAAATAGAGGTTTTTTAGGACTTAGTAATTTTTTTTTTGCCAATATACTTAAAACCTATTTTATTGGTTATTTTACAATCTCATGAGATCAGATACTTTACACATATTAATTAAACAAACAAATAAATTAAATAAATTTTAAAATATTTCTCCAGCTGCACACAGAGAAGAGATTCGTTGTCACAACTAAACATTGAAAAACATTTTAAAAACATATTTTTGGAAAGAAGTTCCTTATCGCACGTTGCGGTAACTTTTATATTAACACTATTACGCTACAACCCACTATTATCAACTATATTGTTTTCTTTTGCTTTGGTTTGGAGGAGCCTGTAACCAATATTTATTATACAGGGTGACTGGTGAATATTGATTAAGAAACTTTTTTTTTCAGTGTATGGAATTCATTTTTCTTTTATTCATTTTAAAGCTCATTCAATTTTGTTAAATATAGCTTAATTAGTTTTAAAAATAATGGAATAATGGAAAAATAATTGATATATGTGCGGCGTCTTGCCAAAAAGTTGTTCATTACTGCTTGGAGAGTTGAGACAGGAATAGCCGCAAATGTTTCTCGAATGGACTGCTATAGTTCATTCAAATTTGTTGGTTTTGCTTTGTAGACTTCCTGTTTGCAATAGCCCCACAAGAAAAAGACAGGTGCAGTAAGGTCAGGCGACCTGGGGGGCCAACGGAATGTGGAGTTTCTTGATATCAGCTTATTCTGTCATAACAGACCGGGCTATGTGAGGAGTGGCACCATCTTGATAAAACCACACAGAGTTTAAAGAAATTTTTATTCAGCGTTATTCTGGATAAAAAAAAACTCTCTCAACTTGCTCAAGTAACGGTCTCCAGTAACCGTAACGGTGTGAGCGTTTTCTTCGAAGAAGTAGGGCCCGACAATGGAGGGTGATGAAACTGCACACCACACTGTGACACGAAGTGGATGCAATTTCGTCTCATGGAGTATCTGTGGGTTGGATTCGACAATTTTGTTTGTTTACGTTGCCGTTTAAAGCGAAATGGACCTCGTCAGACATGAAAAGACAGTTCAACATGTTTCCGTCCTCTTACACCATTTAAGGCATCATCTGGCGAATCGGGAAGACTTCTGCATTGAGTTTTTCGCCGTTTGAATTTCATATGGGAATAAGTCCAAATCTTTGTGCATAATTGACTGCAATCACTGTCTGCTTATACCCATTTGAGCAGATAACCTTCTTGTCGAAACTCTTGGCTTGTTTTGTATGGCAGCAGCTGCAGCAGCGATTGTTTACTCCATTCGAACTGAAGGGTTTCGATGGTAAGGCCTTCTGATGACTGTCCCATGCTCGGCAAAATTGTTAACAAGTCGCATTATGGTCCATCTGCTCGGAGGATTGCCGCCAAATGTGCGCCTATACTCTCTTTGGAAAGAAAGTACGGACTCCAGTGCCTGATAGCGGCGGACAATCCAAATTCTTGTTTCAGTGTCCCAGTCATCCATTTTTTATTAAATCTAAAAATCAATCTGCAAAATAATAAAAAATTAACCAGATGCATTAAATAAAGAAAAAGTTATTAATTTTTTTTTTTGGTAGCGGCTTGCATCATCAGCCCTGTTGTATATTGTAGTTTTGAACCCATTTTATCGTTCAGAAAAGTAAAGAAATGGATTATGTTCTCATTTCTGTACGCCACTGTAAGTATCTTTTCTTAAAAAAAGTAAATTTTCTCAAAAAAAATACCTCCTCATATTCTTAAACAAAGTACCTTTTCTTAAAAAAAAATACTTTATCTTAGCCAAGTACCTTTGCTTAAAAAAGTAATTTTTTTTTTTAAATACATAAGTACATTTTCTTACAAAAAGTATTTTTTTTTTTAATAAATAACTTTTCTGCAAAAAGTGAATTTTCTTACAACAAATTGACTTTTCTTAAAAAATTACCTTTTTTTTAAGAGCACATTTTTGGTTGTGAAACAAAATAAGTTTTATTGAGATAAGTATCTACTCTTAAAAATTAACATATTCTTGAAAAAAAAGTACCAATTCTAAAAAATACTTCCATTTCTTTAAAAAAAAATAATTTGTTCACAAAAATACCTTCTCTTAAAAAAATACCTTTCTTTCAAAAATTCCCTTTCTTCCAAGTACCTTTTCTTAAAAATAAAATAATGCCATTTCTTTTTTTTTCTTGAGATAAATAAGTAGCCTTTCTGAAAATAAGTACATTTCCTTAAAAAAATAACCTTTTCCTAAAAAGAGTACCTCTTCCTTAAAAAGTACCTGTTCTTAAAAAAGTACTTCTTTGTAATAGTCCCATTTCGGTAAAAAAAAAACATTTTGTTCACAAAAATACCTTCTCTTAAAAAAATACCTTTCTTACAAAAATTCCCTTTCTTCCAATTACCTTTTCTTAAAAATAAAATAATGCCATTTCTTTTTTTTTTCTTTAAATAAATAAGTAGCCTTTCTGAAAATAAGTACATTTCCTTAAAAAATAACCTTTTCCTAAAAAGAGTACCTCTCCCTAAAAAAGTACCTGTTCTTAAAAAAGTACTTCTTTGTAATACTCCCATTTCGGTAAAAAAAAACATTTTGTTCACAAAAATACCTTCTCTTTAAAAAAATACCTTTCTTACAAAAATTCCCTTTCTTCCAATTACCTTTTCTTAAAAATAAAATAATGCCATTTCTTTTTTTTTTTTCTTGAGATAAATAAGTAGCCTTTCTGAAAATAAGTACATTTCCTTAAAAAAATAACCTTTTCCTAAAAAGAGTACCTCTTCCTTAAAAAGTACCTGCTCTTAAAAAAGTACTTCTATGTAAAAAAAAAATGCGTACTCTTATGGCTTTTTTTTACAGAAAGTAATTCTTTAAAACTGGAAAGCCCACAGCTCACTGATTGTGAGAAGCTCTCCCCTGTCCCTTCATGGGATGTAATGGGAAACCATTTATTTATTTTTTTTAATTCTTCTTAAAAATAGTACCTTTTCTTTAAAAAAAAAAACACTTTTTAATAAACGAAGTACCTCTCTTTCAAAATGTACCTTTTCGAGAAAATATTATGTATATTCTTACAAAAAGAAATTAAAAATATACTTTTTTTAAAACCAATATTTTATAAAAAAAATGTTCTTCTTAAAGATCCATTTAGATTGCCGTATTTTTCAACGGGCGCCATAGGCGTGTTGGAACTAACTTGTAGTTACATAATATATAGCGAAAGGAACTTCGTTCCAACCGGGTGTACCCTGACACCTCATGTGATTTTTTATTAAAATTGTGTATTTTATAGTTAAATATAAACAAAATTTGTATTATTTATAACCAAGGTTCGAATTTCGTAGCTAATGCGTTACCCTGGGTAACCCATACCCATCTTTGATCCAAAATATAAAACAAAAATTAAAAAAATTTCTATATCTCAGAAACGGAGCATCTTTTCGGGGAAAAAACTCTTTTTTTGAGGATTTCTAAGGGTTTTCCATAAAGTGGATTTCGTATGGATTTTTTTTAAATCGCCAAAATAATAAAATCTCTAAAATAAAAAATAGCTATAACTCGGAAGCGATGCGATCAATCGCAAAAATAATCAATTTCGTACCTCCACAGGAGGGCGTAACCAATGGATCCTTTTAAATCGCTTAATTTTAAAACAACTCGCTAAAACTAAAATTTTCGAATAAAAAATCGCTAAAACCTCATTATGTCAATATTTCGGAAACGGAGCGTGCAATCGAAATATAACAAATTTTTTTCGGGTCTGTAAGTGGTTTCCATAAAGTGGTCCAATTCGCATGGACGATTTTTTTTGATAAAATTGTCAAAATAAGAAAATCGCTAAAATAAAAATAGCTATAACTCGGAAATGGTGCGTCCAACCGCAAAAATAGTAAATTGTTTACCTCCTCAGGAAGCTTTCTCATGCGGTATCACTTAAAATCCGTTAAACTAACATTTTTCAAAAAAAAATCGCTAAAACACACATATGTATGTATGGGTTAGCGATTTTTTTTAAAAAATGGGTGATGCTGTATTAAGGATATTGTGTATAGAGGCTGTATATTGTGTTAGAGGCTTTAACCATTGGATGTTAAAGCCTCTAACACAAGTTGTTATTTTTGCGGTTGGAGTTATAGCCATTTTTTATTTCAAGGATTGTCACATTTGGGCGATTTTTTTAAACAAAATTTCACCGTTTCCAACTTATAACCAATTTTTATTTCAGCGATTTTCATATTTTGGCGATATTTTTTAACTAAACTTTGGCCATAAGATTGGACCACTTTATAAAAACCCTTAAAAACTCATAAAAAATAGTTTTTTTTTCGATTCGACGCTCCGTATCCGAGATATTGGCATAAGGGCGTTTTAGCGATTTTTAATTCCAGAAATTTTAGTTTTAGCCATTTATTTTCAAATAAAAGTGGTGCCGTACTCAAGACAACCATAGGTTAAAGCCTCCTAAGTAGATAAAAACAATTATTATTTTTGCAATTTTATGCACCGTTTCCGAGTTATAGCAATTTTTGAATTTTAGCGATTTTCATAATTTGACGATTTTTTTTACAAAATTTCGTCGATACGATTGTTGGCCCACTTTACGATAAATCCTTACAAACCTGTAAAAAAATATGTTTTTTTCGACAACAAATTTTAGTTTTAGCGAATTTTTAAAAATAAAAATGCCGTATTAAAGACATCCATAGATTAAAGTCTCTTAAGGAGGTAAACAATTTATTATTTTTGCGATTCGACGCCCCGTTTCCGAGTTATAGGCATTTTTTAATTTTAGCGATTTTCATAATTTGACGATTTTTTTTAAAAAAATTTCTTCCATACGATTGGACCACTTTATGATAAATCCTTACAAACCAGCAAAAAATACGTTTTTTTCGATTGGACGCTCCGTTTCGGAGATATTGGCATAAGGGCGTTTTAGCGATTTTTGACTCCAGAAATAGTAGTTTTAGCGATTTTTTTAAATAAAAGTGATGTCGTAGTTAATACAATAATATATTATTTTTGCAATTGGACCACCCTTTTCGGAGTTATAGCCATTTTTAATTATAGCGATTTTGTTATTTTGGTGATTTTTTCAAGAAAAAAGACGTTTTTCCATACGATTGGACGGACCACTATATGAAAAACCCTTAGACAACAACAAAAATTCGATATTTCTTCGATTGGACGCTCCGTTTTCGAGATATAGACATCTTTTGTAAATTTTTAATATTTTCGATCAAAAATGGGGAAGGGTTACCCTGGATAACCCATTACCTGTCGCCGTGGATAATGGGTAAAAGCCGATTACTCATTCTCTATGTGTAAAAGTGTACTGGGTAATCGTGCAGGGAAATTTTTGCATGTGTTTGTGAAGGGGTCAATAGTGGCGACAGATTCAACAATTGTTTTTAAGTCTCACTTCACCTCAATTTGTGGTAAAACTAATAAAATAAAAAAAATTCATGAGATTCTGAAACTAGTGTGGTGAGATATATCAACTGGGTATATTCGTCTTGCCGATAACAGTAGAATATACATAATGACATTTTGATTTCGTATAGAAAACTATATGTCAACCGTTGTCTTTGTCCAAAGCATATCCATTTCTGGGTGTGAAAATGTGAACTTACCATATTTTTAGGCGGATGATATTTATACACTTTTTCAAAATTTGTTTTCACCATAGACTAATTCTTATATAGACTTAACACTTCTCTCAGCAAATTTATGACATTTGGCCTGGTTTGATATGAACGTTGGATATTGAAAAGAATTACTTCAATAATACCAGATAGAGGCAATGGTTCAAAACAACCAACAAAATAACAACAACGGTATTTCGTTTTGTGTGTTAAAATTATTGTGTTAAATACAACACAAATCTATGCTAACAATAACAGTCAATAAAAAACTTTAAAACAAATTTAAATTTCACAGTTTTTCACCAAAACGACATGAAAAATTAAAGCAAGTAATTATTGTAATTCAACCTGGTGTAAGTCACTTTCCGTCAAACAGTATAACAATTATAACGAGTCGTTCTTTCGTAAAGCGCTCGATTTTTCATAAACGACAACTGCCAAATTTCATAGTTGCCACTTGCACAAAAAGAAAATGGCAGTAACTTTAAAAAGCGCAATCTTACTGAGACACGCTTTACATGTCATGAAAAGAATACATGTCTTCACTCCGCAAATCCTGCTGTGATTTGTCCAGGTTTCTTGTATTGCTTTGGAAAACATCTATATGCACGGGTAGGGTAATCTATAAAAGTGAACACATGCAAATAACACACAGCGTTAGCATCACATACGTGGTTGTTGCACAACAATAGTCTGCCTGAAAATATGTATGATGGAATTAATGTAGCGGCTGCTAACAAACAAGCAGGTCGTCGTCGCCAAAGGGTATTGAATAGTGTAGAGAACTCATGGAATGAATTGTATGACTCAAAAGTACTGGCGACATCTGCCGAATGATGCAAAACGTATTACTACTCTCTTTTTGTTATAACTTGGTCCACTCATAATTTTGATGTGAAACATTGATGCCTTTTGAAACATTTATGCTTTTTGTATTGTTTTATGTAATAACATTGTCGAAATGGTGCAATTTTATTTAAATATTCTCTAAAGAGAATAAGACTCGTTTATGCTCTTTTACTCAGACTCTCTACATGAGAGCGGAAAAAGAGTGCAATAAGTTCTCTATACTATTCAATACTTTTTGTCGTCGCTCTGTTTATGACAAAACAAAAACAATTATTTCAGTGAGCTAAATATTGCTTTATTTATTTTAACAGTATTACATCTAATGTTAAAACAGATGTAAGAAAAAAGAAATTGCAATAGCAAAAGAGCCTTCAGCACAAAAACTATTCTTCTTTTTTTATTTTTCCAATGTAACATTTACTAATGTGTTCATAGAAAAGGAACAGGTACTATGTAACAAAAAGGTGTTAACAGTTCGAACACTCATCGATTTTTTTTTTGGATTTGTATGTAAAAAATCTTAAATTTCGTATGAAACCGCTCGCAATTCTCCAAAACATCGGAAAGTAATTTCAAATGCAATTATATAAAGTACGAAAATGCAACACAGAGGGTGAACTTTAATTGGGGTTTACTCAAAAACTTGTTTTGAGACACTAGGTGGGTTTGTATTGCAGAGTCACATATGGAACAGGAGAGCTGCAGAAGCATCATTAGAGTGGTTGGCGGTGCTAAGCAAGGCACGTGCTTTTTAATTTGTGATTTTATTACACAGTGCAACACGAGAAAATATAACCATACACGGACACCACTACGTGATAAAAGACAAACTAAAACACCGTGTCTCCCAGTTTTGGCCAAAGTCAAGCACTTTTTTATGAGCCCCCATAGATTTGGGACCTCGGTGCCATTTTTGCAAAAAAAGTGATCATTTTGTCAGGCTCATATCTCGCAAACCGTTCAGAATTTTGTTTTACTCTCTGAGGGAAAGTTGTAGCTCTTGTCATAAAAAAAAATAAATGGTTTCCCATTACATCCCATGAAGGGACCGGGGAGAACTTCTCACAATCACTGAGCTGTGCGCTTTCCAGTTTTCACTCACTGATTGGGACCTACAGTTTTACACCGATTCCGAACGGTATTTTGAGAAGCTTTTTCATGGCTATATACTCGATAGTGTCGCCGTCACTAAGCGAGGTGACCGTCGTCGAAAGAAATTTTTTTTTTTTTTTTTTTTAAGGTGGTTGGAGCAGGGATCGAACCCAGGATCTCCTGTACAAGAGGCGCGCACACTACCCATTGCACCACCGACGGTCTTGTCATAAAGAACAAAAATTGTGAACATATAAAAAGTTGTAGCTCTTGACATAAAGAACAAAAATTGCGAACATATAAAATCAAAAAAAAAAAACTTCATCTTCAAGGTCAAAATCGTTCAAAATTCAAGGAAACAATTAACTAGAGTAATGTACTAGAATATATGAAGTTCCGAGGCCCCAAATCTTTGGGGGCCCATGAAAAAAAGTGCATTACTTTGGGCAAAACTGGGAGACACGGGTCTATTTTTTTTGGTCTTTTATCACGCAGTGGTTCTACGACTTAAAAAATTACACACAGTGTTATCGAACCTGAATCAAACATTAAGATGAAACACTCATTTAATTTAAGTTTTAATTGATATTTTTTAAATATTATTTAAACATTATTTTTATTATTTTTTGATGGTTTCTTCTCATGTATGCGATATTTACGTTTAACAATTTGTAGTTCTGGTCATACTCTGCCTGCTTAGACTTTCACATTGACCCATGATTTCTATTCTTTTTTACCTTCTAGTGTAACTAACAGATTTCCCATATTGAATATTTACAGTATTCATTGAATACATATTCAAATAGGCTCCTAGTTTCATAGATACTGGTGCCCATACATTTTTAGAGTTTAAACGAGTATTATTTATAACCTAAAAACATGACATTTAACTTATTCTCTATAGTCCAATAATCCCGTCTACTCACCGACTAGTCTAAAAGTGTGTAACATGATCAATCTTTAAAATTTCCCAACTTTTTTTTTGGCAAGAAACATCACCTTCAATCTGTCAAAAGTAAAAAAAAATATTAAAAAACAAATTATAAAAATGATTAAATGTTGACATGGACCTCAAGGGCCCGACGACTGTTGGCAATAGACAACAAAAAAAAAAACAACAAACGAAAACACATTTAGTAGTCAACACTAATGGCTGCATGGAAATGTCAACAGATTTTCCTATTTGACCACAAAACTCGATACGATTATCTTGTCGAATGTCAACTACAAATGATATGCCAAACAAAACAAATTCGAATGTCACAAATATCTTGGAAGAGTTGAACCAAAAAAACAACAACACTGCTTTTGAAAATATATAAATAAAAAAAGATTCAAGAATAATATTTTTTTGGAGGGAATGTAAATCGCCATCAAACAAAATGTCTCGACATTATTCCAATTCCAATTAAATTCGACATTTTTACGAAACCTCA
Organism: Phaonia tiefii; assembly: GCA_963931995.1. Classification (NCBI taxonomy): domain Eukaryota; kingdom Metazoa; phylum Arthropoda; class Insecta; order Diptera; family Muscidae; genus Phaonia; species Phaonia tiefii. The sequence goes on along the minus strand of OZ008370.1, from coordinate 248,432,063 downwards.
AATGCTTTGATTTTCACACAACGGCAAATTTATTTGAATTTATTGAACTTTTTGTTTGATACCAACCAAGCAAAAGTAACGATGCCAATTCGAAATATTTGAAATGTATAGACTATCAGGAGTATTCGAATGCCGATGGCCGCCAGTAGTCACTTTGTGATGTAGCGACATGACATCTATTTTGGGCGAGGGCAAGCATGAGAAGAGGGCCAAACGCCCACGTTTAATTTGCCATAAAATGAATTCAGTTTTGTTTTCCCTTCAATTCAAAAATAACAAATTTAATATAGAAATAATTTAAATATTTTCTTGTAGGATTTTGTTTTTTTTTTGCTTTCACCAGTCGTTAGTTATTATTTCCTTATTTATGACACTGAGGTTTGGGCGTTTAATTGACTAAAACTTCAAATCACCCAGCGTATTGGGTGGTCCTTGAATGTATGTATTTACACTCTAAGAAAATGTCTGTGAAAAACTTTTTTTCTTCTTTTATTTAAATCTTTCTCTACAATTGCTCGTACGCCAACATTAATGATTATTTTTATATTGCAATTCATATTATTACTTGTCTCTTCTTAATATTTGCTGTAGAATTTCAAGCAGCCAAAATGTATAACTTCATTTTGGAAATGTGCCATCAGCATCTCCATCAACATCGTCGTGATATTTTCACCAAATAGTCATAAATTTTCCATTTGAAATGGTTATGTTTTCATTTCCTTTAAGAGCAGTCGAAGAACTCATTATATTTTCTTTTGATGTTTAAAAGTGTCTCAGGTGATTTGGTTGATTTTAGAAAATTTATTTTTAACTTAAAAATATATGTTTTTCTCATTTTTATGTCATAGGTTGGCACAATAAGTAAGACATTATTATTGATGTTGGTCGTAAAATCAAAATCACCTCTTATCGGTTAAACTGTTATGCTACAATTTGGCATTTAAGATCCCGTACTCAGTTCGTGCGAAATTTTCTTAAGAAATTTTGCCATTTATCTCTAAACCGAAAATGTTGTTGCGGAGAGTTACCATCTATCTTTGATGTACCTTGCAAATATTTCATTTTTAAATCCTTTATTTCGGTATCGGTGAGATTAGCTTATGTGGTGTCGACTGGCTAAAGGGAGTAAAAATCATCGATTACGATAATAGGAGTCTGTGGACTTCCTTAGGAACACAATCGCCGGTATTGAGAGAGCTTGGCCAGATTGGAGACCGCTCCGACCCATTGTATCCGTCTGGATACCGCCACCAGTTTTGTCAGCGGATAAGTTAATCAAATTACTTGGCAAGCAGAACCCGGGACTGAGCTCTGTTCTTCCTCCTTCTCTTTTTCTTATTCTCCTGGGTCAGACTGATCTACTCTTTTGCAGATGACAGTAATCTCTAAGTGTGATTTTTTTTGACCCCGCTAAAGTTAATTACAGCTTAATTTGTACGGGACAGCTAAGCGACATTAAGTGTCATTTCAATATCCCACTTAAATTCCGACTTGATCAATAACAATGTTTCAAGAAATGACAACAAAAAGTTGTCTTAGATAAATTTTGTTATCATTTCTTGTGAATGAAAATGTTATCAAGGAGAGACTCAAAAGCAAGAAATTTGCAAAATGGCTTACACATTTTAAGTTCATTAAAGTTATTTTATTTAATAGAAGACTACGTGTACTTTTATATCACTAAATTTGAAGGATAGATTTTTATTTGCGTTTGAAAACATAATTGGAAATAAATTGTTCACAGCAACGCGCGGTAATTGTTATTCATATTGAACATGGTGGAATTATCTATCAGGTATAGTCGTTTAAACAGGTGACGTAATGTTTTCCATGTCAGTTTTCGTTTCATTTGTCAAAATCATATGTATTTTGATTTTATACTTGTTTGTATTCTTGTATTGTTGATATATATTTGTGTAGAGTTTGACAACTGAAACAAATGAACGAAAATAAAATGTCTGTTGTTGCTGCATACAACTACAACAACATGTGCTGCTACCATGTACTAGTTGTTAGCACGTGTTTACCATATCGATTTTATTTCACCCATTACAGCAAATGTTGCCACATTTCGTAGTATTAAATGTGGATCGTTTTATTTGGAAAGTCGTAAGTGGCTAAACCTTAATGGAATAAAAAAAAACAGCCTTCTGTCATTCTTATTCATTCGACCGTAGGCCAAGGCTTCAAGTAATTGAAGTAAAACGCCGGACGATGAATGAAACACTCCACCGGGATCTGGTCCATTGTTGAATGGGGTCGAATGAATAGAGTAGATTTTAATGCGGGTAAGACCCAGTGTTGTTTGTTGTCGCATAAGCGGATTGCTGACCCAGGTGTGTCGTCATTGTCTATGGACGGTGTGGATATTGATGAATCAGACGCTCTTGATGTTCTGGACATGAAAATACAATGTGATGTCCGTTGGGCACAACATGAATTTGAAGTGTCGAAAGATGCATTCAAGTGTCTAAGCTTTTTTAAGCAGTGCAAGAAATACTTCACTCGTACATCAGTTCAAAGATGGAATATAACTCCCATATATGGGCAGATGCTCCTAGGACCTCTTTGGAGCTTCTCGACCGTGTCCAGAGGAGAGCGACGGTGTTAATAGAGGACAGTAGGGTATCCAACTCTATTGCCTCCCTTAAGCATCGTCGAAATGTGAGTTGTGTGTCGCTGTTCTATCGATACTTCCACGGTATGTGTTCGTCGGACATCCGTCAACTTATTCCAGACGTGAGAATATTTAACCCAAGTACGCGGGTTTCCAGAAACTCTTATCGGTTTTGTATCGAGTGGTTGACCGCACTACGCACTATAGACAGAATTCGTTCTTCAGCCGTACAGTCCGTATGGGGAATATACTTCCGGCTAGTGTATTTCCCACCAATTTTGATATACAAAGATTCAAGGCAAATACCAACAGACACTACTCCCACTTTCCAACCTCCACTACCTCAATTTTCCTTCCTGAGTGTTGGTTTGATACCCAAAAAAAAATACCCATGTCTGGGAGGTATTGTCCACTGATTCTGCTACCGACACGGATACCTCAGTCGCCGATTTTAGAATCGCCCTGGATTCGTTGTCACTTGAGAGGATTAAAGCTGGTGAGGGAAAGATGCTTTTTGGTCTTCAAAACCGTCAGGTTCCCCCACTCCAGCATATCTGTAAGGAGATAGACGTATGCGGCTTCGTGTGGCACAGATCAATCTGCACCACTGCGAGGCTGCTTCCGCCAATCTTCCTCACGAACCATGAGATTGATATTGCCTTTGTACAGGAGCCCTGGATAGTCCGTAAGAACAATGTGAAAGGTCTGGGCAATGTCAATGTGAACATCTTTGCGGCAGAACATCTGGCAAGGTAGGAGCTTGTATAGTGGCTAGAAAAGATTTAAAAGTTATCCTTTCTTCCAACTTTAGTACGGACGACGTGGCAACGGTGTACATGGATGTTGAGACTGGATCAAATTTGATGCTTGCTTGTGCGTACTTGCAGTATGAAGAGTGTGATTCGGCTGGTAGGACAGTTCTTGGATTGATACACCAGGCATCTTCCAAAGGACGACCGCTTATTATTGGCTGTGATGCAAATGCTCACCACACACAATGGGGTAGCGCTGCAAAAAGTAATAGAGGTGAGCCTACTTTGATTTTGCTATTCAATCCGGGCTCAAGATTTGCAATAGGGGAAATAGGGCCACATTTCGTAATAAATTTTTGTAAATATAACCCTATCTTCTGAGGAATTGCTTGTAAAGGATTGGAGGGTATCGGATGACTACTCCTTTTCTGGCCATAGTACAATTCTCTTCACTATTGATTTCGTGGCTGGATCGCAAGGTCCCTTTGGGAATCCAAGGAAAACTGACTGGGTGAAATTTCATGAACTTGTCACTAGGTTGTCTGGGTTGGACTCCAAACCCTGCACCACGAGTGACGATGTTAACAGGAAAGTTTAAATAATCATAGATCTTCCATATAAATGCTTTAATAATACATGCCCTCTTAACTTCCCTGGTAAGAGGAGGCAACCTGTATGGTGGACACGGGAGTTGTGTGCTCCCTAGGGGACTCTTCATTAAGGCCGAGAATCGGAACTGGGAATCTGACTTGACTGTGTACAAAAACAATTTTAATCAGTTCAAGAAGGATTTTAAAAAGGTCAAACGGGCCGCCTGGATCAGCTTCTGTGAGTCCATAATCGAGGTAAATGACGCTGCGCGATTTCGTCGCGTGTTGTCCAAGGACCCTAGACTCCTCGGCCGCATTAAGAAATCCGATGGGTCATGGACCAACTCAGGAGCTGAGACACTTGAGCTTCTTATGGAAACTCACTTTCCAAATTGTGTGGATATAGACTCCACGGAGGGGAATCACCTGGCGAATTCCACTCCAGAAATCTCGCAACTGGGAGTGATTGATGACATTATTGACTAATCGAGGTTGCTTTGGACTATTCATAGCTTCAAGCCCTTTAAATCTCCTGGTCGTGACGGGATCCTGCCGGTTATGCTAGAGAAATGTGACGCTTTTGTTACCCCTCATCTTCTGAGTATCTATAGGGCTTGTCTTAGACTTTCCCTGATACCAGACAAATGAAAGGAGGTACTAAAAAAAAAATAAATGGTTTCCCATTACATCCCATGAAGGGACTGGGGAGAACTTCTCACAATCACTGAGCTGTGCGCTTTCCAGTTTTCACTCACTGATTGGGACCTACAGTTTTACACCGATTCCGAACGGTAATTTGAGAAGCTTTTTCATGGCTAGATACTCGATAGTGTCGCCGTCACTATGCGAGGTGACAGCCGCCGAAAGAAAATTTGAAGGTGGTCAGAGCCGGGTTCGAACCCAAGATCTCATGTACAAGAGCCGCGCACACTAACCATTGCATCACCGACGGAGGTACTAGTCGTTTTTATTCACAAGTCGGGAAAGCCTAGTCATATCTCTCCTAAGGACTACAGACCAATCACCCTCTCATCCTTTATATTGAAAGTTTTGGAGAGAATGGTTGACTTGTACATTAGGAATGCCCTGGGTGAGTTCTTAGTTTGGGCCAGGCACTTTTACGCGCAGGTGAAAGATTGGATTTTTAAGGAAACCTAGGTAGGAGGGCGTGGCTATCTCTATCCTCTGAGACGAAATATCACGGTATCTTTCTTGATCCAAAACTGAACTGGAAGTGAAATACTGAGGAGCGAATGCTGAAAGGGTTGAACGTACTCTATGCCTGTAGTAATTCTATTTGCAATAGCTTGGGTCTTTGTCCGAAAATCGTCCATTGGCTTTTTTCGGCCATTGTCCGCCCAATTACCGCCTAGAGCTGCGTAGTCTGGTGGAGCGCATTAAGGAACAGCTACCAGTTGAAAATGTTCAGAAAGGTTCAGGACACTGCGTCGATGTGTATCAGTGGGGCGAGGAGAAGCGCTCCGCAGGCGGCGCTGGATATAATCCTGAATTTGACTACCCTTGATGTCTATGCGAGATGGTGTGCTGTCAGAAACGCCCTTCGAATGAGAGAATTGGGCACCTGGAGACATGCCCCTGAGGGACATGCCAACACTCCCTAGGAGTTTATTAGGACCTGTGAGGACCTTCAACTCGGGCTCACTCTGAGTTTGGGTACGAATTATAGTACCTTCCAAGCTGAAATCGTGACGATTATGAGAGCTGTAATTGAGATAATGGACTCATGCTTGTATCCAGCGAGTGAATTCGTCATCTACGTTGATAGGAAGCCAGCCTTCAATGCGATTAGGTCACACATGTGTAAATCCAAATTGGTTGGGGATTGCAAGCGGTTCTTGAACAGTGTAGTGGCCGGCAAGCTAAGACTCTGCTTGGTTCCGGGACTTGCTAGAGCAGGATTCACTTCTGCTGATTTGAGATTGATTGCCTCTATAAATCCATCGATCTGTTACTTGCATAGCTTGATTGATCGCTGGTCGCTGGACGAGATCAACGCTGCCTGGCAGGTCAGAGTGAGAGCAATTTCGAGGGACATATGGCCGGCAGTGGACTTAGGGAGAACTAAGTCACCTATTCGACTGAACAAGGCTGACTTACGACTCCTCACTGGAGTGATCACGGGTCACTGTGATGCTGAAGGCTTCACTCGCAATTGGGTTGTGAACGGGGTTGATTAATGCCGTGCTTGTGGTGATGCAGAAAGGGTGGAAACCACTTATGGCAGTGCCCTACTCTGCAGCGTAGGCGCCACCGTTGCTTTGGTTGGTTTCAGATAGTGTACCTAGCCTCTCTGCGCGACGTGGCCATGGAGGATTTGATGGAATATTCTCGCGGGGCCAGCCATGGATCTCGGCAGGCGATACCATCACCTGATGATACGTCTATTGGTTCTTTCTACCCCACTGGGAATCTGGGCTGTTAAACCTTGATCTGCATATATGGATCCTCATCTTGGATGGTATTGTATGTACTGATCAGGTGATACACTGGAAAAATAATAGAGTGGTTTGTCTGTCTGTCCTACGTCAATCTATCTTTCGAAAATATTCACTCGCCCCTCTCCCTTCCCTCCCTTTCACTGCCTTCCCACCCTTCTAAATCGTTGAGCCACTCGCCTCGAAGTACCACATCACTCCGGAAAGTCCAAAGTACCGTGTCTATATCCAGCCTGTTAATCGGAGATACCTCATTAGATCCTCTAGATCTATCTCGTGTATCTCAGTGAGGTTATGCAGGAAGGAACGGCCTGTAGTCTCCCATAGGCGTATATTCATCAGAGCCGGACAACTGCAGAGGAGATGCTCCACCGTCTCCTCCTCTTCTGCGTCATCGCAGGCACACCAGTGGTCATTATATGGCAGCATCAACCGTCTTTCGTGATTACCGATTGGCCAGTGCCCGGTCAGCACGCCAGTTAGCCTAGATAGGTCTCCGCGATTATGGCTAAGAAACGGCAGTGAAGGAAGTGCGAGAGTGACAAAATTGAGGCATTCAGGAAAAGAACGAACCCCAAAAATTCTACCAAAAAGTCAAAAAGAGTTCAGAACGGAGATTTCATAGCAGATGTGCTGGGCATTTTGGGGAAAAGAAGAGAACATTTCTCCGCGCTACTAGCGCCTGAGATATACAATGACGATCAGACAATGGATCATAAAGCTCATTAGCAAAATTGGGTTTGATGAATGCATGCCCAGTGATTGGAGTCTCAGTGTACTATGTCCCATATTAAAAAAAAGGTACCCGAAACTATGTGTCAACTACCGTCGAATAATCTTTTTATCCATAGCATATAAGGTTCTATCAAGTATAATGTGCGAAAGACTAAAACCAGTTATCGCTGACCTGATTGGACCACATCAGTGTTGTTTAAGACCTGGAAAATCTACAACTGATTTCACGCTACGCCAAATCCTGGAGAAGATCCACGAAAAACAAATCGACACTTAAAATCTATTTGTCGATTATAAAGCGGCCTTTCCTAGCGTGATACGGAAGAAACTGTATGAAGCAATGTCTGAGCTTGGTATTCCTGTAAAATGCATACGCCTTTGCAGGATGACCTTAACGAACACCAAATCCGCAGTGAAAGTTGGTAAGAATCTTACCGAACGTTTCGACACTAAGCGAGGCCTTAAGCAAGGTGACACCCTATCGTCCGATCTCTTTAACATCTTAATGGAAATCATTATGAGAAAAGCTTAAGTCAACGTGAATAAAACCATCAGCGGCAAAAGCCACATGCTGCTCGCGTAAGCTGATGATGTAGATATCATTGAGCGCATACTGAGAAAAGTTACTGCGGTGTTTTCGAGTACGGAAAAGGAGTCAGCAAAAGTGGGTCTGGCAGTAAAGGAGGGCAAGACAAAATTAATGGTTTCAACGAGTAGGGCCTCCATGGGTTTAGACCAAAGAGTGAACGTCGATAACCGTTAGAATTTCGAGGTGGTGGACGAATTTATATACCTCGGATATGTCATAAACAAAAACAACAACGTCAGCCTTGAGATCAAGTGGAGACTTGTTCTTGCGAATAGAATGTTATTTGGGCGAAGCAAGCACTTTAGGGATAAAGATCTCTCTCGAGTAACAACAGTCCAGCTGTACCTGACTCTCATATAATCTGCCTTGCTTTATGGCGCAGAATCCTGGGTCTTATCGCAAGCAAACGAAACACGTCTAGGAGTTTTCGGGAGAAAATAACTCCGAAAAATGTATGGCACAATGGCGAGTATTGGTAACGCATGATATTTACACAGATCAAAATAGCGCGATTGCGCTGCCTACTCCATGTCAGTAGAATGGATGAAAACGAACGAAGGGTTTTCGAAACCAAACTCGAAGGAAGACGAAAAATAGGAAGACCAAGACTCCGCTGGAGGAAACAGGTTGATGATTCCCTGCGTACACTTGGTATTACCAACGGGAGAGATAAGGACAAAGATCGAACTAGTTGACGAAATATGTTATCTTCGTTTTGTAAGATCCCTGAACCCCTAGGGTTGTTCGAGACCTGATAAGTAAGTAAATAACTAGGTCCATTTTCATTTGAACGGATACGTAGTCAAACAAAATTTGCACTCCTGTGCACTGATAATCTACACAGAAGCCATTAAATCCACTCAATGTCACTGTCCGGCGTATCATTTATGCCGTATTTGTCATCCGATCTTATTTTTTCGAGGACACCGTAGGTAACACGGTTACTGTGGCTGGTGAATGATACAGAACCATGGTAAACGAGTTTTTACTGTCGCAAATTGTTAAATTGGGACTGGAATACATGTGGTTTCCAAAGAATGACACAACCGTTCACGCAGCTCGCGCGACAATGAAAATTTTGAATGTTGCATTTCTGGGTCACCTAATGTCTCGTTTTTTTAAATTTTCAGTGCCTGGCAGAATCACTCGATTTTAGCGCTGAAGCCTGATCGCCCGATTGAAATGAATCGCATAATGGAAATGTGGTCAAAAATCCCAAATGGTTATCAACATTGGTGGCGCCCACTTGACCGTTATCATCTTCAAAAATTAATGGAAGAAAACTCGAAGGTCCAAATAAACATTCAAACAAAATTGTGAAATTATGTCATTTCATATTAAATATAAAGTAAAACAACATCGGGTGAGTGTTTTTAGGCCTCCCAGTGTTTGTAGCTTTGACATTTGTTTCAGAAGGGCCGTTTTCATTATCTAGGTGTGATTCTTATAAGGCCCATTAAATTTCTAACACGGATCAATCATCGGAAGATTTAAGTAGATTTTCCACATATTTTAATATCCATATGTTAAATACGTTTGTAGACTAAACAATAAAGAAACATTTAAATTGTTGACCAAATTTGCTGCCATACTGTCGTCATTGCCACTTTCTTATAGGGAAACTATACAATTTTTTTTTTACTTCCCCCTATAACCGATTCTTTCTTAAGTTTTCTAATAAACAATTTCCTCCCCTTTAATTGTAAAACAACAAGATTGAAGTTTCCTCTGCTTTTTCAAATTTTCAAAAGAATAGTTCCGTTCTCTTTTTTTGTTAGTTCCTTTACTTGAAGTAGTATTTTGCCCAAACATTTGGAATCATTAATCGATTTGATAAATCCTCCTATCACCCGTAACACTCCACACTCTTACACACCCGAACATTTGTAATATTTCTCACTCCCACTCCAACTGTCAATTTCATTTGTGCTTTTGTGCCACCACTTTTGGATACACAAAGGAAAACACAAAACAACAACAAAAAGATAAATTACACTGTGCCACCACTGTGTTTGTTGGCCGATGACATCGTGCAACATGTGTTTCAGCTGCTGTGGCAGGCAGGGTGATGCGTTTGATTGCACTTTTGGTAGTCGGCGAGTCGGTGGTAGTGGTCGTTGCAGTGGCAGTGGCAGGGAGTACGTCAAATGCTCCATGGAGATGATAAATTTGGTGCCAGTTAAATATCCGAAATGCTACCCCATCCACCTTATTCTTCGGACTTAGCACCCAATGACTACTTTCTATTTTCAAACCTACAGAAATGTATCGGCGGTAAGAAACTTGTTTCGAATGTGCTAAAACTGAAACAAAAGCCTGTTTTGAGGACCTTGAGAAACCCTATAATTTGGAAGGAATAATAAATTGCAAAAACTATAGACCAAGTGTATCGAGCTAAAAGCAGAGAGAAATAATGAGAAATAAAAAGTTTGTTTACCGATTAAAAATATATTTTATTAAAAAATTCACAGACTTGTTAAACTGCCCTCGTACATCGTTATGATTAGGAAGAGCGAATGTCGTATGAAATCAGACATACAGAAAGCTGGGCATCGGAAAGCTGCAATTGCCAGAGATAGCCACAGATGATGTAGAGTAGCTCAGTCAGCGGTTGGCACAAAACGAACCCCCAAAAAATTATCCTACGCTGCACGCATAACAAAGCTTCTGTCAGTTGCAACGCTAGTCGCGATGGAGTGGTACAAGGAAATGAAAGAAAATGGATGTAGTGAAAGTGCGAGAGTGAGAAAATTGAAACAAACACAAGAAAGACCGCGGAGATTCCAAAGACGTCGGTGGTGCAATGGTTAGTGTGCGCGGCTCTTGTACATGAGATCCTGGGTTCGAACCGTGCTCTTACCACCTTACATTTCTTTCGCCGGCGGTCACCTCGCTTAGTGACGGCGACACTATCGAGTATATAGCCATGAAAAAGCTTCTCAAAATACCGTTCGGAATCGGTGTAAAACTATAGGTCCCACTCAGTGAGTGAAAACTGGAAAGCGCACAGCTCAGTGATTGTGAGAAGTTCTCCCCGGTCCCTTCATGGGATGTAACGGGAAACAATTTATTTATTTTGTTATCGTTTACAAGTTACAATGCCTGCGAGAACTTGGTGTCACCAACTGAAGAAAGCTGAAGACATAAGTTATTTTCGGTTTATAAAACCCCTAACGGCTGTGGGTTGTTTGAGGCCTCTTAAGTAAGTAAGTACACTCACGGAACTAATTGTTTGAAAAGAGGTTGTAGCAACCATAATTTTCGGCTGTTGCCACAGACTTGCAGTTGCCACTACCGAATTGAGGTTGTCACGACTGAGTTTAATCCTCACAACTGAAAATCGGTTGCAGCAATGTACAACAACCTTTAATGCGCTTGTGACAACCTCTAATTCAGATGTCATGACCTCTAATGTGGTTGTGACAACCTCCTAATTCGGTTATTTTTTCTGTGGCTGTGTAGTACATACCCAGCGGCGGCAGTCGCAAGACCTTCCACAAATAAGGCATGCGGAATGATTCTTTTGTAATGCCTTCCTAAAATAAGGCCTGCGGAATGCATGCATTTTTTCATCAGATATAACCAAGAAGAATATTTTTACAATTTTGAGAAATTTCTTTTCCGATTCTTTTTAACCGTAATTTAATTGGAAAATTTCATACAAATTTTAAAATTATATTTTTTATTTCATATTTTCAGGGTATTTTTAAAATTTTCAATTTGAAGTTGGCGTGGTACAACGTTGTAATATAGATACATATGTACTTATAAATAAATATGTAATAGTGGATAATGATTTTGTGATAAAATAAATTATTTTAATTTTATTTAATTTTAATTTTATTTTTGTCCCTTCTAATGCCTTCCGCTTTTCATGCCTTCTAAGGCCTTCTTTAGGCGAAGGGCAAGGAAGGCCTTGCCTCCCAATCTCACGCAATGTTAAAAAGGATGAGGTAATGTGTAGCGAAGGCCAAACAGGCCTTATGGTCATGATTTCAGGCCTTCCAGACCATGACATCTGCCGCTGGGTAAGTAGTATTTTCAGTGTAAAAGTATTTTCAAACATTTATTATGAAACAGTACTGATTTTGTCCCCTACTAACCGAATTTCTCATCCCTATTGTAACCGATATCGATGGTTGATTATTTGCAGTTGATAAGTGCACCCCCAGACAGACACTTTACCAAAATTTGTGGAACTCTTTGTGTCACCCATTTTGGAACAGGTCACATGTACAACATGATTGTTTTTCACTGTTGGATGATGTAAAACATGAACCAAACACGGCTGGCTGGCTACTGCAAATGCAAACTCTTAGTCGTAATTATTTTCAGTTAATTGTGACCTTTAAAATAAAGATTTGGTTGTTTTGATTCCACCACTATTGACCATATTCGATAAAGCAATGTTTTGCTTTTTTTTTGTATGGAAATCATGACTTTGTTATCATGTTCAATTGCCATAATTATGGCCGGAATGGATATGCATTCAATGGTTGTAATTAACACTTAATGAATGTCCCAGTTAAGAGTGTGGGAGACGATTAGATTCGATGATATACGCGACAAAATGTCATGTTCAGTTACGGTATTATAAAATGCACAGTGTTTAGAGTTTAGACTGAAATCGCATCACAATGTTGTGGTTGCATTGTCATTAATACCGATTCCGATTCATTTTTTAATCTGAAATAGAATACGAGTAGAAGATTCCTATTTAAATTATTTTCGTTTTACAACCATGAACAGCTGACTTTTGTACGGCAGAACATACGTTTATTTTGTTGAAATCTCGGAAATTTCCAAATCAGGGTATACCTGAATCCAGCTTTTACATATATACATCGTATCCCATTACATTCCATGAAGGAATTGGGGAGAGCCTTTTACACTCAGTGATTGGAATCTACAGTTTTACACCGGTTCCGAACGAAATTTTGAGAAGCTTGTGCATGGCTAAATACTCGATACTTTCGCCGTCACTAAGCGTGGTGACCGTCGGAAGAAATGTATGGTGGTCAGGGCAGGGATCTAACACACGTTCTCATGTACAAGAGCCCAGTACACTACCACTGCACCACCAACTGCCACGACAGCTGCTTTAGGTAAAGTTAATCTCAATCTACACTCTCTATTTCAATCCTCTACTCCGATGGGCATTTAAACCGATATCGAATGAGTTCCGTTTTGGAAGCTCTTTCACTACTTATTACTCGATAGTTACTAAATTACATGTTAGACTATTAGACAAATCGTTAGATATGTCAACATTTTCATTTGCATCGAACGAATGGAATATTGTCAACTGGAGGACAACAAATTTTGACAAATCTGTTTTGATTTTCCTAAAAAAATGATGGGATCAGGGTTGCCTTTGGAATGAAATGAACAAAAGCAAAGAAAACTGGAGTACAACCTTTTATTTCGTAGATTTTTTCAAATACTTAATTTTAGTTCAAACTTTTTTTGTGTATTTCCCAACAATTATTACGTGTGACAATTTGCAAACATACACGCTGAAAAATAACGGCCTCTCTAACATATTTTCCCAAACATAGTCTGCAGGAACCATTTATATGTTTGGAAAACACTTCAAACATTCATATGATTGCAAGTCCCAAACTTACTTGTATTTAAATGCAAACAGTATCATGCTTACTGGCGAACATGTATACTTTTACATGGAAACATATGAGTTCTTCATCCCAAACATCCACATACTAACGTGGAAGCATTCGCGTGTTTCCCCCAAACCAACATATACTTCCGTGAAAGGATATGCGAATTTCCTCCCAAATGTAAAAATATTTAGAAACGAATTATTCTTCGATTTCAATATGTATATATTATTTTTTATAATTAATTTAAACAATATAAATCCACATTTATAAATAATTAATATAAAAAATTAATAGATTTAAAACGGCCCTTTTTACATTTATTTTCATTGAATGCATTATTTGTTTTTTTTTTTCATGAAATGAGAATCTGCTGCTCTTTTGCTTCTCCTTTCTTTGTTGTATCTGACGTTTTTGTTTTCAGAAGGTTTCAACTATGCCTTGGTTATCACTATGCGTTGGTACGCAAACAAGTTCATGCAAGCCAAGCATGGATTAATTACTTGTGATTTTTTTTATTACACTTATTTCACAAATGCTCCGCCGTTCCGATTTTCTCAGTAAAGGCTCAGACAGACAAAGGGCTTCACGTTGTTGCCCTTTCCAGTTTCTTTCATCAAAATCGTTTCTCACTTTAGTAGAACTCATACATATATACGAAAAACATACACAAAAACCAAAACAACATCACAAACCATTTAATCGTCCGAGCCTTCGTTTATTCTTTTTTGAGTGATCACGCGCTTTTGATATCCTCTGTCCGATGAACCATTGACGACAGAATACATGAAACTAAATCGCAATACATCAGGTAAAATAAAAAACACTTCATCTGCAATTTACACGCATATTCAGGAATATTTATGACTCACTGACTGAGTAAATAATGCAAAAATACAGATACACACTTATAAGATAGACTCTCTCGTTGTCCTTATTTTATTCTCTTGCTCTCGAGACAGCATGGACAGTGCAACAAACACAGCTGTATTTGTATCACAAACATAAATATATGTGGATCGCAAAAACACATATTATAACATATTAATCATTGTGTCTCAAATATGTAATATTGAAAGTAACCACAACGTGTTTGGGCACAAGTATATTATATTTGCGACAAGCACGAAACACACTTTATATTTTCATCCAACCAACAAAAAAGACAGCTTTTTTAGCGTGTCTGTTTTTGAATTCTCCCATTCTATTTTTTTTTTAATTTTTCAATTAACAATTGAGAGTGCAAATCGAACGAAGCATGGTCCAATGAATTCTTTTAAATGAAAGAGAGTTTTATTCCATTTATTCCTCCGCAAATCGTTCTATTTATACTGATAGACTAACATGGCATTACAGGTCTTACAGGCCTTAACGAAACCGCTGAATGTGCCAAAAGGTTGAGTCGCGGAGAGCGCATGCAATAAAGTAAACTTGAGGACAACGATTTGCAGAAAAAGGTTTGACAGATCTTTTTGATTTCTCTAATTTTTAGGTTTTCCTCAACAAATTATCATTCGAATTTCCTCTCTGCGAATGGTTCTATTTGCACTGATAGTCTAATGTGGTATTAAGCGACGAAGTGATAGGTGGCCAGTGCCCGGCCAGTGAACGCGAGTTCTTGTATACAATAGTCGCCAGGGCTAAACATTGAGTCACAGACGGTCGAAAAGTACTGCGACTAATACAGTGGCCTACTCATGGCAATCGTGATTGAGTACACAATCGACTTGTATAGAACACGACTCTCGATCAAAAGTTTGCATAAAGTTGTACAATGAACATAAACTTTTATGAGTTTTTGATGTGTTAACATCTATAGGCACGGGTAGGGCAATCTATCAAAGTGAACACATGAAAACAACACACAGCGTTAGCACCACATACATGGTTGTTATACGACAATAGTTAGTCTCTGCCTGAAAATAAGTATGATGGTGTTGATGTAGAGGCAACGAACAAAGAAACAGGTGGTCGCCGCCAAGGAGTATTGAATAGTATAGAAAACTCATGGAACGAATTGTATGACTCAAAAACACTAGCGACGTCTGGCTAATGATTAAAAACGTATTACTCTCTTTTTGTCATAACTTGGTCCATTCATAATTTTGAAGTGAAACATTGATGCCTTTTGAAATATTCATGCTTTTTGTATTGTTTTATGTAATAACATTATCGAAATGGTGCATTTGTATTGAAATATTCTATAAAGAGAATAAAACTCGTTTATGCTCTTTTACTCAGACTCTCTACATGAGCGCGGGAAAAGAGGGCAATAAGTCCTCTAGACTATCACACAGCTATAGAAAAGAACCGCTATGCCTCATCGCTATGCCGTTTCATTGAGTTCGAGTTGCTATTGTAATTTTCTCTTTGGCGGCACATAATACGAACAGAAATAAAAGGGAATGCGTAGTTTCGTTCGTTACACTTTTAAACTTAGTTTTCTGCATGGTCTATAATCTGTATGTCTACTTTGGTTTCTCATTCTACATCATTCGCCTAGGACCTTTTCGATCAGCTGTGCCATAGAAACCCCCTGATAATATTCAATACTTTTTGTCGTCGCTCTGTTTATGACAAAACAAAATCAAGTATTTCAGTGAGATAAATATTGTTTTATTGATCTGTTAAAGTCTATAGGCACTGGTGGGTATAATCTAAGACAACACATGCAAACAACACGCAGCGTTAGCACACAGCGTTATCTACGTCGAAGCTACGCAGCGTTATCATTGAAAATAATATGTGGTTGTTGTACAACAGTAGTAGTCTGTGCCTGAAAAAACGTATGATGGTATTGATGTAGCGGCAGCCAATAGTTGTCTTAAAATACGAAGTCTTGCTACTCGTAAGCTTACGAACATAACACAATGTATGTACATGTGCCTGTTGCTTTGCATTCTCTTTGTTTATTGTGGGAATAAACCAAAAAGTATTAAGCAAGAAACGTATGAAGCTCATGTGCTTTCACTTGTCTTTAACTAATTTTAAGTATTAATATTAAACAAAATTTAAATTAAATAAATTAAACAAATTTTAACATTTTTCTCCAACTGATTCTAAAAAATAAATGGTTTCCCATTACATCCCACGAAGGGACCGGGGAGAACTTCTCACAATCACTGAGCAGTGCGGTTTCCAGTTTTCACTCACTCACTATCTTTCGCCTTTTCCCGCCAGCTGGTAACTCCAAGGATACGAAGGGATTCTTCGACCTGGTCGTCCAGCGGAGTCTTGGCCGTCCTATTTTCCTGCTTCCATCGGGTACATTATCGAAATACTTTCCCGCTCGCTCATCTTCATTCATTCTGATATCATAGCCTAGCCAACGCAATTGGCCTAACTTGATTCGCCCAGCTCTGTCCACGTCAGAAAACAAATGATATAGTTCTTGGTTCCAACGACGTCGGTACTCGCCATTTTCTTTAACAGGACCATATTGCGGAGAATTTTTCTCTCGAATACTCCCAGGTGTTTTTCATCCGCTTGCGATATGACCCAAGTTTCGGAGATATATGCCAGCACAGGTGTGGCCGTCGGTGGTGCAATGGTAGTGTGCGCAGCTCTTGTTCATGAGGACGTGCGTTCGATCCCTACTCTAACCACCTTAAATTTCTTTCGACGGCGGTCACCTCGCTTAGTGACGGCGACACTATCGAGTATTTAGCCATGAACCCTTCGGAACCGGTGTAAAACTGTAGGTCCCAATCAGTGAGTGTAAAAAGAGAACGCGCACAGCTCACTGGTTGTGAGAAGCTCTCCCTAATCCCCACGTGGGATGTAACGGGAAACCATTTATTTTTTTTATTTATGCCAGGACAGATAAAATAAGAGTCTGGTATTGCTGGACTCTTATCTGTCGAAAGAGAGCTTTGTTCTAAAACAGCTTGCTGAGCCCAAAATAGCATCTATATGCAAGCAGAATTCTCCTAGTTACCTCCAGACTGACATTGTTGTCCTTCTTTACGACGGCTCAAAATTAAATCGGTTGTCGACGTTCAAGTGCGGACCAAGTCGAGAGGTTTGTCTAGTCGTTGACACCATAAATTTTGCCTTGCCCTTATTAACAGCAAGACCCACCTTCACTGATTCTTTTTCGAATCTTGAATCTAATGCAGCAACCTCTCATAAATTTCACCGAATGAAGTCTATGTAGTCAGCATACGCCAGCAACATATGGATTTTCGTTTTGATGGTCTTGTTCATATTTAATGCAGATTTTCCTATTATTATGAAGAGATTGCACGAAAGTTTGTTGCCTTGCCTAAGTTCTCGCTTCATAAAGAATGGTTCGCAGAGGTCTTTCCCCACCTTCACTGCTGATTTGGTGTTGGTCAGCGATATTCTACAGAGGCGAATCAGTTTTGCCGGAATCACAAGTTCAGCCATAGCTTCGTACAATTTTGCCCGAATAGGGCTATCGAATTCAGCATTGTAACCGACAAAAAGATGATATGTATCGAATTCTTTACCAGGATTTGGCGTCGCGTGAATATTTGATCAATCGTGGACTTCCCTGGTCTAAAACCACACAGGTAAGGTCCAATCAGGGTTTCAACAATTGGCTTTTGTCTTTCACATAATACGCTCGACAAGATTTTATACGTGATGGATATAAGACTGATATCGCGATAGTTGGAACATACATGAATACATGACATAATACACTGAGACACCAATCTTCAGGCATAGGTTCCCCCGAGTATATACCGCATACAAATTAATGCATGTGGGGTAGCAGTCCTCTCCACCTGCCTTAAAAAGTTCAGCGGGTAGCCCATCCGCACCAGCGACTTTATTATTCTTAAGCCGGGAGGTTGACATCCCAATCTCGCCTTGGTTGGAGGGGGTACAATCTACACTATCTTCCACTATCATTGCCTCCTGATCTTCAGTGGAAGAATCTGAGTAGATTAGTGCTGAAAAGTGGTCTCTCCACACCTTTAGCACACACTGCCTATCTGTCACCAGATTTCCATTCTCGTCTTTGCAGGAGGGTAGCCCAATATTCAGCCCGTTATTCGAATATCTAGCTTTTCCCGTGATCGGCTTAGTACGTTTTTCGACCTGCTCAGTTTTGTGCGAACTCTCGCAACCACAAGGTAATGATGCGAGTCGATATTGGCAACTCAAATCACATGTACATCCATTACACTAGAAGAGTGCCTGTCATCTATTACCAAGTGATAAAGCCGGTTATTCGTTCTCTTATCAGGTTGTTCTCTGATTTGTGAATTGTTTTGTTTGAATCAATCTACCTTGAAACCTCTAAACGTGTAATGTAAGTGCGGAATATCGAAATAAGGTTGTTGAATTCGCTAGCACATAGAGCTAATTATAGAGCATTCTGGACGGTACGAGATGTCTATGGAAGCCACTAGATGTGTCGTCGCTTTTCGAACTAATCTTTCGCAATACCATTCCACATAGATGCCAACATCAGGCAACAGCTGTGCAAACTAAATGAGAAAAATAGAGCATTAACTAGAAAATGGCAACTCTGAAATACCAAAACTGCTAAAACAAGTAAACAACTGAAACAAAAGAGCGGAACCATATTATAGATTTTTTATCCGTCTCATTTGACGTTCTACTTTTTGTTTCTTCCGAGAGGTTTTCCTGTTCAATTGCAAAAAAAATATTAAGTATACCATGAAAACTAGTCTCTTACTGTCCAGGTTTAATTCCGGAATGATCGGTTTAATCTCAAATATTATATTATTTCCGATCATGCGCAATAAGACTCGCATTTTAGGATCAGTAAGTTTCACGTCCAGAAAGGTTTTATTTAAAAGTAAACGCGATGAGTTTCTGTTTCAATAAAGTGCTCCTCAGTTGAGTGTAGAATCGTAGAGTAATTGATAAAAGTTTTCATCAGCTGTCACTGAGGTATAGATATTGATTTGTTATCGGTCTCATCTGACGTTTCACTTTGCACTTCTTCTATGAGGAAACGAACTTCTGTCGGCTGTTTCGCTGCTTAATTACAACAAATTGTGCGAACATCGAACAAACTGCTCCATTTTTAGTTTTGTGTATTCATGATGGTCATATATTTACATATTTTCCACAGTCACAATTACAGCTGTGTTTATCAAACCTCGGCGACAGAATTCTTCTCTTGACTTTACAACTTGCAACTTTTACAAGTTCGCTTCCCTTCAGTAAATAAACGGAGAAGAGAGTTGGGAAATCTATGCATAAATTAATCTATGACCGAGGTGGTTACAAATTTCATAGAGTTCGAGTTAGTGTTATAATCTGAGTATAACAGAATGCGTATTTTCGTTCGACGCAAACAGCATCAATCATAACTTAGTGTCATTATTATTAAAAAACACTATTTAAACTTTATTTACCTACCAGTTGCTTATTGCTCATTCTTCCATTCACTCTGTTCTCTGTCAAATTCAAACAATTGAGTAATAGATAAGAGCGCCCATCAGCTGTTTTGCGATCACCAAGATAGTTGGAAATTTCAGCGAGTTCGACTTTCCATTGTATGTTACTGTATGAATGGACATAAAACGAACATAAATAAAAGAGGATGTGTAATTTAGTTCGATTAGTTCGATACAACAATATGTATATATATATATATTTTTTTTTTTTTTTTTTTTTTTTTTTTAAGACCAGCACTCAGGGGATGCCCCCTATAAATGCAATGTATTGTGCTGGCGACGGAAATTTAGGTAGAGGAGGGTGGAAAGAGGGAGTAGTGCTTATTTGCATTTGCCTTGAATCGCTGTATGTCACAATTTGCGGGAAATACACTTACGGGAAGTTTATTCCACATACGGACCGTACGACTGAAGAACGAATTTTCTCTGTAGTGTGTTGTGCGATCGACTGGCCAATAGATAGTAAACGGATGGGAGTTCCTTGAAAGCCGCGTACTTCTGCCAAATGTCCTCACATCTGGTATAAGTTGACGGATGTCCGAGGAACACGCACCGTGAAAATACCGATAGAACAGTGTCACGCAACCCACATTACGCCGATGCTCAAGGGAGGCAATAGAGCTGGACAGACAGTTATTACTGTCCCCTATCAACACCTTTGCTGGTTAATTATTTTTTGATGAGGCGTATGAAGCGGGTTAATTATTTTTTGATGAAGCGTATAGCAAAAATGTAATCTATAGGTGATTTGGAGAAAGTTTGCTCAAGATACCATAGCTCTAAGTCGGATTTGGAGCCCCCAAACTTTCACAATAGATATTTTTCCATATATACATAGAATAATTTAATTAAATTCGTCGTAAAATCGGATAGAATTATAGTAGATTTCTCAATATTGGCTTGTTTGAAAGGTATTTTTATCACCTTTCAGAATCTTTATTAATACCAATATTTTTTTTTATTTTTAGTAGAGCTATTAGGAATTTTTTGTCGAAAAATAGCCTAAAATGAACTTTTAACTAATAAATTCTGAATTTTTTCGATTTTTTTCGAGATATTTTTTTTTTGCAGATTATTAAAGTTCAGATAATTTCCAACAACTTTTATTACGATCAATTTTTTTGGTTTCGAACTCCTTTTTGTAGGAAAATCGATCTGAAAAAATCAACATTTTCAAGGTTTCAACAAAATGCTTTTCAAAAATACCGTTCGGTACCGGTGTAAAACTGTAGGTCCCAATCAGTGAGTATACAAATAGAAAGCGCACAGCTCACTGGTTGTGAGAAGCTCTCCACGATTCCTTCATGGGATGTAATAAAAAATAAATGGTTTCCCATTACATCCCAGGAAGGGACCGGGGAGAACTTCTCACAAATCACTGAGCTGTGCGCTTTCCAGTTTTCACTCACTGATTGGGACCTACAGTTTTACACCGATTCCGAACGGTATTTTGAGAAGCTTTTTCATGGCTATATCTAGATAGTGTCGGATGTAATGGGAAACCATTTATTTTATTTAAGATTTAATCTATGCAGTTCTCAGTCCCTGAAAATATCAAAATGTTTTACTGGCAAGGCTGTACGTGATGACAACAATAAAACAAGTAACAAACATTTTTGATATTTGGCGTTGCTGAAAAGAATAGAAGCAGTGGAGAAGAAATAACGAGAGATACTAAAACTATGTACAAAACAAATAATTAAGTAGATGATTAAGGATCAAGATTATGAGACTGAAGTATTTGATATACTAAGCCTTAATGACTTTTAACCAACCTCCAGATCAAAATCCAGATCTTATTTGTCATAATCTTTTAGTTATAACTAATTATTATTAAAATAATAATAATATAATATTTATAATTTAATAATAATATAATAATTTATTATGTTTAAATTTTTCAATATTTAAGTTTTCGTTTTGTTTGTTTTGTTAAACTGAATTCTAAATAAATTTTTATTTTAAAACTTAAAACTTTCTAGAACTTCCTTTAAAACAATGGGGATTTTTCAGGGGACTTACAATTTTTTTTGGGGATTTTCGGGGATTAAAAATAACAATTTGGGGATTTTGCCTAAAAAAAACCTGGCGACCCTGCTCCGGCAAGTGATTTGATTTAGTTCCATGATAGTCGACTTTGTTTGTACTCCTTTTGCAGGCACCGGTTTCATGTATTTGTTGGTCTTGCTGGCCTTCGACACCCCTGCGGGTTCCACTCAAGTGCCGCTCTAGCAATATTTGATGTTGGGCGCTTAACTATATGGTCGATCCAAGCAATTCAATAGACTGTTACATGTACGTTGCCAGAGTACTCCATTAGAAATTGTCTTGTGCCAGCAGATATGGAGTATTTGTGTCAGACAACGATTGAGAAACGTATGAACCTTCTTTATTGTCATCTTCGTAAACCTCTAAGTACTACAACCATACAACAGTACACACTTCACACTGATCCCCTATATGCGCCGCCGGTGGCGGTCGGTGGTGCAATGGTAGTGTGCGCGGCTCTTGTGCATGAGAACGTGGGTTCGATCCCTGCTATGGCCAGCTCGCATTTATTTCGACGGCGGTCACCTCGCTTAATGACGGCGACACTATCGAGTTCTTAGCTACGAAAAGCTTCTCAAAATACCATTCGGAACCGGCATAAAACTGTAGGTCCCATTCAGTGAGTGTAAAACTTGGTTGTGAGAAGCGCTTCTCAATCCCTTCATGGGATGTGACGGAAAACCATTTTTTGTTCTATATCCGCCGCGGAGCCACCATCCTTGATAATCTTGCATCCTGAATCGTTGATTGAATCCACGTCTTCAATTATCGAACCATCAGCTGTTCCGTTCTATTCGAATACGCATTAAACTTGTATTTTTTATATTTATTCTCAAACCTAATTACTTCGCATTTTCGGAAACTGTTTACCTTGGTTTCGATGTCATCAAAATTTGTGGGACATACGACATATGAATGTCATCTGCTTAGTCGATATCATGTAGATGTTCATACATACTCCACTGAATGGTTAACGGAGCTTCCACATTAGCTGCCTCCATTACCTTGTCCATAAGTGGTAGAAATATTGTGTGGGACAAGACACATCCTTGTCTAACTTCCGCAGATGTGGTGAAAGGTTGGCTTTCCTTGATATTAAAACGAACTTTATACGCTGCATCTCTGTAAAGTTCCCGGATCGTGGACACTATCTAGTCTGGTATCCCCTTTTTGGTCAATGTGGACCTCATTGAGTTACTGTGTACACAATGACACGCGTGTACAAAGTCTACGAAAAGTAGGTACAGTGGTACAGTGTAAATCAACTGATTGCTCTATGATTATTCGAAGTGTGTTCACGTAGTCGGCACATGAACTACCAGGCCTGAAACCAGCCTGCTCCTTACGCACAATATGCTCCACCACCGTCGAGATCCCCTGAAGTATAAGGGTTGCCATTACTTTGCCTATTACATTGAGCAATGTAATTCCTCTCCAGTTCCTGCACTGCGTTAGATAACCTTTTTTCAGGATAGTGATAACCACTCCCTCTTGTCACGCCGTAGGGATTTTGTGGTCTATCCATGCATTTCTGATGACCGGTGTAATAACATCTACTAACGCGGATGCACTACATTTCAACAGTTCCGCTGGAATATTATCAGGACGAGAGGATTTGTGATCCTTCGTTTTACCCAGTGCTGCCTTGATCTCTGCTTCCGACGGGAGTTCCATTGAAAACGGATATTTGCGACGTGAGTATGTTGCGGAAGGGGTACACCGATCTTCATCATCCGAAAGTCTAGTTTGTGTTGTAAAGAATTCATGCCATCGCTCCACTTGCTGATGTGGTGATGATATATCCGTGCCATCATTAGCTTTTAACGATGCTGTACTCCTGATGTTGTTGCCTCTCAGCTTTTTTATTGAAGAGTACCCAATACTGAGGTTACCTGTATTTCGGTTTTCGTTATCATTTACATCTCATTACATCTCATCTCATGAAGGGATATGGGAGAGCTTCTCAAAATCATTGAGCTGTGCACTGTCCAGTTTTCACTCACTGATTGGGAGCTACAGTTTTACACCGGTTCCGAACGGTGTTTCGAGAAGCTATTTCAAAGCTATTACTCGATAGTGTCGCCGTCATTAAACGAGGTGGCCGTCATCGAGGAAATGTAAGGTGGTCAGAGCAGGGATCGAATCCACGTTCTCTCGCACAACAGCCGCGCAAACTAACAGCTGCACCACCGACTGCCTCCGCTATATCGTTCAGATAATTTTTGTAATCTGAACGGACCATGTAACCCACTCTACGTGCTGATTGCCTATAGTTGATTTTAACTGTCTCTTCGATCGTATACACATATTGTGTAGGCGTTTGCAATTCCGAATTTCGTTACAGGATTCTGGACCAATCCAAGATTTATTCACATATCTATTCTCACCAAGGACCTCAATGTCTGTTCCCCTCAGCGTTCAAACAATGCCTGACCGCTTATTTTGAATGTCCTTCGCCAAATTGGATCATAGAGTTTGATCGTACACCACTGCTATGGCTGGGTACTGCAGTATTGTATTGTGTTTTACAATTTTGCCTCTATTACCGTCGACAGCCGCTGGGCGGAGACGCAAGCTGCCCACTAACAGTTGGTGGTCGCTATAAATATCAGCACTACGCTTAGTTTTGACGTCCAGCAAGGAACCGAGAAACATCTTGCTGACAACTTGTTGGGTAATTTGATTGAAGATTTGACCATCAGGCGGTTCCCATGTGTACTTGTGTTCATTTCTATGTTGGAATTTTGTTGCGCCGATAAACAGTTGATGACGAGTTCAGAAATCTGTGAGCCTGTCACAATTGTCACTGCTCACAGTTCTAACACCATGTCCTCCAGTAGGTCGTGGTTTTCGTTGCCAACTTTGGCATTGGAATTTCCTAGAAATATTTTAATGTCGCCAAATGACAAGGAGCTTGCAGCAAAATCCAGTTGGGTATAGAACTCGTCCTTAACACTTTGCTCATCGGGCTCAGTAGGTACATATGCCTGTACCACAGAAATCATTCGGAATTTCAAATTAAAACTAGCAATGACTATGCGATCAGATAGAGCCTTGTTTGATATTATAACATCACGCTGAAAAAAACGGCCTCTGTAACATATTCTCCCAAACATATTCTGCAGGAAACATGTATATGTTTATAACACACTTCAAACATTTATATGTTTGCAAGTCCCAAACTCAGAAGTATTTAAATGCAAACATTATCATGTTTACGGACAAATATGTATGCTTTTACGTGGAAACATATGCGTGCTTCATCTCAAACATCCATATACTTACGTGGAAGCATTCGTGTGCTTCCCCCAAACCTCCATATACTTACGTGGAAGCATTCGTGTGCTTCCCCCAAACCTCCATATACTTACGTGGAAATATATGCGTATTTTCTCCCAAACATAATAATATTTAGAAACGAATTATTCTTTCTTTCTTTATTTATTATAATTAATTTTATCTACATATATCCACATTTATAAATAATTAATACAAAAAATTAAAATATTTAAAATGACCCTTTTTACATTTACTTGCATTAAATGCATTGCTTTTTTTATGAAATGAGAATCTGCTGCCCTTTTGTTTCTCCTTTCTTTGTTGTCTGTCACGTTTTTCTTTTCAGAAGGTTTCAACTATGCCTTGGTTATCACTATGCGTTGGTACACAAACAATATACTTATATACAAATCTAGTGAATGCAACACAAACGTGTATTAATTACTTGTTTTTTTTTTACTATATTTCACAAATGGTCCGCCATTACAATTTTTTCAGTAGAAGGAAAAGGGATTTACGTTGTTGCCCTCTCCAGTTTCTTTCCTCAAAATCGTTTCTCACTTTGGTAGCACACATAAATATATGTGAAACATACACCACAAACAAAGTAACATCAGAAACCATGTAACCGTCCGACCGTTTGTTTATTCTTTTTCGCTGATCAACCGCTTTTGATATCCTCTATCTGATGAACCAATGACGACAGAATACGTGTTAAATTTCAATACATCATTCAAAATAAGAAACACTGACTTCATCTGCAATTTACACGCTCATTCAGGAATATTTATAAATCACTCACTGAGAGAATAATCCAAAAATTCAAATATATACTTACAAGATATACAGTCGTTGCCCCTCTTTTATTCTCTTGCTCGCAACGCGTATGTTATAACATATTAATCATTGTGTCTCAAACATGTAATATTGAGTAGCAAACACAATTCGTTTGAGCACAAGTATATTATATTATGTTCGAGTCTCGATTTTTCGGAGAGAGTTCTTACAATCGTTACCCGTTGTTTCAAGCCAAATGTCGTTATCGAGGGTAAATATTTTTCTTTGAATTTATTGGCGTTTCAATAATGATTCAAAATTAAGACGAGCGATTCATTTGACCACCGCATCCGCTCCCAGTGCTGACGCTGCCAACAACTTCCAGGCAGATATACGCCCTGTATTAGGGAGTTATTTTTATCGACTCACCAGTCTAGATTTGTAATGTTCCGTAAACATATGGGTCACTTCAAGCACGATGTGCCTCTTCACCTCGCACTACGGTCTTATCAGGAAATTTTCCTGTCCCTGTGCACTACCAACTTTACACTCGACCCCAACATTACTTGAATAATATTGTATGATTCGAATACGCTGTTAATACTCATTGTATATAACGAATGAATGAAAACTCTGCGCAACTTCACACATGTACTTGTCTCACTTGTACCAACGTTATTAATTACAACATTCATTCATACCGTACAACATAGTATTCATGAGCATATTCGGTGCCGATCGTGAATCGTGGTTTGTGTGAATGTTACAAGTTAAAAGAGTTCGATGGTTTCCCACTTAAAGCAATTCAAGGCTTTTTGCACTCATTTCTTCTCACTGAAATTGAAATGAATGCACATGTGCAGGGGTTACTATGGCACAGCTGATCGAAAACCTACTAAGGAAATGATGTAGAATTGGAGACCAAAGAAGATACAGAGATTATAAACCATAGTGTTTATAAATAGTGTTTGATTGCAACTAATGACAGACAAATTATGTTTTATGTTGTTTGCATCGAACAAAAATACGCATTCCCTTTTATTTCTGTCCGTATTATGTCCAACCAAAGAGTAAATTACAAAATCAACTCGAACCCGATGAAATGGCCTACTACCTCGGCGTCATCAAGAGAACGTGAAGAGAGGGAAAGCCGCTCTTTTCTATTTCTCTATGATGCGTGTCAATGCTTTTTATGAGTGTATCATGGGTAGATTTTTTTTTGCATTCATGCAGATGTTTATTATCTAACACTATTTAAAGTTAGTTTATTGATTGGTTTGTTTCCAATCGCCTATCGCTAATTCTCCCATCCACTCTGTTCTCTATCGAATTCCAACTACTATTTCGACCATAAAGCAACTATTGTATAGAGAAGAAAATTTACTCATGGAGTGGAATACCAAGAAAGAAAACGAGTGAAGCGTGTCGTTTCTCTGCTCGCTCTCTTACTCTCTTCGTGGAATATTTCAATACACGAGCAGTTTTCTGATGATGTTATTCCATCTACCTATAGAAATTCCACCCATATTTAAATAAAATTTCATAAAGCATGTAAAAAGTATGAAATAATCAAGTTATGACGCGGGAAAGAAATGCGTTTGAGTGAAACGCGTCGACTTTTTTGGTTCTCTTCTACTAGGGTTGCTACATTGCGGGGTTTTTTTTCTTTTCTACCTGTACATCCTTTTTGTTTCGACCAGCAATGACAAGGAAACCCAAGGACGATCAAGAAGTAGACGACCAGAAGATGTGCGCAATTTGGCAACCGTAGTAAAAGAGAACCAAAAGTTGTCATAATTCACTCAAACGCATTTCTCTCTCGCGTCATATCTTGATTATTTCATACTTTTTGCATAGTTTATGTAATTTTACTTCAACATGGTTGGAATTTGTATATATATATGCAACAACACTATCAAAAAGCTGCTCGTGTATTGAAATATTCAATGAAGAGAGTAAAAGAGAAAGCAGAGAATGATTAAGGCTTCACTCGTTTTGTTTGTTGGCATTCGAGTGAAGAGAAATTTTGACTGCCTACTTTAGTACTTCGTTTTTGAGATACCCCCATAATTCCAACTACCATTTCGATCAGCTGGGAAAATGGATTCCCCTGATTGAATCATTACTCTTTAGAATATCTTTACCACCTTCACTACTACTCCATAACCGTTACACAGAAAATAAATTTAAATTATTAAAAACGTTAAATTTTCAAAAATAAAAAACAAAATGTCTACAAAAGTTAGGGTTCACTGTGCTGTGTCCTTTGCTTTTGTCCTGCTAACTCATATCTTTACAACAATCTCAGCTATGCCGGTGGTATAAAAAGCCAACACAATAGAAATTTGCGATTCAGAGTTAAATCTATTTTCAATCATACTACTCGTATAATAACGCGTAATTTGAAATATGGGGAATAATATTAAAAGAAATTGCATCATCCAATATAATTCCAACATCGCTGCCACTTCACTGCCAGGCTATAAATTCACCAACTGTTCGGAACCGAAATGGGTGACATTTTTTTGGCATGCGGTAATATGTATGTGCCTGTATACGGTATCCTTCGTTTGTTTGGGATTCTATTATCAATACGAGTACTCGTCAATCCTTCCCGTAATGGATGTAATAGATCAGGGTCTGGAATTGCCATACCCATCTATTTATATGTGTTTGGGTTATCCACTGCATCCCCAGAAATTGCGAAACAGAAGCAACGAACTGTAAGTGAAACATCTAACGATTAATTCATTTATTCATTAGTTTAAAATTCGTTAATTTTCAGTTTTCAAAATCGAAATGTTTCCATACCGTTGCATACCTTCGAAGAGTATTTACAATCAGCTGTGCGTTTCCAACGTTCCACCCGTAATGATTCCATTAAAGTGGATAATTTATTCAACAGTGATTTGAATTTCACAAAAATACAGGAGATTTTACCCGAGGTAAATAGTTGATATTATCTGGACAGATTTGAAGTGGTTGCCTTTGAATTATTCCATTTCAGCTTTACTATCGAACGGATGAATTGCTAAGGGATTGTCAGTTAAGAGGTATAAGTACTCCATGTGAGGTTCTCTTTAAACCTTTAGAAACCGGTCCGGGATCCTGTTTTGTTTTCAATAGCATTTATACTCGAATTAAAACGTATGGAGAGTAAGTATTCTAATGAAATTTAGTATTAACTCTCTAATTTGGACACAAATGGCGAAAAGGAAACACTTGTTATTAAACCCAGATCCTTCACATTGCTACTACGGTTAAAGTGGCAGGTAATCTAAAGGAAATCGGACAACTTTTGAATGTAGCACAATTCCGAATTTCCAGATAAGATGAAGATATTTGTTTAGTTTGACCCTCTTTTAAATTTGTTGTCGATACTAGAGTGTCCAAAACCGAAACCGAAAACCCCGTGAAACCGACTAACCGATTTTTTGGGTATTTACCGCGTGCCGGTTTTTTAATAAACGTAAATTTCAAACAATCCAAAAACCGGTTATTTGATGTCGGTTAACCGGTTTTACCCGAATGTCATTTCCAAATATTTTTTTATTCAAATTTCAATTTTCAAAATGATTATATTATTTGAGTAAGAATTTATTTAATTTTTTTAAATTTCATAATTTAAATTGTTTTATAATAAATGTTTTGCACTTAATAAGATTTTCATACATGAAAAATTCTTTCAAATTTGATATTTGGAATTTGATTTAGGAATTTAAATCAGTAGAATTTGAATTTGAATAAAACTTTTAAATTGTATATTAAACTCGCAGTCCAAATAGGAATGTGATTTAAAATGTAGTTTAAAATTATAACGTGATTGTCAAATTTAAATAGAGTTGTAAAATTTGAAGTTTTAAACACAAATAAGTGTATGAAATGGTTCCACCGCTTTTTGGCAAAATTGAAAATCGAAAACCGGTTTCTTGAATAACAGATTTATCGAACAAACCGAAAACCGGGTTTTAAAAAATGCCGGTTTTTTGGACACTCTAGTCGACACACATGATAAATTTTGGGAAAATCTTCTAAACCTATTTTGGTTTGTTTTTTACCAAAATGTAAATAAGGGATTTTAGTCGAGCCTTATACGCGTCCAATAAGGGAAACACTTCATGTTCCTTTAATTGTGTAATGATGAGTCGGTAGGCGAAATTAGATAAATAAATAAATAGTTTCCCATTACATCCCATAAAGGGACTGGGGAGAACTTCTCACAATCACTGAGCTGTGCGCTTTCCAGTTTTCACTCACTGATTGGGACCTACAGTTTTACACCGATTCCGAACGGTATTTTGAGAAGCTTTTTCATGGCTAGATACTCGATAGTGTCGCCGTCACTATGCGAGGTGACCGCCGCCGAAAGAAAATTTGAAGGTGGTCAGAGCCGGGTTCGAACCCAGGATCTCATGTACAAGAGCCGCGCACACTAACCATTGCACCACCGACGGCCACAAGGCGAAATTAGATACCATAGAAGAAAAGTGTTCAGCATTTTCTAGCAACGAGATATTTACACGCTGAAAAAAAACGGCCTCTGTAACATATTCTCCCAAACATATTCTGCAGGAACCATGTATACATTTGGAACACACTTCAAATATTCATATGTACCAAAATAACTTGTATTTAAATGCAAACAGTAGCATATTTACTGGCAATCATATATACCTTTACGTGGACACATATGCGTTCTTCTTCCCAAACATCGATATGCTGACGTGGAAGCACTCATGTGTTTCCCCCTAACCTCCATATACTTACGTGGAAACATATGCGTATTTCCTCCCAAACTTAATAATGTTTAGAAACGAATTATTCTTTGAATTCAATATATATGTGTTATTTAACATAATTAATTTTATCAATATAAATCCACATTTATAAATATTTAATTAATGCAACAAATTAAAAGATTTAAAAGGGCCCTTTTTACAATTACTTGCGTTGAATGCATTCTGTTCTCATGAATTGAGGAGCTACTGCCCTTTTGCTTCTCCTTTCTTTGTTGTTTCGAACATCTTTGTTTGCAGAAGGTTTCAACTATGCGTTAGTTATCACTCTGCTTTGGTTCACAAACAATATAGTACGAGTACATACAATATAGTACGAGTACATACACTCTGGTTCACTTATTTAGAGGCACTACAAATTCCATATTCAGCAGCCTGTATTTTTTGCAATTTGTAACCGATTGCAGAATTTTAAAATGGAAATTGAAGCTAGACATCTTGAGATATAAAAAAATCATGACAATAGTGGTTTCTTAACTTAAGAACTTTTTTTGAGCATACACCGGAGTGTATATACAAATCTAGTTCCTGCAAGCCAAGCTTGCATTCACTACTTGTGTTTTTTTTATTATATTTCACAAAAGGTCCGCCGTTCCGGGTTTCTCAGTAACGGCTCGGCCAGACAAAGGGCTTCACGTTGTTGCTCTTTCCAGTTTCCTTCTTCAAAATCCTTTATTCACTTTGGTAGCGGACACACATACTATATACGAAACTTACACAAACCCCAAAGCAACATCACAAACCATTTAACAGTCCGAGACTTTGATTATTCTTTTTTGATATCCTCTGTCTGATGAACCATTTACGACTGAATACATGAAACTACAACGCAATACATCGGCCAAAATATGAAACACTCACTTCATCTGAAACTTATACGCATATCAGGAATATTTAAGAATCAGTGACTGAGAAAATAATGCAAAAATACAGATCCACACTTACAGTATAGACTCTCTCGTTGTCCCTCTTTTATTCTCTGGCTCTCTCGAGAGCATAAACAGTGCAACAACTACAGCTGTATTTGTATCACAAACACAGATATAGTTGGATCGCAAACCCATATATAATATAGCAACCACAATGTGTTTGCACACAAGTAAAGGGTCCGCCAAATAACTTTTTTTTTTCTTTTTTTATTTGAAAGTACAATCCTACCGGTTCCGGTAATGGAAAATAATTTTCATTCATGCAGTAGCCTACACGATCGGTTCAATTTTTAAGCACATTATCGATTGTGTGCAGCTGTATTTCACCAATGGCTTCACGAATATTGTCCTTTAAAGCGTCAATTGTATCTGGCTTGTCGGCGTAACACTTATCTTTGAGGGCACCCCACAAATAGTAGTCCAACGGTGTCAAATCGCAGCTCCGAGGTGGCCAAACGACATCAGCTCTGCGGCTGATAATGCGATCTTCAAAAACAGGGCGCAAAACATCGAGTGTAGCTTCGGCTGTGTGGCACGTAGCGCCGTCTTTGAAATGTCGTTGAAACCAAATGTTGCCAATATCCTCCTCTTCAATTTTTGTGAACAAAAATGCGTTCAACATGGCCCGATAACGATCGTAACGGCCACTCCTTGCTCATTTTCGAAGAAAAATGGTCCAATTATGCCTCTGGACCAAAATCCGCCCCAAACAGTGACTCGTTTTGAGTGCATCGGCTTTTCAATGTATGCGTGCGGGTTGTCTGTGCCCCAAATGCGACAATTTTGCTTGTTTACATACCCGCCAAGATCAAAATGAGCTTCATCTGAAAAGATGATTTTTTTGGCAAAATCGGCACCTTCTGTAAGTCGATCGCAGGCCCATATTTCCCAGCGTTGTTCAAGCGTCTACACAACCATATTCGTGCAGCGGAAGGATAAAACTAATTATCTGTCAAATCAGACATGAGCTAAGTGTTACCATTCACGAAATAAGCACTAGTTGTAAAAAAAAAACGTTAGATGGCGGACCCGTGTATATTATATTTGCGACAAGCTCCAAACACCCGATATATTTGCATCTAAACAACAAAAAATTACAGGGTTTTCAGCGTGTATATACTATAGTTACCATGTTTCAAAGAGTCCTTATACCCTCACCATAGGATGGGGGTATATATCATTTAATACGTAAAAAAATTTAACACATAGAAGGAACCAAATTAAACCCTTAGTATCTTTGGACGAAATTCGTTTTAGGACTTTTTAAGACGTTTCGGCCATGTCCGTCTGTCTGTCTGTCTGTCTGGCTGGCTGGCTGGTTGGTCAACACGATAACTGCCGTAAATCTTTACAGATGACAATGAAACTTTGTCAGTAACTATTATTTGCCAATATTGAGTTTGGGATTGAAAATGTGCGTTTTGACCACACCCCTTCTGGTGCCTCCCATACAAATCGACACATTTAGCACAAAATCATATTTCTTTCAAACCTTTCTTCTGGTAGATGTGATTAGCTTCAACTCTCACACCGCTTAATAATCTATAAATGCCTACTTAACTGGAGAAAATGGGCGAGATTGTCACGCCCATTCTGGTACCTCCCATACAAAACAGGGTCTTCGTCCGGGTTGTCAATCCGATAAATCGCGTGAAACACTTGCGACCTTAATGAAATTAGGTATAAGGCTTCACGTTATCAAAACCTAATCACCGATTAAAACAAGGGTGTTTTTGCCACGCCCATTTTGGTACCTCCCATACAAAAGTTGTTTGGCCATCTGGTTGTTCGGCATGAGAAGTCCCGCAAAACCAAACCAATCGTTATGAAAGTTTGTACTAGTCAGTATTTAGCCAAATAAAGCTCTCCTATAGAAAATGAGCTGTTTTGCCACACCCATTCTGATACCTCCCCTATAAAAGTTGGGCGGATGACCAGTTGATCCACACGATAAGTCTCATAAACAACAACCGATCTTAATAAAATTCGGTACTAGGCAATATTTTGCCAAAAGCTACTGTGTAGCTAAATAAATAAATGGTTTCGCATTACATCCCATGAAGGGACAGGGAGGAGCTTCTCACAATCACTGAGCTGTGCGCTTTCCAGTTTTCACTCACTGATTGGGACCTACAGTTTTACACCGATTCCGAACGGTATTTTGAGCAGCTTTTCCACGTCTTAATACTCGATAGTGTCGCCGTCACTATGCGAGGTGACCGCCGCCGAAAGAAATTTTAAGGTGGTCTCAGCAGGGATCGAACCCAGGATCTCATGTACAAGAGGCGAGCACACTACCATTGCACCACACCGACGGCCACAACTACTAACTAATAACTGACTATTGTGCCACGCCCAGTTTCGTACGTTCCATACAAAAGTTGGGCGTATTTGGGGTTTGCCGACTCGATATCTCCAATAAATCATAACCGATCTTAATAAAATTTGGTACTGATCAAAATTTTGGCAACAACTTGCCATGCCCATTTTTGTACCTCGCATATAAATATTGGGAGGGAAACTAACTTATTTGGGTATTCAATAATATTTAGCGCAATGTCGTCAATCTGCTGTTGAATATGGATGAGGTACGGTATGGTGAGGGTATGATTTTTTTCTCGTTAAAAAAATAAGGATCTTTTTAAATTACGATAACACTTCACTTTATTTCAGTTATACTTACTTACTTAGGTGACCTCAAAAAACCCATAGGGGTGAAGAGCCTTACAATATGATGATAATATGTTTCTCCAAACGGCTCGAACTTCAGCTTTTCTACTGCAGTTCGCACACAATCTTCCACCTGGACTTTCCAGCAAAGTCTTGGTCGTCCTATTATTCGATGTCCTTCGAGTACGTCGTCGAATACCTTTAGCACAGATAAATTCTGAACCATTCTACTGACACGCTATTTTGATACGCATAACTACGTCGATGTCGGGATACACATTATTCAGCTCGTGGCTCATCCGTCGTCGATACTCGACATTCTCTAATATAGGACCATATATTTTTCGGAACATTTTTCTCTCGAAGTCTTACAGTTAGAGATGCACAGAATCGAGAACCGGTTCTTTACACAAACCGACCGGACCGGAGCTAACAAGAACCGAATAACTGTTCCAAAAGAACCGAAAATGGTTTCAAATTAACCAAAAACTGTTCTTTAATAACCGAAATCGTTCTTAAAGAACCGAAAAACGGATTCAAAAGAATCGAAAACGGTTCCAAAAAGACCGAAAAACGATTCTCAAAGAACTGAAAACCGGTTTGCAAAGCCCCGGAAAACGGTTTCAGAGTAACAGGACTCGGTTCCAAAGGGACTAAAAGTGTTAAGATTTGAAGGTATGAAACTGTGTATTTTTAAAAAATTTTATTTTCTTATAATAATATATTACACTTAAAACGTTTTGGGACAGCAATTTGCTGAGAACCAGAACCGGTCCAAATACACGCTTCTTCACGGAACCGGACTCCACAGAACCGGTTCTTCAAATACGAAGAACCCCCCATCATTATTTCCAGTGATGTTTCATCAGCATGCGATATGACCCAGGATTCTCTGCCATAAGGCAACACAGGTTGTATGAGAGTCTGATGTTGCTGAATCTTCGTTTCTCGATAGAGGGTCTTATCTCTGAAGTGCTAGCAAATTCAGCGTGCAAACAATTCTACCCAGAATTTTAAACACAGGACAAATTGTTATATGTGTTTATGTCGCATTTAGACCGCAGTTTATCGCTGCCAGGTTAACGATAACCTTGTTCTCTAATCTTTGCCGTTTACACAACCCAATTTGAGATTAAATTGGCATTTCAGTTGGCAACACCGTGCCTAGACCAACATCTCGCCGAGACAAAATTATTGAAGACGGCGGCACAACATAAAAACTAAATTGGCGGCTATTAATTTTGTGAGTTTTGTATACATTTGGGATATTTTTGATATAAGTGAACCTTTTAAAATGGATCAGACGGTCAAATCAAATAACTGCCGATTATATAAAATTTTTTGGCGGCGACGACGCGTCGAGAAATTGTTGATCGGCTTCCGTCTCAAAAGCCGTCTGCCAAACAGTTGAATTTTTGTGTATGTTTTTATCATGGTTATATTTTTTTAGTAATTAGCAGTGTTGCATCAAAATGTACTCCAGTTTAAAACGAGGTTAAAAGTTAAACTGCAGTTTTTACAGATCAAATTTGTATGAGTAATAAATTCTGGGTTAGCGTGGGTTAACGGAGTTAACCTTCGAAATGCATTAATCTTGGTCGGTGTAACAGCCGTATTAGTGTATTTATTAACTATGATGCTACCAAGCTTAAGTCAAACATCAACAAACAGTTTTCGCTCATTCCTCGAACACATACCGCTATTTCCTAAGTCCACTTATAGGGACATACTCTGACTGTTGGTCAAAATTCGAAAAAAAAAACAAAAAAGCTTCCTTCCCTTTTCATTATTACCATTAAGAATTTAAAGATATCACACTTCAGGCTGTCGTCTTGTCCGATCAAATGCTTCTTTATATAAAACTATATATATATTTTAAGAGATTTCGCTAAAAAAAATTATTTTTCAAGGAATCCAAATGGCATACGCTATCGAAAATTTACGGAACTTGATGAAGATTGGACCATACGATTTAAAATTGTCAGTATGGACACGCACCTTTTAGTAAGATTCCTATAAAAATTATATGTATTATATTAATTTCTATAAATATATATTCTCCCCTTTTTTAGATTTATCTAAGAGATCCCCGGGAATTATTGGGTTTATCCGACTTTCCCACTTATATTTGGCGAAGGAACAAAAATACTTCACACTATTTCACTATGAATAATCATTACGCTGAGAATGGCGTAAAAGCTCTAAGGAAAAGGTAAGAAATTATTTAAAAGAAGACACCATTTAATTTTATACACATTTTCATCAATATCTTAATGATATCAAAATCATTCAATCTAACTGAATCACCAAATTCGAAAAGGGATCTTGTCGGTTTTTTTCAAGCTTTTCAGGAGACACAAGTTGAGAGCTTAAAAATTATTGAAAGAGCGAACCATTAAACTGCATAATAAAATACTGAAATGTTTTTTTTTAATATAAGAGTGCTGAAAAAACAGTTGTTACAGTTTTCCGAGATGAGCCCTTTTCGAAATTACCGACATGACCCCATTTCGAATTTTGGTGATTCAACTATATTTGGGTCAATTTATAAAAATATAATGCAAGATTTGGGTGGCAATATTACCAAGTGTTGGAAAGAAACAAATTTAAGGCTCATTCCGCCAAAATCTATCCATCCTTTCTTCCTTCATTACGAACAATAAGGTGATCTCACTAATATCCCCTTATGAGGTATTGTTTGATATGAAAGAGTCCTTTTGTGTGACTTACCGATTTTATTTAAAGCATTTAGATTAAACAGAATTTTTACGGAAGGAGCAGCTTCTGCTGCACATCATGCGTTACAACCAGAGTTCGTATTTACCCCCCCCCCCCTCCATCGTCGTGGGAAATGTGTAATGAACGTTTACCCAGTACCCACAGGGTCTGGGGAAAATAATGGTAGCTACCCACGAAAATGGGGAATTACCTATTACCCTAAGGGTAATGGGGAAAATAATGGGTAGCTACCCACGACAATGGGGAATTACCCATCACGATTACCCATTACCCTCAGGGAAATGGGGAAAATCATGGGTAGCTACCTACGACGACGGGTAATGGGTGATGGACGGATGGTAATGGACGGAGCGTCCAAACGAAAAAATAACCAATTTTTGCAGGTTTCTAAGGGGTTTTCATAAAGTGTTCAATTCGTATGGAAGAATTTTTTTTCCAAAAATCGCCAAAATAAGAAAATCGTTAAAATAAAAAAGTGTCTATAAATCGAAAACCGTGCGTTCAACCGAAAAAATAATACAAAATTTATCTCCTTAGGACGCTTAAACCAATGGGTGTCTTCAATATGGCATCACCTTTTTTTCGATATATAGCCACTTTTTATTTTAGCGAATTGGACACTTTATGAAAAAGCCATTGAAACCGCAAAACTTGGTTATTTTTGCGATTGGACGCTCCATTTCCGAGGTATAGAAATATTTTTTAACTTTTTCCTATTTTCGATCAAAAATGGGGATGAGTTACCCTGGGTAACCCATTGCCCATCGTTGTGAGTAGATACCCATTATTTTCCCCATTTCCCTGAGGGTAATGGGTAATCGTGATGATTAATTCCCTATTGTCGTGGGTAGCTACCCATTATTTTCCCCATTACCCTGTGGGAAATGGGTAATCGTGATGGGTAATTTCCCATCGTCGTAGGTAGCTGCCCATTATTTCCCCAAACCCTGTGGGAAATGGGTAAACGATCGCTACCCATTTCCCACGGAAATAATAATGGGTTACCCTGGATTACCCCCGAAATACGAACCCTGGTTACAACTGTCTGCAGCAACTCCATAAATGCAAACATTTGCAACATTAACATTACCGCTTGGTAAGACATGCCTTATAAAGATCAATAAGGATGTACAAATAGAGCAGAAAAAATCACCGCAATGTGGCAACCCTCGTAGAACAGAACAAAAAACGAGGGACGCGTTGATTATTTCAATACACGAGGAGTTTTCTGATGATATTACAGTATCTAACTATAGAAATTACAACCAGATTTATATAAAATTACACAAAGTATGTTAAAATTATGAAATAATCAAGTTATGACGCGAGAAAGAAATGCGTTTGAGTGAATCGCGTCGACATTTTGGTTCTCTTCTACGAGGGTTGCCACATTGCGGTGGTTTTTTCTTCTCTACTTGTACATCCTTTTTGTAAAGAGTGTTCAAAGACGATCGAGCAGTAGACGACCAGAAGACGTGCGCAATTTGGAGACCCACGTAAAAGAGAATCAAAAAGTGGCCACAATTCATTCAATCGTATTTCTCTCTCGCGTCATATCTTGTTTATTTCATACTTTTTGCATAGTTTATGTAATTTTACTTCAATATGTTTGGAATTTGTACAGTTATACATAACAACACTCTCAAACAGCTGCTCGTGTATTGAAATATTCAATGAAAAGGGTAAGAGGGAAAGCAGATACTCGCAACGCTTCACTCGTTTTGTTTGTTGGGACTCGAGTTAAGAGAAATGTTAACTGTATACTTTAGTAATTCGTTTTTGGCGTGTTTTTCTTTAGACGTATAGAACTTTAAGCTGGCAACACTGGTTTCAGTTGCATACATTTTGATAGCTGTCACGTGATTTCTGCTTAGTTTTGTTTCTCAATTGCAAAAACGCGCCTCGCCCCCAACATCCATTTTCTGCTTGACATATTCGTCAATCACCGTAATTAACTCGTGTGTCGAGGAACCGTTTTCTATCCACATTTACTCTTACTGATAATAAGCATCGTCCGAGACGCGTGAAATGAAGATGATGTTGGTGCTGAAGTGTATAAAGGGTGGATAATGTAAAATTTGGAATTTTCGCCAAGCGCTATTTCGAAGCAGGTGGCCAATTTAATATTTATGAAGTGACAGATTATTCGCATAAAGCAACTATGGTATAGAGAAGAAAATTTGCTCATGGAGTGGAATGCCAACAAAGAAAACGCTCTCTTACTCTCTTCGTTGAATATTTCAATACACGAGCAGTTTTCTGATGATGTTATTCTATCTAACTGTAGAAATTCCAACGAAATTTAAATATAATTACATACAGTCTGCTAAAAGTATGAAATAATCAAGTTATGACGCGGGAAAGAAATGCATTTGAGTGAATCGTGTCGACTTTTTTGGTTCTCTTCTACTAGGGTTGCCAAATTGCGGGGTTTTTTTCTTCTCTACCTGTACATCCTTTTTGTTATTAATTAAAGGTTACAAATTTACCAAATGGGAAATTGAAGAAAATTGGGAAATATTAAACATGTTCTTCCAAAGTTCTGAGTCTTCAACTGAAACTATAAGAAATATACAAAATAAATTCTACAGAAATTCAGTGCATTTAACGTAGACTGTGGATGAAATTAAAAATAAGTTCGTCAATCCGGATTCATATTGGACAAAAGAACTCGCATACGTGCTCGTCCAGCTCGTTCAGTGGTAAATATTGCCACTGCACAATGGTTCAGAATCGAAGTCCATCGGCCAAAATGCAATATCTTTTGATATTGTTTTAAGTTACAGTTTTGAGCTCCGTAAAAAACCTGATTGTAGACATGGATTCAGGGATTATTGCGATTTATCAACATTAAAAATCGCAGAGTGGGGTAAATTTAAGAAAAATTTCCAAATTAGAGTACTTGAAACAAAAATTTTGTCTTTTTATGTTTTTTTAAAAATATTTTGACATAATTGTTCATAATGCGCACAAGAAATTAAAAATTTTTTTTATGACAGATATTCAATTTTTACGAATTTAACAAATGTTGATCTCTTTTTCGAATTTCTTGAACTGTATCTCTTTCTGTTTCGAGATATTGCAATCAATTTTTCTTTATGAAAAAGAGTGTTTGGATGGCTTTAATATGACAGTTGTTTATACCCAATACAGTTCGGTTGTACTAAATATTTAGAATTTGACCCAACATAACTTCTTTACTTCAAAAGCTTTCAATAAATTTCCCAATTGCCCGCTTGATCACAAAGGAGTTGATGGAAAAAGTCTGATTTTCAGTGATGTTGTTAAAACTAAATGAGATATAGTTCCAGAAATTCGAAAAAACAGATCAGGCGAATATCTGTCGTACGAAAACAAATTTTAATTTTTTGCTCGCAATATGAACATTTATGCCTATCTATCTTAAAAAAAAAAGGAACAAAACTAAAATTCCTGTTTACTTGGAAATCGAAAAAAACTAAAACTAGACTATGTTGGAAATATTTTTGAAATATACCCCACTGTGCGGTTAGCAATGTTGACATATCACAATAATCCTTGGTTCCTTGCCTATAATCGGTTTTCTACAGAACTTAAAACTGTTTACTAGATCACAAGATATTGCAATTTTCAGTCAATATATGAGAAATTCATACTACAAGCTTACAAGGTCAAGAACATTATTTTAATAGAAAAATGGTTGGGTTTTTTTTTGGAATAATAGACAAATCAGTTAAGCAGACTCACTGGCATGACTAATTTCGAACTCAATGACAAGTTCATCGTCAGATGCATATCTACTGTGCCTGAATTGAAACCATCGGTTGATCATCAAAGTGTGCTCGAACCAGCCATCAACATCAACTCGCCTCCCTTCGCAGCAATTAAACATTTCTGGCACTTGTTTGTGCAGAACTTTGCACTTGGAAACATTAGATCCGAAGTTGTCATTGAAATTGTTAAGTGGTCTAACGGCCGCTTCAAAACCTTTAAGGCTCCCCTGCCTGACTTGTTATCGTCAGCGGAACTTCAGGCTGTGACCGATCAATTGATCACCTAGCTGACAAGGACATAAATCGCGTGTATAAACATTCGTTCCATACACGCCGAAAAATCTGTTTTTTTTGTTGTTGTTTTTTTGGATGCAAATATAACGTGTTTGCAGTTTATCGCAAATATAGTATACTTGTGTCCCTCCACATTGTGGTTGCTATTCAATAATACATGATGGAGAGACACAATGGTTAGTTTGTTATAATATATGTTTTTGTGACCCAAATATGGATTTGGTTGTTGAAATCTACTGAACACAAGAACGAGACAGACAACAATGAAACAAAAAAGGAGAAGGTCTTCAGATCATGAAAACTACGCTTGCATGTAAGTATATGGATGTTCCAAATATATATTTGGTTCCTGCATAATCTTATAGGGGATGTTTTTTTTACCGTGTACCTAGCAGGTGGAGGGGCACAAGAGTGCTGTTTTCCCCAAAGAGGAAAAGGCCACTCCCATAGCTTTTAAAGACTTTAGGCCTATAATCCTTTTATCGCTCCTAAGGAAGACTTTTTGACGACAGATAAATAGACACTTTACGGGCGAGCAGTGATGTAAGATTGTCATCTGGAGCGCAGCATTTGTGCTGCAAGGGCAGATGTTTAGAGCCAGTACTGCATGAGCTACTAGGCTACATACACGCTGAAAAATAATGGCCCCATCAATATACTGCAGGAAACATGTACATGTTTGCAAGCATTGTTTTCATGAATTTAAGACCTGCGTCCTTGTTGTCTCTTTGTTATCTGCCTCGTTTTTGTTTTTAACTGGTTTCAGCAAAAAAATCCACATTAGGGTCTCAAAAACATTCATTATAGCATATTAATGGTTGTGTCTCAAACATGTTGTATTGAATAGCAAACACAATGTGTTTGAGCACAAGTAGAGTATATTTGTGACAAGCTACAAACACGTTATATTTGCATCCAAACAACAACAAAATACAGATTTTTCAGCGTGTAAAGATATCAGTGGTTATTAGAGAGTATACGCTGGTAGCCTTTCTACACATTGGGGGTCCTTTCAATAATATCACGCCCAATGTGTTAGAATTAGTACTGTCGGCACTTAACAGGAAAGTGGGTTTTATGGAATACGAAATGCTCGCCAGGAGTCGTGTCATACACCACTAGGAAGGGTATTAGCTCAACTGATATAGAATCTTGCGTTGAATGTTCTACAGGTCACTTGCTAAAATGCGGGTGCGTAAATTGTTTTTTTTTCGGACGACGTGGCAATAGCTTACGGACTTTACGCAGATGGGCGGGTGAAAATGGATTAGGTGTAAACTCGGCGAAGTCCGAGCTGTTGCTGTAAAATACATATCGTGGTAACTATCACGTTGAATGTTACTGAAATGAAGCTTGTAGAAAAAATGGTATCCCATTACAACCCATGAAGGTATTGTGGAGAGATTCTCACAACTGTTGAGCTGTGCACGTTCTATTTTTACACTGACTGACCTACAGTTTTACACCGATTCCGAACGGTATTTTTGAGAAGCGTTTTCATGACTAAGTACTCGATAGTGTCTACGTCACTAAGCGAGGGGACCGCCGTCTAAAGAAATGTAAGGTGTTCTGAGCAGGGATCGAACCCACATACTCATGTACCAGAGCCGCGTCCACTACCATCACACCACCCACTGCCACAGCAAATTCCTGGATGTCATTATGGACATCAAGCTTCATTTCAGATCAAGTATACCTAATAAGCATTTTGGCTGGAATTCAAGTGGAATTACACTTGAACTCCAGTCACAATTTCCACTTCCGAGTGTTGAATTACAGTTG
Organism: Phaonia tiefii; assembly: GCA_963931995.1. NCBI lineage: Eukaryota > Metazoa > Arthropoda > Insecta > Diptera > Muscidae > Phaonia > Phaonia tiefii. Next base: position 248,389,238 of record OZ008370.1, on the reverse strand, counting down.
AAACACACTTGAATTCAATAGTGAATCCGGGAAAATTAACCATTGAATTACAGTCGAACAAAACAGTACCTTTACAGTGTAATTCCAGCCTGGAGTAACAGTGTTATTCCAGTCGAACTGAACCTGTTCTTACGCTTGAATTCAAACATGGAATTACAGTACAATTCAAGTCGAACCGAACCTGTTTCTAAACCATTTTCTGCCACCTTTTTTATCCCATTTCCCCTTGTAAAACGAAAACAAATTTTACTTAATTTAAAAATTTATATTAATTTAATTAATTTATATGAAAATTTCAAGATTTTGTATCAGCTCTGTGTACTAAATAACATATGCTTCAAACAAATTAATTGTTGTTTTTTTAACGAATTTCAAACAGACTGGAAAGAGGTTGGAATTCAAATGTAATTTAAGCTGGAATTCACACTGGAATTCCAACACTGGAATTCACAAGTAATTTGTACACAATGGACTAATATGTGTAAATGAGTCGTTCATCGACTGCCACTAACACCTAACCTGTCCTAATCTAAACATCCACTTGAAATGAAAATCGTAAGCTCTATTGAAAATATAAAATTCTTCAATGGAGACTTAAAATTAAAAGACTCCAATAGAAATTCCAATCTAAAATTTTAAGTTCAAACACAAAATTTCAAAGTTATTAAAATTTAAAATCTAAAATTTAACTATGGTTTCTCCCGACTCTAATCTTATACGTGAATATAAAAAAATTACCTAATTTCAATGTCTCATTACAGTCAGCGCAAATGTATTTTCCAGGATGAAGTATTTCCCTATGAGGACTTGCGCCATGAATACAAAACTGATTTCTATAACAAAGGTGTATGCCTCAACTATTGTCATGCCATGGAATTCTACAAGCGTTGCAACTGCTTACCTGCTCATACTACAAAAACTCTACCTTGTAAGTTGAAATTTTATGCAAAATTTTTCAAATAATTCTATTTAAATTTTATCTTCATTATTTAAATTAAATCTTCAGATTTGTTTAAAAGAATTGAGGAGCATTGTTCCCTCAAGGATATTCCATGTATTGAGAAAAATTATTTAGAAGTTCGTCAATCGAATTGTGATCCTTGTTTGGCTAATTGTAATTATACCGATTACGTTTCTAGAAAGGAAATCAGAGTATAGTAAGATACGATAATATTTTTTAAATTTGTTGAATATTTTCCAAATTTTTTCAATTTATTGTCTAATATTAAGTGAACGCCCTCCTATAACAAAAACCCAAACCGAACAATCAAATGAGGAATTCTACGAACTAACCATAGATCTGGAATACTGGCCCGTGTTGCAGTATCGTAAATTTGTCATCTTTAGTATAATTGAGTATTTCGGTAAGAATTATATTCAAAACATTTCAGGACTTGTAATATAACTGTAATTCATTTAAAACTCGGAATAGTTTCGCTAATGGGTCTCTTTGCTCTCGCTACTGGCGCTAGTTTCTTAACCTTATTTGAAATATTTTATGTGTTAATTGTGCGTTTCTTTTCGTCATATTATGTTAATTGGGTAAAATATGCCTGCAGTGGTTTTATTGAATCTGTAATGGAAAATGTGTTGATTCTTCTTTTTATTTTAGGATTATTTGCAAAAGGAATATCAAAAACAAGACGAAATGGAGCGAACTAAACCATTGCCCTGTATTGAGATGTCGGTAAAAATTCCAATTGAAAATTAAATTTTCTTCATACGCCTAAATGTATGCATTGAAATGTAAGCACATTATCAATAACTCGCACTGTTTAATTACATTAAGGCTCAGTTTCACAGTCGGCACTTAAATGGCCTCATTTAAATGGCGTAGTGTCACAGTGAATCCCGAAGTTGGCTCCTAAATGAACTTTAAATACATTTAACTGAAAGTTGATCAGGCAGCATCAGAGTTGGTACAGATTTGTAAACACAAAAAGAGAGCTCTCAAGTGCCAACTGTGAAAATCGACCAAGAAGAAAAATAAATATATCATGTACTTAATATCAGTAATGCAATTATAACAAAAAATAATAATAATGGTGGTATGAATAAAAAAAAATTCTGCTAAATACTTAAACATTTTCTTACCAAATATTATTTTTTTAGATTTTACTTGATTTTATATTTCAAAAAAAAAGAAAAGCAATTGCTTTATTCGAAAAAGTAAATACTTGATTTGATATGAATAAAAGTTTAAAATGCAAGTATTTACTGCAAAAAATTTTAGTGTCCAAATGAGCAGACTAACATTTTTCAGAATAATGTTTACATCAGGCAGTTGGTTTTTTCACTTTAATAATATCCTCCAATTGTCATAAAAACAAATAATATAACAAAAATTATGACAAAATTAATTTTTTATTATGGGCTGTGTTACCTGTAAATGTCAAAATCGGAAAAACGAAGATGTAAAAGGATCGCAAAAACTGTTTCGATCTAACCGGGAGAATATAACGTTTCTGGCAAATCACTTTGTCAAGGCAAATAATGAAACTCGAGGCGGTGCACTAAGTAATGTAGAAAAAATTGTAATGCTCAGAATCTGAGCCTCATACTGTAGTTAGAGAAATGTTTCAGGTCTAGTTCTTTAAAACGTTTCAAAAATATTATGTGCAGAAAGAACTAGCTACTGTTCGGTTTCATGTAAAATTATGTTGTTGTTTTTTTTAATTTGTGTTTTAAAAATAACTTACTTTTGTTTTACCAAAAAATAAAAATAAACGTATTAAAAAATAATTGAAGCAGTACAATATTTAATTTTAATTTGAAAGCATCGCAGCATGAGATTTTACATATATATATCTTCGTACAGAAATTCAGACATTTCTAATTTTTCTTCTTTTAAATTCATAAAATTTTTTTAAATTCAAATTCAAATTTTAATTCACTCTTTTTCTGCTCATTTTCGTTGATCAGAATTTGCACAGTTTCAGCGTGAATTTCTTTCTTAATTTTCTTCTTCATTTGTATAAGCTCTAATGGGTTTTGCAAAACTTTTTTTGAATGGTGTTTATATCATTGCTCTTCCCCGGAAATATGCGGTTTATGGGTGGAGTTTTTTATTATTAGCATTTGAAGAAAAACCAGTTAGAAGAGCCGGTTCGCAGATTTGCTTTTCTGGTATTTCAATTGGAGATACTCCCACTTCTTCTAAAAATCTCGTACATCTTTTCTTTGATTTGTGGAGTATTTGATTTGTTCAATAGAACTTTACCCACCGCCTCAATTGCCTTAAACAATTGCAAATTCAAACAATCTTTGGAAGAGTTTGACGAGAAAGCAACAGGCTCTGTAAGAATAAAAATTTAAAAAAAAAATACCTTGCCAACTTCTATTAAATATTCCTCATCAAAATTTTCCATTTCAATATAGTTATTTCCAATTTTTATTTTATTTAATTTATTTACAGGTTTCTGTCAAATCTGATTGTAAGCAAATAAAGGGTTTTTCAATAAGAGCGCTACAAAAGTTTTTTTAAGTAAAACAAAAACGGCGCCAAATCGCACGACCGAGGCGTCCAATCGACTAGACCATTTCGTGAGATAACACGTTCACCAAACTTGTTTCTGGCATTCGCTGTGTGGCGTGTGGCGCCGTCCTGTTGGAACCACATGTCCTCCAAGTCCATACTATCTAATTGGGGCCAAAAATATTCGGTTATCATTGAACGGTAGCGATTCGCATTCACAGTAATGTGCCGGTCTTGATCATCACGGAAGAAGTACGGCCCAATGACGCCGCCAGCCCAATGACGCCGCCAGCCCAATGACGCTGCCGGCCTATAAACCGCACCAAACCGTAATTTTTTCGGGATGCAATGATAACTCATGAATTACGTGTGGATTGCTGTCTGACCAATAACGCATATTTTGCTTATTGACGAAGCCATTCAGCCAGAAATGAGCCTCATCGCTGAAGATGATTTTCCGATGAAAATCCGAATCATTTTCAAGTTGTTGCTCAGCCCAATTCACGAACATACGACGCTTATGGTGGTCAAGCGGCTTCAGTTCTTGCGTCAATTTGATCTTGTAAGGATGTAGGCCAAGATCTTTTCGCAAAATTCGCCACAACGACGTCACAGAAATGCCCAACCCTTGGGAACGACGTGTGAGAGACACATTTGGGCTTTCTTGAACTGAAGCCTCAGCGGCAGCAATATTCTTGACACTACGGGCACTTCTTTGTCTCACTGGCACGGGAACATTTTGTACTGTGCCTGTGGATTCAAATTTTTCTACTAGACGCTCAATTATTGATCTGGTAGGACGATTATGACGACCATAAATTGGACGTAGCGCTCTTAAAGTTGAGGCCACTGACTCCAAATTTCGGTAGTAAATTTTAATAATTTCGACTCGTTGTTGGCTCGTATATCTCTCCATGATGAAATGACAAACCTTACTGAAGAGAAATGTCAAAAGAGCGTGAAAAAATATGGCGTCGTTTGCTGTCCCTATCGATTTACTTTTGTAGCGTCTCTGTTGAAAAACCCGTCAGTTACTTTAGGAACTTTCTTTGCTAAAAGTAACAACTTCAAAGTAATTGCTAATTTTTATTCATACTACCCAATGTATTGAAAATGCTTGGTTCGTTTATACATAATTTTTTTTTTAATTTTATGTATGATTGCAACATTATTAATGAAATTAAATAAATGTAATTTAACCCCTAAAGATAACTTACTTACTTACTTATCCGGTCTCGGACAACCCCGGGAGGTCAGGGACCTTACAAAACGAAGATAACATATTTCGCCAACCAGCTCGATCTTTTGCTTTATCTCTCCAGTTGGTAATACCAAGTGTACACAGGGATTCGTCAACTTGATCCCTCCAGCGGAATCTTGGTCTTCCTATTTTTCGCCTTCCTTCAATTTCGGTTTCGAAAACCCTTCGTGCTGGTTCGTCTTCATCCATTCTACTGACATGGCTGGTTCGTCTTCATCCATTCTACTGACAAGTTCGGTTTCGAAAACCCTTCGTGCTGGTTCGTCTTCATCCATTCTACTGACATGACCTAGCCAGCGCAATCGCGTTATTTTGATCCGCTTAACTATGTCAATGTCGGATTAAAGCTCATACAGCTCATGGTTCATGCGTCGCCGATACTCGCCGTTGTGCACTATAGGGCCATAAATCTTCCGGAGTATTTTTCTCTCGAAGACTCCCACAGATGTTACATCCGCTTGCGATAAGACCAAGGATTCTGCGCCATAAAGCAAGACAGGTTGTATGAGAGTCTGGTATAGCTGGATTTTCGTCATTCGAGAGAGGGCTTTATCTTTAAAGTGCTTGCTTTTTTTGATGAATCTCACAATTTGCAGAAAAATCGCATTGACTTGTTAGTGCATATTTTTGCACTTTTTTTTATGGTAAATGCATATTTGTCTTTAAATGCATATTTCAAAGAAATATGTCCATTACGTATGTATACAAAATTGCCGAACTTCGGGAGAGGCTCAAAACTAGGCCCCAAAATTTGTGTAAAATACGAGAACACGAAAAATTTTAAATTTTTTTAAAGGGCCCACTTGGTCCAGAAAAAGGCTGTCAAAGACGAAGTGCTTGTTTTTTTTTGAACTTTTTTGTAGAAAACGTCAAAATATGCCAAAAACTAATTGAATAATAATTTTTGCTAACTCGATTAGTTATCGATTTATCGGAAAATTAAATTTGTGGATTAGTCGATAAACAATAAAATTACATGAGGTGTCAGGGAATACCCGGTTGGAACGAAGTTCCTTTAGCTATATATTATGTACTAATTAGTTCCAACACGCCTAAGGCGCCCATTGAGAAATCCGATAATTTAAAGGGATCTTTAAGAAACGATATTTTTTGTAAAATGTTAACCTTTTTTTAAGAGAATTTTTTTTTATAGAATGTATTTTTTTTTTAATATATATTTTTAGGTTCTTTTGTAAGAATATGTATTATATTTTCCCGAAAAGGTTCTTTTTTAAAGAGAGGTACTTCTTTTATTAAAAGCTAATGTTTTCTTTTAAGAAAATGTACTATTTTTAAGAAGAGGTACTTTCTGTAAGAAAACCCCTAAGAGTATGAATTTCTTTTACAAAAAAGTACTTTTTTTAAGAACTGGAACTTTTTAAAAAAGTGGTCCACTTTTTAGGAGAAGTTTATTTTTAAAGTTTATCTCAAGAAAAGAAAAGGTGTTATTTTATTTTTAAGAAAAGGTACATTTAAGAAAAGGAATTTTTGTAAGGAAATGTACTTTTTTTAAGAGACGGTATTTTTGAGACGAAAAGGTTTTTTTTAGGAAATGGGAATTTTGATTTTCAATTTTAATATCGGCTCGAGGTCATAGATACGAAAAAGGAAAACGAAGTTGTATAATTTATTTAGTTGCCAATATTTCGATCAACTTTGTTGATCATTTTCGAGGATCTAATCTAAGAAAACTACAAAGATTTTATAAAACATTAGTGGAAACAGTAATCACAAAATTTGTCTTAAGTACAATATTGTCTGTTAGAGATTATTAAGTAAAAAAAAAAAAAAAATGGTGTCCCATAACATCCCATGAAGTGATTGGGGAGAGATTATTAAGTAGGAAGTTAAAAAAAAAATTTTAAGAGTAGGTACTTATCTCAGGAAAAGTTATTTTGTTTCGCAAAAAGGTGCTTTAAGAAAAGGCAATTTGTTGTAAGAAAATTTACTTTTTTAAGAAAAGGTACTTATTTTTAAAAAATGTTTTTTTTAAGAAAAGGCACGTTTTGTATGATAATTTACTTTTTTAAACAAAGGTACTGCTTAAAGATAAGGTATTTTGTAAGAAAGGGTACTTTGTTTAAGAATACGGATAGGTACTTTTTTTGAGAAAATTTACTTGTTTTAAGTAATTTCTTTCACTTTGGCTTTTCTAAATTTACCTTTAATTGGGTTCAAAACTACAATATATACTAAATATTGGTTACAGGCTCCACCTAGAAAACTTCCCATTAAAAAATAAACATTCCAACATATGTTAGTCTAGACATAAACCAAAGCAAAAGTACCCATTGTAGTTGATAATACTGGGTTGTAGCATATAGTGTTAAAAAAGTTGTTTAATTTTTTAATTACACATTGCTTTAATTCAAGAACCTTGGACAACTCGGCACAAAGTTCTTGGATTAAATCATATTCACTACCAAGTATTCTATACGTGGCCGTCGGTGGTGCATGAGATCCTGCGTTCGATGCCTAATCTGACCACCTTAAATTTCTTTCGGCGGAGGTCACCTCGCTGAGTGACGACGACACTATAGAGTATTTAGCCATGAAAAAGCTTCTGAAAATACCGTTCGGAATCGGAGTAAAAACTGTAGGTCCTAATCAGTGAGTATAAAACTAGAAAGCGCACAGCTCACTGGTTGCGGGAAGCTCTCCCCAATTCCTTCATGGGATGTAATGGGAAACTATTTATTTTTTTATTTTATACGAAGCTCCCGTGCGCGAACATGTATTTTTTGCCATAAAAACCTTTGTTTTCTCTTATCCCCAGAGGTGTCAATATAGGACATAACTGTGCTGAAACAGGGAGATGGCAATATGTAGCTGTCTTCAGTATACTTGCCATATGATTCGTCGCCACCACCACCTTCGTCGGAATTCACCAGGTTGCGCAGGTTCGTTATTCGATGGTTGATGGAGAGAGAAACCAAATAATAAAAAATAGTTTCAAATTTACTTTTTTACTTTAAGATAAGCAATGGCCTCATACACAAAACTGAAACTGTGACGACATACGCAAAGAGAAGAATAAGTTGCGGTCACCTCGCATAGTGACGGCGACACTATCGAGTATCTAGCCATGAAAAAGCTTCTCAAATTACCGTTCGGAATCGGTGTAAAACTGTACGTCCCAATCAGTGAGTGAAAACTGGAAAGCGCACAGCTCAGTGAATATGAGAAGTTCTCCCCAGTCCCTTCATGGGATGTATTGGGAAACCATTTATTTATTTCTTTTTTTTATTTTTTGTTTTTTGGTGAAAAGTGTGTTTTTAAGAAATGGGAATTTTTTTTAGAATTGGCCCTTTTTTATGAATATGTACATTTTTAAGAGTAGGTATTTATCTCAAGAAAAGTTGTTTTGTTTCACAAAAAGGTGCTCTTTAAAGAAAAGGTGTTTTTAAGAAGAGCCAATTTGTTGTAAGAATATGTACTTTTTTAAGAAAAGGTACTTATTTTAAAAAAATTAATTTTTTAAGAATAGAATGAAAATTTACTTTTTTTAAGCAAAGGCACTTCTTTAAGATTAGGTAATTTTTTTGAGAATATGAATAGGAATACGAATTGGTTTTACTTTTTTTAAAAAAATGCACGAATTTAAGAAAATGTTCTTTTTTAAACTTCTTTCACATTGGCTTTTCTAAATTTACTTTTTAATTGGGTTCAAAACTACAATATATACTAAATATTGGTTACAGGTTCCACCTAGAAAACTTCCCATTACACAAGAAATTTCTCAACACATGTTAGTCTAGACACAAACGAAAGCAAACGTACCCAATATAGTTGATAATAATGGGTTGTAGCATAATAGTGTTAAAAAAAAGTTGTTTAATTGTTTTTTTCATTTATCCGCCATCCCGCAACGGCGACATGGAACTTCGTTCCAAAAATATGTGTACTCGTAATGGTTAATCGTGCAGGGTAAATTCCCATCGTCTTTGGTAGCTACCCATTATTTTCCCCTTACCCTGTGGGTAATATGTAAACTTTCATTACCCATTCTCCATGGTGTTGTGTATGGGTTACACATGGGATGGTAAATACCAATTCTGTTTATAACCATATACAGACACACAGTTATAATTTAAAATAACATTTGTATGTTTAAGTTAATTTGTGTCATCCACAATAATAGTTTCTTCGGACAAGTGTCAAAAAAAAAAAAAAGTAAAAAATATATTATCAGCTCCCTTCTCCTCAAGTATTTAGGTATATCATCACACATTATAGGGATAAACAAATCTCAACTAAGCGAGAATTGTGTAAAATCCTACTTGTGCGAAAACATCCACAACAATGCTTTGCCATAACCATCAATAGTCACAACATTTCTTTCCTATACAGGCTTTCATCGAATTCTAATCAAAATATAGAATTTCCAATGCCTGAATAGATCTCCAACTAATCTTTTCTCTAAGTGTATGCTTTTGAACTTAATCTTTGCACTTTTTCCACTAAAAATAACAAGAAGTTGTAATCTTGGAACTTTTTCTCCATTTGCCATTTCTTTCTTTTATATTGATTTATATTGATCAAAGTTGATTTTCAATTTGATCGCATTTTTGTTTTGCTTTATTTAATAATTCTGCTTTCTAGTCAGCTGTTTTGCGATTTCCTTTTCTGGTAGTTGCCTTTGTTACCATTATATTATTAGTACAAATGACGTCCGAAAAGCCGGTCGCATGATCAAACTCTTAACAAAATCCTGTCATAATTAACTAATCAGATAATTAATTATAAAGTGAAACTGAAAACAGGCGCGTCTTATCACATAAGGCACGTCACATCACTTTCGCTTCATTATCCAATATGTTAATCACATAAAACGCAACAGGGGTCACTTGTGTTGAGAAGCGCAATCGTGTTTGCGTCATTGTATTCTGCACAAATAACACTACTACGACTTAAAAATTTGATGTGAATTTAAAAATACAACTAAAAATTATTAAAATAAATAAGTATAAGTAGAAATATATGAAACTTGATTGCAATTCTCAGCACGTTTAGCTTTGAGTGCACATTTTACGGTTATTAATGAATTTATGTTTCATTTAGGTACAAAAACCAACATCACCACCCACATCAATTTAAAACTAATGGATAAATTTAAAAAAAAAATAAGGTGGCGATGTATATTTAGTGGAAATGGGTTGTTATCAGTTTATTGACTAATGTACTCAATGTCATCTTCCAGGTTCAAAAGCTGCAGGGTTTGGTTTACCAACTCCCGACTGACACCATATCTAACAGATCTCGACATCCATAAGGAGGTAGTTTTCATGTACAGTGTTCGAAAATCGGAACCATTAACCAGCTGTAACTAGTTAACGGGTTTTGTTCTATTAACCGTGTGCCGGTTTTTTAAAAACTGCATTTTTCAAACCATTTAATAATAAATGATATTTGTGAATTTTGACAAAATAACCTATGTCAAACAACTGAAGCTTACAGAGGGACCAAAAAAATCGTTTGTATGGTCACAGAATCGTGCCAGATGCAAATGTTAGAAGTTTCTGTGGTGCGGAATTAGCATATTTATTTTCCAATTATTTTCCAATTTGCATTCTTCCAGATATAACAACAGTTGCCGAGAAAATGCCCAAAAGCCAAAATGTGTTGTTTTTTTAAAAACAATTTTGACCGCCTCATCAAACCTTCACTAGATGAATTACTTTTTCAAACTGAAAAGTAACAAATATTTCGCAACTTTTGTCGGGACTGGTGCTTTTATTAAAATTAAATAAGAAATTTTTTTTTTCGATTGTCTATTTCGTAAATTAACATGAGTGAAATTACGTTGTTTTGACAAAATAATTTTTGAAAGTTATTGGAAACCTATATTTAAATATTTTCTTTTTTCAAAATTTCGTTATGATATTTACCTTAAGGCCTTGCAGGATATTTCGATATAGGTTCTTTTGTTAAAAGCAGATTGTAAAAATCTTGAGGTAGGTTGATTTGGGGGCTTCTATTTATATCTTCCGATCTACAGCATCTAGAAACACGCTGATAAGAAGAAAGATGCGGTGTTTAGAAATAATACATGTGGCTGAAATATTGGAAAATTGTCCGATCTCGAGTTAGGTTCTTTTGTCATATATCAACAGATATGGTTCACTACCTCAATATTATAACCTATACCAATGTTCACCCTTTCATCCAATCGGGCAGATGTTCCGCTTGCCTAATCAAATAATTCTGTCTTATTCTCGTTGACTGCCAAATCCACTCTTGCTGATTCCTTCTCAATTCTCGAAAATACTGCAGTGACTTGCCGAATTAACCCAAGGATGTCTATATCATCAGTATACGCGAGCAGCATGTGACTTATGCTGCTGATAGTTTTATTAGCCTTGACTGCAGCTTTTCTCGTGATGATCTGAATTAATATACTGAAACGATCGCCTGATAGGGTGTCGCCCTGCCTGAGGCCGATTCGGTAAGATTTTTACTTAGGTCAGTGTCATTCTACAAAGGCTTAGCCGGAAAACAAAGCTTCGATATTGCTTGGTACAGTTTTTCCCATATCGGGCTATCGAAGGCAGCCTTATAATCTACAAAAAGGTAGTAGGTGTCGATTTGTTTTGCGTGGGGTTTCTCCAGAATTTCTCGTAATGTGAATATCTGGTCGATAGTTGACTTTCCAGGCCTAAAGCCACACTGATAAGGTCCGATCAGGTGTGCTACCAACGGGTTTAGTCTTTCGCACATTACGCTTGAGAGGAGGCCTTGTATGCGTTGGAGAAACTGATTAATCCACAATAGTTCGTACATATCCTCGGGTCGCCTTTTTTGAAAACAATAAACTGTACGCTAAGACTCAAATCTTCGGGCATGCATTCGACTAGAAAGATTTTGCATATGAGCTGATTCATACTCCTATCCAACTCACAGCCGCCAGCCTTAAACAGTTCAGGCGGTAGTCCATGAGTAGCAACGGCTTTGTTGTTCTTAAGCCGGGAAATTGCAGTTCCAACTTCGCTTTGGCTAGTAGGGCGGCATTCGACGCCATTATCCTCTTTATGATCAACACCCTCATCTATAATTATATTGGAGTCTCCCGAGACAAGTAAATCAGGGAAGTGATATCTCCATATTCCCAACATACTCTGCACATATGTGACAAGATTCCTCTCCTTATCTCTACAAAAGGGTGGCCCTGCTCCATTTCCGTTGATTTGGATTTGTATGGCTTTATGGGCCTCATTCTTCCTTCTGTAAGATTCAATTTCCTAACCCTCATGCTCGCGTTCGGTCTCTGCAACAGTTTTCATAGAGTGGGAATTGTATTTTCACTGCGCTTCAGGATCATGAGGCCGCGGTGCGTTCTGTGTAGAGTATCCAAAAAACAGACTTTTGTTAGAAACCGGTTTTCGGTTTGTTCGAAAAATCAATTTTTCAAGAAACCGTTTTGTCGGTTTGTTCGAAATATCAATTTTTCAAGAAACCGGTTTTCTGTTTTTAATTTTGGCACAAACCGGTAGAACCGGTTTTTTTGCTTTAAATTAAATTACACATGTAGAACTCACAGTACATTTGTTTAACGACCGTTTTAAATACTTATTCGTGTTGAAAACTCACAACATTTAATTAATTACGTTTTAGGGTAGTATTCTAAAAGTCCCGAAAGTGAACGTAAACGCAAAAGTCAACGCGAACGCCAAAGTCAAAAAATGGTCGTTTATATAGCACTTCGCGCTTGCGTTTGTTTACGAAAGCTGTCACTGACATATGCGGTTTATAGAGTTGCCCAACTAAAATAAACAATTATTGATGAGAAAAAGTTATCTGGAGTGAAATGCTCAGAATGAAAAAGTTTAAAAGATTTAGCTCTATTTCAGTAGATCAACATATTTTAAGATTGATATTATTTATAATACTGCAAATGCCAACAATATTCACAAAATATGTGTATTTTGGGGTTCAATATCCAATAAATTTCCTCATCTATATTAAATTAGTTGTCTTTTCAACAGCACGTCCCATTTGGCGGTATGTATTGATTGTAATGTATTGGTTCTTGTGTTAATTGTTATCAACATCAACTGATGTCTATAATTTTTAAACATAATTATAATAGTTTTCCAACGCATTATTTATTTGAACTTTCCATTTCTAATTTTATTATTGTAAATAAGAATTTCAGTGCGTAAACAGTATAATTTTGAATTATTTAAAAAAAAAAAAGTTTGAGCTCTATCCATCGAATGCATTTCAGAAAAAAATGGCAACTATTTATAAGCAAAATACCTCCATCCGCCTATCCACGATCGACATTTTTCTTTAAATTTGTAATTTCTTCAACTAACGCGAAGAACTGTGGCGTGTTCAATTTGACAGCTGAAGTGATCAAAAACGTTGCGCTGCGTTGAACTACCAAAACGACAAAAGTAATGGGATGTGACTGATTCACGACTTATATAATACCACCCTTAATTATAAATAGAAATGATTTATTCGACCTTTCGTATTATGTATATTTATATATGTATTTCGTATTATATTAGGTCCATTTAAAATTATTTTATTCTTCAATATTTCGCTACCCATTGGGTAGCATCGTCGGGACGATAAATACAATTATTAATTAAATGAAAAAAATAATGAAATTAAAACTTAGCAATAAATTTTTAAATAATAATTGTGCTTATTTACCGAATGGGTGTCCAAATATTGAAGAATAAAATAATTTAAAATAGACCTAACACTCGCACATTTTAATTTTAAATATAATACGAAAGGTCGATTAAATCATCACATTTTAAAAAACATATACCATATTCCAATTTAATATAACATTTAAAAGTTGTATTCAAATTCGCATTAATCTGATTTAAAATAGAAAATCATTCAAATTTGAAACAGACTTTCTTATTAAGTTTAAAACATTGAGTTATCAAATAATTTTAATTTTAAAATTTGATAAAAAAAATGTTAATTCTTAATTAATTTTAAATTAATTATAATTCAAATCGTAAAATAATTTTAAAAAAATTGTTTGGATATGTCATTTAGATCAAATTTCAAAATGGAAATCATGTTTCTTAATTGCAAGATATCACTTAAATTCGAAAATCATATCATTTAATATTAATTTTTTTTTAAGGATATTAACACAAATTTGGTAAAATCCGGTTAACCGGTTAGCCGACGTCAAATAAGCGGTTACCGGTTTGTTCTAAAATTATTTTTTTATAAAACCGGCACACGGTTAATAGCAAAAAACCGGGCATCCGGTTTCCCCGGTTTTTCGGTTTCGGTTTTGGACACCCTAGTTCTGTGCCAGTATCTGCGTTAGCTTCTCTGTATAGGCCGTGGCTACCTCTGGTAAGTAACTAGAGTGTTCTCTGTATAGGCCGTGGTTACCTCTGGTAAGTAACTAGAGTGTCCAAAACACCGGCTTCATTTCAAAATCGGTTTTCGGTTTCTTCGAAAAATCAATTTTTCAATCAATTTTTTTGGTAAAAGCCGGTGGAACCGGTTTTTTTCGGTTTTTTTACTTTAAGTTAAATTACACATGTAGATTTAAAATACATTTGTTTAACGACCATTTCATATACTTATTCGTGTTGAAAACTCAAAATTTCACAACTGTATTTAATTAATTACGTTTAAATTTTAAATAAAAACTATATATGGGCATTTCCTCAGAAAGTGCCACCCAATGTCGCATCACGTCACCATAGTAAATTGTTTATATTTTAGGACCATGAAGTTCGATTGTTTTCTATTCTTTTACTAGATATAGAATGCAAGAAGCTTTACATTTAATAACCGATAAGAAAACAGTCAAACTAACTGGTCTTAAAATAAAGGGTTTTTCAACAGAGACGCTACAAAAGTAAATCGATAGGGACAGCAAACAACGCCATATTTTTTCCCGCTCTTTTGACAGTGGCCTCAACTTTAAGAGGCCAACTTTAAGAGGCCTCAACAATCAGCGATAAGGCTCATTTCTGGCTGAATGGCTTTGTCTATAAGCAAAATGTGCGTTATTGATCAGACAGCAATCCACACGTAATCCATGAGTCATCATCGCATCCCGAAAAAATTACGGTTTGGTGCGCTTTATGGGCCGGCGGCGTCATTGGGCCGTACATCTTCCGTGATGATCAAGACCGGCACATTACTGTGAATGCGAATCGCTACCGTTCAATGATAACCGAATATTTTTGACCCCAATTGGATAATATGGATTTGGAGGACATGTGGTTCTAACAGGACGGCGCCACAAGCCACACACCGAATGCCACAATCAATTTATTGGAAACCAGGTTTGGTGAACGTGTTATCTCACGAAATGGCCCAGTAGATTGGCCGCCTCGGTCGTGCGATTTGACGCCGTTAGATTATTTCCTGTGGGGCTACGTCAAGTCTATGGTCTATGCCAACAAGCCAGCGACGATTGATGCACTTCGTACGAATATCGAACGTGAATTGCAGCAGTTTCGGCCGATTTACCGAAAATTGGGTTCAGCGTCTGGACTTCTGCAAGCGTGCCCGTGGTGGCCATGCAAAAGAAATCGAGTTCCATACATAATGGCATCGAACGTACTTTCACAGGAATAAAGATTTTTATTGGTATCTAAAACCGGTTTTGTTTTATTTAAAAAAACTTTTGTAGCGCTCTTATTGAAAACCCCGTTATAAGCAATTAACGAGAGTGACGTGATGTGACGAAAGATGAACTTTTCTGTGGAAAAACCCATAACTAAAATAAAAAGTTTCGGGCGTTAGGTCTATTTTAAATTATTTTATTCTTCACTATTTCGCTGACCATTGGGTAGCATCGTCGGGAAGATAAACACAATTATTAATTAAAAATTAAATGAAAAAAATAACAATGAAATTATAAATTACAAATTAAAAATTGTACTTATTTTCTTGACGATGCTACCCAATGGGTAGCGAAATATGGATGAATAAAATAATTTAAAATAGACCTAACGCTCGAACATTTTAATTTTAAATATAATACGAAAGATCGAATAAATCATAACATTTTAAAAAATATATATCCTATTCCAATTTGGAATGCGTGTTTAATATAAAATTTAAAAGTTTTATTCAAATTCGCATTAAACTGATTTTAAATCGTAACTCATATTCATATTTGAAAAGGATTTTCATGTATGAAAATCTTATTAAGTTTAAAACATTTAGTTATCCAATAATTTTAATTTAGAAATTTGAAAAAAAAAATGTTTGAAAGATTAATTAATTCTTATTTAATTTTTAATTAATTCTTCTTCAAATCATAAAACCAATTGTTTGGATATTTCATTTAGATCATTTTCTTAATTCCAAAATGTCACTAAAATGCGAAAATCACATCATTTATTATCAATTTCTTTTAAGGATATTAACACAAATTAAGTAAAATCCGATTAACCGGTTAACCGACGTCAAACAACCGGTTTCCGGTTTGTTCGAAAATTGCGTTTTTTAAAACACCGGCACATGGTTAATAGCAAAAAAATCGGTTTTTCGGTTTCGGTTCTGGACACTCTATAAGTAACATAAATATTGAATAACAAATTAAATAAAAGCAAAATGCAGAAATGTTTAAAACTGCGGGGTGAATCAACATTACAATTTTTTTTTTATATTAAATAAATTAAAGTTAATTAATAAACTCGAGGTTTGTAATTAAATATTGAATTCACAAATGTGTAATGCGATAACAGTATCTTATTAAATATTTATTTATTTATTATTAATAATTTCGTATCTGGTTACCAACTTCTACAATACAGTTTCTTCATTTGGATAAATACACTGTGCAAGCCAAAAAAAAACAGAATTGGACTCAACGGATTTGCATTAATTCGGGTCCTACGAATCGAACTGCATCATTAGTATTTTGCCCATAATGATGGTTTTATAAAAATTTTTCACACATAATTTTAATTTTTTATGGAAAAAATTATTATATTTTCTTCATAAATATATTTATAACTGCGAAACTGTTGATTATCTCGGGAAATGGTTTAGGTATAGATTAAAGGTATTGTAATTGTTATTTTTGTTTAAACAAAATTAAATTTGTTTAAACAAAATCGGATAAGGAGTTCTCGAGTAATGATGACATATGTATAAACTTGTCTCAAAAATTAGCTCTAAATGGCAGCCTCTGAGTAAGAAATTAAAAAAAAATTCTGTATGAAACCATCATTATAGGACCAAAAACTAATGATGCAGTTCGATTCGATGGACCCGAATTAGTGTAAATCCGTTGAGTCCGGATATGTTTTTCAAAATTTTTTTGAAAAACTTGCACAGTGTTATCATTTAAAACAAATACTGGATAGGAAAAGGCATACAGGATAATGTACAATACGGGGACAAGATCAACGAGATTAAATTTCATGTAATTCCACCTGGTGTATGTCACTTTTCGTCAAACATCTCTCTATCACACCGACCGACCGCACCAAGAAGAGCGTGAAAGGAATCGTCAGACGAGCCAAATATTATCTCTAGTATGATTTACTGTATGATGTATACTGTTGATATCTGCTTGAATAATTTTTGCAAAAAAAGACGTTTTAATTCAAAACATATGTTACTTACCTTTCTTAATAACCACAAAAAAAATCTTGACATTCTTTCATTCTTTTTAAACTAATAATAGATTATAGAATTATAAACGTCAGATTTTAAATACTTAGAATTACGTTGTGGTAACCAAAATGAAAACAGAATTCATGAGAAATTCGGTTACAGCAACCGAATTACCTTCAAATTCGGTAGTTGCAACCGAATTAAGGCTTAAGGTTATTGCGAATTAATTTTATTAAGATTATTGCGACCGAATTGATACTATTTTCTATAGTTACAACCGAATTGCTGCCTGATTCGGTTACTCCAACCGAATTTGATACCAATTTCGGTTCTCGCATCCGAATTAATTTCAAATTCGGTTGATTCAACCGAAATTTTAGCAAATTTAGTTGACTGAACGAATATAATTGAAAATTCAGTTAACACAATCGAATCAATTATAATTCGGTCGTAACAACCTCAACTCGGTATTAACAGCCGTATTTACGGTTGCCACAACCTCTTTTCAAACAATTAGTTCTCTGGGTGTCGATCAAAGAGGACAGACGACGATGTCGTTGACTTGATATGTTACAGGATCCTTCGGATGGTGTACATGGAAGTACGTTGGTTTCAGCTGTAAACCTGTGGTATGCAGGGACAGTTACATTGGGGCGGACTAAAGCAGCCTTCTTCTGAAAAGGGATTTCGAAGTGCGTGGATAGTTACCGGATGCGGTAATCGTACGGATAACCAAGGATTAAAACTACAAGGCAAAGTATCGTCAGGATACTAAATCGGTTTTCCACAGACAAGTTATCCCCTAACGAATATAATAACAGTATAACTATAGGAAAAAGTTTCTCAAAATGCCGTTCGGAATCTGTGAAAGAAATCTGAAAGAAAAACCTTCATACCATTAATGAATTCTTACATTGCATCAATGAAAAATGTCATTGTTTTTGAGCCAATGTCGGGCTTCATTAATGCTATGAAGAATGTTACATTAAACGAAAAACGTTTCATAGACCTGAAATTAATGTAAACTTTCTAACCGGAATGAAACATTATCATTGTATTAAAGAAATATGTTTCATTGATATTATAAACAGTTTCATTGATGTAATGAAATATTGTCATTGATGTAATGAACATGTTACATTGATGCTATGAACATGTTTCATTGACGCTATGAGCATGTTTCATTAATGCAATGAACATGTTCCATTGATGGTATGAACATGTTTCATTGAAGGTCTGAATAGGTTTCATTGATTGTATGAACATATTTCATTGATGGTACATATAACACGTTTCATTGACGGTATGAACATATTTCATTGATGATATGAACAAATTTCATTGTTGGTATGAATAGGTTTCATTGATAGTATGAACCGGTTTACAAGGTATTCCAGCAGATCGATGACTCTCATAAGAAAGGCATAAGAATTAAAAATAGAATGTATGTACATATGTAGATACGTTTGTAACAATGCTTTTGCAAATGGTATTAGGATATGCTCTGAATTTCACATTCTTTATGATTAGGTGTAATTACATATCTACACACATATGTACATACGTAATGCAATTTTTTAAAGGTCCGTCTTAAACTAGAGCGTTGTCCAACGACGTTTGTCCAAAAACGTCCGATGGATATTTTCTACCAAAATTCATATGTATGTATGTAGTATGTACGTCCATCGTAATATTGTCACAATTATCTACATATGCACATATGACCACAATTTCGATAATGTTACATACATATTTAGTTTCCAAGATAGTTTCCATAACTAAATGCAATTTTAACTTTTGCCACACAATCATGTAAATTATTTGGAAAAAATACCGGCCGACAAAAAAATGTTGGTTTTTGAAATCCCATTATTGTGCTCGATTTTCGGTTTTTTTTTAAATGGCGCGGGATTCTGCATTTCAGCCTTTTATATTTTTCTTATTTATTCCTTAAATCATACTGGCAGGCATATATTGTGTCACAACTACTGTATATACATAACTATATACATAAATACATACATTTATACGAAGCGTACCTACATACATATTATCCTTTAACCAAATTAATGAATCGTTAAAAATTAATGAAATGGTACATTATATTAAAGAAAGATGTTTCATTATTGCTTTTTTAGAAAAAATATTTTAAAATTCAATAAAATGTGTGTAATGTAAAGGATGGATGGCCTATTTAATAGATTCTACTTTACAATG
This sequence comes from Phaonia tiefii, assembly GCA_963931995.1. NCBI lineage: Eukaryota > Metazoa > Arthropoda > Insecta > Diptera > Muscidae > Phaonia > Phaonia tiefii. The sequence goes on along the minus strand of OZ008370.1, from coordinate 248,369,715 downwards.
TCGATAAAATGTCTGCAATTTTTCGCTATAGTTTCCCATATTTACATGAAAAACATACTTCATTCCATCAATGTAAAAGATTTCTTACCATTAATGACGGTCCACAAATTCAAACACTGCAGCAATGAAGGAGTTCATTGAAGTAATGTAACATTCCATAGCATTAAAGAAACTTTTCATTGCATCAATGTAAACCCATTAATGTAACCCATTCATTGATGCTATGAAACATTTTTCCTTCACTGCAGTGAGTGTAAAAACTAGAAAGCGCACATTTTATTGACTGCGAGAAGCTCTCCTCAATCCCTTCATGGGATGTTATGGGACATAATTTTTTTTATAAATACAGGACTAAATACAAGGACTAAACTACAAAGTAAAGTACAGTCAGGGTGCCTAATTGTATTCCCACATGCAGGGTGTCCCCGATCGAGTATACAGGACTTCTAGCTGTGTACTCACTAGTTTGGATTCCTACAGGCAGGGTGTCTCCGAACGAGTATACAAACAAGATAACTACAGGACTAAATACAATGATAACGAGGATTAAAAGGCAAAGTACCGTAAGGATGCCAAATCGGATTCCCAGATTCAGGTCGAGTGATGGAGTTCCCACATAAATTCTTAAAATGTGTGCTCATGAATTGTATATTCCACTCACAAATATATTTAATGAATCGTTGACATCGGGTAAATTCCCCTCTTATTGGAAATCAAGTTTCATAAGCCCACTCTTTAAGTCTGGAAGTCAATCCAATATTGAAAATTACAGAGGAATTGCAAAGTAGAGTGCAATTCCAAAGCTATTTGAAAAATTGGTTACGAATAGACTACTTCATTTTGTTGGATATTTGGTTTAGCCATATCAGCACGGTTTTGTTAAGGGCAGGTCGTCTACGACTAACTTACTGGAGTTAACGTCTCATATTTTTGCAGCTTTTCGCGATAAATGTCAGATGGATGTAATTTACACAGATTTTAGTAAAGCTTTTGACACAGTTGCTCATAATTTGTTAGTATACAAACTTGATATTATTGGTTTTCCACCTAAATTGTTGCACTGGGTATGGTCGTACCCAAAAAGTGCGGTTTAAAAATGTATTATCTTCAACTATATCAGTAACATCTGGTGTTCCTCAAGGCAGTCATTTAGGTCCTCTACTTTTCGTTCTTTATTTAAATGATCTACCGTCTATAGTTAAATCCTCTAACATTTTGATGTTTGCAGATGATGTTAACTTATATATGCCTATATGCGATACTGAGGATTCCACCCATCTTCAAAATGACTTGGATAGTCTAACTAATTGGTGTTTGGTAAATGGTATGTCGCTAAATCAGGGAAAATGTAAAAAGCTTTCGTTTTGCCGTAGTACACCGTTGAATTTTGATTACCTTATTGGTTCTTACATATTGGAAAGTGTGTCTTCATGGATTTAGGAGTACTTCTTGATCAAAAGTTGCGTTTTGATCTTCATATTGATTCCTGTATAGGCAAAGCCAGATCGCTGTTAGCTTTTATAAAAAGATGGGCGAAAGAATTTGCTGATCCTTGCGTCACTAAACGTCTTTTTGTCTCTTTCGTTAGACCTGGATTAGAATATGCTTGTATTGTGTGGTGTCCGTATAATGCCTGTTACTTAGACCGCATCGAATCGATTCAAAGGCAATTTTTACTTTTTGCTTTACGTGGTCTCGCTTGGAACATTGATGATTTGCCACCTTATAAAAATCAACTGATGCTTATTGATCTTCCTACACTTGAAAAACGCAAGTATATGTTAAATGCTATGTTTATTGTAAAACTCATTAGGGGTTGTATAGATTCAAATTTTCTCGTGAGTCAAATAAATTTTAATGTTCCCTGTAGACAAACCCGATATTTCTATCCTATAAAACTACCGACTGTCCGTTATAATTACGATTACTAAAGATCTATAATTGCTTACCCGCTTCAGATTCTTTGAATATAATTAAGCAACATTTAATTCGTAATTAATCGGGAACTATTATCCAGCTAGTGTTGCCAACCATTTTCCTCCGATAAAATAGTCCTGCTTCTATTAATCAATCTTATTATAAATCCTGAATTCTACAATGAATTGTAGCTGACGCTGAATAGATAGATGGATCATTAGCGGTTGAGGCCAGATGCTGACATTCATGTCCCTCATCTTCATGTTCCAGATCTTCAAGTCCCTACTCTTCCTGTCTATCTCCCATTATGCCATTTTTATGTTCCTGTTTATCGTTCCACACATATTGTTGCGACGATCCTGCTCCAGATGTGACTGCCTATGTTATCTCCTATGATTTTATCCTAAAGTTCCTGCGAATCATTCCTCATGTTCCAGAAGTTCCTGTCCCAGCTCCTGTATTGTTACTGTTTTAATTATAAGCTATTTTGTATTATTATAACTAACATACGAGTACAAGCTAATTATAATATTTTTAATTATTTTGTTTCATTTTAATTATTTTATGTTAATATTTTTATTTTCATATTTTTCTTTTTTTTAAATTTTACAAATTTTCTTCATATTATTTTAATTTTACTCTACTCTTTTTCTTATGTTAAATGTATTTTAATTTTATTAAGTGTTGTATGTTATGTCTACTATGTATATAATAGAAATTTTTTAACGTTGTTGAAAACATATTACCGGCTGTATCCTATTGAGGATTGTAGCTGTGAGATAAATAAATAAATAAATACAGGACTTATCGCTGTGTAGACACTTGTTCGGATTCCTACAGGCAGGGTGTCCCCGAACGAGCATGAAACAACAGGACTAAATACAATGATAACGAGGGCTAAACTACAAGGCAAAGTATCGTCAGGATGCCAAATCGGAATTCTACTTGCAGTGTGTCCCCGATCGAGTACAAAGGACTTATCGCTGTCTCGACAGTATTTCGGATTCCAACATGCAGGATGTCCCCGAACGATTATACAAACAGCATAACTACAGGACTAAAACTACCAGTGTACTATTTTACAAGAAACTATGACTACAACTAGCTACGATGTGTTAGGGTTAGGGTCGAGCCGTGCGTGCCTTTTATATGGTCCAGTCATGTGTGTGTGAGTGTGGTTGTAAGGACTATCCATTTACGAGTGGCCGTAAATGCATGTGGGGCTCAGCTGTCGGATACGGTCACTCTCAGCTGACTGTGGGTGGTTTACCAGAGGTGCATCAAAAGAGCAATTTAGGAAAAGGGAGTTTTACTTTTAAAGCAAAATAACTCTTTACATTTATAACTACATAATAATTATGATTCAAAGTGATGTGGATGAAAACAAGTTTACGCCTTCCACCCTCCCATGCTAACCATCAGTGGTGCGATGGGTAGTGTTCGCGGATCTTGTGCATGATAACGTTGGTTCTATTCCGGCTCTGACTACCTTATAATTCTTTTGACGATGGTCATCTCGCTTACTGATGGCGACACTATTGAGTACTTAGGCCATGAAAATGCTTCTCAAAATACAGTTCGGAACCGGTGTATAACTATAGGTCCCAATCTGTTAGTGCAAAACTAGAAAGCTTACAACTCACTGGTTGTAAAAAGCTCTGCTCAATAATGGGAAACCATTGTTTTTAATTGATATATTGGGAATATTTAATAAATCTTGAAATCAGTCAAATCCACTGGTATTTTCACTTTAAGCCCGGTATTCAGTTTTTATGAAATTTTCGTTAGAAGTACGTGTATAAAAAATAACGAAAATTTCATGAACCGAAAATTTCGTTCACTTTTCATTTTCTTGGTACTCAGCTATTTGCGAATATTTCGTAGGCAAAATCAAGTACAGGGTTGTTACGCCAAGTTATTTCGTACGAAAACAATTGTTTGATAATTGTTTGGGACCGGAATTTTGACATTTCGATTATTTTAGTAAACAAGAGTAATACCACATGTATTAAAAATAAAAAGGAGTGTGAAGGTGAATTATTAATGAAATATTTGCAAGGTAAATTAAGGATATGTGGCAACTCTCCGTAACAAAATTTTCCGTTTAGAGATAAATGACAAAATTTCTTACGAAAATTTCGCAAGAACTGAATACGGGGCTTTATGACCTCAAGCTAAACTACGCAAACACAATTATAATTAATAAGCAAAATCAAGTACAGGGTTGGTATGCCAAAGTTATTTCGTACGAAAACAATTGTTTGATAATTGTTTGCCAACGAAATTTTGACCTTTCGATTATTTTAACGCACAAAAGTAAAACCACATTCGTTAAAAAGTAACTGGAGTGCGATGGGGAATTATTCCTGACAAATTTTTCAAGATGAGTTAGAGATAGGTGGTAACTCTCTGCAACAAAAATTTTCATTTAGAGATAAGATAAATGATAACATTTCTTACGAAAACTTTACAAGAACTGAATGTGTGATTTCCAAAAAAAAACGTTTTATTCAACACTGTACGTAAATTTACACAAAAAGAGTCGATAGGTCAAGGTCAATAAACAAAAATCTAACACCAGCGCAGGGTGATTCGTGTGATACACTTTTAACCGCCTTTTTCTGCGGCCTATGTTAGATTTGCCCCCTCAGAGATATGTAATAAGGCTTCAAATGTGACTATCGGCATCATCGAAAAACAAACAATTAATTTTCTTATGAATTTTGTATGACGTGTTTAAAATACGTATTATTCCCATGTACGGGTATTTTTTTGTACCCAATAAAAATTAACATTTACACGATTTTCTCCCAATCTAGATCGTTGCTACTTGAAATGAGTTATTTTTAAAATCTTTGTAATACAAAAGAAAGTCCGTCCCCAGTAAGAAAAATCTCTTATCTAATCGATGAAATTCAATTAAATTGAAAAGATATCAAATACTTAAGATGTTTTGCCTTTCAATTGATAAATATATAATAAGTTTTATAGTTATGATAACAATGTAACGGCAGAAAAATGTATATATTATCACTTAAAACGCTTACATGAGAATTTAGTCTGAGTTTGGATACAATAAATCGCACAAGCTCAAAGGGTCTTTGGAAAAATATTATCAGAAATCAGGCAGAATGAAAATATTTCAACAATCTAAGTGTTTCCAAGGATATAATTGGTATTCGGTCTTAATACTCAGTTTGATAGTTGGCAAGACATTGGCCTCCAATTTGGAATCTCGTATAATCAATGGCACTGAAGTTACGTGGAATAATACGCGTTATCAGGTGTCAGTACGTTTGGAATCTATCGATGGTATTTATTTTGGAAGTGGTCATATGTGCGGTGGCAGTTTAGTAGCTAAAAATGTAGTCTTGACGGCAGGTCATTGTATATGGAAGTAAGTCTACGCTGGGCCACGAATTAATTGTCATATTAAAATCTAACTTCTGTTAATTTGTTCTTTGTTTTTGCTTGCAGTGAAAATCTTCAGAAACTCCGTAGTCCCATTGAATTTTCTATAGTTATGGGAAATTTGGATCGTACAGTCAAGTCCGGCAATACTTTAAAATTGGGTGTTAGCAAAATTATAACCAGTTCGAATTTCAACGCAACCACATTTGAAGATGATATTGCCATAATGATCCTGAAAACATCTGTGCCGGAAAATTATACAGGATCTTCGATAATTGACTTGAATGAGAATCGCAATTTGGCAGTGGGAACACAGTGTGTGGTGACTGGCTGGGGTTTAACAGAAAAGGTATGGATCGTATGAAAATTGTAGTTGATAATTGACAACTTATTCAGAATTAGGCTAATACTGGATTCACATTTTAGCAGGGTTCTCTCCTTTAGGAATTGCGAGTAAATGAACAGCTGATTGTTGTATTGAAAAACAGTTGTTTGGTTAAACCGCAGACTTGTCATTCATGGGCATGAACATCAGCTATCGTTGAAGCTTAGATCGCATTTACACCGCCGTTTATCGCGGTTTTTAGCGATAACCTTGTTCTCTACTCTTTGCCGTTTGCACCTCCCAATTTGAGGTTAAATTTACATTTCAGGTGGCAACTCCATGCTTGGACTAAATCTGCGCCGAGACCAAATTATCCAAGACTGCGGCACAACTGAAAAATTAAGTTGGCTGCTAATGGTTTTGTAAGATTTGTACAAATTTGGGATGTTCAGGAAATAACTGAACCTTTAAAATTGGATCAGTGGGTGAAATCGGGCCAGTCGATAAAATCGGCTCACAGTTCAAACCAATAAGAGCCGTTTACATCGCTAGCATCGTGAGCTCCAAAAAAGTTTTGGTGGCGGCGACGCGTCGGAAAATTGTCGATCGACTTCCGACTGTCAAACAGTTGATTTTTTTAGTATGTTTTTATTATGGTTGCATTTTTTTAGTACTCGTAACTAACAGTGTTGCGTCAAAATTTACACCAGTTTAAAATGAAGTTAAAAGTTAAACTTCAGTTTCTACAAATTAAAATTGTATGCGTAATTTTCTGGGTTAGTGCCGATTAACGGAGTTAACCTTCGACATAAAGCAACTGTTGTATAGAGATGAAAATTTACTCATGGAGTGGAATGCCAGTAAAGAAAACGAGTGAAGCATGTCGTTTCTCTGCTCGGTCTCTTACTCCCTTCGTTGAATAATTCAATTCACGAACAGTTGTCTGATGATGTTATACTATCGAACTATAGAAATTCCAACCATATTTAAATAAAATTACATAAAGTATGTAAAAAGTATGAAATAATCAAGTTATGACGCGGGAAAGAAATGCGTTTGAGTAAATCGCGTCGACTTTTTTTGTTCTCCTCTACTAGGGTTGCCAAATTGAGGGGCTTTTTTCTTCTCTACCTGTACATCCTTTTTGCCTTCGAAATTCGTTAATCTTGTTTGGTGTAAATGCTGCACAATTGTGGTTTACCGCCCTTCTTGATACCAAATGAGAATGTAATCGACGTTGTTCGCATCACTATCATATTTACAAAATTTGTTTCGTAACATTTTTTTCAAATTCATCAGCCAGATAAAAAGTTATCGACCAAGCCCATGCTCATGCGTGGCAAGTCTGTGGTTCGTTTGAGAATCAAATTAATGCGCGTGTGAAACTATTAGAGAAATCGTTCGATATGTCAGAACTTTTATTTCGTCACTTTTTTAAATGTTTGTCCGCAATTGTATTGTAAAGATATTGTAAATTCAAAACAGAATGAATGAATCTACGATTTCTTTCAAGTTAAGCCCCGTATTCAGATCTTGCGAAATTTTCGTCCGCATATAAAAAGTACGTGCTTAAAAGTAACGAAAACTTTTCATTTGCTAAGCTCTTTGCGAAATTTTACAGGGTTGTAAAACCAAAGTTGTTTTTTTAAGATAAAGCCCCGTATTCAGTTCTTGCGATATTTTCGTTCCCATAAGAAGTACATGTATAAAAAAAATTTCGTTTTCCAAAAATTTCGCTCACTTTTCATTTGCTCAGCTCTTGGCGAAAATTTCGTAAGCAAAATGAATTACAGGGTTGTTAAACCAAAGTTGTTTTTTTAAGATAAAGCCCCGTATTCAGTTCTTGCGATATTTTCGTTCCCATAAGAAGTACATATATAAAAAAAATTTCGTTTTCCAAAAATTTCGCTCACTTTTCATTTGCTCAGCTCTTGGCGAAAATTTCGTAAGCAAAATCAATTACAGGGTTGTTAAACCAAAGTTGTTTTTTTAAGATAAAGCCCCGTATTCAGTTCTTGCGATATTTTCGTTCCCATAAGAAGTACATGTATAAAAAAAATTTCGTTTTCCAAAAATTTCGCTCACTTTTCATTTGCTCAGCTCTTGGCGAAAATTTCGTAAGCAAAATCAATTACAGGGTTGTTATGCCAAACATATCTCGTACGATAACAATTGTTTGATTATTTATTTGTAACCGGAAGTTTGACAATTTCGATTATACTGTGCCACAAATTTTCAACAAACGTCTGACCAGACCAAATATAGCTGACACCTAATGCCCATGTAAAAATGGTCTAAAGTAGAACCGTGTTCGAGATATTGCATAAAATTCGAAAAGTGGATTAAGTCACTAACTCTACTCTAACTTTGTCAATTTTTCAACGAAGTGAATCCTGTTGGGCGCAAAATGGTTTAAAAAAATACACTCCGGTTCACTTATTTAAAGCCACTAAAAATTCCATATTCAGCAGCCTGTATCTTTTTGCAATTTGTAACCCTGCAGAATTTTAAAATGGAAATGGAAATAGAATTTTAAAATGGAAATGGAACCAAGTATACTAATGCCTTAATTAATAAAAAATTAATATATCTTTAATTATTTGGTTTAAAAAAATATATAAGATATTGTTAGAAAAAAATTAGAAAAAATCATCAAAATATTTTTGAAATTTGAATTTCTGTACACTGTAACTCAGTCATTTCTTGACCAATATTTACAAGCGATCCACGGTTATTTCGGCAATGTTGAAATCTTACATTTAGAATCAAAAATTATAAAATCTGTCGAATATTCTCGAAGATATTTTCATTTAAGTGACATCACCTTATTAAAAACACAAAAATCTGTGATTTTGCAATATCTCGTAAATGGTTCTACTTTTGAAACTTTATGACTTCACAATCGGATTCAGAGAATAATTCTACATAGGACAGATTCATTTGGTTAATAATTTGGGGCACAGTGTTATTTTAAATAAACTGGAAAGCGAAGAGAAAAAAATTGTTTCCCATTACATTCCATGAAGGGATTGAGGAGAGCTTCTCACAACCAGTGCGCTGTCCGCCTTCTAGTTTTACACTCACTGTTTGGGACCGACAGCATTACGCCGGTTTCGAACGGTATTTTTGGAAGCTTTTTCATGGATAAGAACTCGATAGAGTCGACATCACTACGTGAGGTGACCGTCGTCGAAAGAAATATAAGGTGGTCTAAGCAGGGATCAAATCGACCTTCTCATGTACAAGAGCCGCGCACACTAACCATTGCACCATCGACGGCCAAGGTGAAGAGGAAATTGTCATGAAATATTAAGGAAAACCAGGGATAGGTTGTAACTCTCTTCAACAAAAATGTCCGTTTAGAGAAAAATGACAAAAAACAATACGAAAGAATACGGGACTTTAAAGAGGGTTTCATTTTACTTTTCTCTCTGAAAATCATTCTATTTGATCTGATAGTGCAACATTTGTAGTTATTAGTTTGCACCATAGGGTAAATTAGAATGGAGCAACCATAGTTTTCATCTGTCGTTTCATTTCACACTCTTCGTCATGGGTTTGTGCAAATGAGAGATGTTCGACGAAAATTGACTTACACCAGGTGCAGTTACAAGAACTGTTGACTTAACTCTTTCATGTCGCTTTGGTGTAGAACTGTGAAAATTAAATGTGTTTTACATTTTTTGTTGATCTTTATTCTTGGTTTACATTTGAGTTGTATTTGGATCTGTCAGTTGCCAAATCGACTAACTCCATCGAAAAATACCTGTAGAAACTGAGGTTTCCGGATTGTTTTAAAATTCCACGATCATTATAAAATCAAACTAGCACTATATATTATTTCACTACAGCTGTATCTAATATATAGATAAATTCAAAATATACTGGATACATTAACTTAACCCACAGACACTAATATACCAATATTTTGGAAAAGTGTAGTTAATCGATTTGGCAACTGACACATCCATTTAACACTAATATTTTACCACACACACAAGAAATGCCGTTGTAGTTGGCTTGTTGGCTGCTTTGAACTAATGTCTATATCTGGTATTATTGAAGCCAAGCATTCCACCATCCAACGTTTACATGCAACCATACTTATGAAGTTAAAATTATTGAGAGAATAAACTTCTCTACTATGTTTTACTCTATTGTTTACTTACTTACTTATTTAGGTCAAAGGCCCTACAAAATGAGGAAAACATGTTTATCCAACCGGCTCGATATCCAGATTTTCTCCTCCAGTTGGTAACACTAAGCTCTCGCAGTCAATCTTCCACCTGGTTTTTCCAGCGAAGGCTTGGTTTCTTTCGAGTTCGTTTTCGAATACGTTTCGCTCTGTTTCATTCTGAACCATTCTACTGACATGGCGTAGCCAGGGTAAACGCGTTTGCATAACTACGTCGATGTCAGGATACAGATTATAAAGCTCGTGGTTCGTCCGTTGTCTTTTATAGGACCATAAGTTTTCGGACTATTTTTCTCACTAAGTATTCCAGTGATGTTTCATCTGCATGCGATGTTACCCGATAGTCTGTGCCTTAAAACAAGAAAGGTTGTATGAGAGTCTGATTTATTTAGATTTTTGCTTCTCGAGAGAGAGTGTTATCGACGAAGTGCTTGCTTAGCCCGAAATAACAGCTGTTTGCAAGCACAATTCTCCGTTTGATTACCAGGCTGACGTTATTGCTTCTGTTCACAGCAGATCCGAGGTAAATGAATTCGTCTACTACCTCGAAATAACAACGGTGATCAACTTTCATCTTTTCATCCAATCGAGTGGATATTCTACTTGTCGAAACCATTAATTTTGTCTTGTTCTCGTTTAGTGCCAAACCCACTTTCATTGATTCCTTCTCAATTCTCGGAAATACTGCAGTAACTTCTCGCAGATTTCGGCCAATGCCGTCTTCATCTTCAGCATTCGCGAGCAGCGTGTGACTTTTGCTCCTGATAATTTTATTCTTGCTTACTGCAGCTTTTCTCATGAATATCTCGATTAATATGTTGAAGAGATAGCATGATAGGGTGTCGCCCTGCCTGTCTTGCAATCTACAAGGGCTTGGTAAGTGTCGATTTGTTTTCGTGGGTCTTCTCCAGGACTGGTCGTTTGTTGATTTTTCAGGCCGAAAGCCACACTGATAAGGTCCAATCTGGTCTGCAAAAAAGCGATTTTGTTCTTTAGCATTTTACGTCCGAGGGAACCTAGTATGCGATGGATAAAAGGCTTATTCCACGATAGTTTGTACATATACTCGGAACGCTTCCTCTGAAAACAGGACACAGTATGCTACAGATCCAATCATCGGGCTTGCATTCGTCTAGCCTGATTTTGCATATGAGCTGATGCGCGCACTTTTCCAACTCATAGCCTTACACAGCTCAGCCGGTAATCCATCAGCACCAGCGGCTTTGTTGTTCCTACACCGGGAAATTGCAGTATCAATTTCGCTTTGGTAGGGAGAGTCGCAGCAATCGTTTTGTATGTGTTCAACACCATTCATCTAGATTGAAGTCTCCTGCAACAAGTAAAGCAGAGAAGTGACCTCTCCTTATTCCCAACATACTCGGAATATCTGCGACAAGATTCCCGTCCTTATATCTTTATACTTTTACTTTTCCGTAGAATTTTCGTACTTTATACTTTTCCGTAGAATTTTCGGGCCTCTTTCTTCCTTCTGTTATAATCAATTTTCGAAATCTCGTGCTTTCTCCACAACCGATTTTTCTACAGGGTGTTCACTAAGAATGCACTTTTTCATTTTAAAATAAAAACACGTATTTTTTGAGATAGTTGTGGTTGTTTTATTGGATTTTAAAAGAGACATGTTCCATGTATGGAATAAAATATTCGTCAAATGGCCCCCACGGCTCTGAAGACAAGTCATTCCTCATTTCGTGAAATTTTCTATTAGTTTTTCACAGAGATGTGGCTGTATCTCAGCGATGACGCGTTTGATCTCAAATTTGAGCTCAGGAATTGTTTCTGGTTCATTCGCATAAACCCGAGATTTCACAAAAACAAAAAGAAAGAAATCGCACGGCGTTAAAGCGTACGATTTTGGTGGCCGGTTGACATCAGAATTGCCTGAGATAATTTGTTCTGGAAATCGGTGCTGCAATAAATTGGTTGTTTCATCCGCGGTGTGACAGGTGGCGCCGTCTAGCTGAAACTACATGTCGTCTAGACGAGGTCACAAGAACTCCGCTATCATGTTCCTGTAATGAACGCCGTTCACAGTCACTGCAATTTCGGCCTCATCTTCAAAAACTAATGCCCAATCACGCCGCCTGACTAAAATCCGCAACAGACAGTTGCTTTTTGTCGGCGCATTTGTTTTCATGGATTGCATGATACTGGATTGCATGACTGTGAACTGCATTCGTTACAGGAACATGATAATGCAGTTATTGTGGCCTCAACTGGATGGCATGAATCTGGATGACATGTGGTTTCAGCACGACGGCGCCAATTGCAACACTGCGCATGAAGCAATCGATTGATTGTAGCAACGTTTTCTAGAACAAATTATCTCAAGAAATTCTGATGTCAACTGGCCACCAAGATCATGCGATTTAAGGATATGCGATTTCTTTTTTTGGGGTTTTGTGAAATCTCGGGTTTATGCGAATACACCAGAAACAATTCAAATCCGATATACAACGCGTCATCGATGAGATACAGCCACATTTCTGTGAAATAGTCATGGAAAATTTCATGGAAAGAGTAATGGCCTGTCATCAGGGCAGTGGGAGCCATTTGAGGGATATTTTATTCCATACTTAATCGGAACATGTCTTCTTTACAATCCAATAAAAAAAATCACAACTATCTCAAAAAATACGTGATTTATTTTAAAATTAAAAAGTGCATTCTTACTAAGACACCCTTTAGAAATATTTCATAAAACCTTTCTAAACTTTTTCAACTTGTAACTGATAAAATGAGAACTTAATATCAATTCCATTTAACTTCTCCTTTTTACATCAATATTAATTATTCAATAACAATTTCTATTTTCTTAAACTAAATGATTAAATTTCTTTAAATTTTCCCCCCTATCTCTAGAGTATATACACCAAAAAATTAATGTCCGTTCAAGTACCCATTATCAGTAAACGTGTATGCTCTACTAACTATGGACGTGAAGCTATAATGGATGGCATGATATGCGCCGGGTACATGGCCGGTGAACGTGATGCTTGTTCGGGTGATTCAGGTGGCCCTTTGGTGTGTAACAATAAACTGGTGGGTATTGTTTCATTTGGCATTGGTTGTGCTCTACCCGGTTATCCGGGTGTTTACGCAGATGTTGCATACTATGTGGATTGGATACGCAAACAAACAGGTTTAGTGAAGAAACTAATTGTGCCAACGATTACTCCGCCGATAACAATACAAAACTCTACATACTCCACAAATACAACAACAGTCAGCGGAAATTATACAATTTCTTCAAATTCCACTTCCACTACAAATACTACATTGCCTACAATTTTAACAAATTCTACAACATTAACATCTATTGGAAACGTAACAATATTTACAAACTCTACAAATCCCGCATATACAAAAAATTCTACATATTCTACAAACTCTACATCTAGTTCAAACAATAATGCGTCCTCTGGTTTAGATTATAGTAGTTTTTCTTTGATGTTGTTATTGTTATTGACTTTAGTTAATGTTTATTGTTAATCATAAATAAAAAATTACTTGAATTGTAAAACTTACCGTTGGTTTCAAATCGATCATGTGGGCGTATTCGTAGTGAAAGAATTCAGTTTTCAAATTGTAAATTCTGGTGAGGATGAGTGAACATATCTGTAAAATTTCACGGTTGGGAATTTTCCATATGAAACCCGAATTCTTTCACTACGGATACGCCCAGTCTGGAATCGAATCTGAAAAGCGTATTTTTTGTATCCCCACGATTGATGCCATCTTGACCGTTATCCATACATCCACACGCATCTTCTCTAGAATTTTCCACATGAAAACTGAATTTTCTCACTACTGATACGCCAACTCTGAAATCGAATCTGAAAAAAGCATACTGGGGCTCCCAGACTACGTACGGTATCGCTATAAGTGATGCCACCCCTGTCGTTTTTTAGATATGTCTACTCATCCTCTCCAGAATTTTTCATATGAAAACGGAGTTCTTTCACCACGGATACGACCACTATGAAATCCAATCTGAAAAAAGTGGGGATAGAGTTGGATACCGGGGCTTCCAGACTACTTATGGTATCTTGGTGATCGATCGTTTTTCCCCTGTCGTTTTTTAGACGTATCCACTCATCCTCCCCAGAATTTTGTACTTGAAACTTCAGTTTACAATGCGGATACGCCCACTCAGAAATCGAATCTGGAAAAAGTGGTGGCAGGGTTGGATACCTGTGCTTCTGATCGATGCCACCCTCACATTTCCAGATGTGTCAATTTAACCGATGCAATATTCGCATCCTTGCGACAAGGTCCTAGAATAAAGCATTGTCTGGGTTGTGCCATTTCTGGATAGACCATGGTTTTTTCCATGTCATATGCAAATTTTGTTGCGGTTGCTTCAAAATTTTCGGGGAAAACCTAAATTTGCTCAGCATGTTACAAATTAATATGTTCCTAGCCAATCACAATAATCAAAATGGTTTGTGTATATGCTAGTGATAAACGTTTCTAACTTCACTCACTTTATATGTGTGGGGTCACACACGGCCATTTTACTTACGCAAGTCTGGAGTTTATATGAGAGAGAGGGAAGATAATACACAGAAAAAAAACCTAGTGTAATATTACCTAAATTCAAGGACAGTTATCAGCCAATGCACTGGACTACATAGGGTCAGCTATTTAATTGGGCAACATTACCAATAAACGTAGGCAATTTTACATTCGCCAACAATATGAAAACTTGCTTTGCATATTTGGAGATTTACACAATGCAAAAAGGGTAGGTGTATTAGATTAATTTCAATGTGCAATCTTGCCAAATGTTCAGACCATTTTTTTAATATGTACGGAAACAAATTTTGTTGTTGTTTTTAATTAAAGAAGTATTTATTGCATTGTTGCTTACAATAGTAACATTTAAATATATTATAATCATGAATTATCAGCCTCCTCAAATGTAGTAGCTCTTCTCGATTGTCACTGCCGGAGACTCCAGTCATGACCCCCCCGAAAAAATTTATTAATGATTAGAAAAAGGTATGAAACTCTTGCGTTTCAAATTTGTTCGTTTCTACAAAGGATACACATTTCTATTCTTCAAATGGCTAAGATATGTATATTTTCCTGTTGCTTATTAAAATATGTTCGAAACTTTTCCATTGACCAATATAATATAAGAGACACAGGCAACACATGTATGTATCCTTTGTTAAAAACACATGCAGATTCTTAAATTTGCAAATTCACCCCTTTTTTAAGAAATTTATTAAAACGGACGCTTAGAAACTTTGGCACAATTCTTGATTTGCTTTTCTTTTCACAAATTAATGGTTACATGCATACAAAGCGACACAGTAGTAATACAATTTTTTTAGGGTTTATATTCGTCTCGCTCTAACGCACGGTGTCTAGTGGGGATGGTGCTGACTCACCACAGTTCTTGACATTCAAGTAAGAAATAGGGAATTTGCCAACATTCATATCGTGGGTACTACGGCAAAACCATCTATATCGCATATAGTTGTTATGGAGATGTATGAATTTGAATGTTTGACCAGTTCTGAAAAATCAATTTTTGTATTTGTGAATATTATCGCACCATATGATCAGGGTCATAGTGGAGAGTTCACACAACACTATGATTAATAAAATTCTGTCAAAATCATAAAATGATACAGATGGTTTTGCTAAAAGTGCAAAATAATTGGTGATGCACGAAAGACGGTTATACACTTGATGATGCCAATAATAAAACGAGTCGTTTACTTCAAAATTTATTCAGTCAACAAAAACAATAGCGAAAAAACTGAATGCTATCATTAATCTTCGTCGCTCAAATCCATATCACTCGAGTCGTCCAATAGCTGTTGATCATTTTCGTCTGCCAGCGATCTAAAGAAGAGATAAGTATATGGGTCGGTAATTGTAATTAATAGTTGAATACCCACTCGAACCATAGATGATACTCGGGCGGAATCAGTCGACCCTTTTTTGTCCTCCGATATAGCCAACCGTGCAGGAAAGAACTGTTTGAAATTGAAGTTTTCCGGGCGTCCTCGTTTTTAACGAGGCTCTGCCAGTAAGCTCTGAAATATAAAATGATAGGGTGATATCGTTTAAAAATTAAATAAGTTGGGCAACAAAACACCTTCCAATCATTGTCAACATGCGAACATTTGAATTTGATCGTGCCAACTGTATTTTTCTCAAAGCGAATACGTTTGACTTTGAGCCATCCAATTTTTTCATTGTCAGTGTCCGTCGTTGATCGATTCATCAAATGCGAATATGCGTATTCAAATCGATGAAATCATTGTGTTGCATACAAATGACTTTGTACGGTGTCGTCTTCGTTTTTTTGTTCTCGGCTCGAGCTTTTTTGATAACCTTACACCATTCATTTGGGATGTAGATTCATATGTGTTTTGCGGCCCTTTCAATCGCCGAATGCATGGAGTCGACACCAGTTTCTAAATAGTTGTGTTCGATCGAATCAAAAGGCAACGACTTGATCAGCTCCATGTGCATTGGCAGAAGGTACTTATTGCGATTCTGCCCTCCACAATTATCAGACCAAATTTTCACGTTTTTTCGACCATGCTGCACTTGATCTGAAAATTAGCAATTAATTACCTTATGTATAGCAAACTTTTCAAAATGTGTGTGTATTCACCATCTAAAAACTTCTTGAGACACGAGCCTATTTCGGAGCTGCCACGTCCACCGTCTACCTCGTTCCAAACAAAACAATATCCAGTTTTGTCGTTTTCGACGTAAAAAGTAAAGTTGTAGAAACACAGTTTCCTTTTGTAGTAACATTGACTTTCGTCGGCATAGGGTATTTGGAGAACAGATTGCAAATCCATTGTAGCATTTAGTAGCGTTGAATCCGATTTGGCTGCTTCGACGTCACAATGCATGGCCGCACCGCAAAGGTCTTTTCGGCGAATGTGGCTTTCATGTTCTTCTTTAACCCTTTCATATTCAGGATCTGTCGAAGGCGTATTCGCGAATTTGCTACAATTTTAACACTTGTCTTTTTTTGGCACATGGAACGAAATATTGTAATTCTGACAGAAAATTTTCTGATACAATGACAAGGACACTTTCACGTTTGGGTTTGCTTCCATAAATAGACGATGCATTTTTGAAATACTGAGCTTCGGGTCTTCTAGGTATTCACGCTTGCTGTCTTTCCGACAATAATGAGACGGGGCTTTTGGGAAAGACTCAATATGGTTGCGAATTGCTGTCAAAACTTCTGGTTTCGTTTTATTCGCCGGAGCGTGTGATCCTCTCGCATCTTTATGGTGAAAAGATTTGGCTTCATCCGCGTGTTCGTGCGCATGTATGACTCTTTCAAAATTGATGTCCAGTGTTTTTAGGAAAAAGTTCTTACAAACTTTGACTTTTTGTCCATTGATGGGCATGAAGTAAAAATAGCTGTACTGCTTTCGAGACGACGATTCTGCCGATTGATGTACTTTTCTGGGTCTTTTAGCTTTGACTTTGTTCGTGAATCGTAAAAGGAACTCTTTTTTAGCTTTATAGTTCTCGCCATGGCTCCAAAAGCTGTCGAAGAACTTTTGGCGGCTGTCGCCGTCGAATTTGCAACACAAATATCCACTTTTGTCGTTGTAGTGCGTATTTACTATGGGCTTAACTTGCTTGGCGGCATAACTTTTTCCGGTATGACTGGTGGAAGGCTTTCCTGAATTCCGAGCCATTTTGATTGTTTTACGTTTCAGCATTGCTGTTGATAGTTTGTTTTGCACTTTTGATTTAGGCAATAATGCCACCATTTCTTGTCTTCCCACAAAAAAAATCACCAAACCCAAACTGGGTAATATTGCCAATGCTTATTTTTTCTGTGTATATAAAACAAAATTGCGCAAGTAAAATTGCCGTGTGTGATCCCGGGGTATACATCATAGACGAATACATACATATGTATATACAGTTATTCTCTCAATAAATTAAACGTCATAGGTACGGTGGAAAGTAAACATTGGATGGTGGAAAACATGGGTTCAATAATACCAGATAGAGGCAATAGTATACAACGATCAACAACGGTACAACAACCGAATTTCGTGTTTTTGTGGCAAACTAGTTGTGTTAAATACAATACAAATGTAAACCAACGATTAAAGTCATCAACAAAGTGCAAAATACATTTAAATTTTTCAGTTCTGCACCAAAACGACATGAACAAGTTAAGCGGACATATTTTGTAACTCAGTAACGGTTCATTTTAAATTTAATTTCTCCCATTTCCACAAACCTACGACGAAGAGTGTGAAATGAAACCTCAGATGAGAGAATATGTGTATCTATGTATGTATTCGTCTATGGTATACATATGGATGTGCAAGTCGTTTTGTGTGAGCACAATTCTGTTTGGTTTTGGCCATAGAGTAAATTTATAGTAGAGCCGCCATTTGTCTCATCTGACGTTTCCTTTCACACTCTTCGTGATGCGGTCGGTGTGATAGAGAGATGTTTGACGAAAAGTGATATACACCACGTGGAATTACAATAACTTCTTGCTTTAATTTTTCATGCCATTTTGGTGAAAAACTGTGAAATTTAAATGTGTTTTAAACTTTTTTATTGACTGTTATTGTTAGCCTACATTTGTGTTGTATTTAACACATTAATTTTAACACACAAAACGAAATGCCGTTGTTGTTATTTTGTTCGTTGTTTTGAACCATTGCCTCTATCTGGTATTAGTAAAGCAATTCTTTTCAACATCAAACGTATACATCACACGAGGACAAATGTCAGAAATTTGGTGAGTGAAAGATTTTCTCTACCATATTTACTCTATGGGTTTTGGCGTTTGTTGTGCAAGTTTGAGAGGTTTTCGAGGTTTCGTGTTTACATGAATATCATTATTATTTAAAATTATTTTAAGCTTCTCACATATTTCATTGTTTACATTTTTTGTCACAAAAATTGCACACAGTCTTGACTAAACGTCAATGAGATGTATGGAAAACTTCAGTGAAAGCGACGGTAGGCAGTACCTAGTGAGAATGGTCGCGCCTTAACTGTTATTTTCTTGGTTGAGTTTACCTCTAAGGACTCAACCAAAATTCAGCTAATAATAAAAAGTCACGCAACGGAAATATTTGACATTGACAGAATGGAAGAGAGAAAGAAACAAGTACACATCGACGGCTTTCCCGCAACTGACACAAGTGCGAATTTGGGTTGAGGCCTAAAGTTGGTTGTGACAATCGCTTAAGTCGCTTGCGACAATTTCTTAAGACGATTGTGACAACCTTTAAGCTAGGTTAGGATCATTCTAAAAATAAAAATAAATTATTTCCCATTACATCCCATGAAGGAACAGGGGAGAGCTTCTCACAATCACTAAGCTGTGTGCTTTCCAGTTTTCACTCACTGATTGGGACCTACAGTTTTACACCGATTCCGAACGGTATTTTGAGAAGCTTCTTCATGGCTAAATACTCGATAGTGTCGCCGTCACTATGCGAGGTGACCGCCGCCGAAAGAATTTTTAAGGTGCTCTGAGCAGGGATCGAACCCAGGATCTCATGTACAAGAGGAGCGCACACTACCATTGCACCACCGACGGACTTGTTCACTGTTTCAAATGTGAATTTGGAAGGCAGAACAGTTTTAGGTTCGCTCGATTTGATTGGTTAATTTTCGTTCGATTTGATTGGTTAATTTTATGATTTTTAAAGCAAAACCATAAAACTCAATAGACTTCTCTTGAGTTGCAACGAAATGTTGTCGTTTGATCTAATAATTTGGCTTTTAAATACCACGACTTTCCGTTAAGTATTAAAATAGACTATTGCGATATTATATTATTTTTCATTATTTATTTTATTACTATTTCATGTTTTTTTTTTTCATTATTAAATTATGTTATAAGCAAACTGATTAATTCTAAACAACTTACAAAACACTTCTTAAAATCTAATATTTACATAGATAACAAATACATTGTATTTAGCGAGATCTTTAACAAGTAATATCTTAAACTTAACTTAGTTCTACCAAATTTATCAAGTCCTTTCACAGCTTGAAATATTTTGTACGTTTCAAGGCCACGCAAGTCAATAGCAGGAAACCCAATGCCCCCCACACAGAACTATTTTGATTATGACCATTTCCAATTTTCGATTTAATCCATTTGGAGTGATAAGAAATGTTTGTAAAAACGGCACGAGAATTAAGGTCATTGGTAAAACTCATTAAACCTAATAGTTTGTTATCAACAAACAAGGGAGAACCAACATCTTGTTCCAAACGATCCAAGATGGTCACACAAAACATGCCGGGACCATACACCGGACCATAATGCTGAAGACAGTCCTTGTCGTCCAGCCTTGTGGCATCCAAGAACATTAAAGGATTTAAATGTAAACCCTTGAAAAACAGAAAAAAATAAAAATATAATTTTAAAATAAAACTTGATTTAAATGTAAATTGAATGTAATCTTACCTCTTGAGTTTTTAGCCAGGTAGTCACCTTGAATTGATTTTTACCACCATTATCATACCAATTAGTGTTGTGTATTTTCTTTGAATTCATAGTAATCGGCTTGACATTCTCATTCATTGTGGGTATATCACGTTCCAGCATTAGTATGGCCAAATTATCACGTAGCGTGATGATATCGAAGCTACTTGGTTGTAAACTGTGAGTCACACTGTAGATTAGGGTGTGATCTTGCTGTTGATAACGCGCCATGGAACCCAAAACCACCTTTAACTCAGCGGGGTGATAGGGTTTATTTGTGTGGTAACTGCAAGAAGAAATTGTAAATTCAAGTGCATTAGAATGCAATCATATATCAATAATTATGTGAAAATATATATGTTGGCGAGAGTGGTGGTGGACTCCTAAACATACATATTCTCAATGGTTTTCCTGCAGGCCGATTTGATATTTTGTTCTTGTTTGGATGGAAAAATGCGTGTGTTTGGAGCATATCGCAAATATAGTATAATTGCGTCCAAACACAATGTGTTTGCTATTCAATATTAAATGTTTGAGACAAAATTATTAACATGTTATAATACAAGTGCTTCTGATCCAAATACAGATTTCTTTGTGATACAAATACAGCTGTGTTTGGTGCACATTTTTGCCGCTATGTTCTGTCCAGAACAACATTATAAATCAGGTACAAAAAAAAACATTATTGTCCGCCCAAGATAAAGTTATTCCAATTATATAACAGTATTTTTGCATTATTGTTCCAGTCAGTGGTTTCTAAATATAACTGAATGCGTGTGTGAATAAACATAGTGTTTCATATATTGACCAATCTGTTGCGTTTATGTTTCATGCATTCAGTCGTGAATCGTTTATTTGGAAGGAAACACACGAATGCTTCGTCGTAAGTATTTGGATGTTTGGGTTGAAACAAGTATACATCTTTGAAAGTGTAGATGCTAATTTAAATATAAGGGAGTCTAGGACTTGCGAATATATGAATATTTGGAGTTTGTTCCAATCTTATACATGGTTCCTGCACAATGTGTTTGAGAGAATATGTTACATATGGCGTGTTTTGTAGCGTGTGATTAATATGTGGACAAACTTGTTCCAAGTTATTTGTAACGAAAACTCAAACTTGAGAATTCATTGCCACACGATGAAAAATCGGTATTTTTTTCTTGTTTGAATGCAAAGAAAACGTGTGGTTGGAGCTTGTCGCAAATATGGTATACTTGCGTCCAAACACATTGTGTTTTCTATTCAATATTACATATTTGAGACACAATGATTAACATGTTGTAATATATTTGTTTGTGATCCAAATTCATCTATGTTTGTGATACAAACACAGATGTGTGTGTGGTGTACTGTTTACTTATTCTTTTTTTTGCCGCTATGCTCAGTGAGAGAAAAATAATAAAAGAGAGGCAAAGAAAGATTGTTCTCAGCTCAAAATAATGTACATGGAAGTGTACAACTATATTTCTGCATTATTTATCCGTCAATGAATTTTCAATGAATTCAGTGTGTATGCAGCTGATCTGCTGCGTTTTAGTTTAATGCATTCAATCGTTAATCTTTGGGTTGGGACCTGTGGAAAGAAACACATGAATAAGAATATGGATGTTAGGGATGAAATACGAATATGGTTCCACGTAAAAGTGTGCATGCTCGCAAGTAAACTTGCTAACGTTTGCATTTAAATATAAATGAGTTAGGACTTGCAAATGTATGAATATTTGGTGCGTGGTCCAAACATATACATGGTTCCTGCAGAATGTGTTTGGGAGAATATGTTACAGAGGCTGGGGGTTTTCAGCGGGCATGCAAATATTCGAAAAATATCTCAAGCGCAAATACACAAGAAACCCTTCGCAAGACTGCTTAACTCCGTTACATGTCGAGAGAACCATCGGTGTGGATCACAAGTGACTTGTGTTATTGCCCGAAACATAACACAATTTATACAGGTAATAATTCTCAATGCAATTGAGTTTTCGTTTGCATTTAGTTTGAGGAATTTTTCAGTAGCATTATTTCAAGTCTGTGGCTAGATCTGGGTGCATGTTGTAAAATTTTTGTTTTTAAAATACTATATCTCTATTAATAGAGATATGGAATGGTATTGAGCTTGAACAAAAAATTAAAACTTATCACCAATTTTTGTTTACTTACTTATAAACACAACTGGCCGCTGTTAATACCACTGACGGAGCTATCAACGCTCCCGAGCACTTATGACCCTCGCCATATCTCACATCAAATTCTTTCAATCTTATCGAGGCGTGATATTTGGTATTGTTGAAAGTGGCCTCAGTGCCATTCACATCTGATCTATAATATAATATACGATCCTCATAAGAGTCCATTTGCGTTTCACCTAAATTAACAATAAAAACAAACGATTAGTGATTGACAATTACTTGAATATGTAGCAACACTAAACACAGCAGCGGTCAAAATGTTATCGATTGTCGAACTTATTGTGTCTTATTTTTTTTATTTTTGTTATGTTTTTTTTTTAACCTGTCCCAATGTTACTTGTATAAAATTTGATAACAACAATCTTTGGACAATCTTTTGGCCCCCCATGGTGTGTAGCTAGCATTAATAGCCGTGTCCGATTTGTTGACGTTCAAATTATTCATAATTGCGATCATGTTCAAATATTGCATGATGTTTTGGTTCTTTGTTCGAAAAATAAATAACTTTCTTTATCTGATACGATATCAGTTGAAGTGCTTATAGCAGCTCTCAATTGTAATATTGATTTATTCCATTTAAATATGAGATAAGTTTGCGATTGTTTACTACAGTTTAATTTAGAGCGGAGGGCTAATAGGACTAACGTTCACAAAAATTTGCTTTATTAAAAAAAAAACTGTATTAATTGCTAAAAGACGGCAAAACCTATTGGTGATTATAAGGAAAAGCTTCTGAATGCATAACTGTTCGGATTCGGTGCAAAACAGTAGGTCTCAATATACTCTAGGATTGTTTAAAATTTGCTCGATATAATAGGAAATTATGTTATCTTCCAATAACGAAACTTGGTAAATATTTACAAGCTGCAACGAATTTTGCATTCGCGAAAGATGCCATTTTCACCCACTGTGCAAATTCTGTGTTTGCTAATAGCAGTTACCAGGCGCTGATTGTTAATTCTTTTAATATTTTTGCAAAATTGTTTTGAAAGTTTGGTTTTCATTATCTCAATCGAAGATATTTTTAGACATGTTATTATTTTCAACTACGACATATAGTACTGACCGATAATGTATTACTGAGTGCGGCAGTGAATTAAGGCCTCAACCAAATCAAAAAAAAAGACAATTGAAGTTCATGGAGGTGATATCATTGATTGATGATTTTCTTTTACAGGCCTAACAAGACTTCAGCTGAGTATTAAGTCTTTAGTTTCAACTATACTTCAATAAATCGTAGGCAGTTCAAAATTTTGCATTGCATACCTCGACAATATTGAAATTCTTTATTTCAAAATTATTTTATAAATTATTCAGAAAAATAACACACAATTACTCCAGCAAATGACGAACCACATTTGAATTATTTTAAATATTGCACCCTTTTCCGACCCACGGTAGAATATTATATGGGCATTTCCACAGAAAGTGCCACCCTATGTGTAGCATCACGTCACCGTCGTAAATTGTTTATATTTTAGTACCATGAAGTTCGATTGTTTTCTATGCTTGCACTAAATACAGAATGTAAGAAGCTCTATATTTAATAACAGATGAGAAAACAATCTAACTTACTGGTCTTAAAAACTACGCAATTAACGAGGGTGACGTGATGTGACAAAAGGTGGACCTTTCTGTGGAAATGTCCATATGTAGATACATACATTGTTACGAAGTTTCTAATTGTGCTTTTTGGCGCTGTTCTATTTCCGGTTTATATAATAAAGTTATTTTCAAACTACAATTATATACACGCAAAGAACAAACTCATTCCTCCTCAGATAACTGATGTTCGTTTGGGGACTGCAGTTGGGTGAAACGAACTTCTGTTAAGCCATACATATCATTTCGTTTGGGACAACCGAAAAATGTTTTCAGCAAACGAGTTATGAAAAATATAAGCTGAAAAAAATGTTTGCGAGAAACGAAAAACGGTTCTGCCAACTGTTACTTCGGTTACAGCAACCGAGTTGTAGTTGATCCAAACTAAAAACCAATTGCGAGGACTGAAAAACGTTTGCAGTAAACGAATTATGAAAAATTAGAGCTGAAAAAACGTTTGCGAGAGACGAAAAACGGTTCCACCAACTGTTCATTCGGTTACATCAACCTAGTTGTAATTAAAACTTTTATTTATGGCTTCCATAAGCTCTTTTTTATTTAAATTTCCAACTTTTATGATTTTAGTTTTACCCATAAAGTTATTTTTAAAAAAAGTTGGACTTTTTGTCTATTTTTTCACTGTCTACTTAAAAGCGCAGCAAACTACAACGCGTCAATTGTCCATTCAAGACATAATGACAAGGTAGAAGTATTAGAGTGTGTGATCACTTTTATGTGTATGCGTGAGTGTGTATGCTAAACGAGTGGATAAGACTGTGTATAAAGTCGACAGAATGAGAGAATGTGCTCTCATTAGCAAAATGGCTAATTTCAGTTATCCCAAACAATTTTTAAATTGCGGAAAATGTAATTTTGTACGCATTTGATGCAAACGAGAAAACGTTTGCAACAACATGTTGCACATTTGCGATATATGAATTTATTTGGGAGAACTACATGAACGGTTGCGATTAATAAATTAATACAAATCAATCAAAGTATTGTTGCGGCAACCGAGCAATAAACTTTTTGTTCTTTGCGTGTAAGAACGTCTTTACTCAATTACGCCATTGTTGATGATGTGTACTTTTACCCGTTTGAAATGAGACTGATCTTGCGATATTATCAAACATTCGTGGTGAAGTTGGTATATGATTGCGACGGCATACTTTTAGGGGTAGTTAACATTAGGCAATCATGTTGCAATATACACCACGTACTGTTTCCGACATTCCATCGGTTTTTGACATCAATGTTAGTTAACACCGGTGAAAACTGTTAACCCTGAAAAACTGAATTTTCAATAAATTTTTCCGTCATTAACCGTCTCAACACTCAAATTGTGTCAAAGACCCTAAAAAATACAAATATTATTTTAAAATTTTAATGGAATTTTCGAATTAAATAGAATCATGATGGATATTTGTTTAATCTTATTTAATTTTGTGCAAGATCTGTCATTTACGTTGCGTTTAACAGCTGTTCAAAACATCCAACCTCGTGGATTTATTTAAAAATAGAAAAGAGTGAATTTCGACTGCTCATTAAACAATATTTTTTGCGAAAAAAAACCGTCAATCAAAACAAGGAACAGCTTGATAAAAAACACTATGGGGACTCCGGACCATCGATTTTAATGGTAAAAAAGTGGTTTACTGACTTTCGTTGTGGTCGCACCCGAAAATGTCGAAAAAATCCACGATATGGAGTTGTCCGATCGAAGAGTAAAAGTGCGTGAGATTGTTGATGCCATAGGCATTTCATATGGCAGTGTGGTTTCGATTTGAAATGAGCAGTTGGGTTTAAGAAAGCTGTCTGCAAGATGGGTGCCGCGTTTGCTCTCAATTGACTATAAACACACGTGTGCACAAGTGTGTAGTCTTAATGGCAAAATTTCATGAATTGGGCTACGACTTGGTACCTCATCCGCCATATTCTCCGGATTTACCCCCAGTGACTATTTCCTATTTCCAAACCTAAAGAAATGGCTCGTCGGAAAGAGATTTAGCTCCAACGATGAAATTATTGATCAAACAAATGCCTATTTTATGGACCTCGAAAATCCAATTTTTTGGTAGGGATACAAAAATTGGAAATAAGTTGGACTAAGTGTATTGAGCTAAAAGGAGATTATATTGAAAAATAATTCTTTTTTCCAAAAACAACTGTGTTTCATTCAAAAAGTCACGGACTTATTGCTCCGCCCTCGTATGAGTAGGTTTGGTAAACGATTTTATATTTATTTTAAAGTTTTTCAAATCTACATTTTTTTCAAATATGAAAACTATATAAAATTAAATCATTATTCCAACAACTAAATGGGTTGAATATGATTTCAAACATAAGTTTTATATTTTTTATAGAATTAATTATATAAGGGTATCTCAGTGAGATTGCACTCTTTAAATTTAGTGTAATTTTTTTGAGCAACTGGCAGCTCTGAAATTTGCCGGCTGCCACATATTGTTATTCCGATTATTAAAATGGGAGCGCTTTACGAAAGAACAACGCGTTATAATTGTGAAAACTTATTACAAAAATTTGAAAAGTTGTGCTGAGACCGCTCGCAAACTTCAAAGAATTTTCAGACGACAAAAGGCGCCTAATGTATCAACCATTCGAAGAGTGGTCAACAAATTTTAAGAAACTGGGTCGGTTATGGACAGTAAGCCTCCTGTGCGTCAACGTACCGGTCGGTCTCTAAGAATACATTGCTGCTGTAAACGAGAGTGTCGCCGAAAACCCGAAAACATCAATTCGGCATCGTTCTCAACAACTTAAAATTGCTACACAGCGAATTTTGGCAAAAGACATGCATACAAAATGCAGCTTAGTGTGGAGCTCAAACCACCAGATCATGGAAGCGCCGGCAATTCGTTTAATTTGTAATGGAGCAAAGTGAAGTCAATAGCGATTTTTCAAAAAAAGTCATCTTCTCCGATGAAGCGCATTTCCATCCGAATGGCTTCGTGAATACTTATTCACAAAATTGTGGAATTTGGGGCTCAGAAAACCCTCATGCAATCCATGAGAAACAAATGCACCCACAACGAGCAACTGTCTGGTGCGGATTTTGGACAGGCGGCGTGATTGGGCCTTACTTATTTGAAGATGAAACCGATATTGCAGTGACTGTGAACGGCATTCGTTACAGGAACATGATAACGGAGTTCTTATGATCTCAACTGGATCTGCACGACATGTGGTTTCAGGAAGATGGCGCCATCTGCAACACCGCGCATGAATCATGTAATTTTCTTAATTTTGTACCTTCCTTAAAGGGGCCGAGTAAAGGGGCCGTTAGACCTGTGGATCAGTTGCAGCGACTTCAACTTGACATCAACTTGTCCATGGTGTGAGGTGAAGTTGGTGGTTTGTACAAACTAGTTGATGTAAAATCACAGCGATTTTGATTTTTTGAAATTGAAATCGTAAATAAATCCCCGGGCCCGAATGGCATATCTGCATTGGTCTTGAGTAAGTGCTCTTCGACACTGGCACATGCACGAGCAACTGCAGCAAAGATTGCGCATGAAGCAATCAATTTATTACAGCAACGATTTCCAGGACAAAATATCTCAAGAAGCCACCAACTGGCCACCAAAATCATGCGATTTAACACCGGGCAATTTATTTCTTCTTTCATATTCTTATTCGTGTTTAAATATTGAAATATTATACTTGTATTTAAATTTGATAAAAGCGTTTAAATTTTATATTAAAATCATTAAAATTAATCATTAATTAAAATTGATCATTTTAATTTGGATCCGTGTTTAACATAAAATTTCAAAATTCTATTTAAATTCATATTAACCTCATTTAAATTTTAAAATCATATGCAATCTTGAACGAGATGTTTATGTATGAAAATTGTTTTAGGTTTGAGAAATGTATTAAAATTTAAAAAAATAATATTTGAAAAGTTCATTGAATTCTTATTGAACAAATTATGCTGAAATTTGAAAAAAATTCTTTGAAAATCATATTGGTGTTTGAAAAGGAAAGCATGTTTCTTAATTCAAAAATTTCATTAAAATTTGAAAATCATATCGCACCCGAAATGAAAACGTGTCATAACTCAAAATTTACAAATGTTCAGTAGAGACAAAAAACTAGGTTGCAAAGTTAAAAAATGTATGAAAAGTAACAAAAGTCGATATATTGATGCTGTATTTTTCAACGAAAGAGAAGAGAAACTGACCCCAAATTTTTACAGGAGATAGAAATAGTCCTTGGTGATAGTTTTGAAGCAAAAAATTAAAATCTCGAAATTTTGAGTTATGACGCTTTTGTATTTAGGGTGCGATATCTCTTTATTGAATTTTTAAAATTTTTTTTAAAATTAATTGTGTAAAAATGGATAATCGGTTAAACGACGATAAACCCGGCACACGGTTAGTACCTAAACCCCAGGTTAACCGGTTCCACGGGTTTTTCGGTTTCCGTTTTGGAAACTCTATTAATAGTACAACTTGAATTAAACCCGGTAGCCGGTTAACCAACGCCATATAACCGGTTTTCGGTTTGTTCGAAAATTAAGTTTGTTTCTACAACCGGTACTAGGTTAATAGCAAAAAGCCTGGATATCCGGTTTCCCAGGTTCTGTGGTGGACACTCTTGGTGTGACACACTCTTAATTCGGTTGTGCCAACCACTAATGCGATTGCGATAACCTCTAATTCGATTGTTAATACCTCTAATACGGTTGTGACAATCTCTAATGCGGTTGTGGCATCCTCTAAATTCGTTTGTGACAACCTTTAATGTGATTGTGACAGAAGCTAATGCGGCTGTAATAATCTCTAATTCGTTTGTGACAATCTCTAATTCGGTTGCGATGACCTCTGTTTGGTTGTAACAACATCTAAATTCGTTTGTGTCAACCTTTAAGTTCCGTTGCGTCTAAATAGGTTGTCTCAAGACAGTTTGACAACTCTGTGAGTGTTGGAAGTATTTGAGAGTTAAGACAGCTTTATTCGATTTATATCATATTTATTTCAATATTTTGTTAAAGGAATTTTCTGGTTTTTAGTCTAGCATTTAAAGTTGACGAAACGAAGGCGTTCCAGCAACGAAACAGCTGTTTATGTCACAAAATATTTTTTTTTAATTTTCGCATTCCACCAACTGCACTTAATACTTTTTATGCAACTATGCACGAATACTTGTGCAACTATGCACAATCACTTGGACACAAAATTAATGGAAAAATAATATAAATGCGTTTTCATCTATCATATTAAAAATAGCAAATTATAATTTTCCATTATGAAATTCTGAGAATAAAATAAATGAGCAAAAAAAGGAGCTTGATGTGGAAATTACGCGTCGTCAGCTCTGGAGTGAGAGCAAAAAAGGAGCTTGATGTGGAAATTACGCGTCGTCAGGTCTGGATGAATTTAGTGATTCAGGAATGTTAGAGGTATCCCTACACATCGAATAAAAGTGGCGGGAATACTATTGCTGCATGCCTATTTACCCGATCACAGTTGTGATGAATTGTTAACCGAAAACTGTAATTTTCAAATAACCGGCAGATGATATACAGAATAAAATTCGTATTACTGTTAACCGGTTTTGAATTTTTTTAATACAATCTCTTATTCTTATGAACAACACTGCACCATTGAGAGTCACAAAGCTACAAAAATTCCGGAAAATATACTCATCCACATAGTCAAGAAACGTCAAATAATTATTTTCCGTAAACAAGCAATTATGCCTTTTTTATAATCTTCATTTAACTAATTGTACACCGTTTTCATTTTCTGATTCTTTAATTTTATTTAACAATTATTTTTAATTTTTTTTCAAAACTCACTTGGTTGCATTTCACTGCATAAAAATGCGATTAAAAATATTTTCATAAATTTTCGTAACTCCTCATTCCGATACATCGTTAGTGGTTGTTTTAACTTTAAACTTCTCAAGATATAAATATTTCAACACTTTCTAGATCCCACTATTACAGTTTCGACAAAAGTAACCGGTACAAATGTTCAGCTTAAAACTGTATTAGCGGAGCAGTTGCAGTAAACGCGCTATAACGCTCTTGAGTTCTAATAACATCTGATATTCGTATAAAGTTTATAGCGATAAAGAAACCTTTGGTGGATTTGCAAATACTTTGTTGTTGCCGGTGTAGTCAATAAATTTTGATAATTGATAAAGAATGAGAAACCAAAAAAACCAACAACAATTAGTTAAAGTTAATCCATAGAATTTTATATAAAAAGGCAAAGGCACGCGAATAAATCGTGACCAAAAGATTTGGTTTAAAAAATAGATTATTGATGTTTGAAGGATTAAGCCGATAAGAAGTAGAACAAAGGCGCTATCTACGTACTTCATTGGCCGTTGACAACGTTTTGGGTTAGAGGCCTTATGGCGCATTTACATAGACCAAGATCAGCCAATCTCGAAGGGAAACTCCGTTAACGCATGCTAAGCCAGAGGATTACTCTTAAAATTGTAGTCTGTAAAATCTCCAGGTTAGATTAAAGCCTCATTTTAAACTGGTGTACAATTTAATGCAACACTGCTAAAGCACGAAAAAATTTAACCATAATAAGAAAACAAACAAAATTAACTATGAGAGGTGGAAGATTTGTCTTATTTTGATATAAAATGTCTACGACACAAAGACGAAGATGATATTAACAAACACGCACGACTAAATTTGGCAAAGGAAAAGTTACGACCCGTACGAGCACGAACTTAGTAATTGCAAAAACGCACGCGCACGTATGAAAAACTACGGTCTAACGTGAAAATATAAAAAGAGTGTATACACAAACATTAGGTAAAAAGGAAAACCATGTGCGTTTTCGGAAAAGCATCACTGCAGAGCATCTGATGCGCATCACGTTCGAAAATGCAACACTGCAAGAGTCGCATGTTCTAAAAGTAATCAACACAGCGTATGATGCGCAAACAAGTCGCAAAATGCGCAGTAGAAAAATGGCTGATGCAATAAATGAGTAAGTACGGAATTTGATATTAATTTATGTTTTTTTTATAAAACTTACTATTTCAAATTAAATCACAAATTAAATTTCACAAATTAATTTATTTCAATTAAAAAAACAATTAAAAAATTTTTATTAAAAAATTTTCCATTGAAATACATATTTTCGTATTCGGAATTGCAAATCAAAATAAGCAACAATCAAGCATCTGCATCAGCAGTGCAAACACATCACAGTTGCGCATCAGATGCTCTGCAGTGATGCATTTCCGAAAACGCCCTATGTTTAGAAAACTGTGTGTACCAACAAAAGGATGAGTAACAGGGGTAGACCAAAATGCATGAGGCCGGGGAACGCTCAGAGAAAAAAGGAAAAAACCCATACATAGAATTAAATTAGAGAAAACGAAAAACTAAAAAAAAAGTTGTCGCCGGGGCCTATATCGCCCACAGGGTCCAAAAAAGGGTCGCAAAATAAGCATATGTTGAAAAAAAATCGATTTTTTTAAGCGCTGTTTATAGAAAGGGGGTCAAAGAAAGAGGGAAAAAATTCGATAACTGCGCTAGTTATCGAGATATCGGCATATAAAATTCAAAAATGTTGAATAAATAGAACTTTTTATTTTGTAGAAAGGGTCAGAATAAATGAAAATAGTAAATAATATTTGGATCAAATTTCTGTTAGCAGCAAAATTGGATTTTTTCGTTTTTTTGCCTGGTAGAGCATTAAATGCAAATTTAAAAAAAGGTTGCGGAAGTCCATATTTTCCAAAATATAGGTCTCCAAAGCCTGTATGTATAACCGCGCATAACTCTGTCATTTATTATCCGATCCTGATCAAATAAATTTCATAAATCGTTACATTTATATTCCACCTAAATTAAATTTTTTTTTTACATTTTTTTTAAATTTTATTTTTCAGTTTAACTCGGCTTAAGGGACCCTTAGACCTGTGGATAAGTTGCTTGACTTCTAGATGATATCAACTTCGATAATTTCACATCAACTTCGATTTTACGTTTACACTCTCAAAGTAGTTGAGGAAACTTCATTTCTTATCAGATGTGGAAATGAAAGGTAGTGAGCGAACCGCGAAAATAACAAAAAGGTTTTAAGAAAAAACACTTTATTTTCTTTAAATATTTATAAATAACACTACAAATCATATTTATTTCGTTTATATTTTTCCGATATTTATTTTTTTCCCCTTACACTGAAGGA
Source organism: Phaonia tiefii (assembly GCA_963931995.1). Classification (NCBI taxonomy): domain Eukaryota; kingdom Metazoa; phylum Arthropoda; class Insecta; order Diptera; family Muscidae; genus Phaonia; species Phaonia tiefii. The sequence continues at coordinate 248,337,395 of OZ008370.1, read as the reverse complement.
TAAGTTGATATCAACTTCAAAAAATCAAAATCGCTTTGATTTTAGCTCAAATACTTTGTACAAACCACCAAACTTCACCTTAAACCATGGATAAGTTGATATTAACTTGAAGTCGGTGCAACTTACAGGTCTAAGGGTCCCTTTACAGACGTTGCACAAAAAAATATTTGATTTAAGCATCCACACTTGCACATACCCAAGTGTCCCTGGATGTGTCCCAAACTTGCCTCGTTGCATTTTAATATTTTATGAATTTGAATTGCGGGTCTGTCCTTAGAACTCTTCTTTGTATGTCTTCTTTTTGTATTTTGTTCGACATTTTGGACGACGCCCCGTTTGTTTGATTTCTTTTTGTGTGTATTTTCTTTTAAATGTTTGGCGGAAAAAGTCAAGCGAATTGTTCTATGTATATTAACACGGTTGTAAAATTCATACATATGAAGAGCTGCAGCAAAGAGGATGAATAAGGGTAGAAAAAATAATGCGCAATTTGGCAACCCTCGTTGAAGAGAACCAAAAAGTCGACGCGATTCACTCCAACGCATTTCTCGCTCACGTCATAACTAGATTATTTCATACTTTTTATATTCTTTGTGTAAATTTATTTAAATATGGTTGGAATTTCTATAGTTAAATGCAATAACATCATCAAAAAACTGTTCTTGTATTGAAATATTCAACAAAGAGAGTAAGAAAGAGAGTTAGCAGAGAAACGAGGCGCTTCACTCGTGTCCTTTGTTGGCATTCCATTCCTTGAGTAAATTTTCTTCTCTACTCTTTCATCCTCCTTGGCTGCAGCTTACAGAGGTGCATTCAATTGGTAGATATCAATTACTTACACTGACAGAATCTTTTGGTGTAATTGTGTGTGATTAAGTGATAGCGAATAATACCCCTATATTTAACTGAGTTTAATTTTGAAGTTTTTTTTGTGTTTTTTTCGTGTCACAGAACTCTCGACTTGCACGTACTATACACGCACGATACTTTTTTACTCTGCACAAACACGAAAGGCACGAACAAAACGTGCACACGCATGGAACATCGTGGCACAACATAAAGCACGGCCCGTGCCCACCTCTAGTTCAGACCCAGGATGTGGAAATATTACCGTGGCCGCCATATTCACCCGGCATAAATATTATTGAAAATGTTTGGGTATGGTTAATTCACAAAATTTATGAAGAAGAAAGGCGGTTTTAAAATAGAGATGAGCTTAGTGAAGCGATAAATACAGCCTGGGCCGAAATTTTGTTGAATTATCTTGCATCTACACTCAGCGAAATAATTATAAAGGCAATATATTTTTTCTCGGTACTCTCAATATAGTGCAGTTTTTGTGTAGAATTTAAATGCGTATGTGAGTCATTAGGTATATTATGTCAGAGAATGTAAACATTCGATCTCTTTTACAAGTTAAGTGACAAGTGACGTTGTTTTGTCTGTTTCTGGTGGGAAATATAAAGGCAACATGGAAAAGAAACTTTATTCTAACGGTACACGCAAAGAAAAAAACGTTTTTTGCTCGGTTGCCACAACAATACTTTGATTGATATTAATTTATTAATCGCAACCGTTTATGTATTTCTCCCAAATAAACTCATATATCGCAAACGTGTATTATGTTGTTGCAGACGAGATCTCGTTTGCATTAAACGCGTACAAAATTACATTGGTCTCAAGTTAAAAACCGTTTGCGATAACTGAAATTAGCCATTTTTCTAATGAGACCACAGAATACGAAGAACGTAAATTTCTCTCATTCAGTCGACTGTATACACAGTCCACTCGTTTGACATACACACTCACGCATACACATAAAAGGCTTTTGCCTTGTCAATATATCTTGGATGGACAACTGACGCGTTGTAGTTTGCTGCGCTTTTAGTTGTTATTTGAATGCGAGGCGAGACAGACGTGTTAGTAAACACTGAAAAGATAGACAAAAATTCCAACTTTTTTAAAACAAACTTTGTGGGTAAAACCAAAATCATAAAAGTTGGAAATTTACACAAAAAAGAGCTTATGGAAACCATAAATATAAATTTTAATGTACAAGCCATGTTGTACTACACCTCGGTTGCTGTAACTACAACTCGGTTGCTGTAACCGAAAGAACAGTAGGTGGAACCGTTTTTCGTTTATCACAAACGTTTTTTCAGCTTTAAGTTTTCATAACTTGTTTACTGCAAACGTTTTTCAGTTCTTGCAAACGTTTTTTTTAGTTAGGATCAACTACAACTCGGTTGCTGTAACCGAGGCAACAGTTGGCGGAACCGTTTTTCGTTTCTTGCAAACGTTTTTTCAGCTTATGTTTTTAATAACTGGTTTGCTGCAAACATTTTTCGGTTCTCCCAAACGAAATGATATGTATGGCTTAACAGAAGTTCGTTTCTCCCAACTACAGTCCCCAAACGAACTTCAGTTATCTGAGATTTCGGTTGGGAGGAACGAGTTTTTTCTTTGCGTGTAGTAAATACGAATTCAAACAGAAGTGAGTTTTCTTTGTTTGTTATTTTATTGTTTTAAAATTAACGTAGCTCAATTTAAAAAAAAATCAACTTATATAGAAAGCCTGGTGGAAAATTGTTAATTAAAGAGAAATAAGGAACAATTGAAGATTATCATGATGAAGAGCAGTCCGATTGGGAAATTTCGAGACGATTGAAAAGATCTAGCAGTGTCATTGACAATTTCATAAAATAGGATTGTCAATATGGAAACACAAAACGATAAGGAAGGACACCGCTGATCAGTCACAGCGCCAAAAGAGATATCAAAAGGGTTGCTGATAAAGAAAACTCCAGCGATATGATTATTGCTATCATATATTGTGATTATTGCTGAATTGAGCTTGGAAGCAGGGTTGCGTCGAGTTCAACTCACTAGCAATTAGTTTATTTTTGTTGATTCATCTTGAAGAAGTCATAATACTGTGCGACACAAAAAAAAATTATGGGGTTCTGTCAACGGATTCTGGGTCTAAAAAAATATACGTGTATCGGCGTTTTGTGAGATCTGATCAGAATTTTTGTTAGGGCGGGTCAAAGTTTCCGCCCCTCGGAACTTTCCTGCAACATATCGGCATGCAAAATTGTGTGTTCCTTACTTCTGAGGTACAAAATATGTTCAGAAATTTTATAGAAAAGATTCAGATAAAAATTTTTGTGTAACAAATTAACCCTTTAACTGTCACGTATAACCATAATTTTTACTTTTTTTTTGAAAACTCGCAAAAAACTGCTCCAAACTGATGGGGGGCGTGGTCAAAATGTTCCACAAAAATTATCGCCATAAAATTTCACTATATGTGTCCGAACACTCCAAAACACAAATCTTAGCCCAAGTGCTATATAACACAGTACCGACAGTGGTTGGTACACATGAGAAATGTAAACAGAATATGAAAACAGGCTTAAAATAAAGAAATACGTGACTCGGGTTTTGCTGTAGCACGTCAGAAATTTGAGAAAATCGATTTTTAAGCTTCGAAGGACCGTGGAGGTTCACTTGTAATGTAATACTATTATAAAAAGTTGTATAAAAACAGAATGGGTGAACCGATTTTAATGCTTGAGTCAGTTTTGAAAAGGGAATTAAATTTGAATTTGTATTTATTAAAAAAAACTATTTTTTTCTCCGCTAGATGACGCTTTAATTTGCATGTAAAGTTAAAAAAATAACCAAAAATTTAATGTAATGTAAATGTAATGTAAAAATACAAAAATGAATATGAAATCTTAACTATTATTTTGTGTTAAATATGGTGGTCGTTTATTTTTTGTGTGTAAGCTTCAGGATTTGTAATTTTTTAACTTTACATGAAAATTAAAGCGCCATCTAGCGTAGAAACTGAGAAACGGAGAAACTGATTTTTTAATATTTAATTTAATTCCCTTTTCAAAACTGGCTCAAGCATTAAAATCGGTTCACCCATACTGTTTTTATAGAACTTTTTATAATAGTATTACATTACAAGTGAACCTCCACGATCCTTCGAAGCTTAAAAATCGATTTTCTCAAAATTCTGTCCTGCTACAGCAAAACGCCGCGACACGTATTTCTTTATTTTAAGCCTATTTTCATATTCTGTTAACATTTCTCATGTGTACTCAAAAAAATTTGATTTTTTCGTACTGTGTAATAAGCAAAACTAACTGCCTTCTAAGGGTTAATAATGAATTTGTCATTTTGCTGTTTCTATTAAAAATAGTCCACATAATATAATGAATTTTATCATATTTCATCATTTATCTAGCACTTGGGCTAAGATTTGTGTTTTTGGAGTGTTCAGACACGTATAGTGAAATTTTATGGCGATATTTTTTGTATCGCGATAATTTTTGTATTGTATCAGTTTGGAGCAGTTTTTTGCGAGTTTTCAAAAACAAGTAAAAATTATGGTTATACGTGACAGTTATCTGAATCTTTTCTATAAAACTTCTGAACATACTTTGTACCTCAGAAGTAAGGAACACACAATTTTGCATGTCGATATGTTGCAGGAAAGTTCCGAGGGGCGGAAACTTTGACCCGCCCTAAAAAAAATTCTGATCACATCTGGCAAAACGCCGATACACGTATATTTTTTTTTGTATACCTTTCTACCAGAATCCGTTGACAGAACCCCATCATTTTGAAAAAAATCTAATTTTGTCTCACAGTGTAATCAAAGCATTTTTCCTGAAAAGTATTTAATTTTACAAGGACTAATACAATATAAAATAAAATCTTGGAAATTCCACTCAACACTTGGAAAAACAAAAAATGGTGTTGTCTTTATATTTATTTCGCGGGGTGTATCTAATACAATTCTATGCAAACCAGAGTTTATGACGTTATTGTAAACGAAGGAGGGCATACTAACTATTAAATACTGTAAAACAATGAAAAAGCCAAAAAATAAATTAAACTTGCTAACTGGAAATCTGAAAATTCAAATTTTAATTAATTTGTATGAGGTGATGCTAATCTAAGTTAACACTATAAATGACATGCTTTGACAATTGTTTATGAAAACAATAGCACAGATACCGTTAACTTCAACTGACCCTTCTGGTTTTGTCGTGATTACAAAAGTAGAATTTCCTCTTTTCAATTACATTAATACAGTGCCAATACAGACATACACTCCGTATTCCGCTCAGATAATGTGTTATAACAGTATTATTTTAGATTGTACTTATGTATATTTTATGCAGCTCAATATTTTCTTCCAGGGCCTCAACCAACCTTAATACGCCACTGATTTTATCTCAAACGCCTAAAAATTCCTTTGATTTGTGTTTCGATAACGTTTATTATTTGGATTTTCAAGACAATTTTTGACCCGATTTCGCTGCATGCACTCTTATCGTACCTTACACAAGTTCTATAAAATGAGGGCGAAGCATTTGACTTGTAGATTGTAAAACTTTATTGGTCGCACAAATTTGTTACCATAATAATAACGTACCCTGTAAAAATTATAAATTCATTTGAAAAAAAAACAGATAAGAATTACAAAATTCGATTTATGGTCGTATGTATATGGGTTGAAGTGTATTCAAATAGTTTCAGTAAATAGTCTAAAAATATATTTATTTAACCTTGAACAAGGTTTTTGTAATATCAGGTATTAAAAAAAGCAACAAATTACTTGGACAAGCCTTAGTAAACCTGTATATCCTATATAATAGGTTGCCATGTGATTTCACAATAACTCGTTATCATAACTCTACTTCTTATTGCTTAAATACAGTTGGCTAAGGCTAAAGGTTGTACATTTTATATTTTCCAATAGTAGTAATGTCTGGTTTGTTTTCAGTCGATCTCATAAAGAACGATTGATAAATTAGCTAAGTATATCAGGAAGAATCTAACCAAAACTAGATGGCGCAATAGAGTTATTTATGACTAATACTATAGAATCTTTGATTTAGAATATTGTTACGATTAAGTAAAAGCCTTTACCTACTCTTAATGCGCCCGAAAGTATACCCTTACCACAAATTAATCTAGAATCTGGTAGAGACCCTGGTGGCGAGAAGCATGTCTCGTATAAATAGGGTTTTTGGAATTTTGAGTCAGTCTGTGATAAAACGCCAGAAAGTAAGCAACGCGAATTGATTTCGTTCGTAATTTAAAAACGAACCTTGGTCTATTAACGGAACTAAAACAGAGGTAAAAAGGACGATTAAGGGAAATTCGTAACAATATATATACATTTTGCGAAATATATTATTTTCAAACCAAAATGGCGGCTAGATGTAGATGGTGTTAGCACACAAAGTGGTCATCAAGATAAGAACGGAAGTCATAAATTGTCAATATAAAACAAATATGTATGGTGTTGGAAACGGCAAGATTCTATTAGGAAACGGCAAGATCCTATTAGTTTATGACTTGCGACTAGCTGTATTAGGTTACTTTGTTGTTTAAAGCGAGGTGATCGTCGTCGAAAAATATAAGGTGGTCTGAGGAGCGAGCGAACCCACGTTTTCATGTAACGGGTTTTTCAATAAGAGCGCTACAAAAGTTTTTTTAAATAAAACAAAACCGGTTTTAGATACCAATGAAATTCTTTATTCCTGTGAAAGTACGTTCGTTGCCATTATGTATGGAACTCGATTTCTTTTGCATGGCCACCACAGGCACGCTTGCAGAAGTCCAGACGCTGAACCCAATTTTCGACGGTTTTCAATTATAAATCGGCCGATGCTGCTGCAATTTCACGTTCGATATTCGTACGAAGTTCATCAATCGTCGCTGGCTTGTTGGCATAGACCATAGACTTGACGTAGCCCCACAGGAAATAATCTAACGGCGTCAAATCGCACGACCGAGGCGGCCAATCGCCTGGGCCATTTCGTGAGATAACACGTTCACCAAACTTGGTTTCCAATAAATTGATTGTGGCATTCGCTGTGTGGCTTGTGGCGCCGCACAGTGTCGTGATTTCATATAAACGGCGGCCAAAAATAGAAGGAGTTATCGTAGATGAATGAAAATTGGTACACATTACTATTATAAGTAGGAAAAGAAAAAAACGACGTTTTGCGAAAATCGGCCCAAGGACTCGCCCACCTCCCATATATCCTGAAATGAAAAAAACTTATATTTTCCAAAATTGTTGTTGGAATTGAACCAAATTTGGCTCGGTTTGTCTCTGATATATTACTGATAACCGTGTTCAATTATATGCGATTATCTCAAAGGACACGCCCACCTCCCATATATCCTTAAAGAAAAAAAACTTATATTTTCCAAAATTTTTGTTGGAATTTAACCAAATTTGGCTTGATTTGTCTCTGATATATTACTGATAACTGTGTTCAATTATATGCGATTATCTCAAAGGACACGCCCACCTCCCATATATCCTGAAATGAAAAAAACTTATATTTTCCAAAATTTTTGTTGGAATTGAACCAAATTTGGCTCGATTTGTCTCTGATATATTACTGATAAGTGTGTTCAATTATATGCAATTATCTCGAAGGCCACGCCCACCTCTCATATATCCTTGAACGAAAATATCAAAGAATATGCCCGCCCACCATATATCCTTGAACGAAAAAATAATAAAACTATTAAAATTATTATTCAAAGTGAATTAAAATGGTTACATTTATTTAAAATAACATACAATAAATAGGAATGTAATATATACTACTCACTATCGCTGAAACTATCAGTTTCCGATTCCACTAGTAATTCATTATTTGAAAGTATTGTTGTTAAATTTTCGCTTTCAATTACATAATTTTTTAAATCATCTAGCTCACACTTCTTTATTATTTTTTTTTGACTGTGGATTGAAATCGATGGCTCTGATTGGATTATAAGGTACACTATTAAGTCCTTATTACAATCAACTCTGCTTCGTTTTCTCGTGTGCCTTAGTCGTGCATTTCTTATAATTTTATGGCTTGATTCTAAAGCCTCTTCCGACAACATTCCAATTGGAATGGTAGAATATTTTATAAAATCTATACCATGTATTAATATTTTGTGAACTGTTGCAGGCATGTAGTACCAAGGATACAATTTGAAGTATAAAAGAGCAGTTTCTTTTAAAAGTTTTTCAAAATTTGGCACATTAATGTGCAGCCCACTCGAAATGGTTCTTAAGATAATGGAAAAATTTTTAATAATTGTTTTGTCCAACCCTGTTATCCTAGCGGACAGTTCAACATTTGAAAAGAAACGTCTCGCAGTATTTCCGTCATTTATGGTACGTCCCGTTTTTACCAAGTCCACTATCAGTCCCATTTCAGTTTGAAATTTTTCTTGTATGGTCTTCTTGTTTTCCTCTATTTTCTGTTCCATTTCTTTTCCTGAAATTCGCCATTTTTTAATGGATTGTTATATGCAATATGAAGAAGACATTCAAAACACTTTATCCACGCATGTAACGTAGACAATCCGTATTGGTAGCATTCTTCATTGACAGTTCTTTCAAATATTAATGAGTCGTTCATTTCTGATGGCTTTGCTCCACATAAAACGCAAGTCGCATTACTTCTACTTCCGTTAATTACGCTTAAAACTGCTCCATCTATCATATTTAATTTCATTCTGTAATGCACGTTAAGACTTTTGTTTTTAGAATAATAAAAATAAGTGTCCAATGTATCAATTTCATGTTGCAATTGCTCCCTAACAGTATTTATGACATTACGATTTTCCTTTGTCAACATTATTTTTATAGGTCTGCATAACCTCCAGGACGAGTGTTTATCGTTTTGCCACACCACTTTCTCATCTCCCCAGTGTAATAAGCGAAGTGGAACAAACGATGTAACAAAAACAAATTCGTCAGTAGCATCATGGTTTTCAAATTTTTGCTTATATACACTATGTCCACTACTGCCGTCAAATCCCCATTTACATTCTAGTATTACATCATTTTTGGTTTGAAAATCATTCATATTTAGAATGCTATGAGCTGTTTTGTCCAAAATGTTTTGCAATGGAACCTCAGCTGAAGTTTCTGATGCATGAATATCGTTTGAGATGAGCTTTTTCTTTGCTTCTGCTATTAAATAGTATAATAGTAAACAATCTTGGTGAACTGTATTCACCACCTTTCTTAGCATATTGTATTGCCGAACAGAAAGATCCAAGTCAATAAACAAAGCTAATGATTTCTCCACCGATAATTGTTGAGCATTCGTTGCGCCTGAAACCTTTTTAGCCGCTTCAGAAAGAGCTTCAGCAGAAGTCGATGCAATTAGTTCATGAACTCGCCTTCTTTTCGTACGTTGTGCCGCTTCTTCATAACACTTAGAGGGCATGCCCCTACCGCCACTTGTACTTGGTTCCTAATAAAAATAGATTATATTGATTAATAAAATCTTACAGAATACAAACAAGAACTCACAACACAAAAGTCTTCAGTAAATACTTCTGTATCCAGCCAATCACTCAATTCATGTTCGAATCTAACTTTCATTCGGGAGTATTTTGCCCAATAATGAATAAACTTTAGAAGAATAAGGTTGAGTTTCTTTTCTTCTGTATCTGACAGTGCTCTTTCCAGATTATTTTGTGCAAATTCTTTAATATGAAACACTATAGGATTGGTTTTTTTTTGCCTCAACTATAGCCATAGCTTAAAAATATCACGAATTTGCAATGCTGCTGCCACTAGAAAAACATTCATCAAAAAAATTTGTGCAGAACTGTGCAGTTGAGATTTATATATGTTAAAATACATACTTATAGCAATAAAATATCACAAAATTGGAACGATGATTTTTGATGTTTTTTTTTAATTGTCTACGAAAGGTTGTGTTTATTGTAAAAACGTGACTTTTCTATCAGACCTGTCTTCTCGCTAACGGCACTTCGCATATGATCAACAATTGTAAACAATAACAGCGTTGCAATTGTAATAAGACATCAGACTTGCAATTCAATTCCATTTTGTAGCAACCGTTAACAAAAAATTTGAACTTAACCCATTATTACTGCATGCAAAATTTAATTGTTTTTCTTGCAAAATATCATGTTGCACACAAACCACCACTTTCAACCACAATAACTCAAAAAATACTCAATATTTTTTGACAATTACTTTACATTTTATCTAGTTGTTGTGTTTTTTTATTAAATTGTGCAAAATAAGCCCAAATTCCTTTCATCAGTGCTCACCATTTTTGGCCACACACGTGACACTGTGCGCCGTCCTGTTGGAACCACATGTCCTCCAAGTCCATATTATCCAATTGGGGCCAAAAATATTCTGTTATCATTGAACGGTAGCGATTCGCATTCACAGTAATGTGCCGGTCTTGATCATCACGGAAGAAGTACGGCCCAATGACGCCGCCGGCCCATAAACCGCACCAAACCGTATTTTTTTCGGGATGCAATGATGACTCATGGATTACATGTGGATTGCTGTCTGACCAAAAACGCATATTTTGCTTATTGACGAAGCCATTCAGCCAGAAATGAGCCTCATCGCTGATTGTTGAGGCCTCCAAATTTCGGTAGTAAATTTTAATAATTTCGACTCGTTGTTGGCTCGTATATCTTTCCATGATGAAATGGCAAACCTTACTGAAGGGAAATGTCAAAAGAACGGGAAAAAATATGGCGTCGTTTGCTGTCCTTATCGATTTACTTTTGTAGCGTCTCTGTTGAAAACCCCTTTACAAGAGCCGCGAACACTAACTATTTCACCACCGACGACAACGCGCTATCTAGTTACTTCCCTAAATATCTGGTTCCTTCTAAAATAACACATAATTAGCAAGTTTCATAATGTCATCTTTTCCACAGTGCTCTATATTTAGCGAATTCGTCAACCTCATTTTGGAGCTTCCAGAACCATAAAGATTTCAATTCATCACGTATACATTAGCATTGCATTACGCATACCTGTGTTTAAACGAGCAATTTGAATTTCTGAAATTCTGAGGTTCGTAGGAGAGAGAGGTAAGAAGAATGGAAAGGGGGAACTTTCCCGTACTGGCAATTCGTATTGTTCTTTTCATTCGCACTTTTCAACGTGAAGTTGGCTGTAGAGTATTTTGACGTTTCCTTGCGTTACTATATTGTTTGTTGTTGATAGTGAGTAATGTTAATGTCTTTGGTTGTTGATCTGTGTTTTTTAATATTTTTTATATTTTCAATTAATTATATTATAAATTAATTATAATTAATTGATAATATGATTAACAATTATTTCCACAAAAATTTTAGGCTACATACATATGTTTCAAATTAATTATTTTATTTTCTCTATTAAGAATGTCGTGGCCGTCGATAGTGCACTGGCTAGTGTGCGCGCCTCTTGTACATGAGATTCTGGGGTCGATCCCTGCTCTAATCACCTTAAATTTCTTTCGGCGGCCGTCACCTCGTATAGTGACCGCGACACTATCGAGTATTTAGTCATGAAAAAGCTTCTCAAAATATTGTTCAGAACCCGTAAAATTGTATGTAAGTCCCAATTGAAATAAATAAATAAATGGTTTCCCATTACATCCCGTGAAGGAATTAGGGAGAGCTTCTCATAATCATTGAACTGTGTGCTTTCTGGTTTTATGACCACTGATTGGGACCTACAGTTTTTACACCGATTCCGAACGGTATTTTGAGAAGCCTTTTCATGGCTAAATACTCGATAGTGTCGCCATCACATATATGATAATCATTTTCGGTTTTATGTCCAGCTCTTCTATGCAGGAATCAAGTAGATTCTCCATAACAATATCAGCCACAATCGGGGAAGCTGGAGATCCCATTGGAAGTCCTTCATGTTGAAAATATACCTTGTCATCATATCGGAAATACCTGTTGTCTTCTATGCAAAACTTTAAAATATAGAGGAATAGTGATTTATTAATACGAGGGCGGATCAATAAGTCCGTGACTTTTTGAATGAAACGCAGTTTTTTTTGGAAAAAAAATTATTTTCCAACATAATCTCCTTCTAGCTCAATACACTTAGTCCAACGTTTCTCCAATTTTTGTATCCCTTCCAAAAAATAGGATTTTTCGAGGTCCATAAAATATGTATTTGTTTGATCCATAATTTCATCGTTGGAGATAAATCTCTTTCCATCGAGCCATTTCTTTAGGTTTGGAAATAGGAAATAGTCGTTGGGGGGCTAAATCCGGAGAATATGGCGGATGAGGTACCAATTCGTAGCCCAATTTATGGAATTTTTCCATTGAGACTACACACGTGTGCACCCGTGCATGATGAAAAATAACTTTTTCCTTGGCCATATGGGGTCGTTTTTTTAAATCCTCATTAAATCGGTCCGATATGTTGGCATGATATTCGCCGATTATTGTTTTTCCCTTTTGAAGTTAATCGATGTGGATTATACCGCGTGCATCCCAAAAACACTGTTGCCATCACCTTATTGGCCGAAAAACTTACCTTGGCCTTCTTCGGAGCCGGTTCACCCGGAGAAACCCATTGTTTAGATCCATGATCCATGTTTCATCCACAGTTACAAAATGTAAAAACTCCTTCGAATTTCGATTAAACAACTCCAATCAATCCTTTGAAGTTGTCATACGATTACGAGTAAACGCGGCACCCATCTTGCAGACAGCTTTCTTAAACCCAGCTGATCATTTAAAATCGAAACTACACTGCCATATGAAATGCCTATGGCATCAACAATCTCACGCACTTTTATCGTGGATTTTTTCGACATTTTCGGGTGTATTGACCGCAATTGGCCGTCCAGAACGTTCAGCGATATTTTTAATTGTGCGACCACAACGAAAATCAGTAAACTACTTTTTACCATTGAAATCGATGGTGCATAGTATTTATCAAGCTTTTCCTTGGTTTGATTGGCGGTTTTTTTATCGCAAAAAATAATGTTTAATAAGCAGTCGAAATTCACTTTTTCCATTTTTAAAAAAATGCGCGAGGTTTAATGTTTTGAACAGCTGTTAATCGCAGAGTAAATGACGGAACTTGCTCAAAATTTGAGAGTAGTCTATTAACAGGTGGTACTTGATGGCAGCAGTGTTGCATTTCATATAACTACGAGGGTAGTTCGAAAACCCACGGACTTATTGATCCGCCCTCGTATATGTGTGTTGTTCTATTCTGTCCCATTTTCCCTCGATAATACAAAGTGCCATGTCTACAGGTATACTTGGAAATAAAGAAACTACATCGAATAAAACTAATTTTTCACAATTTTGTACCTTTAGTTCCTTCATTTTATTCTGAAACTGCAATGAGTCTTTTATATTGTGTTTCAAGTCTTCTTCACATAAGAAAGGGAATTAACAAAAGAACATATTGGCATCAACGGAAAATCTTCTTCGTGTAGTTTTGGGACTCCATACAACCTAGGTGCTGTGGACACATTTGTCTTAAATTTGTTCTTTTCAATTTGATCTACATATATTTTTTTAAAGTTTGCTAGTAGGATCTTTATGCATCAGTTTGTACTTCACTGTATCCAATACAATATTGTTATTTCGTGATATATAATCACATTTACTTATAGCTACCGTCGCATTCCCTTTATCGGCATTAACTATCATTACATCCTTATTATTCTTTAAATACTTTTCAGCCTTATCAACTTTGTCTAATACAAATTTATTCATATTCATCAGTTTAATTTTATTCATATGACTATCTATGATCGTTGTCAATTTAGTTCTAGGTATTTCCTGTTCTACCTTACCCGGCAGTGTTTGAACAAAATCTTCTCCTTCTGCTATAATATTTAATATTGGTAATTGCCCCCTTTTTACCGGCTGTGTATGTTTTTGTCCAAAGGGAAAGAATCCATTGTACCTCTGTTGGAATGTCCTTGCCTGTTTAATTAATTTTATTCGTAATTTCTTTTCCTGTAAATCAATTAGGCAATTGCATTTTTGGAACGAAGTTCCTTATCGCACGTTGCGGGTTGGGGGCTAAATGAAAACATTAGCAACATTAAACAACTTGTTTTAACCGTATTATACTAAAGCCCAGTATACAACCCAGTATTATTCTGCATACTTTTAGGATTTCGTAGTTTAGTGTTTGAAAGTTGTACCAATTCGTTTTGCTATTTTATGTTATTGTATACCTTTAGGCATACTTATGCCAGACGTGAGGATATTTAACCGAAGCACGCGCCTTTCCGGGAACTCTCATCCGTTTTTTATCGAGTGGCCGGTTGACCGCACTACACACTATAGAGAAAATTCGTTCTTCAGCCGTACAGTTTCATTATTATTGATTTCATCGAAATCCTTATATGAATGTATTGAGCAAAGCCCCTATTGCATCATGCATTTCCTCTCTGTCACGTATTACTATGTTGTCCGTCTTATCCTTTTCTAGATCTTGCGTGCTTATTTCAGCTTTTCTTAGTCTATTCCTTTCAGATTCGTGCACAACTATTTTAGTTAAATTGTGTGGTTTAATGTTTTCAATATGTTCCTACCTTGGAACATTCTTACTGGATCTCTATGATCTAATCGCTGCAGGTTTTCCTGAACTTGTTTATTACCTATTAATATAAAGCTATCATTCAATAGATTTTTAATCAGTTTGAGTTTTGCTTTAAAGATGTTTAGTGATAATTGTGTAAGTCTTCTTTCTAATCTATTATGTCTTTTTATCATCGTTAATATTTTTTTTTCTGAGTGTAATTTTTTAATTATGCTGTTAGAAATTTTTGAAAAGACATCTTTAAATTTTGGTACAGTGTAATCTAGTTAAATATACATCTATTTCACCATTCATTAAACTACGATGGTTCGGTATAACTGTTTCTAACTTGATTATCTGCATTACCACCTTCTCACACATTTTCCAGTGTTTCCTTTTAAAGATAAATTTGAAAGTTGTCCCCTCATTCAAAGATGTCATAACACTCGGCTCACTCTCAATTTTCACAATTAATTCCACTGCGTTGTGGTCGCTATCGTAATCCAATTTTTTGAGGCAGTTCGTCATTTCGTTGAATTCTATTTCATTTCCCATTAACCATTCTTTAAGCCTTGTGCGTTATTAACAGTATTACATCATTCTGTGTGCTTGCAGTTCCAGTCTCCCGCTAGTACATAGTAATTATTTGAATTTTGAAGATTCATGGAATCAAATAGTTTTTGCAAGTCTGCTGGTATTGAATTTATATTGCCGGCCCGATAGTACGCACATATAATAACTACAAATTTGTTACAGTCAACGGATATCTTTATGGCGCATGTCTCTATAGCATCTCATGAATATATACTTTTCTTATCGTAACTACAGTATTGTACGTTATTCTTGATTAATACTCTACTCTACTCTTAAAAATTTACCTGTTCTTGAAAAAAGGACCAATTCTAAAAAATCCCATTTCTTTTTTCTTCAAAAAAAATATCTTCTCTTATAAGAAATACCGATTCTTACAAAAAATCATTTTCGTAAAAGTACCCTTTCTTAAAAATAAAATATTACATTTTTTTGAGATAAGTAGGCTTTCTGAAAATAAGTAAATTTTCGTAAAAAAATAACCTTTTCTCTTTTTAAGTACCTGTACCTTAAAAAAGTATCTGTTCTTACAAAACTACTTCTTTGGTTTTTACTTAAAGAAAGTACTTCTTCTTAAAAATAGTACCTTATCTTAAAAAATGTATCTTTTAATAAAAGAAGTACCTCTCTTTAAAAAATTACCTTTTCGGGAAAATATAATACATATAATACCGCCGTCGGTGGTGCAATGGTAGTGTGCGCGGCTCTTGTGCATGACGACGTAGGTTCGATCCCTGCTCTGACCACCTTAAAGCGATCACCTCGCTTAGTGACGGCGACACTATCGAGTATTTAGCCATGATAAGCTTCTCAAAATACCGTTCGGAACCGATGTAAAACTGTAGGTCCTAATCAGTGAGTGTAGAACTAGAACGCGCACAGCTCACTGGTCGTGAAAAGCTCTCCCTAATCCCCTCGTGGGATGTAACGGGAAACCATTTATTTTTTATTTTAATCTTGTAAAAAGGGCCTAAAAATATATAATTTTTTTTAAATACATTGTAGAAAAAACAAGTGTTCCTAAAAACAGTTTTTTATTTTACAAAAAGTACCTTTTCTTAAAGATCCATTTAAATTATCGTATTTTTCAACGGCGCCTTAGACGTGTTGGAACTATCTACTACATAATATATAGCGAAAGGAACTTCGTTCCAACCGGGTGTCCCATGACACCTCATGTGATTTTTTCTTGTGTACCTCCTTAATTTTCTCATTAAAAGATGTTGCTACTCTGGCCACATATTCTAAAACCTCCATCAAGTCCTCTCCTGTCAAATGTTGACTTAAGTTACTGATTATTACTTGTATTTCATGTTCCACTTACTAAAGGGTAGAGAGGAAAATTTACTCAAGCAGTGGAATGCCAATTAAGAAAAAGAGTGAAACATCTCATTTCTCCGATCTCTCTCTTACTCCTTCATTGAATATTTCAATACAAGAGCAGATTTGAATGATGTTATTATATCTAACTACACAGAAAGAAAAGTCTAGGTAAAATTGCCTAAAAATCTTGTCTGATTTTGCCTAAGTGCTAAGGCAACATAGGGTTTGCTAAGAGTTACGGCAATATCACAATTAAACTTAGGTTTGAAAAACCAGATAAAATTTTAGGTATTTTTACTATTATACTATGGAAATGTAACTAAAGCATGAATGTAGTTCTTATAAAAAAAAACTTCGGAAATTGATCGAAAATTTAAGTAAGTTTAGCTTAATTTATTAGTCATAATAACTTGTTTGTTAGGTAAAAATATGGATGAAAATATGCAGAAATCCAAATTCAATTACTCACCAAATTTGAATTAATTTTCCTGTTTCTCAGATGAGGTCCTAATACACAAAATTACAAAGTAGTGTTCCTTTATTTCAGCGCATTGTATATTAAGGGAAAACATTAAATTATTGAGTAAAACTACCATGGAGATATCATCTCCATTAAACGCTACATTTTAGCAGATGGCCTTAATATAAATAAAGACATGCATATAATAACATAAATTGGATTTGTGTCACAGGACAATGATGCAATTGTACAGTTTCTGCGAACGTGGATATCCTTCCTGAATGTTACAGATCTCGTTGAGTATAAAATCGACTTAGGAAATGATGAAAAACAAATAATTGCATTTGGTCCCAATATATAAGTAGCTTTAACTCTGCAATCGTTCTTGATTTTCATTAAGGAATTCACTCCCCATGGATAGCATACATTCTTTTCGGGATACATTCTACTCTTGAGAATCTGCAAGGCGTCCTTCAACATTATTGATTTACATCAAACATTATTATACAAGGTGGCGCAAAAGTAATCCTCCTATCAGAAAATGCTATAAATTTTGCGATTGGCCCCTAATGTCAGTTCTGTTTTGACATTTGTGTAGTAAACACATGCGAAATACACGTTAATAAACAATGTTACGCTACACTGCTGCAGAACGCGGAATATTGCTGACTACTTATTTGACCAATAATCGGTCGGTGACTTTGGCACAACGTGAATTTCGTCGCAGATTTCCTGGCCGTCCAACGCCTACTGGTGAAACACTGCGACGTTTAGCCGCTCGCCTCGAAGAGACTGGCACAACACGAGATGCAGCCAGGCGTGGCAGACCCCGGAGTAGCCGTTCTGCAGAGATGTCATGGATGCGCCGTCGACATCGAGCAGACGACGTGCCACGCAAATGGGTATCAGCCGACGGTCTTTACAGCGAATTTTGGTACAAGATTTGAAGATGTTTCCGTACAAAGTCCAGACGGTGCATCAGCTGTTAGCTGCTGACCGCCAATCGCGTCTAACATACGCTCAAGCCATCCTTAATCACCACCAAGAGGAAGATGATTTTTCATCAAAAATAATCATTAGTGATGAGGCCCATTTCCATCTTAGCGGGTACGTAAATAAGCAAAATTTACGCTTCTGGGGCACTGAAAATCCGCGTGTAACCCACGAAGAGCCATTACACCCGCTCAAAGTCACTGTATGGTGTGCTGTTTTCGCTGGAGGAGTCATCGGACCTTCTTTCTTCGAAGACGTCGCGGGCCAAACGGTTACAGTGAATGGTGAGCGCTACTGAGCAATGATCAACGAGTTCTTTTTGCCGCAATTTGATGAATTGGGATTGGAAAACATGTGGTTCCAACAGGACGGTGCAACGGCACACACTGCACGTGCCACAACCGATATGCTGGAGGATGCATTTCCCGGGCGCCTAATCTCCCGTTTTGGTGATTTGCACTGTCCAGCAAGATCGCCTGATTTGACCGCTCCAGACTTCTTTTTGTGGGGCTTTTTGAAGTCGCGGGTTTATGTCAACAAGCCTCAGACTCTTGCAGCTATTAAAGACAACATCCGTCAAGAATGTGAGGACGTATCGCCGGAAGTTTTGGCCAATGTGATGGAAAATGCCATAAAAAGGGCTCAAATGACAATCAACTGTGGAGGCGGCCATTTACATGACATCATATTCTCGACTTGATGTAAAAAAAATTAAAAGACCAAATAAAAATAATCCACAAGAAGAATCAAAGTTTTTCATTTTTTTTTTAATTACAGCCAAAAAACATCGGAAGTTTACTTTTGCGCCACCTTGTATTGTCTGGACGAACATTTCAGATATATACATATATGTGGTATATAACTTACATTATTCGTAGTCTCGATATTTATTTTCCAATATATTAATCAAAAAATATTGTAATACTTGGAAACGATAAAGATTTATATACGTCACCCTGTGTTTGTGAGATTATTTTCAGAATATTTTTTCCTTCAGTGACGTGTCGAAAACAAAACAAATTTAGAAAAGATTTACCTATTTTCAAATGTTGAATTTACCCAAGCGGTAAAAGTAAGAATTGTCTAAAAACTTAGGTAAAAAATCGTACTTTTATACATATATTTCATACAAACAAATTTTACCTAAGTTAGCCAATGTAACTTAACCTTGAGGTATTTTTTCTGTGTATATAAATAAAATTATATGAAGTATGAAATAATCCAGCTATGACGCGAGAGAGAAAAGCGTTTGAGTGTATCGCGTCGACTTTGTGGTTCTCTTTTAAGAGGGTTGCCAAATTGCGCAATTTTTGTCTACTCTTTTCATCCTTTTTGAGAAACCCTCTGGTACACCGTGGGTGTTTAATTTCGGCCAAAACTTCTTTATAACAAACGCACAGTTTGAGCAACACAGCACTGACTTTGGAAATAAGTTTGCAATATTTCCCAACGTTTTTCAAGCGTAAAGTAACGTTCACAATGGCAGCAACGCATTTGTAATTCAAGCCTTCTCGTTCCCACTCACAGTATTGCATATAATGCCCTCTCATGTTTTTCGTGAAATTGGAATTCACATTTGTCATAGAAGTAGGTTCTACTTCTACTTTAAATTGAAATGTTGTTCGAATCAGTTTATTCTACTGACCGCTATGGGCGCTCTACTTAGAATTTTGTTTTAAAACTTGAAAGTATGAATGAAAATGTAAATATTTTGTCTCAAAACAAACATTTTAATAAATAATATTACCTATAGAATCTGCCAATAACAATAATTTCACAAATAATTATAATTTTTTTTTACCAAGAATACAACACTGTCGCTGGCTTTCGAACAAATCAGCTGATGCAAATGTGAAATGTGTAGTCAAAGACGATTTACAATTAGACGGCCAGAATATGTGCGCAACTTGGCAACCATGGTAAAAGAGATCCAAAAAGTGCTAGGAGTTCACTCAAACGCATTTCTCTCTCGCGTCATATCTTGCTTATTTCGTACTTTTTGCATAGTTTATGTAACTTTACTTCAACATGGTTGGAATTTGTATAGTTATATACAATAACACTATCAAAAAGCTGCTCGTGTATTGAAATATTCAATGAAGAGAGTAAGAGAGAGAGAGTAGAGAAGTACTAGGGTTTCACTCGTTTTGTTTGTTGGCATTTGAGTGAAGAGAAATTTTGACTGTCTACTTGTACATCGTTTTTGGTGTAGTTGTTTGTAGTAAGTGTAGTTCGCGCCAATTTTATTAATAAACAAAAGAAAAAAGTTTAAAAAAAGCTGAAATTTTCAGGTTTATCGAAATGACATATTATGGAACATAAGTTTCTAAACATTTCTATAGAAAACTTTTGAAAACATTTCTATAGAAAACTTTTGAAAACATTTCTAAAGAAAAATTTGAAAATATTTCTATAGAAAAATTTTAAAATATTTCTATTGAAAAATTTTAAAACTTTTCTATAGAAAAATTTGAGAATATTTCTATAGAAAAATTTGAAAACACTTCTATAGAACAATTTTAAAACTTTTCTATAGAAAAATTGTAAAATTTTTCTATAGAAAAATTTTAAAACATTTCTATAGAAAAATTTTAAAACTTTTCTAAAGAAAAATTGTAAAACATTTCTATAGAAAAATTTGACAACTTTTCTATAGAAAAATTTTAAAACTCTTCTATAGAAAAATTTGAAAAGTTTTCTAAAGAAAAACACTTAATACTTTTTGCTCCGGGTAGTGGTACAAATCTGAAGTCCGTGTCTCACATTTAATTTTTCTATTTTTTACTGTTTGCTTTTTCGTTTTTATTGCAATTCTCCATGGTTTTCAATCCCCAAATATGTATACTGCTGTACTTTTCGAACTTATTCGAACAAATTTGTTGCTTGCATTGTGAACGCCTGTTGAATTTGTTGCTATCATTGTGAACGAGCCTTAAAGCGTTTAATTTTGGTCCGCTAAAGTATGATATTGACTGATAGTCAATATTTCGAACAGAAGAAATCTATCAGTGTGAAAATAACATAATTTAAATAGATACAAGCATTTGGACCAACGTTGATGGAAATGGAGGTGAGAGTATACACATTTTGCGCCTATTCCATAGACAACAGTTACATTTTGCTATTGTGAGCTTAAGAGAAGTTTATATATTCGTTCTCTAAATATAAAATTGTTGCATTCTCAAAATGTTGAAGAGATAAATCAAACTGGAGTGCAGATTTATAATCAGCGATCATATGGTTATATGCCAGGTGATGGAAATAAAATACTGATCGTAGTTCATAAAGATTAGATTCATATTGCAGCCGCACAAAACTTCCCAAACAGAAGTTGTTAGCGCTTATCTTATCAATTTTTTTATACATATCACTCAGTTACCATGTCCACCAAGAATTTGATGAAATAGTTATTAATGGTGTGATTACAAAAATTGGAATTTCCCCGACAAGTTCATCTAGCAATAAAAAAAATCATAACAAATTAAGTCGTAAATTTTTGTTATTTATTTACACAGTCGGAAACTCATTTTCGTATCATTAAACAATGTTTTTGGATGTCAGATCCAAATGAAAGCAAAAGTTGATAAGAGTGGAATATAAAAAACATTCGATTACTTTTCTTAAATACTGTTTAAAACTAAGTTTTAGTTTGCCAACCTTTTAAAATACTGAAGTAGATGTATTAAAAGTGTGCCAGATATTAATTTGTTCCAATGTAAAGCTTTCTATATATATCAGCTTTATTTTGAAAGTGTCCAATTATTTGTATGCATTAACTTTTTGTTTGTCCCATGTCATTTTGTTCCGCTTGATGAATTTATATTCCAAAAATGTAACGTTTCCTACACTAAAAGAAAAACACTTCATCGCATGGATGACACATGTTTGTGTGTGTTTACCATACACAAATACTAAAGAGAAGCCATGAGTGTTTCAGTTCCACCAAATTCCATTTGAAAGTCACTGGACTAACGACAATTTTGATACGTTTTTTTTATACCAGTTTATTTCCTGCCAGAATTTGGATATAATCCAAATAAAAATTAAAGAAAATTGTTGTGTTCTTCAAATCAAAACTATTTTGTCTGGTAGCAGATTTATATTTTCAAACTTAAATAAAAAACATAATAATTGACACAAAGTTTTATTAAGAGCATTGAACGATAGAATGGAAATGCGGATATTATTTTTTAAAGAGTATGTCATCCAGATGACCGTTGACATTCGTCGCCTGGCCTCGAGAATTTTGGAAAAAAATGGTCCAATTATCTCATGCACACCAAACAGTTACCTTGGGGCAATGCAATGGTTTTTGATGTTTCAATCGAGGCAGTTTTGCTTGTTGACGTGGCCATTTAAGTGAAAATGAGCCTCGTTGCTCCAAAAAATGGGATTTACAGTACGAAAACGCTCCAACATCGTTTCACAAAAATTTTTGCGTAAATCAAAGTCACTTTCTTTCAGTTCGTGCATGATTTGAATTTTAAAAGGATGGAACTTCAGATCCTTTTTTAAAATTTCATGAATAATCGCTCTTGGAAGTCCCAGTGAGTCTGCTCTTTTCCGTATTGAAAGACGTGGATTTTCACGTAAACTGCTTTCAACCAGTTCAATGTTTTCGGGAGTCCTCGAAGATCGACTGGGCCCTGGCCGTGGGACATTCAAAGCCGAAGCAGTTGCGCGGAATCTCTGCACCCACGAACGAATTAAATTTACAATCGGTCCATCACTTATTCGCCGAATACCGAACATTGAACAAAATTGTCGACAAGCAATTACGTAAGAATCATTACTCTTAAAAAATGTCTCCACAGCAAACGCACGATGCTCCACCACTGCGACATCGTGACTGACAAATCCGCACAATCGATAATTCCAACGGCGCCATCTCCCTCCGCACCGTTTATTACTTTTTGAAATAATCGCATTTAAAAATATAAATTTGCCACCAGACACCCTGTATATAAAGCTATTTCAAAAGTCATATGTAAGTATCAATGAAAACAAATTTGAAGTCAGTTTCTTAAATTCGCCAGCGCTCATTCTCTTTCAAATGCTATCCTATAACAAATTTGCAGCTAGGAGGTCGACCAGCTGCTTCATCGAAATCCCCTGTGTTTACCATAGAGAAATACATAAAGAGAAGCCAGGCGTGTTTCAGTTCCACCAAATTCCCGTTGAAAGTCACTGGGCTAACAACAGTTTTGATACAGTTTATTTATGCCAGTTTTTTCTGCCAGAATGTGGATATAATACAAGTAAAAATTAATGAAAATTGTTGTGTTCTTCAAATCAAATAAAGTTATTTTAAAAGTCATTCCTGCCGATAAAATCAAATTTAAAGCCAGTTTATCAATACGCCTATCGTTCACTCTCTTTCACATTCTGTCCTGTATCAAATTTGCAGCTAGGAAATCGACCAGCTGTGTCATCGAAACCCGCTGGTGTTTACATTGCTGCAATGAAATGGTTTTGCATACCTGGTGATTTTATTGTTGCTGGAACGAGAAATGCCATACAAGTTTTCTTTTACCATTGAACTTTGCGTTACTGCAACGTAAACATATATTAATAGTGCATTGTGGAAGACTGCATTAAAGTAGACGAAACGAGTGCTTTGCTACAACGAATCACTCGCTTCAACGAATCAAATCACAAAATAAAAGTCATTAATATTGTGTTTGCAAGAGAGTAACTTCGTTTTTCTCATATATGTATATACTAGATGGTGCTTTTGTTATTTTTGAAATGCTTTTGATCAGCTGACTAAATTCTTTGCTATACAGCTACACAGGTGGCAAGTATATTCTATATCTAACGGATTCTGCAACCGTCTTGGGGAGAGAAGTTTATAATGCACCACGTGTGTATGTATATAGTTACGAGTATTAACATTACATTCCACATCTGTACCTCGTTTCTGTAGTTCTCGAATCGAAATAGTTTTCACATTAAGCATGAAACAAAAAATCCCATCGTTTCTCGATTTGTGAGTAAAAACTGTTTCTGTATATCAATGCGAAAAGAGGCAACACTGATGAAGTTTTGATTGGAATATTCCAAGAAAGCTGTCAAGTAAGAAAAAAATATAAACAAACAAAATAAACAAGTGCGAAAAAGAACAACAAAAAGAAGCATAAACATATATTCAACTGCATTTTATTTTTGCTTTCTTGATTTTTCTGTAATATTTTGGAAAAATTAATTGAAATACATAACAGAAAAGATATAGTTTTTATCTTCTCCACTTAAAAAATAAGTTTTAATTTCTTAAAAAACCTTTTTGTAGAAACAATATCAAAATCTCGCACCGTTTTTATTTGTGAGTATTTTTGACGTTTCACATTTTAATATTTTCGACTCACTACTTTTTAGAAACAGATTTTCTCGCATTTTGCTAATAAGAATGAAAAAAGCAGTACGTCACAGAAAGTTTTCGCAAAACAAACGTTGTAGAAACAGTCACATGTGAGAAGCGATTTTTTGTACCGATTCCTAGCGTTTTTGTTTCAATTCACATGTTTTATGTAAAAACTTTTTCGATTCGAGAACTACAGAAACGAGGTACTGTACTAATATTATAAAGAGGAAATGTTTGTGAGTTTGTATGTAGGGGGTAATCTTCTAAACTACTCATCCGATTTTAAAAATTTCACCAGTAGAATGCTACGTTATCGTTGAGTGATATAGGCTATATTTTATTTTAAATAACAATAGGCATCCCTACTAAAATTCAGGACGAAGTCTGCCAGGTTTGCTAGTACTTACAAAACTATTAGAATAATTGTTGGCATTAACAGCCCCATTCTGGCAGGGTTACAAAAGTCACCACGGTTACTATTTGACAGCAATGTGCGAATTGTCACAAATCGGTATTCTGACACATTCTTTTGGTAACAAAAGTATCAAAACTGTTACCTGCCAAAGAGTAGGTAACAGCGAGTGACAGCAGTTTTGTTTGCCGGAAAGTTGATAAAAAAATCAATGAGTGTTCGAACTCACGGATGATGTGTTAACACCTTTTTGCTACACGGTACCTGTTCGATTTCTATGAACACATTAGTAAATGTTACATTGGAAAATAAAAAATAATAGTTTTTCTGTATACACCGGGCAATGCTGAACATCAAATGACTCGCTTTGTTTGGCCATAGCAACAACAACGAAACAGCCAAACACACAACATCACACATACTTTGTACGAAGTAGCTGACGTATTAGTGTGTCACCATAACGTCGGGCTTGCAAATGAAATTTTGCATGCCTATGCTTTATATCTCCGTTCAACAACAGCAACAGGCACATGTACATACATACATTATTATGTTAATGCATACCCTATAGACACAATTTCGATTGCCACTCTTTCATTGCTCTCTTGCTCGCTCATTTTTGTTTAACACGTCACTATTCTCTTTCGCAGTCGCAGAAAATCTGGTTTTAGCAGCAGCATAAACTCTGGTTTTAGCAGCAGCAAAAAAACTGGTTTTAGCAGCAGCATAAAATCTGACTGATAGATTTAGTCCCTATACGCCGCTATAGATGTTAACACATCAAAAAAAAAACGTTTTAGAAATTCTACAAGTAAACAATAGTCGTGTTTTGGTTACATCGCTTGCTTAGATTGTCATTTATTTTGAATGGAGAGTTAATTGATATATTAAGCGGGACTTCCATTTCAGTCCTAAGCAGGCATAAAGTTACCAGTCTGAAAAAAATCACAAAATCTGTGTTGGATATCGTTATTGAAAGATAAGGAGAAGATTATACGCATCAATAAGAGTAAGAGTATACGAATAACTACACACGACGCGTTACAGCCAGACGATAATATACCATTCCGGCTGAAATATGCAGAAAGTTGCCAATATGCACAGATTATAAAACAGTGTTGGATATCGTTATTGTGAGCCAAAGGCAAGGACCTCTGTCCTTCACTTAGGTAATTTTTGAAAGATAAGAGGCAGGGCTATTTTTTAAGAGAAAAAAACATAAGTTACACTATGACACATGACTTTTCAACCAGAAATGTCAACCCAATTTTTTGATGTAGTTTAGCAGCCTTATTAAAAAAACAACAAAAATTTTTGAATGGTACAGTTTTTTTTTTTTTAAAGTCTTCTTTTTCAAAATGGGACTTTCATTTTAATTGAATTTTCTAAGGATTCCCTTCATCGATTTTCTGGAAATTTATCTTAAAAAAATTTCCATAAAACTGCCTTCGAAATGAGTGAAAATATTTCAAATCAGAATGTTTGGTTGAGAACTTATTGAATTTAACATTTCAAAATTTGCATTTTTTTTTTTGCAAAAAATTAAATATTTTTTATTTTATCATAAAAAATAAAATAAAAATGGATATATTTTATATCCATATCCTATATAATACATATTTTATATCCATATCCTATATATATATCCTATATAATACACTGGACTGTTCTTCAACAATACAGTCGCTGCTGAGAGTTTGTTCTGATCGGTCGCAAACACTACGTCCTATCGAAGTTAAAGTCAAATAGTATCAGTATCAGTGCGTTAATTTTATTCACCGCAAGTGTCTACTCTCTCGCGTTTACAAGAGTCTATTTTCTTTTGTACATCTGTTAAAGGCCTCGTGAAGATGCCCCGCGCGGCCAAATCGGCGCGCCCGAAGGGGAAACAAACGTTTAGAAAATCCAAGCTCCCGATGTCGTCATACTCTCTGGGATACATTGGAGCAACATCACCATCATTTAATAGATTTAGTAGTCTATCTAGCATCGAAGACATGGATGAAGCACCAGTACAAGTCATGAATGCGGATGAAGCTACGCAGAAACCCCCACCAATTGTCACTGACATCAATGTTCCTCTACGCGAAGTTCAACATTTGTTGGGCAATGACTGCATATACAAACGAACTTCCATCGGCGTTAAGATTTTTCCCCAAAACAAAGAAAAATTTAATTTTTGTATAAAATCTCTAAAAGAGGCCAAGGTTGAGCATCACACTTTTAATGCGAAAGAGGATAAACTTTATACCACATTTATCCACGGTCTACCAAGGTTAGACCTTGTTGACATTATCAGTGAATTAAAGACATACAACTTGTCACCCGTTTCCGTCGTAGAGATTAATACGCGATACAGCTTCCAAGATGATGCCGTATACAAAGTTCAATTTGCCCGCAGATCATTTGCACCAAATTCACTAAAAAGTGTAAAAACAATTTCCAATGTCATCATAACATGGAGAAAGCAAAAACAAATAACAGGCCAACACAATGTTGGAATTGTCTTATGTTTGGTCACGGCGGACAACACTGTAATCGGCAATCGGCCTGCATGACTTATGCAAACCGTCATCCAACGAAAGACTGTCCATTTACTCAAAACAATAAAAAACCAGCAGTGTTCACTTGTTACAATTGCAAGCAAAATGGATATGAGAGAATTGATCATTCGGCAAACGACGTTACTTGTCCCATGCGCTCTCGTTACTTAGAAATTAGAGCAAAGGTAACCGCTGCCCCAACAAAAAGAAACGCAACAATGCGACAACGCGTTAACTACAACCACGTTCCCTCTCCCCCACCCCCCACACGTAACACAATAAACAGTAATCACCAGCACAACGGCTATCGTTCTTACGCTGATTCAGCTCGCAAAGAGAATAGTGCTCTCTTTAATATTGATGAACTCTTCAATATATTTACAACGGCACTAGATGAATTAGGCAGGTGTACAACAAAAGTACAACAATTACAGGTAGTAATGTCTCTCTTAAAATACGCTCATGACATCCGATAATTTTAAGAGATTAAACTTGTTTCACTGGAATGCCAATGGTATTACAACTAAATCACTACAAACACAGCTAGAGAATCTCCTTGTAACAAAAAATTTACACATTGCAATGCTCAATATTTTGAAAATTACACTCTCTATCGCAATGACCGAATTAGCAGAAGAGGCGGCGGTGTGGCTCTTTTGGTGCATAAATCTCTTAAACACAAACTGCTACCTTTAACAAAAACATCACACATTGAAAATTTGTCTATTGAAATAACTATTAACAGAACAAATGTTATAGTCACTACAACATACTCTCCCAAACACAATCAAAATTTCTGTAACGACATCACAGCTCTTACACCATGCAACAAAGATTTCATAACCCTCGGGGACTTTAATGCTAAGCATCAATCATGGAACTGTTCCCATGCCAATTCTTCTGGTCTAGCTCTCAACAATCTCCAATATGCTCGAAACTTCTTTATATATTATCCTGCTAACCACACTTTGTTTCCTCAAAAAGTAAATAGAATGCCGTCAACTGTCGATATCGTTCTTAGCAATATCACTATGCCACTGAGGCTAAAGTCATTAGATTACTTATTGCCGTCTGATCACCGGCCAATTTTATGCTCAATACAATGTTCATCATTTCAAACTGTCGACACTGGTTATATATCATACAAAAATACTAACTGGGGGCTATATCGAAGTACACTAAACAGAAGCATCAATCCCTCAACCGAACAATTATGATCAAAAGAGGCAATTGAAAGGGAAATGCAATCCTTTATAAACCTCATTATATCCGCTCGAAACATTTCTACCAAAATAAATAACACATTTCCACTGACAAGAAGCAATTGTCTACCTGACAATATTATCCAGCTTATTGGACAGCGAAATAGATATAAAAGGAAGGAACAGAGGTCGAACAGCTCACAACAACAAAATTTTTATAAAAATTGTGTTAATTTTTTAAACAACGCTATTGATATAATGGTTAAAAAGGTTATCAATAACAAGTGGACCAATCTTTTACAAAGCTTAAAACTTGGTGACAAAAAATTTTGGAAGTTAAGTCGATCGTTACGAAACAAAGGCAAACGCAGCATATCTCACCTGAAACAACATGGCTCAAAAATCATAACGGACATTGAAAAAGCAGAGATACTAGCGAACACATTTGCTAAATCAAACACCTTGACCGCAGATTATAAGCACTCCATCGATTCGCTAGTGAACTCGGCTGTTTCAAATCTAAACAATCTAAATCTCTATTATCAACGTTAAAGACGACAAAAGCTCCTGGATTCGATGGTGTACCCAACATTCTCTTAAAAAATCTTCCCATCAAAGCAGTACAACTAATTACATGCATTTTTAACAGTTGCATCCTCTTAAACTACTTCCCAAAAGCCTTTAAAAGAGCCAAAGTTATTCCCATACAAAAACCAAACAAACCTGCGGATATTCCTTCCAGTTACAGACCCATCAGTCTCTTGAGCAACCTGGGAAAGATATATGAAAAGGTTATCTACACCAGGCTAAGGGACTTCACATCAGACCAAAACATTATATGCCAAAAACAATTCGGCTTCAAACCAGGTCACAATACAGTCCACCAAGTGAGCAGAATCAACGACATTATTATTAAAAACAAACGGCACAAAAAGTCCACAGGGTTAGTACTGCTGGATATCGAGAAAGCATTTGACACCGTCTGGCATAACGGTCTTCTTTACAAATTAATGGCCGCAAATGCCCCAACATACATCTGCAACATTATAGCGGATTTTCTGAACAATAGAACATTTGCAGTATCAGTCAACAATAGTTTATCTTCATTTAAAATCCTTCCAGCAGGACTTCCCCAGGGTTCTATTCTGTCCCCTATTTTGTATTCAATTTATATTTCTGACTTTAAACCTCCAAACGACATAGACATTGCACTGTACGCTGATGATACAGCCCTTATAACATCGAGTAAATTAACCAAGGCTCTCCTCAAGAAGATGGAACGCAGCCTTGTGGCGTGCAACAGTTATTTCCGAAAGTGGAAAATAAAAATTAACGAGCAAAAGACGCAAAGCATTATATTCCCTTGGAATAAATCACCCAAGAGGGCACCACTGAGGCCGTTGTATTTCGGAACCAGCTCCTTACATATCAACAATGAAGTCAAATACCTCGGTGTCATTTTAGACAAAAAGTTTACGTTCAGGGCACATATTGAATTTTCACGCGAAAAGGCTGTAAAATCACTAAGGGCACTGTGGCCTTTGCTTAATAAACGTTCTGTCCTTACACACCACAATAAGAACCTATTATTCAAATGTATTATTCGACCAATTATATCATACGCATCGCCAATATGGTATAAAGCAGCAAAGTCTCACACCAAACGACTACAAATCATCCAAAACAAATGTCTTAAGTTGATAAATAGAAAACACTGGCGTTACCCCACAATAATGATTCACGAAGAGACTGGATATGAACTCATCGGCGATTTCATAAATCGGTTGAATGCAAACTATTTTCAAAAAGTTGCAGACTCTCCTTATGAGATTCTAAGAGAGTGTAACCAACTATCATAACTAAACCCCAGAAATTTACCAAACCCGTAATATTAATAAATAGAAAATTATTTTAACAAATAATGACCCTATCATTAATATTTTGTACCCTACGTTTGAATCCTAGCTTTAAGTATATCAGATAAGGTTTTTGATCCTTTTGCCTTAAAAACATAATAAATAAAAACAAATCAAAATATAAAGAAAAATTCCATCCAATGTAAATATACATATACTAAGTTTCAGTTGCTGAAATATCAAAATGATAAAACTCACAATTTTGTATCATGTCTTTGTAAGATTCAATTGTATTATTTGGATTAATAAATATTTTTTGAATTGAAATTGAATTCTTCAACAATTAAGATATATACCAAAGAAATCCATACAGAAATACAAGAGTTATAGCCATTTTAGTAGATTAACCCAAAATAATTTTTTTAATTTTTCGCTCAAAATACTCCAGCCATACAGTATCAAGAAGTTGTCCAATATAAGCATTTCAATGTTTTAAATCGCTTTTTATACCCTCACCCATAGGGATGGGGGTATATATCATTTAATACGGAGAAAATGTAACTCATAGAAGAAGCCAGATTAGACCCTCAGTATCTGTGGACGAAATTCGCGTGGTTTTGACCACGCCCATTTTTGTACCTCCCATATAAACCGACACATCATGCGCGATGTGGCATGTGGTGCCGTCTTGCTGAAACCACATGTCGTCCAAATCCAACCAGTCCAGTTGAGGCCAAAGAACTCCGTTATCGTGTTCATGTAGCGATTTCCATTCACAATCACTACAATTTCGGGCTCATCTTCAAAAAAGTAAGGACCAATCAAGCCGCCTCACCAAAATCCTCATCAGACAGTTTCCATGGTCTGCTGGTTTGAGCTCCTGAGTAAGCTGAAATTTCTGCGCATTAAGATGGAGTTCTTTTGTCAAAATTCGCTGTGTAGTGCTTCGTGAAATTTTTATTTGTTGAGAACGATGCTGAATTGATGTTGTCGGGTTTTTGGCGACACTTTCGTTTACAGCAGCCATGATTTCAAGAGACCGACCGGTACGTTGACGCACCGGAGTCTTACCGTCCATAACCTACCCAATTGCTTCAAATTTGTTGACCCCTCTTCGAATGGTTGATACATTAGGTGCACTTTCTCGACTGAAAATTCTTCGAAGTTTGCGATAGGTCGCAGCATAACTTTCCCAATTTTTGTATTAAGTTTTCACAATTATAACGCATTTTTCTTTCGTAAATCACACGATTTTTAATAATCGGATACACATATGTGACAGCTGCCAAATTTCAGAGTTGCCACTTGCACAAAAAAAATTACACTAAATTTAAAAAGTGCAATCTTACTGACACTCCCTATATAACGAATTGGTTAACATTTTAGGGGCACTCCATTACGTTTCTCTCAATTACACATTTTGAATTCAAAGTCCTGCCTTCATCTATGAAAAGAAATTGGGTGTTTCTTTACAGGCAATTTAAAATATTATTTTGGATTTTTTTTTGTTGATAGAATATTTTTAAATATAATTAATTTAATGTAAAAACTCGGTTTCTTAATAGTACATATACATTTTCCTGAATGCCTTAATTTAAAATTTACTGAGAATAACATTAAATACTACCATAAGTGCGACTAGAACTATAGAACTATTGTATATGGACATGGAGCCATCGCCATTGCCTCCTCCAGTGGTGCCATTACCTCCTCCTGTGGTGCCATTACCTCCTCCTGTGGTGCCATTACCTCCACCTGTGGTGCCATTACCTTCACCCCCACCAGTAATATTGCCAACAAACTGTGGCAATGTTCCATTATACTCAGTAACCTTCGTCAAAATCCAATTCCTGTAGAAGGCCACATCCGTGTAGACACCCGGTTGCATGGGTACAGCACAACCAATACCCCATGAAACAACGCCAGCTTGTACTCCCTTACACACCAAAGGGCCACCAGAGTCTCCTTGGCAGGCATCACGTTCACCCTCCAAATATCCAGCGCAAAACATTCCCTCGTGTATGGACTGGCCATAGGCAGATTTCTCGCGGCAATTATCATAGGAAATTATTGGAACATCAAGGGTCATCAAAATATCAGAAGTAGAACCCTGGGATTTATGAAACAATTTCAATATAACTACTACGTGAGACATACATTTTCTTACATTTTCTGTTACACCCCATCCGGTAACTTGACATACAGTACCATCGCCCAGGAGGCCACCATTAAGAGCAATCGGCTTTACCGTTGGATGATCAGCGGGCACTGATCCATTTAACATAATCAATACTAGATCCTGATCATATGTCTTAACATTGAACACGTCATTGTATTTGACCACCTTTTTAATATCAAATATCAGAGTGTTATTGTTCTTCACGAAACGATCAAGATTTCCCATGACCACAATGAAATCTTCGTCTGCTAAAAACGATCCATTATAGGCCACTTGACTAAATTGTAAAGAGAAGATAGAAATTAATAAAAATGTTTATGATGTTTGACGTATTATTTCAATTTTGTTAGTTTTTGTTGTGGCTCGATGGTTGGCATGTACTGTACCTGAGAATGTGGGTTCGATCCCTGTTCAAAACACCAAACTATATTCGGTACAAATAGAATTCACCAGTCATATTAAAGCCATGAAACCATACTTTCTAATAAATGAAAATTGAGTGCAATATCTCCAAAACTGTATGAGATACACATCAAGAAAATCGAAATAACAAATCTAATTTTTCGATTTTGAAAATTCGGAAAAGGCAAATATTTTGTAATTTTTTTTTATACAGTCAACTCGCGGAATCGTGAATATCCAGAAGCATGAACAACTTAGAAACATGAATACCCTTTTCTCTACAAACAGGTTTGGAAACGTGAACAAGTTCTGACAGCTCTAAAGTCCGGTACTCAGTTTAAATGAAATTTTCGTTGCCATAAGAAGAACGTGTATAAAAAATAACGGAAATTTAATGAACCGGAAATTTCACTCACTTTTCATTTACTTGGTACTCAGCTCTCTGCAAAAATTTCGTTCGCAAAATCAATTGCAGGGTTGTTACACCAAAGCTATGACGTACGAAAACAATTGTTTGATAATCGTTTGAATTTTGATGTTTCGATCATTTTAACAACAAGAAGTAACACGACGTGTGTTAAAAATAAGATGGATCATAAAGCAACTATGGTATAGAGAAGAAAATTTACTCATGGAGTGGAATGCCATCAAAGAAACGAGTGTAGCGCGTCGTTTCTCTGCTTTCTCTCTTACTGTCTTCATTGAATATTTCAATACACGAGAAGTTTTCTGATGATGTTATTGTATCTAACTATAGAAAATCCAACCATATTTAAATAAAATTACATAAAGTAATATGGAAAACGTATGAGATAATCAAGTTATGACGCGGGAAAGAAATGCGTTAGAGTGAATCGCGTCGACTTTTTTGGTTCTCTTCTACTAGGGTTGCCAAATTGTGCCGGTTTTTTCTTCTCTACTTGTACATCCTTTTTGGATGGATTGCGTAGAGAAATTATAAATGAAGTATTTGCATGGAAAATCAGAGATAGGTGGTAACTCTATACACCAAAAATATCCGTATGGAGATAAATGACTTAATTTCGTTCCAAAATTTCGCTAGAACTGAATACGGGGATTAACACGTGAACAATTTCCACCAAAGTTTTGTTTTTATTATAACGATTTTTGCAGTTTGGGGAATCCCCGAATAATAATTTCTTACCAATTAGCGTAGTAACAACTTGCTGCACTTGCAGAGCTACATAGACCTCTCAGTTTTGTTCCCAATGCTACACGGAAAGGGTGCAATATTTAAATGATAAATAATATTTTTAAAATCTTCATTGTAATAACACAGTGACACAAATTCAAACTTTTTGGAAAACACCCGAACGTGGCTATGCAGGTTCGATAGTACTACCGGAGCTGAGTAAAACCCTATCTCAGTTTGGCTAGATTGGTTACCCAATTTTTTTTTGGGCCCCTAAACATTTTGAAAACCGGTAGGCCCCTCGAAAAAAGTTGACATCAGGTTTTGGCCAACAGTTCCTACAGTTTTGGCGGTAGCGCTTTCTACCATTCAGTAAAGTTGGAGGTAATAGTCCGCTTAACAAATTCCTAGAATAGTATATCCAAAAAAAATATCTTTTCGTTGTTTTTTTTTTCAAAAAACTTCGAAAAAAAATAAAATTTTTTCAATTTTTTTAGTCTAAGTCGCAGGGAATCCAGATTTTTTGCATACTCTATTCAGCAAAAAAAGTATAGATACCACTGAACAACTTCTCTGAACAAACCTATGCAATCTGAACATGTCTAGGGCTATTAAATAGCTGTCAAAGCCCACTATTTACTTACAAAAATACTCTTTTTACGGGTTTTGGGCCATAGAATGCCTAGTGTTGGAGATTTATTTATTATTTTATCATATTTTTGTTATATTAATCGATAGTTTATTTTATTCATTTTTATTTCATGCATTTTCTAATAGTTTTCAATATTATAAGTATTTTGTTTTAAAATCCCTAAATATCGGGTCACCCTAGCGTCAGAATATTCTATTTTCGTTCGACGGACGTTTCATTGCAACACGAACCTCATCAAAGTAACCTTGCTGAAAGTGGAAATATGGTAATTGTTAGTTGTGACAGCTCAGAATCAGACAACCATTCAGAATATAGTCCTGGACCATGCCATGCACAAATGGGGCCAGTCCTAATTACACAAGCCCGACTCGATTTTATTGTAGCAAAATTGGAGGTATCACAACGCAAGTCAGAAGAGCTTGCTAAACTCTTGAAACAGCAAAACATTTTGATGCCCGATGTGAAGATCTCTGGTTACAGAAAACGCCAAGCAGACCTTCAACAATTTTTTACTGTTGACGAGGAAAAAAAAATTGGGTACTGCCGGGATACCAAAAAACTAATGGAACACATGCGTATTACATATGATTCTGCTGAATGGCGCCTATTTATTGACAGGTCAAAGCAAAGCTTGAAAGCTGTTTTATTGCATAAAACCAATTCAAAGCCTTCTGTCCCGACTGCCTACAGCATTGATACAAAAGAATCATATGAACGATTACAATTAATTTTGAAGTTGGTAAACTACTGCGACCATAAGTGGCGAATTTGCTGCGACCTCAAGGTGGTGGCTATGCTGTCAGGATTACAAAGCGGTTACACTAAATATATGTGTTTTCTTTGTAATTGGGATTCCCGATACAAAGGAAACCAATACCAAAATCATTCGTGGCAAAATAGGGGACTGCCCAAGCTGGGTTCGATGAATGTGGCAAACGAGGCAATTGTGGCACGAGAAAACATTCTTATGCCACTTCTTTATATAAAGCTTGGACTTGTCAAAAACTTTATTAAGGCTGTCTTGCGTAATAAAGACAACCCTGCTCATGCGCTTGAGGTTTTAAATTTTTTGAGACACCAAGTTTTTCAAGAAAAGATCAGCATAGACAAATTAAAAGAAGGTGAGAAGCAACACTTACTATTAACTCTTTATTGTTTTTAAAAATGTTTTGTTCTTTTCTAGGTGTGCTTAACGGTCCCGATATTCGAAAACTGATGAAGGACAAGCGTTTTGGCTGCATTTTGCTTGACGCTGAGAAGAATGCCTGGAGCTCGCTGAAATATGTCATTGTAAGCTTCCTTGGAAAAAATCGTGCACAAAATTATGAGGAATTAGTTAGCAACATGCTGGCTTCATTTGAAACAATTGGTGTTCATATGTCATTAAAGATTCACTTCCTACACCATCATTTGAACTACTTCCGCCGCCAACTTTCGACGGAATCCGATGAGCAAGGAGAACGGTTCCATCAAACAGCATGGCCATTTGAATTAAGGTAACAAAATCTGCTCAAATAAGTTTTTTACCACTTTTACGCTATACTAGTTTCTGAAGCTTTCTTTTTTTCCTTTAATTCAGGTACAGAGGGAAGGGGCGTCCAGACGCGATCATGGCCGAAATTTGCAGGCGTGCAAGAACTTTGCTCAAAGAGCAAATCGAAAAACATACAGGATCGATTGTAGAAGAAAGTGATGAAATCGGAGAGAAAGTCCAGGAAGAAACTGCACATTTTTCGGACTATAGAGATTCAGAAGCTGATGATGATGATTATTATGAAGATAATGAAGTTTTTTATGATGAAAATTAACGGGTTAGGAAATATTTAAACTGAATAGGTGGGTGTTGCAACATACAAGAGTACGTAGCTGTTATATGCTTTTCTAAAGCTGCATTTTTAAAAATTGTCTACAATGATGTTTTAAACATTGAATTTTAATTGACTTTCAATAAATTTTTGTTTACTTTATTTGAAAGCTACTTTAAAAAATAATTCTGCACAAAGTATTGAATAAAAACCTTGAATTTTATTTATTTTAACATTAAAGTTTATATTGGTTGTTTACAGACGTTTGTGAGTTTTGCAATAATCACGTTTTTGGCAAAGATAACGCGCAAAAAACTTTCCAAGCATATTATGGGACAAAACCCGTAAAAAACAGTATTTTTTAAGGAAATAATTGGCTTTGGCAACTATTTAATAGCGCTAGTTTCATGCTTGATGTTGATTGTTAGTCAAAATAGAATATTCTGACGCTAGGGTGACCCGATATTTAGGGATTTTAAAACAAAATACTTATAATATTGGAAACTATTAGAAAATGAATGAAATAAAAATGAATAAAATAAACTATCGATTAATATAACAAAAATATGATAAAATAATAAATATATCTCCAACACTAGGCATTCTATGGCCCAAAACCCGTAAAAAGAGTATTTTTGTAAGTAAATAGTGGGCTTTGACAGCTATTTAATAGCCCTAGACATGTTCAGATTGCATAGGTTTGTTCAGAGAAGTTGTTCAGTGGTATCTATACTACAATTTTGCTGAATAGAGTATGCAAAAAATCTGGATTCCCTGCGACTTAGACTAAAAAAATTGAAAAAATTTTATTTTTTTTCGAAGTTTTTGAAAAAAAAAAACAACGAAAAGATATTTTTTTTGGATATACTATTCTAGGAATTTGTTAAGCGGACTATTACCTCCAACTTTACTGAATGGTAGAAAGCGCTACCGCCAAAACTGTAGGAACTGTTGGCCAAAACCTGATGTCAACTTTTTTCGAGGGGCCTACGGGTTTTGAAAATGTTTAGGGGCCCAAAAAAAAAATTGGGTAACCAATCTAGCCAAACTGAGATAGAGTTTTACTCAGCTCCGGTAGTACTATCGAACCTGCATACCCACGTTCGGGTGTTTTTTTCACTGTTGCACTGTGTAATAAGTGAAAAAATTTGGCATTGGAAATGGTGTCTGTAAAATGTCAGCTAAAAAAGATAAAAACATGTTTATACTGCATTCGATATCTAGAGATATCTAGATTTCGTGGCATAAACATCTGATTTTCCACACACAAATCAGCTGTTCGTGTGAATGAAATCTAGACAATCGAGATTTCGATTGTAGCATAAACGCGGTATAGAGTAGACATTGTGGAATTTGTACGAAACGGTTCTAGTGTTACTGCTTTAAGCCCGGTATTCAGTTTTTATGAAATTGTCGTTGCCTTAAGAAGAACGTGTATAAAAAATAACGAAAATTTCATGAACCGAAATTTTCGCTCTCTTTTCTTTTGCTTGGTACTCAGCTCATCGCGAAAACTTCGAAGACAAAATCAATTACAGGGTTATTACGCCACAGCAATTTCGTACGAAAACAATTGTTTGATAATTGTTTGGGAACGGAATTTTGACATTTAGATCATTTTAACAACCAGTACCTCGTTTCTGTAGTTCTCGAATCGGAAAAGTTTTCACATGAAACATGTATTCCCTGTTTTAGTAATCTGGCACCAACTTTAAAATGCAGCTGTCATATTTGCTGTCAGCGGTATCATGAATCTCGAATTACAGCAAAATCATTCGATTTTAAGACCGGCTTTAAACAATAGTGCTGTAATGGTGTTGCCAACACTTTCCAGTAATGGTGTTGCTAACACTTTCCGAGATTATCACACCCAATAAAATAACTAAACGCCGAGTTAAACTATTAAAGAAACCGTTGGATCAGTGTAAACTTGAACAGAACGATTTGAAAAAAAAATTCCCAGATTTCTTTCATGTCTGGATTTTCTTCAAAAAAAATTACGCGATCAGCATTGCAGTTTGAATGAAATGAACAAGAATAAAGAAAACGGGAATAATCATTTGATTTTTTTCTAAATGTTGAATTTTTGTTCATAAAGATCTTGTGCTAAACGGTATCCAAGTACTATGGTGAAAACAAAATTTGTTATGGCGAGAAAAATTTCCATTTTTGCAGTGCAAATCGATTTTTTTTGACAATAGTAAATTTTCACAACTTCATCATAAGAAAAAGACTTCAGACGCAATCGAAATTTAATTTTGCGCAATGAATATTTTAGTGACAGCTTAGTGACACGCCTAATTGGGAAGCTTCTGGTGGACAGATCCGTCAAAACTGAATGGGGTGATGTTACAATTGCTAGGAACGTCAACAAGGGGACACCGCAGGGGGAGTTCTGTCTCCACTATTATGGTTAACTTGTGCCAATGAATTTCTTCTTGAATTGGACAGAGCCGAATGCCAGGTCTTTGCATTCGGGCAACCAGCCAACTTAGTCTGATTTCGAACTGGACCGCTAACTACGGACTATCACTTAACCCACTTAAAACCGAGCGTATCTTGTTCTCTCGGAAATATAATATACCCGCATTTGAGCTGCCGTCAGTTAATGGGGTGCAATTACAGTTAATGGAAAAGGTCAAGTATCTGGGGATAATTCTCGACAGAAAACTGTCTTGGAAACCGAATGTGGGGGAGAGGGTGGAAAAGGCGTCTGTTGCTCATTACTGCTGTAAAGGGGCGATAGGAAAGTGCTGGGGACTGTCTCCTAAGATCACCATGTGGATTTATACGGCAATAGTCAGACCAATACTTGTCTATGGCACCGTAGTTTGGTGGAGGTCCCTCCAAAAGAAATATATTCTGAATTCCTTGATGAAAATTCAAAGATCAGCACTAATTAGCGTTAGTGGGGCAATTTTCACGACGTCAGGCACTGCACTTAGTGCTATCCTGAACATCTGTACTCCTGATATCATGGCCGAATCTGCAGCCGCTACATCCCTGGTGAGAATCAGAGATTGTGGCGTTTTGATATTGGGGCATTCCGGACACACTGAATTACTACACCGGATCAACTCTATTCCCGTAAAAACGGACTATCTTCTACTACCGACAAATCTAAGGACTTCTATTCCGAACAGGAATACCTGGGAAAAGTCACTGGAAGGGGACACCAGCAGTATCAAATTTTTCACGGATGGATCAAAGTTGGACGAGCAAGTAAGCTATGGGGTCCATTCACCGGACCAAAATGTAAATATATCCTTCAACCTGCCTGATCACTGTAGTGTATTTCAGGCGGAAATTGCCGCCATACTGGTGGTTGCTGAACTACTGAAAAGTAGTGTCACAACCCTCCGGAGAATATGTATCTACACAGACAGCCAGGCTGCTATAAAATCCCTGGAAGCCATGTTTGCTACGTCCCTGACGGTGAAAGAATGCTACTCATCACTTAGGGTGATGGCAGAGTACTTTGACATCAGGCTCATCTGGGTACCGGGACACAGCGACATTCCAGGCAATTGCGTAGCGAATGCGTTAGCTAGGCACAGGTTCTTCCGGCAAAAGAAGGTATTAGTATGCCAATCTCTACCTGCCGTGTACAGATCAGGTAGTGGGCCGATAATATGTTCAAGGACAAGTGGAGACTTAATTCAACTTGCAAAACCAGGGTCCTTTGGCCTCAGGTGGACAGGAAGAGGACTAGGCAACTACTTAACTTGCCGAAAGGCAGGTTATCCACAATGATAGGAACACTTACAGGACATTGTCTTGTAGGAAAACACGCCCTAAGATTAGGACATAGAAACTCTACTCTCTGTAGATGCTGCATGGAAGAGGACGAGGAAACGACGAAACACCTTCTCTTGGATTGAACTGCTATGGCATGACTGAGACGTATGATATTCGGAAAACATTTAGTTAGCACCGTAGCCCTACAGGATATTCCTGTAGGTCGTATAGACAAATTCATTGAAAGGGCAAATT
This sequence comes from Phaonia tiefii, assembly GCA_963931995.1. Classification (NCBI taxonomy): domain Eukaryota; kingdom Metazoa; phylum Arthropoda; class Insecta; order Diptera; family Muscidae; genus Phaonia; species Phaonia tiefii. The sequence goes on along the minus strand of OZ008370.1, from coordinate 248,297,072 downwards.
GGCTAGACGACTAGTCAATAGTTGCTATAGAGGAAACTGCAGGTATCACAATGGGCTTCTTTAGCCTAAGTGTGCTAGACAGCGTGCTGTCTTGCAGCCTTTTCAACCTACCAAACAATCCAAATTAGTATCTAAAAAAGTTCGGCGGCGCCTTACCGAAATACAAACGTCGGGCGCGGCGGCGCAGTTCGGTTTCGTTTTACACAGCTTGATTGTCCGCTGGTGGAGTTTTGTTAAACGTTACAAATTTACCTAGCCCTATAGACCAGTGAAACATTATTCATGTGAAATATTAAAATGTGCACTTTGATACCGATTGGCACAGGCTCGCAGTGTGTCTCACTATTGAACTTTTTAAATTTAGTGTCATTTTTCTTTTGTGCAAGTGGCAACTGTGAAATTTCGCAGCTGTCACATATGTTTATTCCGAATATTAAAAATGGAGCGCATGGTAAAATTATCTATCGAGTAAACGCGTCAGCCCAGTTGATTTGATTTTGTTTCTTTCTGTTTGTTAATAAAATTTAAAGAATTTCAATCAAAATACAATTTATATTATAGACTTTGTATCAAGTAAGACAATCTTATGGAATTTTTCAGATTTTGTGTTCATAGTGTTTTTCATCATTAAACTAATTCTGACAGCTTAACCACGGAATTTCTTATGCAACTACCTAATGGCCAGTTTTAAAGTGGGTAGTTAACTATCGGATTACTTAATCTTAATTCTAAGTTAATTGGAGGTTAACTTTGCATTTTGTTTTTCAGTGGTGAGTTAATGTAAGTCGCCATATTGTCAACTAATATGGTAACCCTTGTATTCTTATTGGAAAAAACGTGTGTTTTGTGATAAATACCAAAACAACAAAGGGAAACAAACAAAATGGAATTATGTAAAATCAGAAATAGATGCATAAAATCGAAGTCATTTTAACAAAAATGTGTAAAAAACTATATAGGCGCAACAATTTAACGATCTAGACTCAACGTATGTGTACAAATACACAAATCTGAAACATGTATTTTATACAATCTTCATTTCTCACTTTGACAGTCAGTAATTTGATTGTCAAAATAATATGGTTCTGACTATAAGTTAACCAACCAACATTGGGTGGTTAAATCATAGTTAAACAACGACTAAAAAACACAATTCGATGTTTAACCACAATTTAACTAAGAAACGAAGATCACCACTGACTGAAAAACTGGCCATAATAGATAATTCTACCATGATGGAGAGCTTTTCGAAAGAACAACGCGTTATAATTGTAAAAACCTATTACAAATCTTTGGAAAGTCATGCTGAGACCGCTCGAAAACCTTGAAGAATTTTCAGTCGAGAAAGTACACCTAATGTGTCAACCATTCGTAGAGTGGCCAAAAAATTTGAAATCACTGTATCGGTTATGGACAGTAAAACTCCGGTGCGTCAACGTACCGGTCGGTCTCTTGAAAACATTGCTGCTGTAAACGAGAGTGTTGCCGAAATCCCGGATACATCAATTCGGCATCGTTCTCAACAACTTCAAATTTCACGAAGAACTACCAAGCGAATTTTGACAAAAGACCTTCATGCATTCAAAATTCAGCTTACTCAGGAGCTCAAACCAGCAGACCATGGAAAGTGCCGGCAATTCGTTCAATGGGTAATGGAACATAGTGACGTCAATGTCAACTTTCCAAAAACAAATTTCATCATCTCCAATTAAGCGCATTTCCATCTGAATGCCTTCGTGAATACACAAAATTGTCAAATTTGGGGCTCAGTAAATCCTCATGCAGCCCATGAGAAATAAATGCACCCACAACCTGCAACTGTCTGGTGCGGGTTTTGGTCAGGTGGCATGATTTGGCCTTACTTTTTTGAAGATGAGGCCGAAATTGCAGTGACTGTGAACGGCATTCGTTGTAGGAACGTGATAACGGAGTTCTTGTGGCCTCAACTGAACGGCGTGGACCAGGACAACATGTGATTTCAGGAAGTCGGCGCCATCTGCCACACCGCAAATGAAACAATCTTGTTATTGCAGAAACGATTTCCAAAACAAATTATCTCAAGAAATTCTGATGTCAACTGGCCACCAAGATTGTGCGCCGTGCGATTTTTTCTTTTGGGTTTTGTGAAATCTCGGTTTTATGCGAATAAACCAGAAACAATTCCAGACCTCAAATCCGAGATCCCACTCGTCATCGGTGAGATACAGCCACATCTCTGTGAAAAAGTCATGGAAAATTTCATGAAAAGAGCAAAGGCCTGTCATCAGAGCCGTGGTGAGCATTTGACGGATATTTTATTCCATACTTAATCGGAACTTGACTTCTTTACAATTCAATAGAAAAATCACAACTATGTCAAAAAATACGTGTCTATTTTAAAATGAAATAGTGCATTCTTACAGAGAGACCCTATAATTTTATTTATTGAATTTTGATTTTATAACTGTTGTATTTTCTGTGGCACTTTGCAGACAGATGTTTCAAAAACTGATAGTGTAAATCGAAAGCAGAATAATCGTACGATTTCTGTCAAACGGTAGAGACTTTCACTCCATTCCTTCTCCACGAATTGTTACATTTGCACCGATAGACTAAAACGCCTTAACTTGGCATTTACACGAGACAGTTCTGCGAAGACAACAGCAATACAGTCAAACTTTTTTACTAATAAACTCACACTTCTCACATTGCCTTTGTCACTGTCTCTGATTTTTCAAAGGCAGTAAAATCGGCAAATGATTTGATGTAAGCCAGGGGGTAGCCATGACACACCTGATCGACTTTGTAGCACAGAGTAATATTAACAAGAGTTTGCAACAGCTGTTCATATAGAGAATGAGAGTGGAATGAGAGAAATCTTTAATATTAACAACTTGTGTGTTAATTGGAATATACCCAAATAATTTTACTCTAACACTTCATTACATTTTGAATTTTTTTCACTGAATATCCCTTTTTCATCGATTTAATTGGCAAAATTTACTCCCAGTTGATGTGATTGGTACTTATACCATAGAGTAATATACATAGAGTCTGCAACAGCTGGTTTACTTGGACCGGAAACCAAGAAAAATCACTGGACAAGTTGGAGCAAGAGTTATACAGACTTGGCAACCTATGTAGAATTAGAAAAATCTTTATTTTAATAAGTTTATGTCTTATTTGCAATCTCTATAAATAAGTTTAGTTTTTTCCTCGATTTAATTATCACATTACCAAAGAACAATACTATTCCCAGTGGATTAGTTTTGTACTTTTAGTTCAATACACACAGGTAAATGTGTGAATTTCTCTTTCTTTCTTTATTCTGCATCTTTCGCCAACTCTGAGGTTGATCAGTTGTGGCATAGAACCCCCAGACTTATACTTTTGGCTTGGCACGCGGCTTCAAACGTACATATGGAATTCGCACAACGCAACCCAGTCACCTATCGCCGTTTCTTTTTTGAAAGCATCTTTTCAGAAGTTCTCCACGTCGTTACTTGATTAGCTGTCTCATCGGTAGCCCTTGCTTTGTAATAGAAAATTGATAGAAAATGGAGTGGATGGGCGAGAGAGCGATTTGTAATCAGAAGCAAACCATGCAGCAAACTAAATTTAAATAGTGTTTGATTGTTACTAATGATAGGTAAATTATGTGGTTGTTGGTTGCATCGAACGAAAATATGCATTCCTTTTTATTTCTGTCCGATTTAATACAAAAGCAACTAACGAAAGTCCAGCTGTACCAGACTCGCATTCAACCTGTCTTGGTTTATGGCGCAGAACTATCGCAAGCAGACGAAACATTTGTAGGAGTGTTCGAGAGAAAAATACTCCGAAAATTGTATGGCCGTATAGTGCACAATGGCGAGTATCGGCTACGCACGAGCTGTATGAGCTACATCCCGATATTGACATAGTTAAGCGGATCAAAATAATGCGATTGTGTTGGCTAGGCCATGTCAGTAGAATGGACGAAGACGAAACCCAACTCGAAGGAAGACGAAAAATAGGAAGGCTCCGCTGGAGGGATCTGGCTGATGAATCCCTGCGTACACTTGGTATTGCCAACTGGAGAAATCAACCAAAAAATCGAACTGGTTGGCGAAATATGTTATTTTCGTTTTGTAAGGTCCCTGACCCCCCGGGGATGTCCGAGACCAGATAAGTAAGTAAGTAACTCGAACTCGACGAAATAGCCACTACCACGTCGTCATCGAGGGAACGTAAAGAGCTGGAAAGAGACTCTTGTATATTTCTATATGTGTAAGCGGTCAATTCGATGAAGTTTCGTTGTAATTGCGCAAAAGAAGTAAAACGTCATCGCAAAAGGCCGCACAATTTGAAAAAAATTATATTTATTTGTAGATTTTGGTAAATAGTATTGAATGCACACGAAACGTCACTATCGGTGGTTGCTTAAGAGTGTATTGTCTTTATAATTGTCTGGATGATTACGTTACACCATAATTTTTTTCTCATCCTTGACAAATAATACATATTCTCACCATCTTCTCCATAGAGTAATTATCGTAGCGTAATGACATATAAAGTACCCAACGCTCTCAGTAAATTTATGACATTTGGTGTGTTGCAGATGGGCGGTTGCATGTTGGAAAGTATTACTTTAATAATACCCGATAGAAACAATGGCTCAAACCAACCAACAATATTTCAGCAACGGCATTTGTATATACTAACAATAAACTATAACACAAAAGTTCAAAATACTTATACGTTTAAATTTCACAACTTTCATCAAAACTACATGAACAAGTTAAGTCAAAAATTTTTGTAACTCCACCTGGTGTAAGACAATTTATGTCAAATTACTCTCTATTGCACCGACTGCACTACGAATAGTGTAAAAGGAAAGTTCAGATTAGAAGAATGGCAGCTCTATACGTCATTACTCTATGTTAATTATATACCTAGAGGTGCCATCTGTTTAATCTGACGTTTCATTTCACACTCTTCATGGCGAGGTTGGTCCGATCATAGACTAATACTTATAGTAGACCTAATAGTTCTCTCACCAAATTTATGACATTTGGCCTGGTGTGATATTTACGTTCGATGTTGAAAAGAATTGCTTTACTAATATCAGGTAGAGGCAATGGTTCAAAACAACGAACAAAATAACAACAACGGCATTTCGTTTTGTGTGTTAATATTATTGTGTTAAATACAACACAAATGTATGCTAACAATAACAGTCAATAAAAAACTTTAAAACAAATTTAAATTTCACAGTTTTTCACCAAAACGACATGAAAAATTAAAGCAAGAAATTATTGTAATTCCACCTGGTATATGTCACTTTTCGTCAAACATCTCTCTATCACACCGACCGCATCAAGAAGAGTGTGAAAGGAAATGTTAGATGAGCCAAATATTCTCTCTAGTACGAGATTATACTATGGGTGCGATAGAGAATTTACTATGTAAATTGACTTACACCAGGTGGAGTTACAAGAACTGTTGACTTAAATTTGTCATGTCGTTTTGGTTGAGAACACTGAAACTCATTTTGGACTTTTTTGTTATCATGTATTGTTAGTATAAATTTGTGTTTTATTTAACACCTACATTTTAACACTCAAAACGAAATACCGTTGTTATTTCCTTGTTGGTTGTTTTGAACTTATGCTTCTATCTGCTATTATTGAAGCAATAATTTGCAACATGCAACGTCCATATGCAACCAAGCCCAATCTCACAAATTTACTGAAAGAAGTAGTTACTCTAGGTATTGTATAACTACTCTATGTTCTTGTCACGTGTAAACTCAGCGTAAGCCCCACCATACACGCCAACACAATTGAAACCCCTGGTGGAAGAAGGTGTGAACTCACTTTTTCTGAAAAACAATATTTTCCTTCTTTTAATGTTTCCATGGTATCTGAATTAAAAAAAATTTTTAAAAAAAATTTTATATTTCATTTTAATAATTTAAATATCAGAGTTGACTTTTTTCTTTTCTAAAACAAAATCAATACCATACAAACATTAAAAGAAGGAAAATATTGTTTTTGAAAAAAAAGTGATTTAACACCTTCTACCACCAGGGCCTTCAATTGTTAATATACTTACTCGATAAAACAGTGAGCGGCGCACAGGACAACATTATCGGAGATCAAGGAGCCGCCACAAAGATGACCCGTACCAAAGAAATATCCATCATTTAAACGTTTTCTAACCGATACTTGATGTTCGGTACTATTCCACAAAGCCACCGTTCCATTTACAATACGAGGATCATGAGGGTTCAAAGAGCGTAGAAAAAAGGAAGACGCGGATGGAGGAGCAGCCACTGAAACGATGTTGACATTTTCACTTTTCCTGGTTATATCACGCAATTAAATTCACCTGTACTGCCAATTTGTACTTCAACAATTGCGATGCATAAAATCCAAAGTGATAAATTACGAAACTCCATTGCGTTTGAGTTACTTTACGCTCGGCCACCGTATGCACCACTACTTTACCCGTGTGAAGTAGAACTACAAATGAATACCAATATTTTCGGTTATTCGAGCAATATAAGTGACGGCAAATATAATTTATAATTCTAATAATATATTGAAACAAGCACAGATAATCGAATCGAAAATATCTTCTTGGAATTTAACATCTACTATATGTAATCTATGTAATCTAATCAGAAGGAGACCACCCGCCCAAATGGCATAAATTGCACGAGAATCCATTGCGATACGGCACCATCATCATCCATATATTTCGTTTGTACTCCAATCAAAATCTATCTAAAGTCATAAATTTAATGATTTTTTTTTCAAGAAGTTGATTCCACATGCGGCATTCATGGGGAATTACCATGATTTGTTTAACAGTATTTGATTTTCCCCCCTTAACTGGCTGGGTGAAAATGACGTGGCAGAAGGAGGGAGTACGACGTGGTTGTTCCAAGTTGTAACAGTACCTTAATAAAAAAAAAAACGAATGTCTTGCAATTCCCACACCATTAATTGAAATGCCGTAACACTGGTCGGATATTATTTGGAATTAACTATAAAGTTCTTGCATTTAACTGTGATTTTTTTGTAACTTAGTCTAATGCAAAAGTGTAATTTTAGTCTGAGGTGACATTATTTTTAATTTTACCTTAAATTATAATATCATAAATTAACTGGCATGGGACTGACGGTGCCGGTGGAAAGTTTCAGACCTCGAGCTTGAAAAATAATTTATTAGATCGTTTCTGATAGCCACTCACTTGGGAGTGATCAGGAATGATTTCTTCATAGGGTAGTGCAAGCAGCTCACTACTTCCGGTCACAGAAAAACCGCCTTAAGGTAGAAACACAATTGGGACGAACAACGAATTTCGCACAGCACGACGAATTTGTCGGTAAAAATTCGTTGCGTAAATTGGTCGTATGAAACACAATAACGACGAACAAATAACGAACAAAATAACAACATTTGAAGTTATCTCTCTCTCTCTCTCTGTTTTCTCTGGACAATTTTATAGTCTTTGGCTGCCAGATTATACAAACCATAGATTAATACTTATAGTAGATCTACTAGGTCTCCCACCAAATTTATGACATTTGGCCTGGTGTGATATTTACGTTTGATGTTGAAAAGAATTGCTTTACTAATACCAGATAGAGGCAATGGTTCAAAACAACGAACAAAATAACAACAACGGCATTTCGTTTTGTGTGTTAAAATTATTGTGTTAAATACAACACAAATGTAGGCTAACAATAACAGTCAATAAAAAAGTTTAAAACACATTTAAATTTTACAGTTTTTCACCAAAATGGCATGAAAAATTAAGGCAAGAAGTTATTGTAATTCCACCTGGTGTATATCACTTTTCGTCAAACATCTCTCTATCACACCGACCGCATCACGAAGAGTGTGAAAAAAAATGTCAGATGAGCCAAATATTCTCTGTAGTCTGAGATTACTCTATGATACAAACATTCACTTTTTCAAACTTCACACTTTTTTTCATTCACTTACACACAAATACACAAATTTGCGTTAATTACTTTGTAAGTCAATATTTTTTTACATGCATCACCTGACTGAGTGCCCATATTTCATAAATTTAAAAAGCACAAATTGAAAAGGAAGAAATATTAACAAAAAAAAAACGATTTCAAAGAAAATTATGTAATTAAAAATTGTTTTTTTTTTTAAATATAAATGTTATAAATGAAAAAGAAAGCCATTCTTAAATTAAAAATACCTTTTTTACTAAAACACTTATGGCTAGTTTTTCAGTCATTGGCCATCCTGACTTCTTAGTTATATTGGGGTTAAACATCGAATTGTGTTTTGCAGTCAATCGTTAACAATGATTTAACCATCCAAAGTTGCTTGGTTAACTTGTAGTCAGAACCATGTGATTTCGACAATCGCATTACTGACTGTCGAAATGAGAAATGTTGAATTGTATAAAATACATGTTTCTGTTTCTAGTATTTGTACACAACTTGCTTTGTTGTCTGTCAGCCTGTATTGTTCAAATCAGTCTGTATTGTTCAAATGTAGTAACTCATTTTTAACACAGTTGCAGTTGACCGATCGAACTAAAATTTTGCACACTTGTCAGATTTGGCTGACAACACATGAATATGAAAAAAAAAATTAAACCAATAAAAATTTATTTAATAAAAAATTAAAACTAAAAAAAATAATTAAGTTACAGTGTTTTATTTATAAATGCACAAAAAACTAGAAAATAATTTTTCTCTTAGCCTCAATAAGTATATTCTTCTTCATGATGTGGTTGTACAATGGTCCGCATACTTAGCACTTCAACATCAATGGTCTAGATACTTTCAATAAAGAGCGTAATTAAAATGAATTAGTTAATTAATTTTCTAGGGATCTCTCAAATAAAACGCTTGCATTTAAATTAAAAATGGTGACAAAATTAAATGTCAAATTAAGTGTCACAATTAAATGTCAAATTAAGTGTCAAAATTAAGTGTCAAAATTAAATGTCAAATTAAGTGTCAAAATTAAATGTCAAAATTAAATGTGAAATAAAGTGTCAAAATTAGATGTCAAAGTTAAAGTCAAAATTAAATGTCAAATTAATTGTCAAAATTAAATGTCAAATAAAGTGTCAAAATTAAATGTCAAAGTTAAATGTCAAAATTAAATGTCAAAATTAAATGTCAAATTAAGTGTCAAATTAAGTGTCAAAATTAAATGTCAAAATAAAATGTCAAAGTTAAATATCAAAATTAAATGTCAAATTAAGTGTCAAAATTAAATGTCAAAATTAAATGTCAAATAAAGTGTCAAAATTAAATGTCAAAGTTAAAGTCAAAATTAAATGTCAAATTAAGTGTCAAATTAAGTGTCAAAATTAAATGTCACATAAAGTGTCGAAATTAAATGTCAAAGTTAAATGTCAAAATTAAATGTCAAATTCAGTGTCAAATTAGGTGTCAAAATTAAATGTCAAAGTTAAATGTCAATATTAAATGTCAAAGTTAAATGTCAAAATCAAATGTCAAATTAAGTGTCAAAATTAAATGTCACCATTTTAATTTAAATGCAAGCGTTTTATTTGAGAGATCCCTATAAATTAATTAACTAATTCATTTTAATTACGCTCTTTATTGAAAGTATCTAGACCATTGTGGTTGAAGTGCTAAGTAGGCGGACCATTGTACAACCCCATCATGAAGAAGAATATACTTATTGAGGCTAAGAGAAAAATTATTTTCTAGTTTTTAGTGCATTTATAAATAAAACACTGTAACTTAATTTTTTTTTAATTATTTTTTTTCCAATAAGAATGCAAGGGTTGCCATAATCGGTAAATATATGACGGGTTACATTAACTCGCCACTGAAAAACAATATGCAAAGTTAACCTCTAATTAACTTTCAATTACGATTAAGTAACCTGATAGTTAACTATCCACTTAAAAACTGGTCATTAAATAACAAAAAAACGGTCACTTTGCACCAATTTATTCGCCGTTCGTCGGCGTAGGAAATAGAAATAAACCCATCGCACAGTTCGTTACGCACAACGAATTTCAGTCGACCGACGTACTGATTGTGTGCATTCTCATATAAACAAATGTGTTTTATTTTCGACGACGAATATTCGCAACGTAAAATCCGGCGTTCGTCCCAATTGTGTTTCTACCATTATTCATAAAATGTTGTGAGAGGTTTGAGAGACGTTTTTTGTATGATAAATTGTATCTCAAACCTCAAGTAACTTTTTATGAATAAGGCCGTAAGTATGTGCCGGGCAATGGCTTTATCAGAACCCTCCGTTAGTTAGCTCGAGTGCGAAGGCGAAATGAATGATCAGCCTGGTTTGTTATACGATCACTGATGCCGTACAGGTTAAATAGTTGACCCTGTCACTGAACTAGGGAACATATTATTATTACCACTGCCTAACGGCGGATCAAAACTAAAGAAACAAAAATCCAGTTTCGACACACTGCATTCTGGTCAGCGGCTGATCCATAACACTGTGGAACACAAAAAAAACCATGTTTCGACAACGGAGTCTGGTAGAGGGAGTTTAAAAATGTACGTGTATCGGCGTTTTCAAAGTTTACGTCTGGAGTTCTTTTTCAGGGCGGTGAAATGTTCGTTGACAACCGATTTAATTTTGAAATGGTAGATGAATTTGGCTACCTTGGATGCACCGTGAACAAGGACAACAACGTCAGCCTGGAGATATATAGGAGAATTGTATTGCAAATAGATGATATTTTGGGCTCAGCAAGCAGTTTATGAACAAAGCCCTCTCTCGACGGACAAAAGTCCAGCTATATCCGATTCTCATTTTACCTGTCCCGGTATATGGCTCCGAAACTTGGGTCATATCGCAAGCGGATGAAAAACTCCTGGGAGTATAAGAGAGAAAATTTCTCCGTAAACTATATGGTCCTGTTAGAGAAAACGTCGAGTACCGACGCCGTTGGAACACAGAGCTATATAATCTATATTCTGACGTGGACATAGCTAGGTGAATCAAAATAGGCCAATTGCGTTGGCTAGGCCATGTTATCAGAATGGATGAAGATGAACCAGCGCGAAAGGTTTTCGATAACGTATCCGATGGAAGCAGGAAAAGAGGATGACCAAAACTTCGCTGGAAAGACCAGGCAGAAGAATCCCTCCGTATCCTTGGTGTTACCAACTAGCGAGAAAAGGCGAAGGATAGAACCAGTTGGAAGAATATGTTAAAATTTGTTTAATTAATATGTGTCAGACGTCGGACCTCATGAGGTCAATAAAAGTAAATAATGTTAGAAATGTTCGCTCTTTTGCACATTCTCATGATGAATCGGCATAGGAAACCATGATGAATAGGCATAGGGAAAATAATTAGTTCCGTCTTGGTTGGTTTCTCCCCAACACTATTGTCTGAATCCCATCTATGAACTTGCTATGAACGGCCTGTTGCTGGATGTACTTGGAAATTCCCCCCTTACCGCTTCTGTTTCTCCAGAAAAAGCAAAATGCCGTTCATGGAGAGATTATATATCAGAGGCGACAAAGCACCATAAGCTGGCCAAAATGCTACTCTTTGTAAGAATGTCGTGGACAAATTTCTGTCAACCCCAAAGCCGTGAGTACCGCAGTTATTGCGACTGAATATACAAGGTGTTTCAAAAGAAGTCACCCGATGTTGTTTGGCTCTCATTTTTTTCTAAATGAAAAACTTCGATTCTGTTTCTGGATTATGTTTATTGGTTAAATTGAGAAGATGATATAGGTTACATGGGCGCCGTCACAATTGATTACCATACCGGCTCGTTTTATGGCATTTTTTCATCACTTCGGCGAGAACTTGGGTCGACAGATGCTCTCACTCGTGTCGAATGTTGACCTTGAGGGCTTCCAGGGTCTCGGGCTTGTTCACGTAAACACGGGACTTCAAAAAACCCCACAAAAAACGTCTGGAACGGTTAAATCGGGCGATCTTGCGGGCCAGTGCAAATCGCCAAAACGTGACATGAGGCGAACCGGGAACGCCGCCTTCAGAATAACGGTTGTGGCTCGGGCAGTGTGTGGTGTTGCTCCGTCCTGTTGGAACCACATGTCCTCCAGTCCTAATTCGTCGAATTGAGGCAGTAGAAACTCGGTTAACATGGCCCTATAGCGCGCACCGTCCATTGTTGTCGTTTGATCAGCGGCGTTCTCGAAAAAAATGGTCCAATGACCCCTCCAGCATGAACAGTCACTTTGAGCGGGTGTAATGGCTCCTCGTGCATCACTCGTGAATTTTCGGTGAACCAGAAGCGATCGTTTGGCTTGTTCACGTACCCGCTGAGGTGGAAATGAGCCTCATCACTCATTATGATTTTAAAATCATTATGAACAAAAATGCCATAAAACGATCCCGTATGGTAATCAATTGTGACGGCGCCCATTTAACCGATATCATCTTCTCAACTTAACCAATAAAATTCTAAAGGTTCAAAAAAATATAATCAAAAAACAGAATCGAAGTTTTTCATTTAGAAAAAAAATGAGAGCCAAACAACATCGGATGACTTCTTCTGAAACACCTTGTACATTGTTAACGGCCAACTCTATGTCTAAGCAACCTACTGCAGTATATTCTTTAGCAACGCGAGAACTTTCTATAAAGCTGACCAGATCATGCAGAGCCTTAGGGAGCGGTTGGTCCGCCATTTAAACCCTGCACCGTCATCCTTCGTCAAAACGACAACGCGATCATCAGAACTTTGTTATTTCCGTTTGTTGTGATCCCATTTTTGGTATAGCAAACTCATTTTTTGATGAATATTAATTCAAAATTAACTAACGAACATTAATTTTGGTTCCCATTTTTGCTCACGATATTATTTACAGCGTCTTGAGATAGGTCGTAGTCATAATGACGAAGGATGACGTTAGTGTACAAAAAATAAGGATGACGTTCTAGGGTTAAAGATTGACTCTGCTTATAGTTCAGAGTCGAAGGGACAACCTTGCCAAAACTGATTCTGAGATAAAGGCGACGTTCGTTCCAATTCATCTTGGACGGGAGTGCTTACCATCAGGAACCGAAGGACCAGGTAGTACAACCGTCTTCGAATAAGTTGGATCCCCGGTTTGTTGTCAGGCATTCGGTTTCGATATAACGTTGTAACGGGTGTTTTTTTGCATAGATAGAACTTACGAAAGGATTAGGTGTCAAACGAACTATCATACGTACTACGCTCACTCTTTGATATGTATGATCAGTATACTCTGGCAAATCATCATGAATAGATTCACGCTTGAACAACGCTACCAAATTATCCAAATTGACTTTAAAAATCAGTCATCGATTCCCACAACTGTTCAGCGGGTTTCTATGGTACAGCTGATCGAAAAGGTACTAGGAAAATGATGTAGAATGAGAGACCAAAGAAGACATAGAGATTATAGACCATGCAGCAAACTAATTTTAAATAGTGTTTGACTGATACTAATGACAGCTAAATTATGTTTTATGTTGTTTGTATCGAACGAAAATACGCATTCCCTTTTATTTCTTTCCGTATTCTGTCCAACCATAGAGTAATACTTAAGAGTTTTCATTACTCTCTTCGATGCCTCTTCATGCCGACGAGGTAGTAGGCAATTTCATAGTTTTATTTGCCGCTGTATTTTACCAATTTTACACTTTCGTTGGACATAAAACGGACAGAAATCAAAGGGAATGCGTATTTTCGTTCAATGCAAACAACATAAAACATAATTTAGCTGTCATTTGTATCAATAAACAATATTTAAAATTAGTACTTGTCTTCTTTGCTCTCTCATTCTCCATCATCGGCCTTGTACCTTATCGCTCAGCTATGCCATAGAAGCCCCCTTGTCCAACCGGAGAGTATATTACAAACTCCAACTCTATGAAATGGCCTACTACCTCGTCGTCATCAAGAGAACGTGAAGAGAGGGATAGCGGCTCTTGTCTGGTTCCCTATGAACTGTTAGACGACTTCGTGATTTTAATGGCGCACATATTCGTCCAACACAGCAAGCCATCCGTCGAACTGTGGATAGATTTCATACCACATACTCTCTAAATGATGCAATAACAGGACGAAGGGATGTGACTACTGAATAGAATATCGAAGCTGTGGAAGAAGATCAAAAGTGTGGAAGAATATCAAAATTTTTCGAATCGTCGTCGGACGCTGGCATTAGGGCTCTGTCCGTTCACTATGTGGAAATTTTGCGCAAGGATCGTGGCCTATACCCGTATAAGACCAAAGCTGGTGCAGGAATTACAGCCATCATATTCGTCGTTTTTTCGCCAATTGGGCTCTAAAGCAGTTGGAAACTGAACCGATGTTTTATCCAGAGTTCGTATTTTAACTCACACACATCGCCGTGGGAAATATGTAATGAACGTTTGCCCATTACCCACAGGGTATAGGGAAAATAATGGGTAGCTACCCACGCAAATAGGGAAATTACTTACCACGGTTACCATTTACCGTCAGGGTAATGGGGAAAATAATGGGTAGCTACCCACGACGATGGGGAACTGCCCATCACGATTACCATTATCCCACAGGGTAATGAGGAAAATAATGGGTAGCTACCCACGACGATGGGGAATTACCCATCACGATTACACATTACCTTCAGGGTAATGCGGAAAATAACGGGTAGTTACCCACGACAATGGGGAATTACCTATCACGATTACACTTTACACTCAGGGTAATGCGGAAAATAATGGGTAGTTACCCACCGCGATAGGTAATGGGTTACCCAGGTAACCCATCCCCATTTTTGATCGAAAATTATAAAACCTTTCTATATTTCAGAAACGGAGCGACCAATCGAAAAAATAATCAATTTATATAGTGTCTCTAAAAGAAAAAAGTGGCTATAACTCGGAAACGGCTTTAACCAATGGATTTCTTCAATATGGATGTCTTCAAATATAAGCCTATATTGAGGACATCCACTGGTTAAAGCCTCCTATGGAGTTAACATTTGTATTATTTTTTCGATTGGACGCACCGTTTCCGAGTTATGGCCACTTTTTTATTTTATCGATTATCTTATTTTGGGGATCCGTTTCCGGGATATAGACATGACGGCTTTTTAGCGATTTTTAATTGGAAAAATTTCCATATTGAAGACATCCATCGGTTAAAGCCTCCTAGAGAGGTAAAAAATTTATTATTTTTGCGATTCGACGCACTGTTTCCGAGTTATAGCCACTGTTTTATTTTTTGCGATTTTTTTTTAAGAAATCTTCCGTACGAATTGGACCAGTTTATGAAAAACAAGTTATGAAACCAGGAAAAATTGGTTATTTTTTCGATTAGATGCTCCGTTTCCAAGATATAGAAATTTTTTATATTTTCGATCCAAAATGGGTATGGGTTACCCTGGGTAACCCATTACCAATCGCCGTGGGTAACTACCCCTGGGTAACCCATTACCCACGAAATACGAACCTTGGTTTTAATCGCAAAATTTTGTTCGGCGATGAAGCATATTTTTGACTTAACAGGTTTGTTAATAAGCAAAATTGCCGCATAGGGAGTGCAACCAATCCACAACAGACCCTACAGACTACATTAAAAAAAATTAAACTACTTTTTTTAACACTATTATGCTGCAACCCAGTATTATAACCTATATTGTTTACTTTTGCTTTGGTTTGTGTCTAGACTAACCTATGTTGGGAAATTTCTTGTTTAATGGGAAGTTTTCTAGGTGGAGCCTGTAACCAATATTTAGTGTATATTCTAGTTTTCAACCCAATAAAAAGTAAATTTAGAAAAACCAAAGTGAAAGAAGTTTAAACAAAAAACATTTTCTTAAATAAGTGCCTTTTCTTAAAAAAAATAACATTTTCTCAAAAAAAAAATACCCATTCATATTCTTAAACAAAGTACTTTTTCGTAAAAAAAAATACCTTATCTTAAAGAAGTACCTACTCTTAAAAATGTAACTATTCTTGAAAAAAGTACCAACTCTAAAAAAAAATCCCACTTCTTAAAAAAAACCCTTTTCTTCAAAAAAATAACTTCTCTTAAAAAAACTTTTTCTTACAAAAATTTCTTTTTCTTAAAAGTGCATTTTCTTAGAAATAAAATAGTACCTTTTCTTTTCTTGGGATAAGTAGCCTTTCTGAAAATAAGTAAATTTTCTTACAAAAAAGTATCATCTTTATCGTATTTTTCAATCTTTAGTGCCTTTGGCGTATTGGAACTAACTAGTATATAATATATAGCGAAAAGTACTTCGATCCAACCGGGTGTCCCCTGACCGATTCTCCTTTTTTATTAAACCATCAAATTAGATTATAAATCAGCCACTGAAGTAGATTGCAAGGAGTTTAAAAAATTTTTGATTTTAGCAAATATATATGTATGTGTATATTTAAACTTTAAGATTTACACTTTGTTGAATGATAATATACATAATATTGAATGATACACTGACAAAACATTTTCCAGTTAACACTTTAGCAATTACGTCTTAAAATCGACACTGAAAATTATATTTGAAATCTACTAAAAATCGCACCAAACACAGTCAGCAACGCTATTAAAAATACTGAGCCATTATAGGTGGACATGGAACCACCGCCCCCTCCTCCACCGTGAGTACCATTTGTGGAATGAGCAGTAGCAACCACAAATTGCGGCGTAGCTACTTTATACTCCGCCACTTTGCTCAAGATCCAGTGTTTATAGAGAGCAACATCAGTATAGACACCAGGCTGCCTGGGCTTACCACAATCAATACCCCAAGAAACGACACCAACTTGAACACCTGCACACACCAAAGGACCACCAGAGTCACCGTGGCAGCCATCACGTTCACCTTCCATGTGCCCCGCACACAACATGCCCTCGTGAATTGTGTCGCCGTAAATGATGTCACTACGGCATTTATCAATGGATATTATGGGGACGTCAGTGGTCAAAAGGAAATCCGGTAAAACACCCTGTGTAAAGCAGACAATTAATGTTAAAATATTTAATTGATTCGAGGAATAATTAATAATTACTTTTTCGGTTACACCCCAGCCTGTAACTTGGCATTCGGTGCCGTCTTTAAGGGAGCCTGAATTGAGAGCAATTGGTTTCAGGGTGGGATGATCAGATGGCACTGAGCTACTTAGTATTAACAATGTGATATCATCGTTAAAAATATCAGTATTGAATAAGGCGTTGTATGTAATCCGGTGTTTAATATCGAATGACAAACTATTGTTCATATCAAAGCGATTCAGACTTCCCATGACAACAATATACTCTTTTGCGGGTAATAAGGTGCCGTCATTTGAATTTGGACTGTGGATGAAAGAAGAAATTTGAGACATCTTAGTTTGAATTGTATATAGCAAAGGCATAGAGGAATTTAGGATAGAGTATTTTATTCTCGCAACTGACGTTTCATTTCACATTCTTCGTCGTAGGTTTGTGCAAATTCGACGGCAATTTACATACAGCAGGTAGAGTTACAAGAACTGTTGATTTAACATTTTCATTTCGATTTCGCATAGAACTGTGAAATTTAAATGTACTTTGCACTTTTTGTTGACTTTTATTGTTAAAGCCGGTTTTCGGTTTGTTCGAAAAATCAATTTTTCTAGAAACCAGTTTTCGATTTGTTCGAAATATCAATTTTTCAAGAAACCGGGTTTCGGTTTGTTCGAAAAATCAATTTTTCAAGAAACCTGGTTTCGGTTTTTAATTTTGGGAAAAACCGGTGGAACCTGTCTTTTCGGTTTTTTTTTTTTATTTAAATTAAATTACACATGTAGCACTTACAATACATTTGTTTAGCGACCATTTTAAATACTTATTCGTGTTTAAAACTACAAATTCCACAACTTTATTTAAATTTAATTTGAATAATATAATTTTTAATTTTGAATAAAAAATATATATATATATCTATATATATAAAATACAATAGTATGTTTGTCCTCTATAGACTCTAAAACTACTGGACCGATTTTGACCAAATTTTATATGGATGCTCTATGGGCCGTGAGTAGTGTTTCTGTGTAGTTTGAAGTTCGTCCGACAGATGGCGCAATATTTAGTTTTTTTGTGTTTTTGCACCGTAACTCAAGAACAACTGCACCGATTTTGACCAAACTTTATATACATGCTCTATGGGGCGTGAGGAGTGTTCTGTGTGGTTTGAAATTCGTCCGACAGATGGCGCAATATTTAGTTTTTTTGTGTTTTTGCACCGAAACTCAAGAACAACTGCACCGATTTTGACCAAACTTTATATACATGCTCTATGGGGAGTGAGGAGTGTTTCTGTGTAGTTTGAAGTTCGTCCGACAGATGACGCAATATTTAGTTTGTCGACAATGTAAGTTTTTTTACATGTCTCCAAAGATATGACGCTTTCAAACATGCATTTAGTTCATCTGCTGGTGACCCGGGCAAACGTTGTTTTGCCTTCAAATTTTATTTTGACTGCATTTGGCAAAAGTTTAGCGGAAAAGATATTTCATGGGTAGTCGGTTCATACGGAAGTTTTCCATCTGTCTGTCCATGCTGCTGCACAAACATTCGCCAAACAGCTTTTGGATATGGGCGTCAAATAACCGGTTTCCGGTTTGTTCGAAAATTGCGTTTTTTTAATTGCTTTAATAGAAAAAAAACCGGTTCACCGGGTCTTTGGTTTCGGTTTTGGAAACTCTAGTTGGCATACATTTATATTGTATTTAACACAACCATTTTGCCACAAAACAAGAAATGCGGTTGTTGTTGCTTTGTTGGACGTTGTATTCATTTATTGCCTCTATGTGGTATTATTGAACCCATGGTTTCCACCATCCAATGTTGACTTGCACCATACCTATGACGTTAAAAATATTGAGAGAATTAATTACTCTATCCTAAATTCCTCTATAAGCAATAGAATGAAAGGTGTAAAGTTGATCCCAACAAAAATTCCAAAATACCTGTATTTGATCATTGGAAATTCTCTCCACTGTTGATATATGACAAGAAAACTATTTTGGGAAACTATTAGTCGGAACATAAAGCAACTATGGTATAGAGAAGCAAAAACGATGTACAAGTAGACAGTCAAAATTTCTCTTCACTCAAATGCCAACAAACAAAACGAGTGAAACCCTAGTACTTCTCTACTCTCTCTCTTACTCTCTTCATTGAATATTTCAATACACGAGCAGCTTTTTGATAGTTTTATTATATATAACTATACGAATTCCAACCATGTTGAAGTAAAATTACACAAACTGTGCAAAAAGTATGAAATAATCAAGATATGACGCGAGAGAGAAATGCGTTTGAGTGAACTCCTAGCACTTTTTGGTTCTCTTTTACCAGGGTTGCCAAGTTGCGCACATCTTCTGGTCGTCTAATTGTAAATCGTCTTTGAGAGAAGAAAATGGAGTGGATGCCAACAAAGAAAACGAGTGAAGCGCGTCGTTTCTCTGCTTTCTCTCTTCGTTTAATATTTCAATACACGTACAGTTTTCTGATGGTGTTATTATTTCTAACTATAGAAATTCCAACCACGTTTAAATAAAATTACATAAAGTATTTATGTAAAAAATAGGAAATAATCAAGTTTGACGCGAGAAAGAAATGCGTTTGAGTGAATCGCGTCGACTTTTTTGGTTCTCTTCTACTAGGGTTGCCAAATTGCAACAGGGTTTTCTTCTCTACTTGTGCATCCTTTTTGGTCGGAATGAAAGTAATTTAGGATTTTTAATGCAGATGGCGCCAGGGGGTTTCGATGTCACAGCTCATCGACTATGAAGTTGGAATATCATGCACATAGAATAACACATACTATAGAAGTTTTTATTCGCTCAATAAATTAAACGTCATAGGTACGATGGAAATTACACAGTGGAGGGTGGAAAATATGGGTTCAATAATACCAGATGGTGGCAATAGTATACAGCGATCCGCAAAGGAACTACACCCGAATTTCGTGTTTTTGTGGCAAACTAGTTGTGTTAAATACAATACAAATGAATACCAACGTTAAAAGTCAACAAAAAAGTGCAAAATACATTTAAATTTTTCAGTTCTACACCAAAACGACTGGAAATAGTTAAGTGAACATATTTTGTAACTCCACCTGGTGTATGTAAATTTTAAATTTAATTTGCTCTCATTTCCACAGACCTACCGAGAGAGTGTGAAATGAAACGTCAGATGAGAGAATAAGTTCTTCTATAGTATGTGTTATTCTATGATCATGCAATAGAAAGTGGATGAAAGAATGAGCGATAAGCAAACTAGGTTTAAATTATTTTTGATTGATACTAATGTCTTTTAAATTGTGTTTGATTGATACAAATGGCTTTTAAATTATATTTAATTGATGATAATGACTTGATGATAATTGTCAATTAGAAATGTTCGTTCTATAAATAGAACTTTCAAAACTTCTGCATCAGTGCGTGTCAGTAGGAATGCAATGTGTAAGTAGCGACAACAATCGCTCTGCACACAATCAATCAATAAATGTCTTCGGTTAGTGACTTGTGTAAATATACACCGCAGTGGAATAACGGGCTAGACGCTGCTGAAGATGATGCTTCACAAACATCGAAACGATCGTCCAGCGAATGTGAGTTCGAATCCCACCCGCGGCATTTACATTTTTTTTCACTAACCGGAGAAAACATGATCTCTTACAGCCTTAAAGGAAATTAAGACTTCTTAATTATGTTTGACACCAGTTTTGTCATCTGCAACTCCAACTCGATGAAATTCCAAGTTGCGACGTGACATCCAGTCAGAGCTTTAACAGCTGTTGCAGACTCTATGTAAAGCATATTACTCTTTGGATGGCGCTTTTTTGAAATGTCAAAGAGTATATGATCTAGAGAATCGGTAACTAAAATCAAAAATGTAAATATGACCAAAAATTTACATTTCACTATGTGGAGAACACATTTTTGTTCACAAGTTTTTAGATGTCGGTCAGTCAATACGTCTGTATATCTGCTTACTTTTCCAGTAAAAAATATCCAGTAACTATTTTTGAGAGAGTAAGACAGATTTTACTCTCCCAGTAGAAATTATCACAATAGTACACAGACGACATCCAATATATATATAAAATCCACTTTTGTATATAGAAACAGCTGATTTGACATCCACTTTTGTATATAAAAACAGCTGATTTGCAATGTAAAGATTTGAAAGCCCGAAAACAGCAGTTTAAACAAAACTTGACAAATCACCAAAACTGTATTCTTTTTTACATGAACAGTTAAAAGTTCATTACAGATAATTAAGAAATCATAGGTTTATTCATTTACTTCCCCACTAAGCATTTGAAAGAATGTACTTTTGAGAGAGAAATGACGAAAATTTGCACAACAAATACGCGAACATCTTCCAGTAAAAATTTTGCAAGGAAACACTTGATGTAGTTTTATCCGTTGCTACATACATACATTTTGACTTTTAGTTACATTACATACATATCTACTGCCAGAGTTCACCAATTACGACGTTGTGGTTCACCAGAATTTTCTGAATACCACTGTACATTATTGCTTTCTATTTTGTTTCTAAATTTCAGTGATATATTAAATAAAATGTTAAAATTTCTCCAACCAAAATTGGCAAGATCTCTAACATCGAACTGTCAAAATTTTCGTCCTCTGATTCTCATTTACTGGACTTCGAACTTGCAAATTCGTAAGCCTGAAACAGTCAAGCATTAACAAAAGGAGAGGGCGGATCAATAAGTCCGTGACTTTTCGAACTTCCCTCGTAGTTATATGAAATGGAACACTGCTCCCATCAAGTACCACCTGTTAATAGACTACTGTCAAATTCACCCTCGTGCATTTTTTAAAAATGGAAAAAAAGTGAATTTCGAGTGCTCATTAAACATTATTTTTTGCGAAAGAAAACCCGTCAATCAAACCAACGAAAAGCTTGATAAATACTATGGGGACTTTGCACCATCGATTTCAATGGTAAAAAAGTGGTTTACTGACTTTCGTTGTGGTCTCACAAGTACAAATGATGCTGAACGTTCTGGACGGCCAATTGAGCTCAATACGCCCGAAAAAGTCGAAAAAATCAACGATATGGTGTTGGCCGATCGAAGAGTAAAAGTACGTGAGATTATTGCTGCCATAGGTATTTCATATCACAGTGTGGTTTCCATTTTAAATGATCAGTTGGGTTTAAGAAAGCTGTCTGCAAGATGGCTGCCGCGTTTGCTCTTAATTGACCATAAACGCTGGTGCACACGTGTGTAGTCTCAATTGCAGTATTTCATGAATTGGGCTACGAATATGTACCTCATCCGCCATATTCTCCGGATTTAGCCCCTAGTGACTATTTCCTACTTCCAAACCTAAAGAAATGGCTCGGTGGAAAGAGATTTCGCTCCAACAATGAAATTATTGTTCAAACAAATGCCTATTTTATGGACCTCGAAAATCCTATTTTTTGGAAAGGATACAAAAATTGGAGAAACGTTGGGCTAAGCTCAATACACAAGGAGATTATGTTGAAAAATATTTTTTTTTTGCAAAAAAATCTGTGTTCCATTCAAAAAGTCACGGACTTATTAATCCGCCCTCGTATCGTTAAGGCAACGGTAGGACAGCGAACAGTCTACCCATGATAAAAAATACTCATGGTAGACGCAGGAGGTGTTGTTGTTATTTGATGGCAAAAACAACAGGCATTTTGTTTTTGCTTGTCACTTTCATTGTATCAAACTCAGCAAGTATGTTACCAACAGTAAAAGTAAACAAACAAATACAAATACACGTGAAACCAAACACAAGTGAATTAGACATTCCTAACGTGGTTTCAAATGTAAACAAAGCAAATCACCTGTGCTTATGCGTTCCCAATCTATAAATCCGCCTTGAGTCAGCCAAAGTAAACGTATTTCTTCGTTTTGACATTTTTCTTGTTCCCTTTTTTTAAGGATTTTCTTGGTGAAATAATACTAGATGGATGGAGTAGAACAAGAAAATACTGGTCATTATCTGGTTTAGGCACAACTCTGCAACCAAAAAAAAAATTTATTGGGCAGGATACGACACATTATTTTAAGCAAAAAATTTTAAGTAAAAAAGTGAGCGACAAACAATATATTTTCGGAGTTATGAACGTCCAAAAAAGGAAAGAGTTCAACAGAGACCCCCTGGAAATGATTTTGATCAGCTGATTAAATTGTTTGTTATACGATACCAAGGGGTCTCTGTTGAGATCTTCCCTTTTTTGGAAACTCATAACTCACTAGGGGAGAGCGATGAGAAGGCTTGTGCTTGAAAATTAGTTCATAGATATTTTTTGTTCAGTCAGTGCCGCTTGTCATACGGGGTATAAATAAAACTGCAAATATTTCGTTTAATAATCAAAAAGAAATTTAAAAAATAAATAATCGGAAGATATCTAATTCGTTTGTGAATACAAAAACCATAAACTAATACTTATAGTAGACTTAACAGCTCTCTCAGCAAATTTATGACATTTGACCTGGTGTGATATGAACGTTGGATGTTGAAAAGAATTACTTCAAGATAGAGGCAATCAAGATAGAGGCAATGGTTCAAAACAACCAACAAAATAACAACAACGGTATTTCGTTTTGTGTGTTAAAATTATTTTATTTAAATTTCACAGTTTTGCACCAAAACGGCATGAAAAATTAAAGCCAGAAGTTATTTTAATTCCACCTGGTGTATGCCTTGGAAGATTTACTCTATGACAAAAACCATCTAACATCAACACTTTGATTATTTCTTTTAATTGATTTCACTAATACCACAGAACAATTGGCATAGACTGACCGCCAACATAAACTTGTCAACAAACATGTGTTCTCTGAAATAAACTCTCTATCCCTCTCTTTAAGCGAAACACACACTTGTCAATCATGAGGATGAACATCAGCTATCGTTGATGTTTATTATCGGTTTACCGCCCTTCTTGATACCAAACAAGAACGTAATCGTAGTTGTTCGCATCACTATCATGTTGTTGGTAATATGTTTTCAAATTCAGCAGCCAGATAAAAAGTTATCGACCAAGCTCATGTTCATGAATGACAAGTCTGTGGTTCGCTTTACGTTCTCTCGATAACGAGAGTCATAGAGTGCTTTTGTATTTTACTCGTTGGTTGAACATAAAACGGACAGAAATAAAAGGGAATGCGTATTTTCATTCGATGCAACCGGTCTCTCATCTATCCACTCTATTTTCTATCAATTTCCTATTAAAAAGTCGATTTGTTGCGTCATGGATACCCCCTAGTTTTCCACCTAGTGAGATGTGAATGTTTGGTTTCGTTTAAATTTCTGTTGAGAGTAATAGACACTCTAGGTTATATACTCTTTGATTACATTGCAATAGTCATTCTCTGTTCTCTCTGTAACTCTCTTCATTGAATATTTCAATACACGAGCAACTTTTTGATAGTGTTATTGTATATAACTACACGAATTCCAACCATGCTGAAGTAAAATTACATAAACTATGCAAAAAGTATGAAATAATCAAGATATGACGCGTGAGAGAAATACCTTTGAGTGAATTTCTAGCACTTTTTAGTTCTCTTTTACCAGGGTTGCCAAATTGCGCACATCTTCTGGTCGTCTCATTATAGATCGTCTTACTCAGTTTAGTTTTAAATCGCGTTGTGAATATGGAGGCACAAAAGGAGCATGTTCGCCATATTTTGCTCTATTATTTCAGAAAGGGAAAAAAGGCAGCGGTAGCACACCGGGATCATAGAGTAATGTTATATAGAGCTGTCATTTTTCTCATCTGACGTTTCACCTCACACTCTTCGTGGTGCGGTCGGTGCGATAGACAGCTATTTGACGTAAATTGACTTACACCAGGTGGAATTAAATTTTATGTCGTTTTGATGAAAAACGGTGAAATTTAAACGTATATTGGACATTTCTGTTATCTGTTTTTGTTAGTATGTATTAGGGTACCCATTTAATCGGGTTTTTTGATTAATCGGTTAATCGTTAATCGTAAATTTCATTCTGACAATTAACCGAACAAAACGCAATCAAATTATTCGATTAATCGATTATTCGAATTAAGTAAAACAAAACAAAAAACAGTGTTGTTCAAACATTGTACTAGGCAAATTTATTAAAAGAAAACAAAACGTAGCAAAAGCAACTTCATTATATAAAATATACGTAGGTACAAATCACAAATCGTAGTTGCAGAAACATGAAAATTAGTGACCATGCCAAAATTAAGAAAATCTTAAAGTCTGGACCCAAAAGTGCCACGTCTTCGGATACCTCCCATAAAAAGGCTAGGCTCTGGAACTATATCACACTATAACACCCTATTGGATTGATTAATTTTGACCAAATTTTGGAAAACGTAAATTTATGACTATTATTCTTATTGTACACAGTTTGAGCAGAATCGGACCAGGCTTTTTGGTTCCAGTGGGTCTTGAAATTTCATCTGACTATTACACCCAATTTAATGAACCAATTTCGAGACATTTTTTTTTTTTTGATTTATGTCTTGGAACCAAAGTACTATGCGACGCTTTCTCCCAACAAACTATCAAATCTGTTCGAAATGTGTAAAAAGTTATGAAATTTGTTGGCAAATCGTGTCATATGAGTTGACACATTGTACTTATATTTTATAAATCGATTAATCGCACTGATTTGTTCGAGTTAATCGTTAATCGAAAATTTAATTATTAAAATGTTCGGTTGATTTTATAACACGATTAATCGATTAACCGAATAATGATTAATCGAATGGTTACCCTAGTATGTATATGTTTGTGGTGTATTTACACAAAACGAAATACCGTTGCTGTTTTCTTGTTGGTTGGTTTGAGTCATTGCCTCTATCTGGTGTTATTAAAGCAATACTTTCCTTTATGCAACGTCCCTATGCAACACACCAAACTTCGTAAATTACTGAGTCAAATCGCTTCTCTATACGTCATTTCCCTATGAGTATAATGTTTACAGATAAGGAACTTGGAACTTTCACATTCATTGTCGTACGCAATAAATGAGGTGCGTTTTTATTAAACCATCAAATTGGAATATAAATCAGCCACTGAAGTAGATTGCAAGGAGTTTCAAAACAATATGATTTTAGCAAATATATGTATATGTATGTGTATATTTAAACTTTAAGATTTACACTTTGTAAAATGATAATATACGTACATAATATTGAATGATACACTGACAAAACATTTTCTAGCTAACATTTTAGCAATTACGTTTTAAAATCGGTACTGAAATTTATATTTGAAATCTACTAAGAATCGCACCGAACACAGTCAGCAACGCTATTAAAAATACTGAGCCATTGTAGGTGGACATGGAACCACCGCCCCCACCTCCACCGTGAGTACCATTTGTGGAATGCTTAGTAGCCAACACAAATTGCGGCGTGGCTACATTATACTCCGCCACTTTGCTCAAGATCCAGTGTTTATAGAGAGCAACATCAGTATAGACACCAGGTTGCTCGGGCTTACCACAATCAAGGCCCCAAGAAACGACACCAACTTGAACACCTGCACACACCAAAGGACCACCAGAATCACCCTGACAGCCATCACGTTCACCTTTCATGTGACCGGCACACAACATGCCCTCGTGAATTTTGTCGCCGTAAATGGTTTCACTACGGCATTTATCAATGGATATAATGGGGACGTCAGTGGTCAAAAGGAAATCCGGTAAAACACCCTGCGTAAAGCAGACAATTAATGTTTAAAATATTTAATTGATTCGAGGAATAATTAATAATTACTTTTTCGGTTAAACCCCAGCCTGTAACTTGGCATTCGGTGCCGTCTTTGAGGGAGCCTGAATTGAGAGCAATAGGTTTCAGGGTAGGATGATCAGATGGAACTGAGCTACTTAGTATTAACAATGTGATATCATCGTTAAAGGTATCAGTATTGAATAAGGCGTTGTATGTAATCCGGTGTTTAATATCGAACGACAAACTATTGTTCATATCAAAGCGATTCAAACTTCCCATGACAACAATATACTCTTTTGCGGGTAATAAAGTGCCGTCATCTGAATTGGAACTGTGGATGGAAGAATAAATTTGAA
Source organism: Phaonia tiefii (assembly GCA_963931995.1). Taxonomy (NCBI): domain Eukaryota; kingdom Metazoa; phylum Arthropoda; class Insecta; order Diptera; family Muscidae; genus Phaonia; species Phaonia tiefii. The sequence goes on along the minus strand of OZ008370.1, from coordinate 248,270,021 downwards.
ACTTCTTAATTTGAATTGTGCATAGCAAAGGAGTGAAAGGTCTGAAGTTGATCCCAACAAAAATTCAAAAATAGCTGTATTTAAACCTCGGAAATTCTCTCCACCTTTGATATATGACCGGAGACCTATTATTCAGAAAGAAAGTAATTTTGGGTTATTCATGCAGATATCGCTTTTGCTTTTTTTTTGAAATGCCAAAGAGAATATGATCTAGAGAATCGGTAACTCAAATCAAAAATGTAAACAAGAACAAAAATTCACATTTCACTATGTGGAGAACACATTTTTGTTGACAAGTTTATAGATGTCGGTCAGTCAATACGTTTGTCTGCTTCATAGACTAATAGTTATAGTAGACCTAATAGTTCTCTCACCAAATTTATGACATTTGGTGTGATATTTACGTTTGATGTTGAAAAGAATTGCTTTACTAATACCAGATAGAGGCAATGGTTCAAACCAACGAACAAAATAACAACAACGGCATTTCGTTTTGTGTGTTAAAATTATTGTGTTAAATACAACACAAATGTATGCTAACAATAACAGTCAATAAAAAACTTTAAACCATATTTAAATTTCACCGTTTTTCACCAAAACGACATGAAAAATTAAAGCAAGAAATTATTGTAATTCCACCTGGTGTATGTCACTTACCGTCAAACATCTCTCTATCACACCGACTGCATGAAGAAGAGTGTGAAATGAAACGTCAGATAAGCCAAATATTATCTAGTATGAGATTACACTATGGTCTGCTTACTTTTCCATTAGAAAATATACAGTAACTATTTTTGAAAGAGTAAGACAGATTCGAGTATTTAGCCATGAAAAAAGCTTCTCAAAATACCGTTCTCAATCGGTGTAAAACTGTAGGTCCCAATCAGTGAGTGAAAACTGGAAAGCGCACAGCTCAGTGATTGTGAGAAGCTCTCCCCTGTCCCTTCACGGGATGTAATGGGAAACCATTTATTTATTTAAGACAGATTGTACTCTCCCAGTAGAAAATATCACAAAAGTACACAGACGACATCCAGTAAAAACGTGCAAGAAATAAGAACTTTTGTATGCAAACAGATGATTCGCAATGTAAAGATTTGAAAGCCCGTAAACCGCAGTTTAAACAAAACATTACAAATCAACAAAACTGTATTTTTTTGAAAGCCACTGTACATTATTGCTTTCCAATATCTTTTTAAATTTCAGTGATACGAGACGGATCAGGTTTAGGTTTTTTCGAGTCCATAAAATAGACATTTGTTTGATTAATAATTTTATCGTTGGAGCTAAATCTCTTTCCACCGAGCCATTTCTTTAGGTTTGGAAATAGGAACTAGTCACTGGGGGCTAAATCCGGAGAATATGGCGGATGAGGTACATATTCGTAGCCCAATTCATGGAATGTTTCTATTGAGACTACACACGTGTGCACCCGTACGTTTATGACTAATTGAGAGCTACCGCGGCACCCATCTTGCAGACAGCTTTCTTAAACCCAACTAATCATTCAAAATCGAAACTACACTGCCATATGAAATATCTATAGCATCAACAACCTCACGCACTTTTACTCTTCGATCGGCCAAAACCATATCGTGGATTTTTTCGACATTTTCGGGTGTATTCACCTCGCCCACAACGAAAGTCAGTAAACCACTTTTTACCATTGAAATCGATGGTACAAAGTCCCCATAGTATTTATCAAGCTTTTCCTTGGTTTGATTGACGGGTTTTCTTTCGCAAAAAATAATGTTTAATGGGCACTAGAAATTCCCTTTTTTCCATTTTTAAAAAAATGCACGATGTTGTATGTTTTGAACAGTTGTTAAACTCAAAGTAAATGACGGAACTTGCTCAAAATTTGACAGTAGTCAATTAACAGGTGGTACCATAGACGAATATAATACAGACACATTTATTCTCTCATCTGACGTTTCATTTCACACTCTTCGTTGTAGGTTTGTGGAAATGAGAGAAATTAAATTTAAAATTAACTTACACCAGGTGGAGTTACAAAATATGTTCACTTAACTTTTTCATGTCGTTTTGGTGTAGAACTGAAAAATTTAAACGTATTTTGCACTTTCCTGTTGATTTTTATCGTTGGTAGACATTTGTATTGTATTTAACACAACTAGTGTGCTACAAAAACACGAAATGCAGTTGTTGTTCCTTTGTTGGACGTTGTTTACTATTGCCTCTATCTGGTATTATTGAACCCATGTTTTCCACCATCCAATGTTTACTTGCAACCAAAACTGTAGTACAGTATACTTACTTGTGTCGTTTGTACCTTTGCGACATGATGTTTGATTCCAAACTTAAAATATTTTCTTCACTTAATTGTTGATTTTATTCGACCTTTTTGATTAGTTTTATGTATATTATTTTCTTCACTTCTTTCAATTTTATGTAAACAACTATGTTCCTTTTGACAGTTCATCTCATAACTTAGTTGCCATGAAATATGCCATAACAACTACGCATTCAAATTTGTTATACCACTAACACTAACAGTAATTTAGAGTCCACAAGTAACATAGTACTCTCTGCGATTGAATTTGACGTTTGCTGACATAAAAATGTATGGTATGGTATGCAAATATGGTATAGAGAAGCAAAGACGATCTATAGATTCTATAGAATTAGACGACCAGAAGAAGTGCGCAATTTGGCAACCCTGGTAAAAGATAACCAAAAAGTGCTAGAAATTCACTCAAAGTCATTTCCCTCACGCGTCATATCTTGATTATTTCATACTTTTTGCATAGTTTATGTGATTTTACTGCAACATGTTTGGAATTTGTATAGTTATATACCATAACACTATCAAAAAGCTGCTCGTGAATTGAAATATTCAATGAAGTGAGTAAGAGAGAGAACAGAGAATGGCTAGGGTATCACTCGTAGTGTTTGTTGGCATTTGAGTTAAGAGAAATATTGACTGTCTACTTGTACATCGTTTTTGAGAGAAGAAAATTTACTCATGGAGTGGAATGCCAACAAAGAAAACGAGTGAAGCGCGTGTTTTTCTGCTCCCTCTGTTACTGTCTTCGTTGAATATTTCAATACACGAGCAGTTTTCTGATGATGTTATTGTATCTAACTATTGAAATTTCAACCATATTTAAATAAAATTACATAAAGTATGTAAAAAGTATGAAATAATAATGTTATAACTCGGGAAGAAATGCGTTTGAGTGAATCTTTTGGTTCTCTTCTACTAGGGTTGCCAAATTGCGCAGGCTTTTTCTTCTCTACTTGTACATCCTTTTTGTTGCAACCATACCTATGACCATAGACTAATACATACCTAGATAAACTTATTCTCTCATCTGACGTTTCATTTCACACTCTCATCGTAGGTTTGTGGAATTGAGAGCAATTAAATTTAAAATTATCTTACACCAGGTGGAGTTACAAAAATGTTCACTTAACTTTTTCCTGTCGTTTTGGTGTAGAACTGAAAAATTTAAATATATTTTGCACTTTTTTATTGACTTTTATCGTTGGTATACATTTGTATTGTATTTAACACAGCTAGTTTGCCACAAAAACACGAAATTCGGTTGTTGTTCCTATGTTGATCGCTGTATACTATTACCACTATCTGGTATTATTGAACCCATATTTCTACCATCCAATGTTTACTTTCCATCGTACCTATGACGTTTAATTTATTGAGCGAATAAAACCTTCTATGGTATGTGTTATTCTAAGCCTATGACATTTAATTTATTGAGAGAATTAATGTGTCTATACTATATTCGTATATGACTACAGTCCTCACTTATTTTTGGAGACTCGGCAAAACATATAGGAGCTTGAATGGGAAGTGATGCCAAAGACGATCAAGAAGTAGACGACCAGAAGATGTGCGCAGTTTGGCAACCATCCCAAAAGAGAACCAAAGAGTGGTTACAATTCACTCTATATATCTTGATTATTTCATACTTTTGCATAGTTTATGTAATTTTACTTCGCCCTGGTTGGAATTTGTATAGTTATATACAGTAACACTATTAAAATGCTGCTCGTGTATTGAAATATTCAATGTAGAGAGTAAGGGAGAGAGCAGAGAATGATTCACGTTACACTCGTTTTGTTTGTTGGCATTCAAATGAAGAGAAATTTTGACTGTCTACTTTAGTTTGGTGATGCCACATCCACCTTATAAAGGGTGTCCCAACAAAAGTGCACGATTTTTGATATTATTTTTTCTCTGGAAGTGACGGTTCTGAAATTTGACAGCTGTCGTCTGCAATTGTTCCGATTATTAAATATGGAGTACTACACAAAAGAAGAACGCGTTATCACTGTGAAAATCTGTTACAAAAATGGGGAGACCGCACGTAAGCTACGCGGAATTTTCGGTCGTGGATTGCAACTAATGTGCCAACAATTTGAAGACTAATCAAACAAAGCTACATCAATTCGGCATCGATTACAACAACCTCAAAAAAGCAAGCAATCATATATATGGTTCCTGCAATATGTTGCCGGGGCAATTTTTTGCTACGTGTAATTCTTTGTCGTTACTTAGCGCATGTAGATTTTTTCACGAATACAGTATTTAAAGCAAATCCGATGAAAAATTGGCAAATAGTTTATATATTATTAGTTTCATACAATGGGTAAAAGGCTTTAAAATGATATAACTCTGGAACAGTAACCACAAATTAAAACTTTTTTTTTTACAAAATTACTTGGAATTTATACGACTTTTAAAGTGCACCTTTAGTTTTTTATATTTTCAGAGGAATTTTAAAAGATATAAAGCGTTATTTACAAAATTTCCCCAAAATTTACGAAAAAATTTAATACGCGGTACCTTATTGAGGAAATCATTGCCAAAACTGGTGGTTTATGCATAAAGAATACAATTTTGACCGTTTAGCTTCAAAAATGTTGACTTACAAACTAAGAAAATCGTGGTTATTGACCGAGTTTTAAGCAAAATTCAAAAAACGTCCGGAATACCCGGTTTTTGGGGGAAATTCGTCTTGCACGACCTCTAAATCACTTCCGAAAAATCTGGAAAAATTTTCAAAAATACTTTACCCTATAAGCTTTCAAATAAAGCTTGAGCAAAAAAAATTTTTATTGATGGGACACCCTAAAGGGCATGTGATTAGAGCCGCGGATGCATTTGCGAGATACTTTTCCTCTTCGGAACAAGGAAAGTATTTCTTCCTCGGAACATGGTCACCTTGCAATGCAATAAAAATATCACCACTGGGTTAAAAAATATGCGATTCATTCTTAAACTAAATCGTGCACGTTTATTGGGACACCCTTTAGTCCTGATCTGGCACTGTATTATTTATTCTGTAGTCTGCTCAATTTTTTGAATACCAAATCCTTCAATACAGATGAGGAGCTACAAACCAAGTTGATCCAGAATTTTGCTGAGAAGGATAAGTTAGTTTTCCAATCTCGGGTCAAAAATTTGCCAGAGCAATGGAAAAGGATCATTGAACAAAATTAAATTTAACTATTTAAAAAATAATAATAGATTTAGTATAAACATAAAACCCGAAATTAGTTTCTTCCCAACCAATCCCACAATAAAGATAAACAAAAAAAATAGAGTAATGACGTATAGAGTAGTCAACTCTCTCAGTAAATTGATGACATTTGGTGTTTCAGCTGGTTGGTTGGATGTTGTAAAGTATTGCTTCAATAATACCAGATAGAGGCAATGGCTCATACCAATCAACAATATATCAGCAGCGGCATTTTGATTTGTGCTTTAAAATTTTTGTGTAAATACACCACAAATATATACTAACAATAAAATATACCAAAAAAGTCCAAAATACGTTTAAATTGCAGTTTTTCTGCAAACCAACATGAAAAATGTAATTCAAAAATGTATGCAATTCCACCTGGTGTGAGTCAATTTACGTCAAATAACTCTCTATCATACCGATCGCACCACGAATAGTGTGAAAGGAATTGTCAAGTGAGAATAATGGCAGCTCTATACGTCATTACTCTATAACCAAAACACTTGCTCTTTCCCCAATGCGTCCTTAACAAACAATTATATTATTTTTTTTTTGTACTTACTCCAAAAAACAATGAGTAGCAGTCAGGACTACATTCTTGGAAATCAAAGAACCACCACATAAATGCCCGTTTCCAAATTTAATACTATCTTCCGCGCGACCTCTGATCGATACTTGGTGTTTTGTATTGTTCAGCAAAGCCGGAGTACCATTGATAATACGAGGACCTTGGCCCTTCAAATTTCTCAAGAATGAGGGAGTAGGAGGAGGTGTTGCCACTGGAAATTGAAAATATATCTATATATAAGTAATATAATATATGTGACCCGGTCTACGAAAAGGGACCTTCGGTGTAAAAACAAGTTTTCGAGAAAACAGCTGTTAAAGATAAACAAGTCATGTCATCAGTTTCGCTTCAGTTGTTCCCTTCTCTCTGTATCCCTACTCCTGACAAACTTCTTTACGAGTTGGAAACTTCTGCTTTGCGCCATTAGAAAGAGCACACATTAGTCTATCCGAATCGCCAAAAAAGTGAAAAATGATATTTTCACACCGAAGGTCCCTTTTCGTAGACCGGGTCACATATAATAACAATCAATTTCATATATTTCTTGTTTAATATTTTCTATTAAAATTTACTTTTTCATAGAGAAAAGGACTTTTTAATAGATATTGATCTTGAACCCGAACAATTATTAAAGAATATATAAAAGTGTATCATCCTTAAAGGACTCTAATCAAAAACTTACCACTGTAGCTTAACTGCATTAGTACGGTGGTCAGGCACAAAGCCCATAATAATATGTTATGAGCTGCCATGCTAATTGTTGTTCTGTCTCTTCCGGTGGTTTAAAGTTTACTACTGAAAGTTCCAGCGACGAATGACTGCCTATAAATTTAATTTTGTCTTCAAATAGAATAAATTCGTTTTCAATAATTTTTAATTATTTCTTATATATAAAAGAGACTACATACAAAGATACATTTATTAACCAGTACTTAGGAAAATAGATAATCGATACAAATATGCTCCTATATCACAAGAACATCTTATATTCTATCTAATCAGGCCGTTTCCGTTAGAAATATTTTCCACCGAATTCTATAAGATAACACGGCCTAAATATATTATTTTTGTTGGTTTTGTGGTTCAAAATTTAAAATTAATATATAACGCTTAGTTATGTACATTTGTCCAAATCAAAAAATGTAAATCTATCAAAAATATATTAATTTGCAATTGACATATTTATATACAAAACTTATCTAATAGCACTGGTCTACAAGGTTTTTGACTGGAGCAACAAAATCTCTTACCTAGGGCAATTTGGTGGGCTGAATTCGAATCTGTATTTGGTTTTTCTCTATCACGTCAGGTTTTCGAGAAAAAAAAACAATATTTATTCGTTTTTTACATACGTTTTATTTAAAAATTTATGAATTTTCAAAAGTGAATGGCTTTTTTGAACGTCGTTTGTATTTTATTGGTTCGGTTTCACGAATTAAAGTCCAACCATAAGCCCCCAGCATGCTTTTGTCCCAAAATCCTTGATAATTTCTTTCAATTCTCATTAAATCTTGGTGAGCACGCTCCCCTTGTTCGTCGCTCACCGCACCTAGGTTTTGTGGAAAAAAATCTAAATGCGAATGAAGGAAATGCATTTCGAGTGACATTTGAGCACCTAATTCCTGACAATTTTTCAATAACTCAGCAACAATTTGTCTGTAGTTTTCACTCTTGTTGTTTCCAAGAAAACTGTCCCCGATGCTCTTGAAAGATTTCCAGGCTGCTTTTTCTTTCTCCAATAAACATTGTGAAAAATTGTCATCATTCAATAAGTTCCTAATCTGAGCGCCAACAAATATGCCTTCTTTGATTTTAGCATATGAAATTTTAGTAAAAACCGCTAACATATATTTAAATGCTGCACCATCTTTGTCCAGAGCCTTGGCAAAGTTCTTAAAAAGGCCCAATTTTATGTGCAGCCGCGGAAGAAGAACGTCATTTGGATTGTTTTGTTTTCCTGGTGAATAACAGTTCTTTTTTGCCACTTTTTGGCCACTGCACATAGGGCCAAATTCAATTTTTTTTGGCATAAAGTCTTATAATAAAGCTAGAGAGCTGAATTTTGGTGGAATTGATTATATTGGCACTTGCAGTAAGTGAGAACAATTTCAAGTCAATCCGACCACGCCCACCTATACCGCCCATATAAGGACACATTGCAGAGGAGTACATTTTTTTACTGATTTCTTAAAGGTATTAAATTAATACTATTAAATTAATCTTCTTTTTCTACTTCCAAATCCAAGCAAAAGTCTTCATGATCCGTATCCGAGTTGCTATCATCGCTGTCTAAAAACTGTTCTTGGTTATTATATTCTACATTTGGTGCTTCTAAAAGTTCAATAACTTCCTTTGGTAACGAGGTTTTTTTATTTTGAGCTAATCTTTTTTTTATATTAAGGCTTGAAAGAAAAGGGTCCGATGAATCCATTGATCGGTGGAACACATCCGATAAATTGTTGATACGAGAATTTCGTCTCGCATATGATTGTCTAAATAAATAAATGGTTTCCCATTACATCCCATGAAGGGACCGGGGAGAACTTCTCACAATCACTGAGCTGTGCGCTTTCCAGTTTTCACTCACTGATTGGGACCTACAGTTTTACACCGATTCCGAACGGTATTTTGAGAAGCTTTTTCATGGCTATATACTCGATAGTGTCGCCGTCACTAAGCGAGGTGACCGTCGTCGAAAGAAATTTTAAGGAGGTTGGAGCAGGGATCGAACCCAGGATCTCCTGTACAAGAGGCGCGCACACTACCCATTGCACCACCGACGGTCACATATGATTGTCTATCGCGCTTATAAAGTTTATTTCGCGCTTCAGATGCGTTTTCTCCAAAGCAACCGATAGATAATACCGATGATGCTATTATCTGTGAACCGTGAACTAAAACTTTGTGGACAGTTGCTGACATTGGGTACCATGAATACTTTTCCATATAATTCGACGCAGTTTCTTGGCATAATTGGCTGAATTTAGTAGTATTTACTGGGAATTCACAGGATATAGTTATTAAAATAATATAAAACCGTTGTAAAATAAAGTTGCCTTGTGTTTTTAAATGCCCTTCTTGCCGTATTTCCGTCATTTGTATTTCCACTTCCGTTTTGTTTTGGCTTATCTACATGTAATCCCATTTCACTCCAAAATAATTTTTGTATTTCTTGTTTACGGGATGTTATCATGTCTTTTTCTTCTTTATCCCTTACATGCCACTTTTTTAAGTGTAGTTTATACGAGATTTTAAGTACGAACTCAAAAAATCTTATCCATGCATGTAGGGGACTGATGCCGTGTTGAAGGTTTCCAGACTTAGCTTTAAAGTTTGATATGTCTGTAGTTTTCATAAAAACCTTTGGGCTGGCTCCACAGATAGGACATACTTGACAAGATTTGGTTCCCATTAATATATTTAACACCTTGCCGTCAATCGATGTCAAATGGAGATCAAAAGTGACAGTAATTTTCTGTCAATTGAGAAATTGTAATTAAAAGCTGTTAAGTTTTGAATTTTGATTCTAAATCCGCCTTTTCTGCCAGAATAAGATCTTTGGTTTCTTTAGCGAATTCAAGCTTTAGGGGTCTGCAAAATCTGATTGATTGGGGGGATTGATTTATCCACAAAGGCGTCCCAAAATCATCCGTTAGTTTCAGTGGAATGACGCTCGTAACAAATAATAAGTCGTCATTTATATCAGACCTTTCTCCTAGGAATCTCTGCTTGTTCATACTCTGCCCCGTAGAGCCGTCAAATCCATAGCTCGCTATTAGTTTGACATCTGCTATGTTTTGATGTTTCTTGAATACATCATCCTGCAGAAGGAAAATTCTACTGGCCGTATGATTAAGCAAATTTTGGAGAGATACTTCGGCTCTTGTTTCCGTCACATTGACTCCCGTAGGCCTGCACTCCAATTTGGCTTCTCTTACTTTATTATAGCATGGATAAATGTTGGAAAATTGTGATTTATTTAAAGCTCTCATGCTGTTGTATTGCGCTTTAGTGACGGAGTTGTCGATCAAAAATGCCAAATGTCGTAATTGTACGATTACATTTAGGTAGATTTTTCAGAATATAAAGCTGAAAACTCCTTATTTTCTTAGTAATTTCGGCCTTTAAGTCAACTGATACATCATTTAAATGAAATTTATCAACAATCCAGTCAAATAACGCTTTTTCATTTCGGTTTTCGTTGATCCACACATCCAGTAGGGCAGAATGTCTTACCTCAAACTTGGCTAAAAATGCAAAATATGTGCGAATGGTCAAAAATGGGCAAAAAATGTTAGCAACAAGTTTAAAAACACAGTTTAGAGTAAACATTTGCATAATTACTTTTTGGCACAAATTGGCAGAAATTAGTTTTTTACTCCACGATACACGAATACTTCGGTTAGATTTTTTTCTAAAATAAGACATATCAAAGACAATCCACAACTAAAAAATATAACTCATAATTCGAAAACATTTAATAACAATTATATTTGGCATACCTTGACCTTTATTTTCCATTTTGCCAAAAAAGATTTGGATACCTGGTGTTGCTACAGCAAAAGCGCAAAGTTGAGTAAAAGACTCCCGCCAATTTTGACAAAACAAACAGCTAACCAGACAGCTGACTTTGTTAGCGCTGCAAAAATGCAGCGTTGCCACTGAAATGTTTTTATTTGCGAATTCGATGTACCCAATGTATGCCCTTTCAAAATATTCAGTTAAATTCAAAATATATTTTACAAAAATTTACGACTTTATGCCAAAAAAAATTGAATCTGGCTCTATGTGCACTGGCCAAAGGAAACAACAATATTTTGTGAAACCTCCTTGCATACCAGTCAACAAACCAATGACCTGAAACAGATTAATTAACAGTTATTTACGATGGTCTATACTATATATATATAAAGAAAATTAAATCACACACCTTTAGGTCACCACAGATCTTCCATTTATTATCGTTGTATTTGAGTAATGTCAAAATTTCAGTCATGGATTCGTAATTTTCCTTTGTATTAATGGCATGAACAATTGGTATGGATGGTTTTTTATTCCCATTATGCAAAAGAAGAGCCTTTAAACTCTCAAACTCTCAACAAAAAATAATCTTCATTCAGTTTTGTCATATGGTTGTTTAATTTTTTGAAATAACCCATCAACTTCAGTATAGTATAGAATAGAGTGTTTCTTTAGATTCTATCTCTACAGATTGTTACTTTTGACCCAACTGCAAGATGTTTCCACTGCTGCATTCTTGAAGCTAGTAATTCTGCGTTTGCCTTCGTTAAATGTAAATCCCGAACTAGATCATTCAGATCGGCTTGAGTCACTAAATGGCGATCATCATCAATGCTGGTGAAAGATGTTTCGGACTCACTGGTCGTAGCATTGGGAATGACTGGTAATGGATAATTTTGTGGACGTTGAACTGGTTTGGAAACCGATGGACATTGGCGTAAGTAATATTTTTTCGATTTTTCATATTGAATCCAGCAACTTTTGTTAAACAGAAATAACAATCGGTTTGGTGATTAATTGACTCTGTCCAAAGTACTGGAATGGAAAAATTTAAATACATCTTCTCGCCATTTTGACCACTTGCATAAAACAGTTCTGCATTTATTACAAAACATTGTCCGTGTCCACGATTTGTCAAAGTTTCTGACAGCAAAAACCAAAATAATGTAAATATGCATATTTTAATTGTTTCTGATATTGCATATCCTCTTTTTCCAACCAAATATTCACCACACACAAAGCAAAAATAGCTTGAATTAGTAACACACGTTCTCCCTGACATGCTGAAACGCTGTTAACAATACAAACACTTGCACGATCGTTTATTTCTAAATACAAAAAACATATAACTTAAATAACAAAATAAAATAGCACACAATACTCACCGCAATTTTGCACCTCCTTCTCTGGCGACCGAAATACAATTAAAACTAATTGCAATCTTGTCACCGAATTTAGTGCGTCAAACGAAAGAGAACAAAGGAGAATGCAAAACGCGGCTTACAACATAAACGTCAAACATATGTAAATATGTAAATTCACAATAAAGCAAACATAATGTAATGAACACGGCCGCAGCTGAAAATTGTAGTGTCAGTGTTGGCTGTTTTACAGTATTGCCAGCATGCGATAAAAAATTAACAAGACGTGATAGCCCAATTCTGATGATCTGAGATTCGAATTCAGCGCACCCAGATTAGCTAAAAACCATGCTTCGTTTCTGCAGTCAAATTTTCTTTTCAAATTTGTAGACCAGTGTAGTTATTTAGTATTATCTATAAAATCTCAGATAATATATATTAAAAAATCACTACTTCGGAGATAAATGCAGGTATATAAATGTGTATAGATTGATAACCATTGCAATGCCGAATATTTTATAGATTTACGGCTTTTATAAGGACGCAAGTAAAATGTTTGAAAAAAAAACTATATCAAAAATGCGTCATATTGCGATAGCCAACACAAATGTGTCTACACCATTCTCAATTGAATTTTGAAGATTTCATTCAAAATATTGATTGATATTAAAACGAAATCAATTAACATTCAAGAGGAAATAAAAAATCCATTCAATCAAACTCAATTCAATCAAATGAATGTTGATAATTTTTAATTTGTTATTCAAGTTCAAGACCATTTTGTAAAATGCATCCTCATCATACATGGGACAAGTTATTATTTGACAATTAGAATTTGTAGTTTAATTTGAATTAACCTCTACACGCTGAAAAAATCATCCTCTGTAACATATTCTCCCAAACACATTCTGCAGGAACCATGTATACGTTTGGAACACACTCCAAATATTCATATATGCATTTGCAAGGCCTAAACTAACTTATTTTTAAATGCAAACATTAGCATGTTTACTTGCAAAGATGCTTACTTTTACGTGGAGCCTTATGGGTGTTTCGTCCCAAACATCCATATACCTACGTCGAAGCATTAGCCACTTTACTCCCAAACGAACGATTGACAACTGATTGCATGAACTTAAATCGCAACAGATCAGTTAACATAAGAATCGCTCAATTCATTTACACACGCATTCAGGAATGATTTTGAATCACTGACCGAAACATTAATGCAAAAATACCCCTAAAAACTTGCAATAACTTTATCTTGGCCGGACAACAATTTTGTTGTCCCTCTGCGCCGGAATTCTGTAACTTTTTAACGACAAAAATCGGTGATAAATTGTCAAAATTCATAAAATTTTTAATACAAAATTTCCGATTTTTTAAATTTAACTACCGACTTACGTCGCTAAACCGTTAGAGAATTTCGATGCTGATTTATTATTTTACACTCGACAGAGGATAGCGACAAAAGACGAAGAATCCAGTGCATCAAACACACCAGTATTTGTATCAAAAACAAAGCTGTATTTGGATCACAAACACATAGTATATTGTAACAAATTAATCATTGTGTCTCAAACATGTAATATTGAATAGCAAACACAATGTGTTTGGACACAAGTATACTATAATTTCGAAAAGCTCCACACACACGTTATAAAGGATGTCTCAGTAAGAAGGCGCTTTTTCATTTTAAAATAAAAACACGTATTTTTGAGATAGTTGTCATTTTATTATTGCATTGTAAAGAAGACATGTTCCGATTCAGTATGTAATAGAATATCCGTCCAATGACCCCCACGGCTCTGATGACAGGCTATTGGTCTTTTCATGAAATTGTCCATGACTTTTTCACAGATATGTGGCTGTATCTCACCGATGACGCGTTGGATCTCGGATTTGAGCCCAGGAATTGGTTAGGGTTTATTCGCATAAACCTTAGATTTCATAAAACCCTAAAGAAATAAATCGCACGACGTTAAATCGCATGATCTTGGTGGCCAGTTGACATCAGAATTTCTTAAGATAGTTTGTTATGGAAATCGTTGCTGCTAAATCCACCATACACGGTTTTTTTTTTAATTTGCATTGGATTTTAATTTGCATTACTTTATCTAATGCAAAAGCAAAAGAATTACCAATGTTCGCAATGGCAATTACAAAATTTTAAATTTGCATTTGCTCAGGCAATGCAAATGCAGGTTGTGAAATCAGATGGCAATTGTAATGAAATATGGGAATGCTTTTAATTATTTTGAATTTGTTTGACTGCTGGCAATTCTGTTTTTAAAGTATTTTCAATATAGAGGTTTGTGGCTTTGATAGGTATTGCCTCATAGTACATTCAAATTCATAAACCTCTACTGTATAAAATATTTGCAAGATATGAAGGAAATGCTTTGGAAATAAGTACAATTGCCAATGGTATTGAAAGTTTTTTGAATTTGCATTTGGACAGGAAATTTAAATTAAACAACATATTATAACTGTCATATAATTAATTTGCCCCATGTATGAAAACCACATATCGTCCACATCCATAACGTCCAGTTGAGGTCACAAGAAGTCCGTTAGCATGTTCCTGTAACGAGTACCGTTCACAGTCACTGCAATTTCGGCCTCATCTTCAAAAAAGTAAGGCCCAATCACGCCACCTGACCAAAATACGTACCAGACAGTTGCTCGTTGTGGGTGCATTTGTTTCTCATGGATTGCATGAGTATTTTCGGAGCCCCAAATTCGACAATTTTGTGTATTCACGAAGCCATTCAGATGGAAATGCGCTTCATCGGAGAAGATGATTTTTTTTTTTGAAAAATTGGCATTGACTTCACTTTGCTCCATTACCCATTGAACGAATTGCCGGCGCTTTCCATGATCTGCTGGCTTGAGACCTGAGTAAACTGAATTCTGTACGTAAGAAGGTGGAGGTCTTTTGTCAAAATTCGCTGCGTAGTGCTTCGTGAAATTTGAAGTTGTTGAGAACGATGCCGAATTGAGCTGTACGTTGACGCACGGAAGTCTTACTGTTCATAACTGATGCAGTTTCTTCAAATTTCTGGACCATTCTTTGAATGGTTGACACATTAGGTGCACTTTCTCCGCTGAAAATTCTTCGAAGATTGCGAAGTGGTCGTCGGTAGTGTAATGCTTAGTGTGCGCACATGAGATCCGGGGTTCGATCTCTACTCTGACCACGTTATATTTCTTTCGGAGTCGGTCGCCTCGCATAGTGACGTCGCCACTATCGAATATTTATCCATGAAAAAGATCTTCAAAATACCGTTCAGAATCGGTGTAAAAACTGTAGGTCCCAATCTTACTAACTTACTTATCCGGTCTTGGACAACCCTGGGGGGTCAGAGGCCTTAAAAAACGAAGATAACATATTTTGCCAACCAGTTCGATCTTTTGCTTTATTTCTCCAGTTGGCAATACCAAGTGTACGCAGGGACTCGTCAACCTGATCCCTCCAGCGGAGTCTTGGTCTTCCTATTTCTCGTCTTCCTTCGAGTTCGATTTCGAAAACCCTTCGTGCTGGTTCGTCTTCATCCATTCTACTGACATGGCATAGCCAGCGCAATCGCGTTATTTTGATCCGCATAACAAAGTCAGTGTCAGGATAAAGCTCATACAGCTCATACTTCATGCGTCGCCAATACTCGCCGTTGTGCACTATAAGGCCATACATTTTTCGGAGTATTTTTCTCTCGGAGACTCCTACAGATGTTTCGTCTGCTTGCGATAGGAACCAGGATTCTGCGCCATAAAGCAAGATAGGTTGAATGAGAGTCTGGTACAGCTGGACTTTTGTTACTCGAGAGAGGGATTTATCTCTAAAGTGTTTGCTTAGCCCAAAATAACATATATTCGCAAGCACGATTCTCCGCTTGATCTCAAGGCCGACGTTGTTGTTTTTGTTTACGACAGATCCGAGGTATATAAATTCTTCCACCACCTTGAAATTATAACGATTATCAACGTCCACGCTTTGGCCTAATCGCGTGGAGGCCCTGTTCATTGAAACCATTAATTTTGTCTTGTCCTCATTTACTGTCAGACCCACTTTTGCTGACTCCTCAATTCTCGAATCACCGCAGTAATTGTGCGCCCAATGATATCTATATCATCAACATACGCGAGCAGCATGTGACTTTTGCTGCTGATGATGCTGATTAAGATGTTAAAGAGATCGCACGATAGGGTGTCGCCTTGTCTGAGGCCTCGCTAAGTTTCGAAATGTTCGGTAAGATCCTTACCAACTTTTACTGCGGGTTTGATTTTCGTCAAGATCATCCTACAAAGGCGTATAAATTTTACAGGACTACCAAGCTCAGACATTGCTTCATAGAGTTTCTCCCGTATCGGGCTATCGAAGGCCGATTTATAATCGATAAATAGATGATAGGTGTCGATTTGTTTTTCGTGGGTCTTCTCCAGGATATGGCGTATCGTGAAAATCTGGACTGTTGTCGATTTTCCAGGCCTAAAGACACACTGGTATGGTCCAATCAGGTCGGCGATAATTGGTTTTAGTCTTTCGCACATTGTACTTGATAGAACCTTATCTGCTATGGATAAAAGGCTAATTCCACGGTAGTTGGCACAGAAACTCGGGTCACCTTTTTTAAATATGGGGCATAGTACACTAAGACTCCAATCGCCGGGCATGCATTCATCTAACCAAATTTTGCAATAGAGCTGATGCATGCACCTTATCAACTCATCGCCGCTAGCCTTAAACAGCTCCGCCGGTAATCCATCGGCTCCTGCGGCTTTGTTGTTCTTAAGCCGGGCAATAGCTGTTCTGACCTCGTCTTGGTTAGGAGGGGGGCAATCGACGTCGTCGTCCATATTGTGGTCGATTGTCCCATCGTCATTGGATATCACAGGTACTAGTAGCGCGGAGAAATTATCTCCCCATATTCCCAACATGCTCTGTACATCTGCGATGAGATTTGCCAATCAGTGAGTATAAAACTAGAAAGCGCACAGCTCACTTTTTGTGAGAAGCTCTCCCCAATTCCTTCATGGGATGTAATAGGAAACCGTTTTTTGCGAGCGGTCTAAGCATAACTTTCCAAATTTTTGTAATATCGCAAGTTCTCACAATTATCACGCGTTGTTCTTTCGTAAAGAGCTTAATTTTTATAATCGGAATAAACTTATGTGGCAGCTGCCAATTTTCAGAGTTGCCACTTGCATAAAGAAATATTGGCCCTCAATTTTAAAAGTGCAATCTTACTGAGACACCCTATATTTGCACCCAAACAAGTAAAAATTACAGATTTTTTAGCGTAAACAAATGCAAATTCAAAAAAAATACTATAGACAATTGTATTTAGTTTCAAAACAATTCCTTCATTTCTGACACTATTGGGTTTCAAATATAGTTTCAAAATTATGTTTCAAATTTATATGTGAATGTACTACGAGCATACATGGGTTATTTTAATTTGCATTGGATTTTAATTTGCATTACTTTATCTTATGCAAATGCAAAAGAATTACCATTGTTCGCAATGGCAATTAAAAAATTTTGAATTTGCATTTACTCAGGGAATGCAAATGCAGGTTGTGGAATCGGATGCCAATTGTAATGAAATATGGAATGCTTTTAATTGTTTTGAATTTGTTTGACTGCTTCAATAGGTATTGCCTCGTAGACTTTCAAAATATTTGAAAACCACAGTTGCCAGATATGATGGAAATGCTTTGAAAATTAGTACAATTGCCAATGGTACTGAAATTTTTTTGAATTTGCATTTGGACAGGTAATTCAAATTAAACTACAAATTATAATTGTCATATAATTAATTTGCCCCATGTATGACTACGAGGCAATACCAATCGAGCCACAAACCTCTACATATAAAATACTTTAAATACAAAATTGCTAGCAGCCAAACAAATTCAAAAATAATTAAAAGCATTCACATATTTCAATACACCTGGCATCCGATTCCACAACCAGCATTTGCATTGTCTGAGGAAATGGAAATTCAATATTTTGTAATTTACATTGCGAACAATGGTAATTCTTTTGCATTTCCATTGGATAAAGTAATGCGAATTAAAATCCAACGGAAATTAAAAAATCCTAACACTGATTCTCATGATACGTGGTAACCTAGTGAAATCAATTTTAATTTAAAATCCATCAATTGAAATTCACAAATTCTTTGTATATCAAGTTGCAAATTTGAAATGGAATTTCCAAATATGACTTAATAGCTTCTGAAGTACAATAGGAAATAATAATTATAATAATAATGACTCAGTTCTACATATACGAGTATATCATAAAGGGTGGGCCATGTAACATTTGGAATTTATACCCCCGTTATTTCGAAGCAAGTGGCAAACTTGACATTTATGGAGTAACAAATTATTGGTTAAAGGTAAGAATTTTTCGAAATGGGTCGCTTTACGCTTGAAGACAATTGGGAAATATTGAAAACCAAAGTTCTGAGTCTTCACGTCAGATTGTAAGAAATCTTCGAAATAATTTCGATAGACATAGAGTGCCAACAACGCAGTTTGTGGATCAAATTATGAAACGAGTTCGTCAATCCGGGTTCTAATAAAACAATATAATTCGTGTACGTGCTCGTCCAGTGCGCGTTCAGTGAAAAATATTGCCGTTCTAGCTGAAAGTGTCATCAAAGCGAGTGAATAGGGGAGCTCATCAAAGTGGAGTCATCTCTCCCCTACTTTGGTTACTCGTGATCAACAAAATACTAAAACTGGGAAATATGAGGTTCAAAACCGTGGCGTATGCGGATGAAGTGGTAATAATGGTATCTGGTTTGTTCCCATTCGTGTTGAGCGAAATCATGAATGGATTCTTGAAATCACTTAATGACTGGGTCACTGAGAGTGGTCTTGGAGTGAATCGAGGGAAACTGAGGTCATACTTTTTACTACGAGGACCAAGATATCAAAGTTTAATCCTCCTCGGCTAAGTGGAATAGAGGTTCCACTATCAACTCACGCCAAGTACTTGGGCATGATTCTAGACCCTAAACTATCCTAGAAACGTAACATAGAGCACCACGCACAGAAAGCAACCGTTGCTTACTACGGTTGTCGGAAAATGTTGGGGCCTCCGACCGAAAATTGTGTTATCGATGTATGCCTGCCGCGGGGAAGACGTCCACCATGAAACTGTTGTATAGAGTTCAGAGATCATTTTGCATCGGCATAACAAGGGCAATGAGGACGTGTCCGGCTGAAGCCCTTAACGCAATGCTTCATAGTATACCAATTCACCTTCAAAAAATAGCTAGTGCGGCCTGGAGCACCAATTCCAAGAGAACTCAATATAATCACCGATTACTGCACCCCCTCACTGGCGTTCGATAACCTATTCGATGTCAGGTTGGAGAATTAGTGGGATTAAGGGGAACCACTGACAGGTTTTGACATCAAAGTATTTACGGACGGATCCAAAATGGAATGTGGAACCGGCTCGGGTGTGTTCTCCGAAGAGGTAAGCCTTAATTTATCATTAAAACTCTCAGATAAGTGTAGCGTTTTCAAAGCGGAGGTACTGGCCATGAAGGAAGCCTGCGCCGAACTTATACTACAACGAAGGACAGAGCAGATTGGAATATTTGTTGATAGCCAGGCGGCTCTCCTATCACTTAAATCTAAGAACACTGCATCTAAAATCGTTAGTCAATGTAGGTAAAAACTTGTCGTGCTGGGTGATTCTTACTTGGTTACCAGGCCACAGGTGTGTCCTTGGGAACGAAAGGGCAGACGAACTTGCCAGGGCAGGATCCTCTGTCACCGAACTCCATATGGTGTCAGTCGCAACGCCTATAGGGTCGGTCAAAAGAGGTATTTTCCTGCTTGAACCAGATGGGATAGAACGGAAACGTGACGCATATCCAGAAACATATAGCCAGAATATAACATTCACCGGACTAACTCCCTGATTAGCCAAAATCGGGGGAATATGTCAAGGCTAATTGCCGTGCTGACTGGGCACTGGCCAATTAGTAATCATGCAAGACGGCTAAATCTTCCATACAATGACCACTGTCGTGCCTGCGAAGACGCAGAAGAGAGGGAGACGGTGGAACATCTCCTCAGCAGTTGTCCGGCTCTAATGAATAGACGCCTAAAGACTATAGGTCGTCCCTTCCTATACAACCTCACTGAGATAGATCTAATGAGGTATCTCCGATTAACAGGTTGGATATAGACACTGTACATTAGACTGTCCGGAGTGATGTGGTATGCAAAACGGTGTCCCAGGACACTAATTGTTGCTAAATAGTATCTTTAGCAACCACGTAACATCAACTCGCCACCGTTCGCACCAAATAAACACTTCTCGCTCTTCTTTGTGCAGAATTTTTCACAAATGACCTCGGTACGAAGGCTTATAAAGTTCACTTAGTCCAAGAACTGAAGCCTCGTGACCATGCGTTGCGTTTTCGCTCCGCTGAATCGGCTGAAGATCTCGTGGTTGAACATAAGCATTTTTGCCGAAAATTTATATTTTTCGATAAAGCTCATTTTCACCTCGGGAGCTACGTTAAACCCGGTATTCAGTTTTTATGAAATTTTCGTTGCCATACGAATTACGTGTATAAAAAATACAAATTTTATGAACCGAACATTTCGCTCACTTATCATTTGCTTGGTACTCTACTCTTTGCGAAAATTTCGTAGGTAAAATCAATTACAGGGTTGTTACACCAAAGTTATTTCATACGAAAATAATTGTTTAGGACCGAAATTTTGACAATTTTATTAACCAAAACATGCGTTAAAAATAAAATCGAGAATTATAACATAAATATTTGGAAGGTAAATCAAAGATATGTGGTAACTCTCCGCACCAAAATTTTCCGCTTAGAGATAAATGGCAAAATTTCTTATGAAAATTTCGCAACAACTGAATACGGGGATTTAACAAACAAAATTGTTAGCTTTGGGGCTCCGAAAATCCACACGTTATAGAAGAGAAGCCGATGCATCCACAACGAGTGGCTGTTTGTTCCGATTTTTGGCATGGCGGCGTCATAGGCCCATTTTTCTTGGAAAATAACCAAGGTGCCGCCGTTAATATAATAAGCGTTACCGTGCCATGCTCAGTGATTTTTTTGTTCTCGAAAGTTAAAGAGGATGGCATGAACGACGTATGGTTTCAATCGACGTTTCAATTGATCTTTTGTGTACTGTGTTCGAAAACCGGATAATCAATCGAAACTTGGAAGTCCATAGGCCGCCTTGCAGCTGCGATTTGACCCCGTTAGACTATTATCTTCGGGACGCCCTGAAAGGTAACTGTTACGCAAACAATCCCGAGTCCATTAAGGCCTTAAAAGGCAAAATAGAAGCTGTCGTTCAAGAGGTAGAGGCCCAAACAATCGAAAATGTAGTGAAAAATTGGGTAGATCGAATAAGGTACTGTATAGCAAGTCGGGGAAGCCGTTTAAATGATGGTATATTACATCCGTCGGTGGTGCAATGGGTAGTGTGCCCGCCTCTTGTACAGGAGATCCTGGGTTCGATCCCTGCTCCAACCACCTTAAAATTTCTTTCGACGACGGTCACCTCGCTTAGTGACGGCGACACTATCGAAAACTGCGTAAAACTGTAGGTCCCAATCAGTGAGTGAAAACTGGAAAGCTCACAGCTCAGTGATTGTGAGAAGTTCTCCCCGGTCCCTTCGTGGGATGTAATGGGAAACCATTTATTTATTTATATTACATTCATGAATTTCAAGGATGTGCCTTACCAATAAAGTAAAAATTTTAAAAAAAATTCTATTAACGGGTTTTTCAATAAGAGCGCTACAAAAGTTTGTTTAAATAAAACAAAACCGGTTTTAGATACCAATGAAATTCTTTACTCCTGTGAAAGTACGTTCGATGCCATTATGTATGGAACTCGATTTCTTTTGCATGGCCACCACAGGCACGCTTGCAGAAGCCCAGCCGCTGAACCCAATTTTCGACGGTTTTCAAGCATAAATCGGCCGATACTGCTGCAATTTCACGTTCAATATTCGTACGAAGTTCATCAATCGTCGCTGGCTTGTTGGCATAGACCATAGACTTGACGTAGCCCCACAGGAAATAATCTAACGGCGTCACATCGCACGACCGAGGCGGCCAAACTTGGTTTCCAATAAATTGATTGTGGCATTCGCTGTGTGGCTTGTGACGCCATCCTATTGGAACCACATGTCCTCCAAGTCCATATTATCCAATTGGGGCCAAAAATATTCGGTTATCATTGAACGGTAGCGATTCGCATTCACAGTAATGTGCCGGTGTTGCTCATCACGGAAGAAGTACGGCCCAATGACGCTGCCGGCCCATAAACCGCACCAAACCGTAATTTTTTCGGGATGCAATGATGACTCATGGATTACGTGTGGATTGCTGTCTGACCAAAAACGCATATTTTGCTTATTGACGAAGCCATTCAGCCAGAAATGAGCCTCCTCGCTGAAGAGGATTTTCCGATGAAAATCCGAATCATTTTCAAGTTGTTGCTCAGCCCAATTCACGAACATACGACGCTTATGGTGGTCAAGCGTAAGGATGTAGGCCAAGATCTTTTCGCAAAATTCGCCACAACGACGTCACAGAGATGCCCAACGCTTGAGAACGACGTGTGAGACACACATTTGGGCTTTCTTGAACGGAAGCCTCAGCGGCAGCAATATTCTTGACACTGCGGGCACTTCTTTGTCTCACTGGCACGGGAACATTTTGTACTGTGCCTGGGGATTCAAATTTTTCCACTAGACACTCAATTGTTGATCTGGTAGGACGATTATGACGACCATAAATTGGACGTAGCGCTCTTAAAGTTGGGGCCACTGACTCCAAATTTCGGTAGTAAATTTTAATAATTTATAATTGGCTCGTATAATAATTTAATAATTGGCTCGTATATCTTTCCATGATGAAATGGCAAACCTTACTGAAGAGAAATGTCAAAAGAGCGGGAAAAAATATGGCGTATGACGCTTTAGTATTGTTTATTTTTAAAGCGAATTTAAATTAAATTCCAAATTGTACATGGCCCACCCTTTACCTGTGAAATAGTTGACAAATATTACCCATTTTAGGATAAAGTAGGGAAAATTTTTCACTCAGATTGTACCTTATCTACAATACGTAAATCAATAGATTAGAACCCAAAAGAACCTCTCTACATCGAGAAACTTCATTATCGAGTATTAGTAGCAACAACTTAAGAGCTATTAGATGGGCTGACACTAATTACAAAAGAGTCACAATTGACTATGACTCAAATCACCCAATACACCAGAAGATTAATACTGCTGGGAACCTTATGAATGGGACACAACTCTTGGGTGATGATGAGTTTATGGATGAAGACGGGGAAAAGGTTTCCACTATACTACACGGGGACAATTATCCGACTTACCAAATGAAGAATATACTTGACAACAAGAAATGTTTAATTTTAACGGACAACATCGGCATCGAGGGATACGGAACGATATTTGGTTATTACATATATTCACGGTTTAACAGGGGAAGGGAAACTGCGTGAAATTATACCGAACGCGAATATAACGTATACACACAAACCACAGAATACACTCGGGCAAATATAACGGCGAATATAACGTAGAGAAGACGAAAAGGAGCAATGTTGTTTATGAGATAACATGCAATGGGAGAGAACGAGAAAATTGCGGACAAATATATATAGGAACAACGGGAAGAACTCTTGGGATACGGATCGCAGAGCATAAAACAGATGCAGAGGAAAATAAGATGACCACAGCTTTGGCAAAACATTTGGCTACAATGGACCACACAGCAGATTTTGACAATACGGGAATATTGGACATAGAGCGAAGAGAGAGAACGCGTTTGACACTGGAGAGCTTGAGAATCCAACGGAAAATACACAAGACGATAAATGCCAAAGAAGACACTGACAACATCGGATATGCTTACTCTGCTGTTATAAAATGATAATAAGTGTGTTTTTTTTTACCCCGCTAAAGTTAATTATAGCTTAATTTGTACGGGACAGCTGAGCGATATTAAGTGGCATTTCAATTTCCCACTTAAATTCCGACTTGTGCAGTGACAATGTTGCCACATGTTCAATTTCAAGAAATGGCAACAAAAAGTTATCTTAGATAAATTTTGTTATCATTTCTTGCGAATGAAAATGTTATCAAGCAGAGACTCAAAAGCAGAAATTTGCAAAATGACTTACACATTTTAAGTTCATTAAAATTATTTTGTTTAATCGAACACTACGCATACTTTTACATCTCTAAGTTTGAAGGATAGCCTTTTATTTCCGATAGAAAACAAAATTGGAACTAAATTGTTCACAACAACGCTCGGTAAATGTTATATGCTCCAACTCCAATTACAAACCGAGTTACGTAATTCACCATACACAATTTTGAGAGCGAATTACCTTGTTTGTAGGTAATTCAGTTTGAATTACCTTATGAATTAAGAACAAACCATTGCCTTCCCTAATTTTTATCGAAAGTTTATCGAAACAGCTGTCAAAATCAAACGAAAGCAAAGAAAAAAACATTTAACAATATACAATGGATGCAAAAAAGTAATTTACTAAAAAAATTGTTAAGTCCAGAAGACTATTGGCCACTACGAAGTTAATGGAGGAGGGGGAATTACATACAGAAATGTTGTTGGATATCCAGAAATATTTGTTTTTAATTTTTACTCACTTTTAGTTGTTTCCGATCTCAAAACTATTGAAACAAAACAAATAAAAAAGTAAAGAACTGTCAGATCGAATAATGTATGTGTAGAGGAAACAGGGTAATTCAGAATAGTAATTCAAAGAACGAATTAGGTAATTGGCGCTGTAGTGGGAACATGGCAATAGATATTGATCATGGTAGAATTAGGTACCAGGTATAGTCGTTTAAACAGGTGATAAAATTTTTTCCATGTCATTTTTCGTCTCACATGTCAAAATCTTATGTATTTTGTTTTTATACTTATTTATTTATATTCTTGTATTGTTGGTATATAATTGTGTAGAGTTTGACAACTGAAACGAATGAACGAAAATAAAATGTCTGTTGATGCTGCTAGCAATTACAAAAATATCTGCTGATACAATAAGTTTGTTGGCACTGGCTACGAAAGTGTTGCCGTATCGTTTTTTTTTCACCCATTACAGCAAATGTTTCCACATTGCGTAGTATTAAGTGTGGATCGTTTTATTTGGAAAGTCGTAAGTGGCGATAGCTTAAGGGAATAAAAAAACAGCCTTAATATTAGTGTGCAATGATAACTTGACGGAAATATTGTGTTTCAATCTAACGGCCTTAATATTAGTGTGCAATGATAACTTGACGGAAATATTGTGTTTCAATCTAACGGGTGCGCCAAATAACTTTTTTTTTTTTTGAAAATGCTATAAAAAAAATACTGAATATTTTCTCAAATTTCTTTTTTTATTTGAAAGTACAATCCTTCCGGTTAATAATGGAAAATAATTTCATTCAAATGGCTGCCTCGGTTGGCCATTCAGTAGCTTCGCTAAGTGGGCCTGCGATCGACTTACAGAAGATGCCGATTTTGCCAAAAAAAAAATCATCTTTTCATATGAAGCTCATTTTGATCTTGGCGGGTATGTAAACAATCAAAATTGTCGCATTTGGGGCACAGAAAACCCGCACGCATACATTGAAAAGCCGATGCACCCAAAACGAGTCACTGTTTGGTGCGGATTTTGGTCCACAGGCATAATTGGGCCATTTTTCTTCAAAAATGAGCAAGGAGTAGCCGTTACAGTCAATGGCGATCGTTATCGGGCCATGTTGAACGAATTTTTGTTCACAAAAATTGAAGAGGAGGATATTGGCAACATTTGGTTTCAACAGGACGGCGCTACGTGCCACACAGCCGAAGCTACACTCGATGTTTTGCGCCCTGTTTTTGAAGATCGCATTATCAGCCGCAGAGCTGATGTCGTTTGGCCGCCTCTGAGCTGCGATTTGACACCGTTGGACTATTATTTGTGGGGTGCCCTCAAAGATAAGTGTTACGCCGACAAGCCAGAGACAATTGACGCTTTAAAGGACAATATTCGTGAAGCCATTGGTGAAATACAGCTGCACACAATCGATAATGTGCTTAAAAATTGGACCGATCGTGTAGGCTACTGCATGCCCAGCCGAGGCAGCTATTTGAATGAAATTATTTTCCATTACCGGAACAGGAAGGATTGTACTTTCAAATAAAAAAAGAAATTTGAGAAACTATTCAGTAGTTTTTTTTGTAGCATTTTCAAAAAAAAAGTTATTTGGTGGACCCTTTACTTGTTTATATTGTAATTGTTTATATTATTTTGTAATATGTTGGTGCAAATCATGTTTTTATGTGTTTTTTGTATTAACTATTAAAAATTTGGTAAATAATGTTGAAATTTGAGGCGAAGGAAATTATAATAATAAAGTATATTTTATCAGACTCCCTGATGAAGGCGACAACAAATTGCCGAAACGCGTAGGAGGAAAACGAAATGAAAATTTGAGTTTTATTTGCGCAAATACTGTCGACCGGAAACCCCATTTAAATATATAAAATCAAAATTTTCATTTTTTAGTTTGTTGCTTAAAATCAATAACCAAGGAACAAACTCCGTTAACCCACGCTAAACCGGAAGATTACTCATATAATTATACCCTCACCCATAGGGATGGGTGTATGTAAAGGGTTTTTCAACAGAGACGCTACAAAAGTAAATCGGTAGGGACAGCAGACGACGCCATATTCTTTTGACATTTCTCTTCAGTAAGGTTTGCCATTTCATCATGGAAAGATATACGAGCCAACAACGAGTCGAAATTATTAAAATTTACTACCGAAATTTGGAGTCAGTGGCCTCAACTTTAAGAGCGCTACGTCCAATTTCTGAATTCTAAATTTCATTTCTGGCTGAATGGCTTCGTCAATAAGCAAAATATGCGTTATTGGTCAGACAGCAATCCACACGTAATCCATGAGTCATCACTGCATCCCGAAAAAAAATACGATTTGGTGCGGTTTATGGGCCGGCAGCGTCATTGGGCCATACTTCTTCCGTGATGACCAAGACCGGCACATTACTGTGAATGCGAATCGCTACCGTTCAATGATAACCGAATATTTTTGGCCCCAATTGGATAATATGGACTTGGAGGACATGCCACAATCAATTTATTGGAAACCAAGTTTGGTGAACGTGTTATCTCACGAAATGGCCCAGTCGATTGGCCGCCTCGGTCGTGCGATTTGACGCCGTTAGATTATTTCCTGTGGGGCTACGTCAAGTCTATGGTCTATGCCAACAAGCCAGCGACGATTGATGAACTTCGTACGAATATCGAACGTGAAATTGTAGCAGTTCGTACTTATGCTATACCATGGTAGAATTATCTATTAGGTAGTCGCATCGCAATTCCGTGGTTAAGCTGTCAAAATTAGCTGAATAATGAAAAACACTATGTACACAAAACGTGAAAAATTTTATAAACTTGTCTTACTTGATATGAAGTCTATGCTATTAAATTGCATTTTGATTGAAATTCTTTGAATTTTATTAACAAACAAAAAGAAACAAAATCAAATTTGACAGCGTACCCACGGAGAATATGAAAAAAATCACAAATCACCTGGGCTGACGCGTTTACCCGATAGATAAGTGCACACAATTTTAGTTGCTGTCTTGCTATCTCATTTGTATATATTTGTACCACGTCATTATTCTCTTTGCTCTGAGAGTGCTCCGCACCCACACAAGTTCAGTGTGTTTTTTTTCGCAGTCTGACAATCTGTGTTTCGCAGTCGGACAAATCTGTTTTTTATATAGGGGTGGGTCATTTAGTACGGGTCGAGGCTTCCAGCAGGCTGTCAACACGAATAAAACTATAAATAAACAAATAATGGTTTCCCATTATATCCCATGAAGGGACAGGGGAGAGCTTCTCACAATCACTGAGCCGTGCGCTTTCCAGTTTTCACTCACTGATTGGGACCTACAGTTTTACACCGATTCCGAACGGTATTTTGAGATGCTCTTTCATGGCTATATACTCGATAGTGTCGCCGTCACTATGCGAGGTGACCGCCGCTGAAAGAACTTTTAAGGTGGTCAGAGCAGGGTTCGAACCCAGGATCTCATGAACAAGAGAACACGAATAAAACTATCAGCAGTAAAAGTTTATACACCATTAGACGAGAAGTTACCGCATTATTTTCGAGAATTGAGAAGGAATCAGCAAACGTGGGTTTGGCAGTAAACATGGACAAGACAAAATTAATGGTTTCGGGAAGCAAATTGTAGTATTGGGTGGATGTTGATACCTCGGATCGGCCGTAAACAGAAGCACTAACGTCAGCCTGGAAATCAAAGGGAGAATTGTTCCTGAAAACTGGTGTTATTGAGGGCTAAGCAAGCACTTCAGAGATAAGACCCTCTGTGGATAAATGAAGATCCAACTATATCAGACTCTCAGACAACCTGTCTTGCTTTATGGCGTAGAATCCTAGGTCATATCGCATGCTGATGAAACATCTCTGAGAGTCTTCGAGAGAATAATGCTCCGAAAAATATATGGTCCTATAATGGAAAACGTCGAGTACAACGACGGATGAACCACGGAGCTCTATAATCTGTATCACGACATCGATGTAGCGCGATTACGCTGGCTAGGCCATGTCAGTAGAATGGATCAGAATGAACCAGTGTGATAGGTATTCGAAGGACAACGGAAAATAGGACGACCAAAACTTCGCTGGAAAGACTAGGTGGAAGATTGCCTGCAAGAGGCTGGTGTTACCAACTGGAAGAAAAATCTGAAGATTGAGCCGGTTGGAGAAACATGTTATCGATAATTAGGAAGGCCATTGGCCGCTCTGGGTTGATTGCGGCCACCTAAGTAAGTAATTATGTGATCACAGCTACCAGCATAGAGATATCTGGTCTCGGAATATTTATCAAGTTTAGAGTACAATTAATGTCATTACTTGGTCACTCCTGGTGGGGAATCCTATAATTACTCCTTTCGCAGAAATAGAAAGGGGCATACCCATATGTTCCATATCCTGTGGAACAGGTAGGTTAGTCGGTTCCTGGAATGTTCCTCAGCCCCAACACCCATATAAAGTAGATATCAAACTGCTTGCTTATGGATAATTTTTGAAGTCAGGAATACAGATTGCAGCTATTTTATAGCAGCCTCTTGGTTCCTTGAATCGGATCAAAGAAAGCGTAATCTGATGTGTCGGACTCATACCGAATCGGATCAGAGAAAGCGAAATCCGACATGTCGAGCCGGAATAGAAACCGAACCGG
Source organism: Phaonia tiefii (assembly GCA_963931995.1). NCBI lineage: Eukaryota > Metazoa > Arthropoda > Insecta > Diptera > Muscidae > Phaonia > Phaonia tiefii. The sequence goes on along the minus strand of OZ008370.1, from coordinate 248,240,712 downwards.
ATCAGCGAAAACGTAATCCGATGTGTCGGTCTCAAACCGAATCAGAGAAAGCGAAATCCGAAATGTCGGGCCCGAATCGAATCGGATTAGCGAAAGCGTAATCCGATATGACAGACTCATACCGTATCCGAATCGGATTAGATAAATCGAAATCCGACATGTCGGGCCCGAATTAGGTCAGTGACAGCGTAATCCGATGTGTCGGACTCCAACCGGATCCGAATCAGATGGTTATTGGGAACCTACTTTTTACGAACATTGTTTTGGATATATTTTTTCAATATTGGTTTGAAAATAGAGCAAATAGTTCATGTAAAAACTCAGTTTTATTTTGTTTCATTCAGTTTACGAGTGAGGACTGCTGACGTTACCATCACTTGTCTGCCCAGTTAATCTAATGATGGCAGATTTGCCCTCAACCCTCGATACACTGAACGGAAAAGCTACGTCAAAGGGATGAAAATGTTCATCCTTCCAACAACTTTTGTCATCGAAAGTGAGCAAACGTACAGTTTCATTCCTGCTACGAAACTGTGTTCATCAACTGCAAATTGTTCGTCACTGCGATGAAAGTATGATTGTTGCTGCAATGAATTTGATTCATTATTCCAACGAATTAGTTTCGCTGGTACAATGCATTTGTTGCATTGCTGCAATGAATAAGTATCGTACTTGCAATGAATATATTTCATTGCTGCAATGAATTTTTTCATTACAGCAATGAAGTTGCTTCAGATAAACCTAATATCAGTAGTTTAAATTTCATGTACTTACTTTTTTTAATGTTTAACCCAGTTTTCTACAAAACTAAAATTAAATTAAATTGTTGCAGGAAGGAAAATTAAGTTGTTGCAGCAACGAAATGAAAAATTGTCAAAGACATCATGTATGAATTTCTTCGTTGCAGCGACTACCAAATTGTCGGATATACGAGACTTTTCATTGTAGCAACGTAAAAACCTTAACGAAAATGTTTCATCCATGCGACGAAGCGTTATTCTTTCACTGTAGGTGTTGTCCGCGATACTCACTATCGCCATTCTCTAGACCTTTGAAAGCAGATTTAGATAAGTTTTTAGTTTTCCGTCCATGGCCACCAAATGTCAACGGCGGAAATTAATATCTGCCGGACAACAGCTGTATTTATCCAGTAAACAGTTTTCATGGAAATGCTCCATTGTCTCCGATGGCATTTCTTGAATGAAAATAGGGCCACTGTGGCTTTACTAATGTTTGGTGTGAAACTGAGTTTAGTTTACACATCTAGGTATTTTGCCTTATCCTTCAGGAAAATTTTCACACCACCTATTGTCTCTAGGTACGGAACCTTCTGGCTCCTGATAAAGAATACGAGTTCAGTATTCTCTGGATTCGCTACCAATTCATTCTCCGTTGCTCAATTAGTGAGACTCCTGATAAAGACCTGGATCACATTTCTGCATATAGAAGGGTATTTTCTCTGTACTGCAATCGCCAGGTCGTCAGCAAATGGTACGACGTTGCAACCTAAACCCACCAGTTCCAGCAAAATACTATCAAGAGCCAAATTCCAGAGGAGTGACAGTAAGTCTTTCGATTGAGGGGTTCCCACTATTCCCATTTCTACACTCACAGAAAAATTCGGTTGAGAAAGCCTAATTAGCCGTAACCGAATTTAGAGATTGTCACAAATGAATTTCGAACATTTGTTTTCTATTAGGATTCATACAGATTCATACAGAGCTGTAAATGAATCATTCTCTTTTGATTCCAATTCATTTCGAATTAGCAAAATTTTGAATGGAATTTGAATCAATTCAAATACATTATATATATTAGGGCGGGTCGAATTGTGGGGGCCGCAAAAATTTAAAAAACTTCATCGCGATTATTGTTCTACGGGTCATTCGAAGAAAGTTTGCAGAAGAAACCATAGTTCTAAAATGAATTTCGAGCCCCCGGATTTTTCGAAATAGGTTTGTTTTTAAATATTCAACAATTGAGTTAGATATTGGACTAAAAAGGCAAAAGAAAATTGTATTTTCTCTAGTTAAATGTGTATTTGGGGGTTTTTTGGGTCGACGAGTCCATTTTTGACATTTATTTATATTTTTGAGTACTGCCAGAGGTTGCTTTCGCCAATTTGTTGGGATTTTATCGCCTTTTTTGGGGAAAATTTACGAAATTGTTGTGAAACTTGACGAATATTTGAGTTTCGCATAATGCAGTCCCAAATTTTAAATAGCCCATAATGTGCAGCGCTATAATTTAGGTGGAGTACTTATTCACGATTCGATTCTATTCAATCAATTTAAGACAAAAAATAAAAAAAACATATTTTATCCTTATTTTACTTAATTGTTTATAAAAACTAAATGGAAAAAAATTCAATTGAATTCAGTAATAAACACGACTTTAAGAAAGTAATAGAGACGGAGTTAATTTTGTAAGTATTTCTTGCTTTCCAGTCTAGGGAATTTTTCAGGGCTTTCTAATGTCACCGCCATAACTCCTTCTCGATTCTGCTCCACAACACATTCATAAGGAATGCTTACAGTAAATGGTGGTTCGAATATGGTTGAATTATTATTCATGTCAATTATATTCGTATAATCCGTGCAATTGAAGTTTATTGTAGGTTTCTTGTAAACTCTCAGTTTCATCGGATCTTCCACATGGTTACGATAGTGTACAATTTTTTTAAGAGATAAGTCGCGTATTTTTTTCATCGTCGAACAACATTGCCAATTAAACGCGTTTCTTTAACAACAATATTTACAATTTCCCTTAAATGCGAATCCAAATATTGAGTCCAACGTACGAATTTATAAAATAATACACTACCGTACACGACATAGTTGTAATATTTAATATTGAAGTACATTGGCGTATACACTTTCCTAATATAGTTTACCAGAATTTTTAAATTTTTAGATGGCTTATTAGTTGGCACATACAACAGTAATAATCTATTGGCCGTGGTGTGCAGCGAGAATGTGCAATTGGCCCTGGTTTAGTCCGCCGAAACCTCACCAGAAGAAATTGCAAGTGCCCCTAAATAATAGCGCTGAACATTATGGGCTATTTAAAATTTGGGACTGCATTATGAGAAACTCAAATATTCGTCAAGTTTCACAACAATTTCGTCAATTTAGTTAATTTTCCCCAAAAAGGCGATAAAATCCCAAAAAATGGGCGAAAGCGCGATTCAAAAATGGTTTCGTCGACCCAAAAACCCCCAAATACACATTTAACTAGAGGAAATACAATTTTCTTTTCCCTTTTCTAATCCAATATCTAACTCGATTATTGAAAATTAAAACAAAACCTATTTCCAAAAATCCGGGGGCTTGCAATTAATTTTAGAACTATGGTTTCTTCGGCAAACTTTTTTTCAAATGACCCATAGAACAAGAAACGCGAGGAGCCTTTGTGGCAAACAAATTGACCCACCCTAATATATACATATATATAAAGGGTCCGCCAAATAACTTTTTTTTTGAAAATGCTATAAATAAAAACTACTGAATATTTTCTCAAATTTCTTATTTTATTTGAAAGTACAATCCTTCCGGTTCATAATGGAAAATAGTTTCATTCAAATGGCTGCCTCGGCTGGCCATGCAGTAGCCTACACGATCGGTCCAATTTTTAAGCACATTATCGATTGTGTGCAGCTGTATTTCACCAATGGCTTCACGAATATTGTCCTTTAAAGCGTCAATTGTCTCTGGCTTGTCGGCGTAACACTTATCTTTGAGGGCACCCCACAAATAATAGTCCAACGGTGTCAAATCGCAGCTCCGAGGTGGCCAAACGACATCAGCTCTGCGGCTGATACTGTGATCTTCAAAAACAGGGCGCAAAACATCGAGTGTAGCTTCGGCTGTGTGGCACGTAGCGCCACACATTGAAACCAAATGTTGCCAATATCCTTCTCTTCAATTTTAGTGAACAAAAATTCGTTCAACATGGCCCGATAACGATCGCCATTGACTGTAACGGCCACTCGTTGCTCATTTTCGAAGAAATGTGGCCTAATTATGCCTCTGGACCAAAATCCGCACCAAACAGTGACTCGTTTTGGGTGCATCGGCTTTTCAATGTATGCGTGCGGGTTTTCTGTGCCCCAAATGCGACAATTTTGCTTGTTTACATACCCGCCAAGATCGAAATGAGCTTCATCTGAAAAGATGATTTTTTTGGCAAAATCGGCATCTTCTGTAAGTCGATCGCAGGCCCATTTTCCCCATATTTCCCAGCGTAGTTCAAGCGTATACACAACCATATTCGTTCAGCGGAAGGATAAAACTAATTATATATCAAATCAAACATGAGCTAAGTGTTACCATTCACGAAATAATCACTAGTTGAAAAAAACCGTTAGATGGCAGACCCTTTATATACTGATCCAGTATTCTTATATAAAAAATTAAAAAGTGAGAAAATTAAGTAATTTAGAAAGGGTAATCTTTAGAGTAACAAATTTGTTTACATGCCACTTCCGACCTTTATGAAGTCCCTGCCCCAATTCTGATGTGTGGTATCTGTTGATTTAGGTCCTAAACAGTTTTATATGCCAACGATTGTAGCATATCGCAAACGATCGACCTTGAAAAACTTTAAAACTGTTGATATCTGCTTGGACATTTTCTGCAAAATAAAATGCTTTAATTCAAAACCATAATTTCAATATTTTTGCGAACCTTTCTTAATATCCACGAAAAAATCATGATATCGCCGCAACAGCAAGAATTATACATTCTTTAATTCTTTTTTAATATATATGGTTTTAGAATTTTAAACGACAGGTTTCAAACACATTGAATTATGTTGTGGTAACCGAATTAAAAATATACTCGATTGTACCTACAGAATTTATAAGAAATTCGATTACAGTAACCGAATTGAAACACAATTCGGTCGTTGCAAAGTGCTTAAGCCAAAATTCGGTTATTGTAACCGAATTGATACCAAATTCGATAGTTACAACCGAACTGAATGCCCATGAATTAGTGCCACATTCGGTTACTCCAACCGAATCTGACACCAATTTCAGTTGCTGCATCCGAATTAATTCTGAATTCGGTTGTTAACAGAACGAATGTAATTGAAGATTCAGTTATCAGTTGGGCAATTGAAAGCCATTTCTCAAGTGTATTTTGGCAGCAACACCAAGTAATTTTTTAAGGCATTTTCTCATAGACTAATACATACATAGATACTTTTATTCTCTCATCTGACGTTTCATTTTACACTCTTCGTCGTAGGTTTGTGGAAATGAGAGAAATTAAATTTAAAATTAACTTACACCAGGTGGAGTTACAAAATATGTTCACTTAACTTGTTCATATCGTTTTGGTGTAGAACTGAAAATTTAAATTTATTTTGCATTTTTTTGTTGACTTTTATCGTTGGTATACATTTGTATTGTATTTAACACAACTAGTTTGCCACAAAAACACGAAATTCGCTTGTTGTCCCTTTGCTGAACGTTGTTTACTATTGCCTCTATCTGGTATTATTGAACCCATGATTTCCACCATCCAATGTTTACTTTCCACCGTACCTATGACGTTTAATTTACTGAGAGAATAAAAGTATCTATGTTTGTATTAGTCTATGGGTTTTCTTAAGAGTAAAAGATACGATTCGAAACTTCAAACTATTAAACATTAATAAGAAAAGTATGAAACATAACACAATTCAAAAGCCACCTAACTACGATATTTCTACATAATTTATAAAGATAAAATAAAACATGTTTCGTAATCGTAAAAAAAAACAATATTTATGTACAACTTTTATTTACAAAAACCCATTTAAACAGTATAATACATATTATTTCCTATTAAAATAGTCTATAACACATTAGAAAACTAAACAATAATAAGATATTAATGGCAGACAAATTTAAACGCTCCGCACTATTTCGAAATAAAGTATAATTAAGTGTACTATTTGCATCTATAATCCAATTTCTATATTCCGATACATTAGTGTAAACACCAGGATTATAAGGCTCAGCACAACCCACGCCCCAAGAAACGACTCCAACCAAAACACCATCACACGCAAGAGGCCCACCAGAATCACCCTGGCATGCATCGACGCCACCGGACTCCATATATCCGGCACACATCATGCCCTTAGGCAGCACACCGTAGGCAGCGGCGCATTGTCTATTGGATATTACGGGTACAGTAGCTGCCAAAAGTGTGCTAGAGATTTTGCCCTAAAATGTTAATGATAAAAGGAAAAAAATGTACAGAATTTGTTACTTTAAGGAATTTATGTTTAAGCTCTTAAGGAATACTTTTCACAATCAGTCAGTTGGTTGTATTACATCGGTTGTATTACATTTGTGCAATAATAAACTACGTCAATTTGTCTCCATTTTGAAATTCGGATATCAATGAATACTACCCACATTATGTACTTACATTGTTGGGCTTAGTAACAGCAAAACACAGAGTTTACACTGTAACGCCAATCTCATGGCAATAGTTGTTTCTTTTTTGAAACAACAACATCTATGCAAGGGCTTCCGATGAAAGCCTGCATAGGAGAAAAAGTTTGTGAATACCCAGCTAAACAAAAGATCCGACATTGGCTGATATCAGACAAGTCTGCACATCGTCTGAGCTCTTCTTACCGATATCGTACAGAATTCTGTACGACTCGTTGAAAGGAAATTTTATTTATTTTGCTCCGATAGATCCGAACGAGTTCGTAGCGATTTCGTAACTCTATGTCGAGGGATTTATGTATATTTTGATTTTACTAAATTTTTCCGCCATCACCGATTGTTACAACACGGTTGTACGAATTCGGAACGATTTCTGAACGCGGTGTCTGATGTACGTTTTGATTTTTATATTCTTGTTTCGGTGTTTCCCGTTATATGTTAGGTACGTCACGGTTGTACGAATTCGGAACGATTTCTGAACGCGGTGTCTGATGTACGTTTGGTTTAAATATTATAGCTGTTTTTCGTATTCACGTTGTTTGTTTTATTTTTAATTTGGTTGTTCCCCTTTATTGGTTTGTTAGGACGTGGATGTACTGTCACCGTGGCTGTGCTGTCTAAGGAAAAATTCGAACTGTTTCTCTTTTCTTTTATGGTTTTCGTCTTTTGACTATATTATATTTGTTAGTTGTTTAAATACTTTTGTGATGTCAACAATTATTTTTAACACGTGGTTTTTGTGAATGCATTATTTATGAAGTGTAATAAATATTAAAAATCAAGTAAATAAATTGAATTTTAAAATTGTAATAGTGTCACGTCAAGTATTCAGAAAAAAGTTAAAAAGGAGGTTCAAAATTTATTAAAGTCGTTATTAGAGTCAGAAATGACAGAAAAAAATTATCAAGGCCTTGAAAATATTTCTAACCAATCAAACACAACCAAACAACAAATCTCCCTTCAGCATTTCCTACGATTAACATTCATAAGTCTTTCAGACATCGGTACGATTCGTCGTACATCAGATTTCCGTCATCTGTTATTAGAGTCAGAAACGAAAGAAGAAAATGATCAAGGCATTGAAAATATTTCTAACCAATCAAACACAACCAAACAACAACTCACCCTTCAGCATTTCCCACGATTTACATTCAGAAGTCTTTCAGACATCGATAAGATTCATCGTACATCAGATTCTGCATAGGTCAGACATCGTGTCTACCATTCCATACGTTTTTCGTATCGATTTCTGTCAGATTTCGGATTTGAATTTTTCCGACGGACGTCGAATAGAAATCGGTATGACGCGTCGGCAAGAGTATGCGAATTACTTCAGATATTTGCCACGATATAGGTTCGAATTCGTTACGACGCGTCGAATTTCCCTTCAGAATTTCCCACGATTTACATTCAGACATCGTTCAGAAGTCAGTACGACTTGTCGTAAATAACATCAGATTCCCCTCAGCTATGTAGGTCAGACTTCGTGTCAACCACTCGATACGTTTTTAATAACGACTTCGGCCCGATATCTGAAGATGTTACCGACTGTCGTACCGATTTCTGAGCATATGGTTTGCTGGGTATTGATGGTTATGCCAAAGTATTTGTTTTGGATGTTTTCGCATAAGTAGGAATGTTGAGACAATTCTCGCTAAGTTGAGTTTTGTTTATACCTATAATGTGTGATGATATACCTAAATACTTACGGAGAAGGGAGCTATGATATGCCTTGGTCGGCATTGAAATAGCTTTAATCCCAACCATCCACCATAACATTCAATTTCACATACTTCTTTTTAATATTTTACTAAAAATGCTTCATTGATCTTGAACCGCACAAATATTAAAGAACTTAATATATAACTGCCGTCGGTGGTGCAATGATTTAGTGTGCGCGATTCTTGTACATGAGAACGAGGGTTCGATCCCTGCTCTGACCGCCGTACATTTCTTTCGACGACGGTCAGCTCGCTTAGGGACGGCGACACTATCGAGTAATTAGCCATGAAAAAGCTCCAACTACCGTTCGGAACCGATGTAAAACTGTAGGTCCCAATCAGTGAGTGTAGAACTATAAAACGGACAACTCACTGATTGTGAGGGAGAGCTTCTATCTCTTCATGGGATGTAATGGAAAACTATTTATTTATTTTTTAATATATAACTACAACACTTCCAATTCGATTTGAAAACAACTTAAGAATTTGAAATACATCAAAATGAAATTTAAAAAAAATTAATTGAAATTTAAAAGACAACTGAATTTTAAAATAAATCAATTGAATTTGGAAAGACATCAGTTGAAATTTAAAACATATCAATTGAAATTTGAAACACATCAATTGAAATTCAAAACACATCTATTGAAATTTAAAAGACATCAATCGAAATTTAAAAATTTAATACATAAAATCGGTAAATAATTTGTAAACTTCAAATGACGAATATTAAATTTAAATAAAATTAAATTTCAATAAAAAAAAAAACTTCGGATAGTGACAAGTGTGAATACACACCGCAGTGCCTTAACGGGCTAGACGCTGCTGACGATGGTGTTTCACAAACATCGAAACGATCGTCCAGCGAGTGTGAGTTCGAATCCCACCCACGGCATTTAGAGACCGGAGAAACCTGATCTCTTAGCCTTAAAGGAAATAACAAAAACAATGGTTTCCTATTACATCCCATGAAGGAATTTGAGGAGAGCTTCTCACAACCAGTGCGCAGTGCGCTTTCTAGTTTTTTACCCACTGACTGGGACCTTACATCGTTTCCGAACGGTATTTTGAGAAGCTTTATCATGGCTAAATACTTGATAGTCTCACCGTCACTATGCGGGTGACAGCCGCCGAAAGAAATTTAAGGTGGTCAGAGCAGGAATCGAGCCGAGAATCTCATGTAAAAGAGGCGCGCACACAAACCATTGCAACACCGACGGTCACATGATGTCTTTTAAATTTCAATTGGTGTGTTTCAACGTTCAATTGACGTCTTTTAAGTTTCAATTGATGTCTTTTAAATTTCAATCGATGTGTTTCAAATTCCAATTGATGTTTTTTAAATTTCCATTATTGTTTTTCAAACTTCAATTGTAGTATTTTAAATTTCAAATAGAAATTTTAATTTCCAATTGATGTATTTTGAATATCAAATATAATTTTCAATTTCAATTGATATTTTTCAAAATTAAATTGATATTTTTAAATTGATTTGTTTTCATTTTTTAAATTTCAATTGGAAGTGATGTAGTGAATCAACTATAGAGTTTAACTAACTCCAAGAGTTAAAGTTTTGATTAAAATCTTACATTTTCTTTTTTACCCCATCCACTTATTGTGCAACTGGTACCCTCTGGCACTTGAACTTCATTAAGCGTAATGGCTTTTACAGTGGGCCACTGCCAGGGTATATAACCATTTACAAATATCATTGCTATATCATTTATCAAACTATTGGAATTGAAATTTGCATGTTTTATAATCTCTTGCACATTATATTGCAAGCCATTTGAGCCTTTGGCATATAGATTTGTAGTTCCCAATACTATAGTAATTTCACCCGCCAATCTGTCGGTTGGTCGTGCCAAGTTGGTACTGAAATTACAAAATGTGTCATATTATAATATATATATAAATAAATTATTTTAACTCACTTGACCACACAATGGGCAGCAGTGAGCACTACTCTCTGGGTGATCACAGAACCTCCACAAATGTGACCATTGCCGAAGCCGTAAGATCTTTCAGTTGCAGCTAAACGTATTGATGCCTGATAATCAGCTTGAGTGATGGAAATGGGTGAGCCCCCATAAATTTTGGAATCCATATGTGGTATGATATCTGGAATTAAAAAATAAAACTGTTTATAATTCTGAACAACAACTAATATTAGCAGCCAATGTCTACAGATTCGATGCAGCAGGAAATGAAAATTTTCAAAATAACAGTAGAAATTTAAAGTTATCTTTTTCCAAAGTTTGTATTAAAAACATGTTGGACTTGACCAGTAGTTAATCCACAATAGCAGTAGAAGTAGAATGTTAACAATGAGTTTGTGGTGGATATTGCAGCTTGATTATTCATTGCGTCTAAATGTATGCCCACGTTACAAGTTGAAAAGCTACACTACGAATCTTTGGTGCTACCGCAAGAACAGTCTGGAACAATCGAGAACAGACGCCATCTCAACACAAATGTTGAACTTCTCACAACAATCGAGAAGGGACAGAATTACCACAAGCTGGTTGTGAAAACAATTGAAGTGGAATAAATAGCCGTTTGTTAGCGAAACTGAGGTCAGTCTCATTTCAAATGGATAAAGACAAAACGATGTACAAACTTATCGTAATTGGAAAGGAACCTTGATTTTTTAACAGGAGATTAAACCAGCGCTAAAAAGGACAATTAAAAAAAGCGTATCGATCAATTTTAAAAGATTTAAAGTTTAAAACTCACCAGTTAAAATTCGAAAAACATCATTTAAAATTTTAAAGACTTCAATTATAATTTAAAGTGTATCAATTGAAATTTAAAAAAATGTATGAACTGAAATTCAAAATCCAAGTTATGCTGAGCCCGCTCCCAAACTTCGAAGAATTTTCAGTACACCTAATGTGCCAACCATTCGAAGAGTGGTCAATAAATTTGAAGAAACTGGGTCGGATGTGAACAGTAAAACTTCTGTGCGTCAACGTACCGGTCGGTGTCTTGAAAGCATTGCTGCTGTAAACGAGAGTGTTGCCGAAACCCCGAAAATATCAATTCGACATCGTTCTCAACAATTTCAAGTTTCACGAAGCACTACACAGCGAATTTTGACAAAAGACCTCCTCCATCATGCATACAAAATTCAACATACTCAGGAGCTGAAAACACCAGACCACGGAAGCGCCGGCAATTCTTCTCCGACGAAGCGCATTTCTATCTAAATGGCTGCGTGAATACACCAAGTTTTCGAATTTGAAGCTCAGAAAATCCACTCGCAATCCATGAGAAACAAATGCAGCTACAACGAGCAACTGTCTGGTGCGGATTTTAGACAGACGGCGTGATTGGGCCTTACTTTTTATACCCTCCACTGTAAGTGATAGAGGGTATATATCAGTTTGTCATTCTGATTGTAACATATAGAAATAAGGCTTTGCGACCCCATAAAGTAAATATATTCTTGATCCTTATAACAACCGGAGTCGATATAGCCATGTCCGTCTGTTTAAAACATTCTCACGACTTCAATCGGCGATAACGCGGTTTGGTTTTTGGCCAGAATTTTCCACGTATTCCTGAGCAGTTTGGTATTGAAAATCAGCGAAATTGGTCCATTGGAAAAAATTTTATGATTGGAAACGTAAAAAAACTCATAAAATTTTCACATTAATTTTTGTACTTTTATACTAAACTACTCCTTTTGCCGTGTGGTGAATTTCCATGTTGAAAATCTGTGTTGTTCTTTATAATAGGTAAGTACTTTAGAATGTTTAGATGTACTTTCATGTGTTCATACATTTATATGAATTTTGTCACACTCCATCTAAGGTCGCTGTGGGCTGATGGGTAAAGGGATGCGCGTTGGAGTCTGAGAGTTGTTGGTTCAACTCTCGTCCCGGCTTGCTTTTTTTTTTTAACAGTTCTTCAAAAAAAGCTTTTTTATTTTTAAAAAATGCTTTGCAGCTTGTTTTTTTTTAACAGTTCCTCAAAAAATGCTTTTTTATTTTTAAAAAATGCTTTTTTATTTTACTTGTGAACAAGTAACTTATTTTTATTTTTTTTTTTAAAAGTACATTTTCTTAAAAAAAAGTACATTTCAAAGTACATTAAGTACATTTCAAAGTACATTTCTTAAGTACATTTCATTAAGTACATTTCTTAAGTACATTTCTTAAGTACATTTCTTTCTTAAGTACATTTCTTAAGTACATTTGTTCTTAAGTACATTTCTTAAGTACATTTCTTCTTAAGTACTTAAGAAATGTACATTTCTTAAGTACATTTCTTAAGTACATTTTAAAGTACATTTCAAAGTACATTAAGTACATTAAGTACATTTCAAAGTACATTTCGAAGTACATTTTCTTAAGTACATTTTCAATGTGAGCATTTGAGCATTGTGAGCAATGCATTTATGAGCATTGTGAGCATTTGTGAGCATCCTGCATTTGTGAACAAGTAATTGCATTTGTGAACAAGTAACTTATTTTTATTTTTTTTTAAAAAGTACATTTTCTTAAAAAAGGTCCTTTTTAAAATTTAATATTTTGCTGGTTAACACTAAGGTGGAGGGTATCAAAGATTCGGCACAGCCGAATTTAACACTTTTACTTGTTGAAAGTGAAGCCGAAATTGCAGTGACTGTGAACGGCATACGTTACAGGAACATGATAACGAAGTTCTTTTAGCCTCAACTCGACGGCAAGGTTCTGGATGACATGTGGATTCAGCAAGACGGCGCACAGAGGGGTTTTGCCGGCAAAAATACCCTTTTTCGAGTGTCAAATATCAAAAATGTAATGATGCAGTTTTGTAGAGAATTGTTTTATTAAGAGAAATAAATCATTAGTTTTTTTCAACAAATTTTTTTTTGTATAAAAAACGCGGCAAAGTCAACAAAATGAAACTCTGCAGTAACCTGCCTCAGATTTTCATGCATTTCAATGGGCTGGAAACATAACTTCTTTTTGTCGTATCGATTTGGAATATGTATATTTGAAAAATATGGTATTTCTATATTAAGTTTTAAGAAAAAATAATTGAATAACAATAACAGATTAAAATATATCCATGCTTTTATGATGACACTCAAAAAACTAAGTGTTTTTAGTTTTTCTTGGACTAAAAAAAGGTGGTCGTTATCGATCGTTGTGGTCCGGTTGCTAAAATGTGAAAGGTGGGAGTGTATTCTTTTTATTTCATAAATAAAATTCCCATAATATTTTATACTGTTGAACAAAGTTATAAATTTTATAAAAAAAGTGCCACGAAATTTCATTACAAAAATGGATGAAAACACCATATAAAATGGTGAATACTTTTAGACACACCACAATATGAATTTTCAAGTGTACTGCCCACAGAATCTTCTTTATTTATTTACATTATGTTTTGGTTGTGTTTTGTATATCATATCCCTAAAAGTATGCACTGAGAAATGCTGAAAAATTAATCAATTTCTATAATTTTATAGTAAAAATTTGACTTTTATTTGGAATGATTGGTTAATTAAAAAAAAACGGTAAACTATGGCCCCTAATTTTTTTTGCAAATATTCAGCTAACATGTTAGGCTTTAGTTATTTATATAGATGTAATTGGTGATTTGCATCTATCACAAACTACAAAGAATTATATCTGTGTTTTCGAAAATTTTGAAAAATGAAAATTTGTATATGGGCGTTGGGCGTGGCACTTAAATTTTTAATATAATTGAGGACTCAAATGCAAGCACTGGCAGTAATTTTTATTGACATAGATATGACATATGTATTTTTACAACGATTTTTTTATTTTACGTTATATGGGAGGTAGGCGTGGTTGTGGGCGGATTTGAACAAAAACATGTTTTTTTTCTAATTTAGCAATATGAGAGATGTGTGCGAAATTTCAAAGCCCTAGCTCGATTCCTTCTAATTTTTGCCACGGCTTGTATTAAGAAACCCCACTGTGCGGCGCCACCTGCCACACCGCGCATGAAACAATCGATTTATTGCAGCAACGATTTCCGGAACAAATTATCTCAAGAAATTCTGATTCCAACTGGACACCAAGATCATGCGATTTAACGCAGTGCGATTTCTTTCTTTGGGGTTTTGTGAAATCTCGCGCTTATGCGAATAAACCAGAAACAACTCCTGAGCTCAAATCCGAAATCCAACGCGTCATCGGTGAGATGCAGCCACATCTCTGTGAAAAAGTCATGGAAAATTTCATCAAAAGAGTGGCGGCCTGTCATAAGAGCCGTGGGGATCATTTGACGGATATTTTATTCCATACTTAATCGGAACATGACTTCTTTACAATCCATTAAAAAAATGGCAGCTATCTCAAAACTCACATGAGGTGTCAGGAGACACCCGGTTGGAACGAAGTTCATTTCTTTATAAAAATACGATAATTTAAAAGGATCTTTAAGAAAAGATACTTTTTGTAAAATGATAAACTTTTTTTAAGAAAAAAATTTTTTTTAATAGAATGTATTTTTTTTAAAAAAAAAGTATATTTTTATATCCTTTTTGTAAGAATATATATCATATTTTCCCGAAAAGGTCCTTTTTTAACGAGAGGTACTTCTTTTATTAAAGCTAATGTTTTTTGAAGAAAAGGTAAAATTTTTAAGAAGTATTTCTGTTTAAAAAAGCCATAAGAGTATGATTAGAAGTACAATGAAGTACCTTTTTTAAGAACAGATACTTTTTAATGAAGTGGTAGTCTTTTTAGGAAAAGGTTATTTTTTAAAGAAACTGTACTTATTTTCAGAAAGGCTACTTATCTCAAAAAAAGAAAAGAAAAGGTATCATTTTATTTTTAAGAAAGATACTTTTAAGAAAAGGAATTTTTGTAAGAAGGGAATTTTTTAAGAGAAGATATTTTTTGACTTTTTAAGAGTAGGTACTTATCTCAAGAAAAGTTACAAAAAATGGTACTCTTTAAAGAAAAGATAGTTTTTTAAGAAAAGGCAATTTGTTATAAGAAAATGTTATTTTTTATGAAATGTACTTATATAAAAAAAATTAAAATTTTAATAAAATTAAAATAAAATTATTATTTAAGAAAATTCTATTTTTTTACTTTTTATTGGGTTCAACACTACAATGTACATATACTAAATATTGGTTACAGGCTCCGCCTACAAAACTTCCCATTAAACAAGAAATGGGAATGTGAGACATCTAGTTAGTCTAGACACAAATCAAAGTAAAAGTAAACAATATTGTTAATAATAATAACAGGTGGCGCAAAAGTAAACTTCCGATGTTTTTTGGCTGTAATTTAAAAAAAAATATAAAAACTTTGATTCTTCTTATGGATTATTTTTATTTGGTCTTTTAATTTTTTTTACATCAAGTCGAGAATATGATGTCATGTAAATGGCCGCCGCCACAGTTGATTGTCATTTGAGCCCTTTTTATGGCATTTTCCATCACTTTGGCCAAAACTTCCGGCGATACGTCCTCACATTCTGGACGGATATTGTCTTTAAGAGCTGCAAGAGTCTGAGGCTTGTTGACATAAACCCGCGACTTCAAAAAGCCCCACAAAAAGAAGTCTGGAGCGGTCAAATCAGGCGATCTTGCTGGCCAGTCCAAATCGCCAAAACGGGAGATTAGGCGCCTGGGAAATGCATCCTTCAGCATATCGGTTGTGGCACGTGCAGTGTGTGCCGTTGCACCGTCCTGTTGGAACCACATGTTTTCCAATCCCAATTCATCAAGTTGCGGCAAAAAGAACTCGTTGATCATTGCTCTGTAGCGCTCACGGCGCTTCCATGACATCGACGGCGCTTCCATGACATCCTCGGCTACAGCAGCAATATTCTCTGCAGAACGGATACTCCGGGGTCTGCCACGCCTGGCAGCATCTCGTGTTGTGCCAGTCTCTTCGAGGCGAGCGGCTAATCGTCGCAGTGTTTCACCAGTAGGCGTTGGACGGCCAGGAAATCTGCGACGAAATTCACGTTGTGCCAAAGTCACCGACCGATTATTGGTCAAATAAATAGTCAGCAATATTCCGCGTTCTGGAGCAGTGTAGCGTAACATTGTTTATTAACGTGTATTTCGCATGTGTTCACTACACAAATGTCAAAACAGAACTGACATTAGGGGCCAATCGCAAAATTTATAGCATTTTCTGATAGGAGGATTACTTTTGCGCCACCTTGTAGTTGGATGTAGCATAATAGTGTAAAAACAAAAGTTGTTTACTTTTTTTCATTTAGCCCCCATCCTGCAACGTGCGATAAGGAACTTCGTTTCAAAAATACGTGTTTTTTTTAAATTAAAATTAGCATTCTTACTGAGATAACCTTTAAATATATGCGTCGACATTTCGCTTATATCTTTATCGTTATTCCCATGTTTGGCTCTGAAACATATTAGTTTCGACACAATAGTTTATTGGGTTGTTGTATGCACTCACTTGTTAACTAAAAACTACGTCATAGTTACGTAGTAAGTAGTGTTTCGTTATCTACGTTTTATTATTTTTCATATCAGCAACGAAGGGGTATTAATCTAAATATACTACATATTTGTTACGCGATATTAACAAATACGATATCGTTAATATTCAATAAAAAAAATTCAATTTATAAATATTTTGTTAGGCTTTTCGATAGCTTTACTCGAAATATGACTAATCACTAAAATTTTCTAATATACAATTTTCATCCACTAAACGCTCAATTAACAAAGCTTGTTGCACTGTGTAATCGAATGTATTCGAACCCGAATATTTTTAGGAGAAAGCTGTTGGGATCCCCCATGCTATCATTCAAACTCTTATCAATTCAAGGTTAATCTCTAATTTGGACAAATTACCGTGATTTGTTGTCACTTCTTTGTATTCTTATCAGACAGCACAACGGTCTATGTATATATAAAGTGGAAGCAAAATTAAGTCTTGTACTTATACATAACTCGATTTTGAAAACCCATCAAAAAATTCCAGGAAAATAATTTTCTTTGAGTTAATATAGTTTTGTTTTTCGTTTATGGAGATACATATGTAGTAAAGCCATATGTTCTCATTTGTTTCAGAGAATTCCGTAGTGACTTAATTGTTAGTGGTAAGTTCGCTTAGTAGCGTCAGCGAATTCATCAACCGTTCGTGTTGAAATCGTATATGGTAGCTTCGAACATAATGTCACCACTTATCGATATTAATTTTTACCATAATCTATTAGAACAATCAGGCTGTTATACACACCAAAAACTGTTTGTTGGCATTCTAATATTACTTTGTCACAATGTTGGTTATGCCGAAAATTTAAAGTATTTATATACTTCGGTGGTCGTCGGTGGTGCAATGGTAGTATGCGCGGCTCTTGCGCAAGAGGACGTGGGTTCGATCCCTACTCCCGACCACTATCGAGTATTTATCCA
Source organism: Phaonia tiefii (assembly GCA_963931995.1). NCBI lineage: Eukaryota > Metazoa > Arthropoda > Insecta > Diptera > Muscidae > Phaonia > Phaonia tiefii. The sequence continues at coordinate 248,223,170 of OZ008370.1, read as the reverse complement.
TGAAAAAGCCTCTCAAAATACCGTTCGGAACCGGTGTAAAACTATAGGTCCCAATCAGAGAGAGTAAAACGAGAACGCCCACAACTCACTGGTTGTGAGAAGCTCTCCCTAATCCCTTCATGGGATGTATTGGGAAACCATTTATTTTTTATATACTTCAGTAACAACATTCCGGAAGTTAAGATGAATGATCTTAGGACCTTTCAGCAGAATACTAATTGTTACGCCATGGACTAATGTACTTCTCTTCTTCAATCACATCCTGCAATAACGTGATGAGATATCATATGGCCTGAACGCCCCATAACCATATCAGAGCAATTTACCGATTCAACGATGGGAACGGAATATGGCATCCGGTGATTCCAAATTTCAATTGATGTCTCTTAAATTGCAATTAAGTCTTTCAAATTTCGACAGACAGGGCGACAGCTTATCATGCGTTCTCTTCAACATATTAATAGAGATCATTATGAGAAAAGTTGCCGTCAACACCAATAAAACTATCAGCAGCAAAATACATTGGGCGAAATCTTCGAAAAGTTACTACAGTATTTTCGAAAACCGATAAAGAATCAGTAAACGTGGATCTAACAGTAAATAAGGACCAGACAAAATTAACGATTTGGACAAGCACTACTACCTTCCACCCGATTGGAGGAAAGGTTAGATGTTGACAACAGCTATAATTTCGAAGTTGTGGACGATTACAATTATCTCGAATCTGTCGTAAACAATAGTATAAACATCAGCCGATAAATCAAACACAATATTGTGCTTGCAAACAAGTAGTATTTCGGTCTAAGCAAGCACTTAAGAGTTAAGACCCTCTTTCGAGAAACGAAGATCCAACAATATCAGACTCCCGTACAACCTGTCTTGCATTATAGTGCAGAATCCTGCACTGAACGGGAAAAGTTTCATTAAAGGGGATGACAATATGCATCGCCCCAAGAACTTATGTCATCGAAAGAAAGCTAACGTACAGTTTCATCCCCGCTACGAAAATGTGTTCATCAACTGCAAATTATTCGACAATATAATGTAAGTATGGTTGTTGCTGCAGCGAAATTGTGTCATTATTGCAGCGAATTTGTTTCGCTGCTGAAATGAATTTGTTTCGTTGTTGCAATGGATTTGTTTCGTTCCGGCAATGAATTTGTTTCATTAGTGCAACGACATTGTTTCATTGCTGCAATGAACTTGTTTCAGTTTATTTATTCTGCATTCTTTTTATTTATCTATTTGATTTATAGATACCCCATTTCTACAAACGATCACAGCAAACACATAAATTCACACAATTTATTTTTTAGAATAAAACTAGTATTAGTAAGAATAACTAATTAGTCTGCGTTGTCAAATTCATTTAAATTATTTCGGCGAAAAAGTCTAACAATTTCAGTTATTGCAAAGGAACCGATTTAAGATGTGTACGTAACCCATCATTCATGCTCACCATTTTCTCTTGCTGGCCTCGTTTTACGCTCGCTCATTTTTCCGACTCTTGTCGCCCTTGATCTTCATAAAGATTAGTTTCGTTGCATTAACAACTGATTCATTGCAGTAACGAAATTGTTTCGTCAACTGCCAAGGTTCAAACCTCAAAAATAAGTAAATAATAAAAATATACTAGGAAAAGTAAGAGATAAAAAATTCTCTTTCTAAAAAATTCGAGCTAAATAAAATTGTTGCACGAACGAAAAATAAGTTGTTGCAGCAACTACATGAAAAATTGTCAAAGCAATCATGTATGCAATTTTGCATTGCAGCGAAAACCAAATTGTCGGATTTACCAGACTTTTCATTGTTGCAACGTAAAAACATTTACGAAAATGTTTCATCCATGCGACGAAGCGTTTTTCTTTCAGAGTGGGTCATACCGCATGCTGCCGAAAATTCACTGGTACTTTTCGAGAGAAAAATGCTCCGTAAAATATGTGGTCCTATAATGGAGAACGGCGAGTATCGACAACGTATCAACTGTATCCCAGCATAGATTCCATGAAGGAATTGGGAAGAGCTTCTCGCAACCAGTGAGGTGTGCGCTTTCTAGTTTTATATTCACTGATTGCGACCTACAGTTATACACCGGTTCCGAACGGTATTTTGAGAATCTTTTTCATGGCCAAATACACGATAGTGTCGCCGTCACTATGCGAGATAACCGCCACCGTAAGAAGTTTAAGGTGGCCAGAGCAGCGGATCTAAATCATTTGATTACGCTGGCTTGGCCTTCTCAGTAGAATCGATGAGAATGAACCAACACGAAAAGTATTCGAAGCCGTACTCGAAGCACTTCGACAAATAGGACGACCAAGACTGCGATGGAAAGACCAGGTGGAAGAATGCCTTCAATAACTTGGGGTCACCAACTGTAAGAGGAAATCTAAAGATCGAACCGGTTGGAGAAATATGTTATTTTCATTGTGTAAGGCCCCTAACCTCTCTGGGTTATTTGAGACCACCTATGTACACGCTTAAAAATCTCTCTTTTTTTTTATTGTTTAGATGCAAATATAGCCAGTCATAGTTTCATTCCCAGTATCATTTTATAATTAATTATAACCTGATATTTATAATAAATAAATAAACATTGTGTTTGCTATCAATATTACACAATGATTAATATGTTAAAATAAATGCTTTTGTGAACCCCATCTAACGTCAGAGACAACAAGGACGCAAAAAAGCAGCAGATCGTCAATTCATGAAAACAGTGTTCCAAACATGTACATGGTTGCTGCGTAATGTTACAAGGTTGCTGCGTAATATCACGACGATGGGGAATTACCCATCAAGATTACACATTACTCTAAGGGTAATGGGGAAAATAATGGGTAGTTACCCACGCCGATGGGTAATGAGTTACCCAGGGTAACACATCTCCATTTTTGATTGAAAATATGAAAAAATTAGAAAATATTTCTATATTTCGGAAACGGAGCGTCCAATCGGAAAAATAGCCAATTTTAGAAGGTTTATAAGGGTTTTTCATAAACGGGTCACAATAAGAAAAGCGCTAAAATAAAGAGTGGCTATGACTCGGAGAGGAGGTTTTAACCAATGGATGTCTTGAATATGACATCACCTTTTTTTTAAATCGCTAAAAGTAAAATTTGTCAAATAAAAAATCACTAAAACGCCTTCATGTCTATATCTCGGAAAAGTGATGCCATATTGAAGACATCCATTTGTTAAAGCCTCTTATTGAGGTACAAAATTGTATTATTTTTTCGATTGGACGCACAGTTTCTTTATTTATTTCGTTTATTTTATTGTTTTAGCGATTTTCTTAATTTGGCGATTTTTTGAAAAAATTCTGCCATACGAATTGGACCAGTTTATGAAAACCCCTTATAAACCACCGATTCCGAAATATAGAAATTTTTTCTAATTTTGAGTTCACTAGGAATTATTGAGGGTAAAATTTACGTCATCGTTATCAGCTGTCCTTGATTTATAGAGTATCAGAGTTACCTAACGCAAGGATTTTTTTACAAGTTTGGCCTATATTTTGATATGTAACTATAATTTACTAACACGTGACTAGATATGTACCTATGTTTGTTGTTTGCATCAATAGAAATCTAATGTCATTATTTTGAAATAATAATCCGTATTCTATTCTTGAATATCTTGAAAAGTACATCCTCAATTTTAATATTTGTATCTTACAAAATAGAAGAAAAATTTCGACTGAAGTTTTTATGAAGCCGGAAAATATAGGTATTTTCATACTTGTGGTGTTATATGTTCTGTTACGAATTTCACAATACGTTATACGTTTTTGTTTTAACTTACCTTTGCATCTGCTGTCTGCCAAAATAACATTAGAATATCGACAAACAGTTTGTGGTGTATATTGCAGCTTTAATGACTGCTAAAAATAAGACGTTGCTGCCAAATACAAACTCACCACGAATGTTTGATGATGCTGCGGGATCATACCACTAACGATTAAGTCGATGCAGTATTTTCGGAAACAATCGAGAGCAGATAGAGTTACTACGAAATGGTTTTGGAAACGACTAAACTGCTGAAAATAAACGATTTGGAGCGACAGCTTGGAGGCCTGCTTCAAATGGGTAAAGGTTTATATCGTCATGTAATAGTGTCATTGCGTAATAACTTGATTGTCAAATAAAGAGAATTACTTATCGTAATTTAAAAATCACTTTTGTTTCATGAATAGGAAATAAAATATCGCTAAAAAGGATAATTACAAAGTCGTATCAATATCCTTGTTTCTTGAAAAGCTTGATGATTTAATTTTTTGTCTTCAGGTTGCATTCGAAATTTATTGCATTTTAAACACTTCTTGAGGTGTTAAATATATGTATATGAGAAAATGTCTCAGATACTGTTTTCAGGATACTAAAAAATAAAGGGAAAATATATCGGCGTTTTATAAATTCTCTAAAATTTTGAAGCAACCATATCTAATGGAAATCGGACCTAAAGGATGACTTAGGACGAGGGTTTGTTTAAGTCGGTTCAGCCGACTGATACTTCTGTCTTAGGGTTTAAATATTGCAATTGTCTTAGAGCCGTTATCACAATATCTGGTTAGAGCTGACTAACAGCTATAATTTTACAATTCCATGCAAACTGACAGCTAAAACTTTTAGTTAGCCTTAATTCTATGATAACAGGAGATGGTGATAATGAAGGTTAGTCATACATACATATATTTTGTACACACATTTGAATGTTTAGTCCAGTTTAGTTAAATTTTTATACATATCCATATATAAAATTACGCGTATTTTCTTTTTTTGAATTTGAATTTTTGTAATGTATGAGAAATTCTTAGCTTACAAATCTTGTACATTTTTCGAATTAAAAAATGGTTGTTTTTTTTTTTGTTGGAAATAATACACACACTCACTGGCATGACTAGTTTCGAACTCCGTGACAAGTTCATCATCAGATGCCTAACTACTGTGCCATCGGTTGATCATCAATCGTATATATACAAACTCAATTCTGCAATTCACATGTGCGAATTAGTATCGATCGAAGATCCCTAAGTATCAACATTACTGAAAGGCCCATAATTCCAACAACAAGAACAGACAGAATTTTTCTCCACCATGTTCTTCTTTTCCTCATGCATTCTCGCATTGTTGCAATGCCTTGAGGTGAGTTTTAATCAATATCACAGGGTTGTATTTTTCCGTGTTATAGCATTTCTGATTTTCTTTTCTTTTAATTAATTTAATTTAATTTTCTTTTAATTATTTTAATTTATGATTTATATCCAAATTGAACTTTTAAACGTATTTAATAGCACTGTGGAACAAAATGAAACTTTTTCTAAAATAACATGGTTCCGTCAACGGATTCTGGTAGAGGGGGTAAAATCAAATATACGTGTATCGGCGTTTTGGAGAGATTTACGTCCGTTTTTTTTAAGGGGGGTAGAAATTTTCCCCCTTTTGCACATTCTTATAATGAATCGGTATAGGAAACCCTTTTATCCCTACATTTTAGGTATAGGTTGTGTTCAGAAATTTTATGTAAAAATATACGCGAAACATTTTTGAGGAATACTTTAACCCTCTACCGCCTCAATATATGGTTTTTTTTGATTTTTTTATTTGAAATCTTAACATCTATAGGCACGGGTAGGGCAATCTATCGAAGTGAACACATGCAAACAACACACAGCATTAGCATCACATACGTGGTTGTTATACAAAAATAGTATCCACCTGAAAATAAGTATGATGGTATTGATGTAGCGGCAGCCAACAAATAAGCAGGTCGTCGTCGCCAAATAATATTGAATAGTATAGAGAACTCAAGGAACTTTGATGCCTTTTGAAACATGTATGCCTTTTGTATTGTTTTATGTAATAACATTGTCGAAATGGTGCATTTATATTGAAATATTATATAAAGAGAATAAGACTCGTTTATGCTCTTTTACTCAGACTCGGAAAAAGAGTGCAATAAGTTCTGTATACTATTCAATACTTTTTGTTGTCAACAAAACAAAAACAATCATTTCAGTGAGCTAAATATTGCTATTATTCAGTTGTATGCCAGCATTCAAACAAGCAGGTCGTCGTCGCTCTGTTGATGGACAAAACAAAAACAATTATTTCAAAAACTAAATACTGCTTTATTTATTTTAAGAATAATATTACATCTAATGTTAAAACAGATGTAAGAAAAACGAAGTGCAATAAACTTCAGCATAAAAACTTTTCTTTTTTTTATTTTCCAATGTAACATTTTACTAATGTGTTCATAGAAATCAAACAGGTACCGTGTGACAAAAAGGTGTTAACTAGTGTATTCAAAACCGAAACCGAATAACCGGTTAACCGAATTACGGTCGGTTAACCGTATGTCGGTTTTCTAAAAATTTATAGTTTCGAAGAACCGTTTTCACCGGTTATTTCAAGTCGATTAACCGTTTTTTGTCGGTTTTTACACAACTAATATAACGCCGCAGAATTACACACCTAAAGCATTTTTTTAGTTACTCACCCCATCAGAGAGACACAAAAGACTTTGCCAACGAATTATTTCGCCGATAATTTTCTGAAATTAGTTGTCCAATGACAATAGAAGTCATACCTACCAACTCGGATTTAGATGTAACTTCCGGAACTAATGACTAAACTGGTGGTATATTTAGAGAAATTCATAAAAAACAGTATTCACACTCCAAAAACAAGTACAAAACGTCCAAAGGAATATTTACTCAACGATGATTTTGCTTGGGTAAAATAATAAAGGGGCAACGTAAAATTTGGAATTTGTACCCTCCGGTATTTCGAATTTGAAATATATGAAGTGATAGTTTACTTGTTCAACGCAAGAAATTTACAAATTGGTCATTTTACGCTCGAAAAATATTAAAAACTTTCTTCAAAATTTCTGAGTCTCCAACTCAAATTGTTAGAAATATACGAAATAAATTCGCTAGAAATAGAGTGTCATCAAGGCAGTTTGTGGATCAATTTGTATTCCAATCCGTATTCTTAGTATTCAGCTCCTGTAGGTACTCGTCCGATACGTTCAGTTGAAAATATTGCCGATGTAGCTGAAAGTGCGTTCGAACAGCCGTCAATATCAACTCGCCACCGTTCGCAGAACTGAACATTTCTCGCACTTCTTTTCGCGGAATTTTGAGCTTTTTAACGGAATAATCATATTTCCCGATGAAGCTCATTTTCACGTTACGGGGGTTACGTTAACACAACAAATTGTCGCCTTTGGGGCTCAGAAAATCCACACGTCGTCGAGGAGAAGCCAAAGCATCTACAACGACTGACTGTTGAGTGCGGTTTTTGGCATGGCGGTATCATGGTCCCATTTTTCTGCGAAAATAAGCAAGGAGTCGCCGTAACGACCCTACGACCTACGCAGCCAACGTCACAATCGATATTTTACGCACTGTGTTCGACAATTGCAAAGTCCATTGGCCGCCTCGCAACTGCGATTTGAATCCGTTACAATCTTGAGTCATTTGAGGCCTTAAGACACGAAATAAATAAATAAATGGTTTCCCGTTACATCCCACGAGGGGATTAGGGAGATCTTCTCACAACCAGTAAGCTGTGTGCGTTCTAGTTTTACACTCACTGATTGGGACCTACAGTTTTACTCCGGTTCCGATCGGTATTTTGAGAAGCTTTTTCATGGCCAAATACTCGATAGTGTCGCCATCACTAAGCGAGGTGACCACCGTCGAAAGAAATTTAAGTTGGTTAGGGTAGAGATCGAACCCACGTCCTCATGCACAAGAGCCGCGCACAATACCATTGCACCACCGACAACAACACGAAATAGAGACCCAAACAATCGAAAATGTACTGAAAGATTGAGTAGATAGAATGAGGTACTGTAAAGCAAATATTGAAAGCCATTGGAACGATATTATTGTGTTTATGCATTAATATCAATAACGACCGTTAATAATAAAATCATAATTTTGAAAAAATATCCATTATTATTTTTTAAAGCACAATTAAATTCCAAATTTGACATGGCCTATCCTTTAGTTTCCATTACATTACATGAAGGAATAGGCTCACACACTTTGATTGGAAGTTGCAATTTTACACCGGTTCCGAACGGCATTTGACAAGCATTTGCATGGCTATGTACTAGGGATGCCAAACGGGAAATCCCGAATCCCGGGATTTTTCGGGATTGATGAATCCCGAATCGCGGGATTTTAATAAGTAAATCCCGGGATTTTTCGCGATTATTATTAATTTTGAAAAACATAAAACTATAAGCAATGACAAAAGTTCAGTGTGGTGTTATTTTTTGGAAGAGTCGAAAGGTGCACCTCAACAAAATTCAAATTGTGCAAAAAGCCAATGGCGGCTCTACAAAAGGTTTAATAACACATCTTAACGTACGTTAATTTTGGCATATGTATGTCTATTATACGGCTTACTCTCCAAAAATTACAAAAATTTATTGCGCCGGGTAGAACGTGTTATTTTAAGCAACGAAATTTAAATAACAAAATTGGGGCAAATGCATAGTTTCGGAGTTATGGACCCCGACATATCGGATACTTTTTTCACTAACGTACCGTGCAAAGCCATTGATATCACTTTTTGTTATAAAACAAGTCATAACAAAGTCAAAAAATAATGTTACATTTTTCGACAAGTCGCTTAGTTATAGATTTATAGGATGTTGACGTTTCTGAAACAAAAATTTAAAAATTTTTTTAAAATAATTTTTGTTTTTGATTGGAAAATTATTCGAAAAATTGCGCGATGTTTTTAAAATAATTTTTTTTTGTTTAAGAAAAGTAAAAAAAAATCGATAATTTTTCTAAATGTCAACATCCGATAACTCGATAACCAAGCGACTTATCAAAAAGTGCTACATTATTTTATGAGTTTATTTTGAATTGTTTTATACAAAAATTGATATCAATGGGTTTACACTGTATGTCAACGCCATAACCTTTTCACATATCCGAAATTTCAGGGCCCATAACTGCGTAACTATGCATTTGCCCCGATTTTGTTATTTTACTTTCTTGTTTAGAATAACGTTTTCTACCCCTCTTGTGTTTGTTTTTTGGAGTGTAAGCCGGAAAATAGACCTGTTCCCAAAAAAAAAAATTAAAAATAGAATCCCGAAAAATCCAGAAATCTCGATTTTTTAAAATCAATGCCTTTTAGCATCCCTACTATGTACTCGATAGTCGATCTCACAATTCAAAGAGACGAATTAAAACTAAACGATTTTTTAAAACGCATAATTTTCCATTTTGTTATAAAAACCGAAACCGGTTATTAACCGGTTTCTACATCTCGGTTTAACCGAAAACCGGTTTCGCCAAAATCCGAATATTCCAAGAAACCGAAAACCGACATTTTTGAAAAACCGGTTTTTTGAATACCCATCCCATCGCCCGTGAGTTCGAACCCTCATTGATTTTTTTGAAAAATTGAAAAATTATTCTACGTAAAATTTCACTATAAGTCACCGAACAAAAGAAAGTTGTAGATATAATATCTATAAATAAAAGATCAGTATAAATTGGGGTATTTAAGCAAGAATTTATTTACAAATCATATCCAAATTTAAACAGTTAATTCATAACGAATTTAATATTTATTTTTTAGTTGTGATTTTATTGGAACTGGCAATATGAAATTCAAATTGAAATTTGGAATTCGAAATCGCTTAATCGAAAGGAGTAACTAGGGTTTCGGTTATTCGAAAAATACTTTTTATTTAAAACTGGCAAACTTTAATTGAAAAAGAAACCGGCTTTTTGTCGGTTTGATTGAACGACATTTGTGCAACTCAAATTCTTTACTGGGATCCTAAAGAAACGAATTTCGTTTCCATGTAATCGAGTGCTTTCATATATGACTTAAACAATGGATAACCCTACGTATGATTAATATCTCTTATCAAAATTATGTTGACATTACTCATACGTAGCGATTCATATCACTGATCTATGATAATGCTGAGAGAGATAAGAACAATGTCGTCATCAGTTTGAAGTTAAATACAACTTAATTTTGCCAACTATGGTTAATATTTAATTAACAAAATTAGAACTTTAGAATGAATATGTAATCAAATAACAAAGTTTATTAAAACAATTAATTATTATCCAGGTTACTTACCACCTTTAGCCCTCGTGGTTACAGCACAAAGTAATAAAATAATTTGTAATGTTAAATACTCGAATGTGGTTAATTTATTTATCATTTTGCTTTCGATATTTTCGCCAATAGTATTGATTACGAAAAAGCGGGGTTCTTGTGTACACAAGAACACAAATTCAGATGGGTCTGACAATAACAAAATCAAAACTGAAACTGAAAATATTTAATATCAATGTTGACGTTTAACATTAATGCCAAATAAATGCACGATTGATTCGAAAGTAGTGACGCCACTTATCTTGATATCTTATCAGTTCACCAAAATACAAAAAAAAACACAACGTCTACAAATGATTTAGAAATGACAAAAAGATAATTGCTAACACTATATACTTGTACATAGATTTATATGTATATGTAGCAGTAAATGTATACAGATACGAGAGCACACCACCCAAACTATCTCCAATCAGTACCCAAAATAATGCCTAAAATATTTCATGTACCAGACCCTATCGAAGCCGCGAAGAATTTGTTTTACTCCAAAAGGTCGGTGATTGAGCCAAATTGGAATCATTGCAGAAATTTATTAGAACATAAATTGGCAATGGTAACATCTTTAAAGGAAATTTCACATGGATTGTACTTAGAGAGTTGTAAGAAAAGTGTCGGAACTCATTAAAGATTAAGTTTTTTCTGGTACTCTACATAGTACCTTTCCAGAAGATGCCATTCCCGAAGAATACTGCACAGGAAATGGTTGCAAACGCCTCCTCAACAGATCAACGACAAAATTTTGGAACGAAGTTCCTTATCGCACGTTGCGGGATGGGGGCTAAATGAAAAATTGTTAAACAATTTTTTTTAACTACTTTATTACAACCCATTATTATCAACTATATTGGGTACTTTTGGTTTGGTTTGGTTTAAAGGGAAGTTTTCTAGGTGGAGCCTGTGTATTACATATTGTAGTTTTGAACCCAATAAAAAGTAAACTTAGAAAAGCCAAAGTGCAAGACTGGCAAATGCATGAAACACAACCCTCAGCATGGAATTATATTTGGCAGCACTTTAACACTCGTACTTTTGGTTTGTGTCCAGACTAACATATTTCTTGTTTAATGGAAAATTTTCTAGGCGGAGCCTGGTTATTACATATTGTAGTTTGAACCGAATAAAAACTAAATTTAGAAAAGCCAAAGCGAAAGAAGTTTAAAAAAAATAACATCTTAAAGAAGTACCTTTGCTTAAAAATGTAAATTTTCTTACAAGAAGTACCTTTTCTTAAAAAAAAGTAATTTTTTAAATAAGTACCTTCTCTTAAAAAAGTACATTATCTTACAACAAATTGCCTTTTCTTAAAAAACTACATATTCTTTAAAGAATAACTTTTTTGTAAAACAAAATAATTTTTCTTGAGATAAGTACCTACTCTTAAAATTGTATCTGTTCTTTCGTAAAAAAAAAAACTTTTCTTCAAAAAAAATACCTTCTCTTACAAAAAATACCTTTTCTTACAAAAATTCCTTTTCTTAAAAGTAACATTTCTTAAAAATAAAGTACCACCTTTTCTTTTGTTTTCTTGAGATAAGTAGCCTTCCTGAAAATAAGTAAATTTTCTTAAAAAATATTCCTATCCTAAAAAGAGTATCACTTCTTTAAAAAAAAATTCATACTCTTAGGCTTTTTCTTAGCTTATAAAATTTCTACTTCGCTTAGACATATTATTTATTTCCGCAGTAAACCAGTAGGGTTTAACTTATAACAAAGACTAGGAACCAAGCTCTCCAAACATATGAGCTACACACAGGGAAAAGATTAGTTGGAAATCAATTCAGGTATTGGAAATTCCATAATAAAATCTATATTTTGATTACAATTCATAATTGTGAAACATCAGAATTATTTGCCGATGTTATTGATAGATTAAAAATTGATTTTACTAAATGCAAGTTGCTACTACCGAACTTTAGTTGTATTAACCAATTTGAGTATTTCTAAAACTTCATTCATCTGAAATGGAAGATACAACTAATAAAAAGTACAACATTAGAATTCCTGTTCAAATATTAGTTACTGTAATCATAATTTAGTTTCTGTCACAAAAACACGTGTTACAAAGTTATGTACATATGTATTCGATTTTTCACAAGAGGCTTTGCTGTTAAAGAGAAACTACATACAGTTGAATGTTACACGAAGGCTTTACAGAAAAACTATTATTTTAAACAGAAAGTGATAAACAAAGTGGTGAAAAAACAAAGCGTAGATATCATTCACAGAAGAATACATATGATCATAAATTGAGGTGAAGTGAGACTTTTAAACCCAATCGTTGAATCTGTCGCCAATATTGACGCCTTCACAAACACATGCAAACAATTCTGGACACTTGGCTGGAGCAACAAGTATTGTGGATGATGTGGATGACACAAATTAACTTAAACAAGCATATGATACCCCAGTTGATCGAAAATATGAAAAAAACAGCAGACAGTTGTCCGAGGCCTTCGGCCACGGACTGTCCCTACAGGCTGTGTCAGAGACACGACCATTAAGTTTAACGTAGAATACGCCATCCGATAAGACAGAAAACATATATAACAATAAATGATAAATAACATAAGCAAATGAATTTATTTATTTGATAGTTACTTTTGATAATATACATAAGCTTATGGTAGGAAAAATAGGATAAATACATATGTTTTTAAATTAAAAGAGTAAGGATAAATGATAAATAACAGATGCAAATCAATTTGATTATTTGAAAGTTACTTTTGATAATATGGGCTTATGATAGGAAAAATAGGATAAATATGTTTTTAAATTAACATTCAAATTTATCGCAAAAACTAAGTCAATGGTTGTGTTATCAATAGTTGTGGGAGCATCGTTTCGAATATAATCCAAATTAAATGTATCGCTCATATATTTCGCCAATCTGGTATTTGAAGTTATGTCTGTGTTAAAATCACCACCAATAAGCATACTGACATCTGTATCAACGGGGAAGTCTCTGTTGATTTGCGTAGTTAAAGGGGAATATTTCATTAATGTACTATACAGCATCATTTCCTTGTCTACTTGAGAAACATTTGGATGAAAATACACAGTACCAATTACAAGTTTGACCTCGTTATTAATTGAAATTTCTGCTAAGCAGATATCGCCAACGTTGCTATCAATAAGCCTGCGATGTGAGCAATGAATTTGTGTTGAAATGCAGTTTGTTAAAGTTGATTTTTTTTTATAAATTGCAACTCCTGCAGCACGTCGACGTTGTTGTTGAATATTCGCGACTGCATTGGAAGATGAATAATGGTTGGATTGTGAAATTAATTGGAAGCCTTCCATTTGCACTGGATCACTGATATTCATCCATGTCTCGCTGATCATTAGATAATCGCATTGCGTGAGTATAAAATCAGTTATAATATCATGGGAGTGAGCAACAAAGCTTTTATTTTAATTTACTAAATGTCAACTGTCAGCTACTGTCAAACAGCATCAAGCAGCATTGTTATTTTGCTTACTTGGCAGCACTTTCATTTAACATAAAAATGTATGAATTAATTTTTTCATATATTTTTTATAATTATATATCCATGTTAAATTCAAATTCACATTTAACATTTTGTTTCACTTAAATATATAAGTAAATATACGAAATTTCAATATTTCATCAATCAAAACAACAGCCGAAGGTTTGTGTCCACACTGAAACAGCAGCATAGTTTGTGTTCACGCTACAAACTCAAACACTCAACCAAACACCACACATATGTTTGAGTGTATGTGTTTAAACAATTTTCATTTGAGAAATTTAAATATTAGGAAGATATCAACCAATATGAAATGTATATCAAACGAAAGATAACATTTTCATTTACCTAGAAAAAATTTTTAAAAAAAGTTATCTCGCCGTTTCCTCATAATCAATGAAATAAAGATTACAACAATAACAATCTGACATGACTCCCTATACCGTAAGGTAAGACGTATTCTACGCCAAAATTTAGAAAGACTGTCCATATTTGTTTTTCGATTGGACCCTCCGATTTCGAGATATAGAAATTTTTTGATATTTTCGATCAAAAATGGGCACAAAATACGAACCCTGGTTATAAATAATAATAATTTTGTTTATATTTAAATGTAAAATAAACAATTTTAATAAAAGGTATTTTTTTCTACTTTTTTCTATAAAATTCATAATGGGTTAAAGCATCACCAAAAGTAATTACTTTAGTTGAGCATAAAAATATAGTATTTGGTACAACTGAATTAGTTTTTACATTTTTCGTTCATCCAACTAATAGAATATTCACCACTACAGTATAATTTGAATGCTACAACTACATCTCGATCGACAGATCACATTTATGTATTGTGGCTGTGGCTTCAACTAAATATTTCAGTTCTTGCAACCAAAACTGAATTACTAATCAATTGACGTGCTCAACATTTGGTGATAAAGAACATAATTATTGCTAATCACAACTGAATAATGTGATAGTCCAAGGAACCGCCAAATTTTAGTTGGCTGTAAATATAGTTGTGGCAACGAATCTCTTCTCTGTGTGTACTCAGAGGCAAATTGATCTAACTCCACAAAACAGAAATTGGGCATAACTGAAAAAGTAGTTTGCGACTTCTACGTATTCTCACACAACTCTAGAGCGAGTTCTATAAATGGGGTAGTCCAAGGTAAAACAAATATTTTCCAAGTGACATGTCACCGATTTTGATGAAATTTGGTGGAAAGTAAGCCTATGCCAAGAAAAGCTCAGCCCCAAAATTGGAGCTTTTTACGAGCTTTTTTATGGAGTTTATAAGCTTTCAAAGGAATCAGGGCGAGTTTCACACTTGCCATTTAAAAGCTTACATACAATTTTCATATTAATTGACATTTAGATGACGAACATGGGCATTTAAACTTCATTTAAATGGAAAATTTTGAACTGTGGAACTGGCCATCAGCATCGTTTTTTTATTTTCAAATAACTCGAAATCGGTAAAAGCTTTTTTTTTGCAGAAAAACATGTTTTTTCAAAGAACTTAGCGTAGCAAAAAAGAGCCATCCTTCGATTTTTTTGAAAAAAAAACATATGTTAAGCGGCATTTTTTCCAAACATTCTGCGGGGTTCGGCATGTCGGTAGGGTGCAAAATGAGGGAGTTATCGGCATTTTTGTAAGGCAGCCTCCAAAATTGCAATACAAAAAAATGCTCTTACACCGGTTTCGAACGGTATTTTGAGAAGCATTTTCATGGCTAAGTACTCGATAGTGTCGCCATCACTAAGCGAGGTAACCGTCGTCGAAAGAAATGCCACCGTTATATAGGCTATGAAAATTTAATGAACCAAGAAACCCTCTAACTGTTGACGACCCTCGCAAACGTTATAAGGACCACGATTTAAGGATGTGTACCTAGAACGTAAGAACACTATACAGAGCGAGTGTCACTTTCCAACAGGCGGATGTCCTCGAAAAATATAAAGCTGAAATCACAGCTATCCAGGAAATGCGATGGACAGGATATGGTTGCACCAGAAGAAAAACTGTGGTATTTAGCACAGCTGCCATGAGCGAAAGCATGAATTCGGGTCAGGTTTTATAGTTGGCAAGGGACTGCGACTCCTAGTCTCCAGGTTCAACCCAGTAAGTGAACGCATAACAACAATTCGAATCAAAGCGAAATATTTCAACATCTCGTTATTTTGTGTGCACGCACCAACAGAGGATAAAGACGTTGAGGTCAAAGAATCAGCGTCTGGAGGAAGTATACGAACACTGACCTGACCACGACATTAAAAATATTTCATGCGATTTTAATGCCAAATTGGGAAAAGCAAAGTGTCTTTCGCCCAACATGGGTAATCACAGTCTACATGATACCACCGCCGATAATGGAATAAAACTGACAGACTTCGCCGCTGCAAAGAACATGGTAGTTTGTAGCACACGATTTCAGTATAAGGACACACATAAGGTAACCTGGTGATCTCCTAATCAGAGAACGAAGAACCAGATTGATCACTTGGTAATAGATGGCAGGCAATCTTCTAGTGTAATGGATGTACGTGTCATTCGTGGTGCCAATATTCACTCGGTTCATTACCAGGTGGCTGCAAAAGTTCGAACAAGACTAAGGAGGGCTGAAAAAATACGCAGGGCTAAAAACGTACGAAGCCGAACAAGGAAATAGGTAGATATTGACAAGCTGCAAATACCGGAAAGTCTTATTAACCAACGCTCACTCTCCTGCTAGAGCAGAATACTCCCCCTCCCGAGGACCGAGAAGCGCATCTGGAAGCACATCTCCCATTCTTTGAAAACCGCTGCAAGGACTGAACTTGGCTATCAAAAACCGCAGAAGGATAAGCCATGGTACAACGAAGAATGTCGCATTGCAACTGATGAAAATGACGCTGGACGTGTGGCAACGAAATAGTCAGTAACAATGCGTGCTGCGAATGAGTGGTACAAGAGGCTGAGAAGGGAGGAAACCCAATTAATTAGGAGGAAAAAATGGCAGGGGGTAAAAAGAGAGAATGAAAAGACCGAAATGTGCAGGATGGACAATGAAACACGAAAATTGTTCCAGAGGGTAAGAAAATAGAATAACGGGCCGAATAATGAGCTGCCCTCGTGCAAGGACGAGAATCGAATATGGTGACTGATAAACAGAGTGTGCTTAAAATGTGGAGAGACCACCATTCAGCACTGCTCCACTCAGAGATTCTTCCACTGAAGATCAGGAGGTAATAATTGTGGAAGGCAGTGTAGATTTTGCATCTACATCGCCAGGCAAGACGAGATTAGAACAAGAATCTTCCGGCTTAAGAAAAATAAAGCCGCTGGTGTGGATGTGCTACCCGCTGAGGTTTATAAGGCCGGTGGCGATTGCTAGCCCACATGCATCAACTCATATATGGTATATGGTTAGGGGAATCTATGGCTGACGATTGGAGTCTCAGTGTATTATGTCCCGTATTCAAAAAGGGTGATCCGTGTGGCTTTTCCAATTATCGTGGTATCAGTCTTTTATCCATCCCGTATAAGGTCTTATCGAGCGTATTATGTGGAAGATTAAAGTCAATTATTGAATACCCTATTGAACCTTAACAGTGTGGTTTTAGACATAGCAAGTCCAAGACTGACCAAATATTCACGCTACGCCAAATCCTCGAAAAGACCCACGAACAGCAAATCGATACATACTATCTTTTTGTCGATTACAAAGCTGCCAAATCCTGGAAAAGACTAACGAAAAGCAAATCGATATATACCATCTTTTAGTGGATTACAAAGCTGCTTTCGATAGACCCATACGGGGAAAATTGAACGTAGCCATGTCTGAACTTGGGATTCCGGCAAAACTGAGCCGCCTCTGTATAATGACGCTGACCAACACCAAATCAGCAGTGAAGGCGGGAAAAGACCTCACTGAACCATTCTGTACCAAGCGAGGATTGAGACAAGGCAACACTTTCGTGCAATCTCTTCAACATCTTAATGGAGATAATAATGAGAAAAGCTGCAGTAAATACGAACAAGACCATTAACACGAAAAGCCATATTTGGTGGGGTATGTTGATGACATAGACATCATTGGATGAAATTTGCAAGAAGCTACTCTAGTATTTTCAAGAATCGAAAAAGAATCAGCGAAGGTGGGTGTTGCTTTTAATGAGGGCAATACAAAATGTATGGTGTCAACGACTAGAAAAACCTCTCGACTTGGTCCGCACTTGAACGTCGACAACCGTTTCAATTTTGAAATGGTTGATGAATTTATCTACCTTATATCCGCTGTGAACAAGGACAACGGCATCAGCCTGGAGATAAATAGGGGAATTGTGCTTGCAAATGATGCTATTTAGGGCTCAGCAACTAGTTTAAGAACAAAGCCCTCTCTCTGCAGACTAAAGTTCAGCTGTACCATACTCTCATTTTACCTGTCCTGGCATATGTCTCCGAAACTTGGGTCATATCGCAAGCGAATGAAAAACACCTGGGAGTATTCAAGAGAAAAATTCTCCGTAAAATATATGGTCCTGTTAGAGAAAACGGCGAGTACCGACGTCGCTGGAACCAAGAGCTATATATAATATATATTCTGACGTGGACATAACTAAGCGACTCAAATTGGATAGGCCATGTTTAGGCCATGGATAGGTGTTGGATAGGCCATGTTATCAGAAAAGATGAAGATGAGCCAGCGCGAATGGTTTTCGATATCGTACCCGAAGGAATCAGAAAAGAGGACGACCAAGAATCCGATGGAAAGACCAGGCCGAAGAATCCCTCCGTATCCTTATTGTTACCAACTGACGGGATAAAGGTGAAGGATATAGATCCAGTTGAAGAGAAATGTTAAAATCTGTTTAATTTGTTTATTTGTTTGTTATGAGGTTGTAAAATAGTCAATAAAAGTAAAGTAAAGTATATGGCTCCGAAACTTGGGTCATGTCGCAAGCGGATGAAAAACACCTGGAAGTATTCGAAAGAAAAAATCTCCTTAAAATCTATGGTAGTGTTAAAGAAAATGTCCAGTACCAATGTCGTTGCAACCAACATTTGTATTCGGACGTGGCTAGGCTTTATATTGCGTTGGCTAGGCCATGTTATCAGAATGAATGAAGATGAGCCAGCGGGAAAGGTTTTCAATAACGTACCCGATGGAAGCAGGAAGAGAGGATGATCAAGACTCCGCTGGAAGACCAGGCCGAAGAATCCCTCCGTATCTTTGGAATTACCAACTGACAAGAAAAGGCGAAGTAGAGGGCGGATCAATAAGTCCGTAACTTTTTGAATGAAACACAGTTTTTTTTGGAAAAAAAAATATTTTTCAACATAATCTCCTTTTAGCTCAATACACTTAGTCCAACGTTTCTCCAATTTTCGTATCCCTTCCAAAAAAATAGGATTTTTCGAGGTCCATAAAATAAATCTCTTTCCACCGAGCAATTTCTTTAGGTTTGGAAATAGGAAATAGTCACTGGGGGCGAAAACCGGAGAATATGACGGATGAGGTTCCAATTCGTAGCCCAATTAAACAACTCCAAACAACACTTTGAAGTTGTCACACGATTACGTTTATGGTCAATTGAGAGCAAACGCGGCACCCATCTTGCAGACAGCTTTCTCTTAAAATCGAAACCACAGTGCAATATGAAATGCCTATGGGATCAAAAATCTCACACCAACACCATATCGTGGATTTTTTCGACATTTTCGGGTGTATTGACCTCAGTTGGCCGTCCAGAACGTTCAGTGTAATTTGTACTTGTGCGACCACAACGAAAGTCAGTAAACCACTTTTTTACCATTGAAATCGATGGTACAGAGTCCCCATAGTATTTATCAAGCTTTTCCTTGGTTTGATTGACGGGTGTTTTTTCGCAAAAAATAATCGAAATTCACTTTTTTCCATTTTTAAAAAAATCCTCGAGGTTTAATGTTTTGAACAGCTGCTAAACGCAAAATAAATGACGGAACTTGCTCAAAATTTGACAGTAGTCTATTTGCAGAGGGTACTTGATGGGAGCAGTGTTGCATTTCATATAACTATGAGGGAAGTTCGAAAAGTCACGGACTTATTGATCCGCCTCGTATAGAACCAGTTGGAGAAATATGTTAAAATTTGTTTATTTGCTTGTTCAAATAATATGTGTATGACATCTGACATCATGAGGTTGTAAAATAGTCAATAAAAGTAAAGAAAGTAAATAAATAGTTTTTATGGGTCAAATGGGTCTTCTCTTAGAAATTTATTAAAGGAACATGTGAAAAATTAATATCCCAAATTAGTAATTCATTTTACCCATATTTTTCGTATAATTATCCATTTAATGTTGGCCGATTCGTTTGTTCGTTCAATTTCGTTTTTGGAAACAGGCGGTTAAAATGAGTAGTTTAAATCACAAACGGCAATGAATCACAAATTAGAAGGTTTTCAATATTGTTGTTGGTTTTATAATTAAACAACTGTTTTCAATATCTCGATATATTTAATTACAAACAAAATCAATATATTTTCAAAATCACCATTATTATCATTGGTAGTACAAGACTTTTGAATACATTCTTGTATATCACATTACCACTATTATAGTATAGACTATAGTTAAATGATTGATTATTGGTCACAATCCAATTGTCATAATAGGAGACATTTGTATATACGCCAGGATAACCCGGCTGGGCGCACTTGTCTCCCCACGAAACGATGCCGGCCAAAAGATTGTTACAAACCAAGGGGCCACCCGAGTCACCTTGGCAGGAATCAACACCACCTTCTTCCATATAACCGGCACATATTTCTCCCACAGTTATGTTGCCATAATTTGTATCACATGTATCATAGCCCACAATAGGGACCTAGTGGCGCCCATCAAGACGCCAGATACAGCATACTAGAAACAAAAAAGCAACTGTATTAACACAATTCAAAAGGTTTAGATTTGTATTATTTGACCAATTTGGGATTATTCTAACATATTATTATATGATGGAAATCGATCGATTTAAATCGAATACAATTTGACATAATCTTTTTTTTTAATGGGCATCAATTAATATATTCCTCTTTATCTGCCATTAAATAATGTATATGAGGGAATCCAGCTAAAAAAAAGTCACTTTTGGAAGTGACATGTCTCTGATTTCGATGAAATTTGGTGGAAAGGGAGAGTATCATAAGAGACAATTATCCCCAAAATTTTATGTTTTTTTTTGAATTATTTTGTGGCGTTTATTGGCCAAAAACCACGTTTTTCATAAATTTTTCTTTTGATAATAACTCGAAAACGGCTTAACTTAAAATTTTGAAATTTCTCAGGCATATTCAAAACAGAATTGGTATTAGAAAAAAAAAATTAAAAACAAAAATAGATTTTAAAAAATCTCTGAAAACTTACGTTTTTTCTCAAAAAACTTTGTGTACCAAAAAAGACCCATCCTTCGAAAAATCCGAAAAAAATATATGTGAAGGCTACGTCTTTTATGAACATTTTACAGTTTTCCGCATGTCTATAGAGCAAAAAATAAAAAAGTTATAGACCTTTCTGTAGGACAGTCTCAGTAATATCTATATGAAAAAATTTCTAAAAATTTTAAACAACTCAATATTTCTGATTCAAATTAATGAATATTTGAAATATTCGGCCCTGTTCTGTAAACAGAATCCAGACAAACATAAAACGTTTCAGAATATTTGGGTTTCTCGAAAATAATTTAGAATAAAGTTGTTCGTTTTGAACTAGGATGTAAATGCCTTCTGATTTTAAAAACAAGCAATTCAGAATAAAAATATCTCATATTTCATAGATATGGTCGTCGGTGGTGCAATGGCTAGTGTGCGCGGCTCTTGTACATGAGATCCTGGGTTCGAGCCGGGCTCTGACCACCTTCAAATTTTCTTTCGGCGGCGCACAGTGGCGCCATTTGAGTTTTTTCGTTGCAAAAATCATATCTTTTGAACCGAATAAGATAATTGAACAGTTTAAACAGCATATGATAGATAACTGTTCAGCCTATGAAATGAGAAAGGGTGCGACGCTTTGTAGAGGCCTACTTATGGGTTATCAAAGTTAAAATTTTGTAGAAAAATCAATTTTATGGTAACTAAAAAAAATTATTTTTACATTTTTAGATTGTTTTTATTTCTTTTCTTTAGGGTTTTATGTTTTAAATTATTACCCAACAAATTAAAAAAAATTACTTTTTTTTTAAATTTATTTTTTCAATTTTCTGTAAAATATTCATCACAATTCGTAGGAGAAAGTATATCTAAAAGACTAATCATTTCTAAACTATAATTATTTTCTAACTCTAATCGTGACTTCACATGCCGCAGGGAAGAAATAAGTGGATCGGAAGATGCTGCCAACATGTTGAAGAGGTCCTCATTTTGCCTTACCCTTGATGCTTTGAATGTGTTCTGCAATCTATATTTTTTATAAAATTTGTTAAGAGACTCCTGTGCTTCTTCAGAAAGCTCTCCAATTGGCAAACACTGGTACTCAATTATGTCTTTGCCATGCGCCAATATTTTATGGACGGTCGGGGTCAACTTCTTCTGTGGATACATTTCTGCTAAAAGAGATGCAGTTTTCGATGCCTATTCTCCATATTTTGTGGAATTGACGTTTTCTTTGCAGTTTAAAATATTCAAGATTGTTCCCAATCTTTTCACAATTTGATTGTCAATTCCAGTGATTGTAGTTACTGCCTCATCATTTTCAAAAAATCTCCTAGAAGTGTTTCCATCGTTTGAGTTACCGTATCCGTGCTTGGGACAGTCTACTTTTAGTCCAACTTCTTTAAAAAAAAGCATCCTGTATTTGCTTCTTTCTGATCTTTTCCTTATCCTTTATTGATGTATTTTCATCGAAGTTTTCCTCCTCTTGTGGTAGGGTATACGCCAGTTTTAGCAAGAACTCCATACACCTTATCCTTGCGTGCAATGGTGACATTCCATATTCGTAATTCTCCTCGTTTGTAGAATCGTTTAAATTACCAAAGTTCTTCTGACTCTTTTTGCAAATCAGGCATGACAATGTTGAGGTTGTTCCTGTCAGTTCGTTTACGACTTTTCCGTCAACCATGGTCAGGTGGAACTCGTAATTGCATTCAATATATTTTCCTTTTCCATTTTTCAGCTTTGTAGGCTTAATCTTGCTTATTTGTTCTTCAATGTCCTTCACCGTGGTCCTTATGAGTTCTGCCGCTTCCCTTGCAAACTGAAACATTATTGGTCGGCAATAATGCACTGATGACGGACGTGGATTTTTCCAATGTAGGGAAACATCAGATTTTAGCCGCAAAGGAACAAGAGATGCCATAAACATATTTCCGTCCGATATTGTAGCGTCATCGGAAGATATCCTTTGCTTATAAACGCTTTATCCGGATGATCCATCGCAGCCCCATTTGCTGATCAATGTCAGTTTCTCAGGAAGGATTTTACACCTCATTTTCAGGAAGACTCTCCAACAACCGTGTTGCTGTATGGCCCATGAGATCCTGCAGATTGGCTTTAACAGAGACTTCGTATGCAGTGGTCGTGAATTTATTTTGGCTTGCGTAATATGCTTGTATCCTGGTAAGACGTCAGCCCCGTGTCGCATCAAGGATGCCCGTAGTATCTCATATTTTTCTTTGGAAAGTTCTAAGTCCATAAACAAGGCCAAGGCTTCTTCGGAACCATACTTTTTAATGTGTGCGTTTGTGGGCGTGGGAATGCTTTCCTTAATCCTTTTTAGTCGCAGTGGGCTTGCATCAGCAACATATTTTGTAATCTGCGACCTCACTCTTTCACTATCCTTTGTATATTTAATAGACAGCGCGTCCGATAAATGCTTCGTGGTCAAGTCATTGGTGGCCTCGGCAAGTTTCCTCTTTCTTGTGAAAATTGAACACTCCTCAATACTTTTTTTTGGCCTTCCTTTTGCTCCTCTGGTTGATGTGGTGGGTTTATCTACTGGCAATATATCCAGGATGGTGTCTTCATTAAGCCAGTCCTCGTATTTGGAGTTGAATTTCTGAATGGTTTGATTAGTTTTCACCCATTTTGCCTTAATATTTGCATATATCAGATAAAAATTATTTTTTATAATTTCGCTTCTCTCAATATTTCCGTATAAGCTATCAAGTTCTTCTAAAGCAGCTTCCGTGAAAAACTTTGGTGTGGTTGACTTTCTGAACAGTTCAAATAATTTTAAATTGTTCAACGCCATGTTTTCAATAACTCGCGGTTAGATGGTTGGTCAATAATAGCACAATCAGGTTTGTTGAAACCACGCTAAGTGTTTACACTTATATAGTAGCTGTGCATGACGCAAGTTTTTACCACCATGTTTTGGTCATTGGTAAATTAGGTAGAATTTTCCAGTGTGCGCTTGGGTTCTTGTGGGCGGAGTCTTAACGGGGTTGGACTGTGCGTGGTGTGGTGGAGTGCTGGCCTACCAGCCTACCTACAGGGCGGGTGACCAATCACATCGTGTACAGGTTGTAAAAATACGAATGCGTGTGGACTGGATGACAATTGTTGCGTCCATTTTATCACGTAATTTTGTTTTTCCAAGAATTGTTAGTTCTTTCCACGAATTCAGACAAAAAAGGGTTTTCATGTTGGAAATGATGGCATCCCATGCTGTCCGTACAGCTTATTTTCCCAATAATTCTATCATGAGTGCCAGTTACAGAAGTTTACGCGAGTTGTTTTTATTGTTTTACAAAATGAATACACAGTTGGTCTGGCCTGACCCATGTGTTACGAATGTGACTATAGAAACATGTGTATGACGGAGGGTTAATGATTTGATTTTTCCCACTCAAGAACCATGTCTTTTTTAACTCTTTGACCTCTAGAAGCCAAAGGGGCACTTAGAGGCATATAAAACCTTTAGAATTATGTAAAGGAGTACTCAAAGAACATATTTTGAAAATATGGCAAATATAGAAAAATACAGATTTTTTTTATTTTCCGTCAAAGTTGAAAAATAGTGAAAAAAGCGGATAGTTTTTAAATAGTGTTTTACCAGGAGAAACACAAAGCAAACAGTTAATTTTTTGTATCATTATACATTTAATAAATACATCAATAAATACAAACAAAAAATAAGGCGATTCGTTACCTATTTTTCGTGATATTACACCTGAAATCGCAACAAATTGACTAAAAATTGTGTGTTTTTTTGAAAACCGAAA
The DNA here is from genome assembly GCA_963931995.1 of Phaonia tiefii. NCBI lineage: Eukaryota > Metazoa > Arthropoda > Insecta > Diptera > Muscidae > Phaonia > Phaonia tiefii. The sequence continues at coordinate 248,198,334 of OZ008370.1, read as the reverse complement.
GTCGGTCAACTTTGAACGGTTATATCTTCTAAACTAAAAATGTGATATTCGCCCTTATTCCCGTTGTCGTCGTCGACGTTAATACAATATCGACACCATTTTTATTGGCGACTTGAAGGCATTTGGACAAAAAGAAATTTGCTTGATGTTTTAAGAGGGTTGTTTTTGGATCATAGACATCAAAAACTTTGTTTTTGTCGATGTCACAATACACTTATAACGTTCTAAAGTTGACAAAAATCTGACGACGACGTCGACAACGACAACGGGAATAAGGCCGATTATTAAGAGTAGCATATTTGAAATCGTTGAAAAGTTTCCTATAACATGGGTTTATTCAAAACTTCGTCGGCGCACATGAAAATTTTGATTTTTGCAACCTCGTTTGCTCTACGGGCGCCACTGTGCGGCGGTCACCTCGTATAGTGACGGCGACACTATCGAGTATCTAGCCATGAAAAAGCTTCTCAAATTACCGTTCGGAATCGGTGTAAAACTGTAGGTCCCAATCAGTGAGTGAAAACTGGAAAGCGCACAGCTCAGTGATTGTGAGAAGTTCTCCCCAGTCCCTTCATGGGATGTAATGGAAAACCATTTATTTATTTATTCATATTTTACGAACATCAAAATTGTAGACATTTTATTCTGAAAGAAAATGCTGATTCAAAATGATTCTGTATGCAGAACAGGGCCGATTGACTTGTTTACAATTTTTAGAAAAAACGTAATTTTTCAAAGAATTTTTAAAATCTATTTTGGTTTTTAATTTTTTTTTCTAATACCAATTCTGTTTTGAATATGCCTGAGAAATTTCAAAATTTTATGTAAAGTCGTTTTCGAGTTATTATCAAGAGAAAAATATGTGAAAAACGTGGTTTTTGGTCAATAAATTTTGGGGAAAATTGTCTCTTATGATACTCTCCCTTTCCACCAAATTTCATCGAAATCAGAGACATGTCACTTCCAAAAGTGACTTTTTTTTAGCTGGATTCCCCCATGTACAAAATATTTGTTCCCCAGTATTAGGAATTGTGTCTATAAAATTTGATTAAATAGACAAATCGTATTCGATTATGACTTGATCGACTTTCATCACAAGCCGGATTATCTTATTGATCCGTAGGTCATTTTTGTTCCTTATTTTTTAAATTCAATTAAAAATGATTGGATTTCTGTTCTTCCACCAAATCTAAAAACACTTACGTTGTAGTTACTGGTTCTACCCCAACCGGAAATGGAGCATATTGTACCACTCACTTCTGGCTGGGTATTTAAAGTGATGGCTCGCACAGTTGGCCAATTCCATTGTATATAACCGTTTATGAAGAACAGAGCCACATCATTTGCCAATGTTGTAAAATTAAAGTTTAGATGTACAGCTATTTCCAAAACATCGTACTGCAATGTGTAATCAGTTCTTTCAAATAGATACGCCGAACCCATAACTAAAGTATATTCATTGGGACTGCGAAAGACCATGGGACTGATGTTTTCACTGTAATGATTTCCGGTTTGAATTTAATGGAATTTAAGTTTTGGTTCAAGGCAGCTAATACAGTTCACTTACTTGACTATACAATGAGCAGCTGATACCACTACCCTTTGAGATATCACGGAGCCACCGCATATGTGTCCTTCGCCATATTGTTCGTATTCATAAGCTTTCAGACGCACAGACACTTGCCATGGTGCCGTTTGTATTGAAATGGGTTCACCTCCTATTATTCTCGGATCGATTTCAGTTGCCTTCGCCGCTTCAATTGCTGAAAAGATAGTGAAATCGATTTCGTAAGAACAGAGCTTTAAAGACAATTATCATTTATCAAACAGCTTTAACCGGGAGTAAATATACAAGGTGGGGCAAAAGAAATCACCCTATTGGAAAATCCTATAACTTCTGCAAATGGCGTCAAATGTCAATTCGGTTTTGACATTTGTGAAGTGTACAATCGCAGAATATAAATCGACAAGCCATGAATCGGTTTACTCCGCAAGAATGCGGAATAATTGTTTCCAATTTTTTGTGCAACAATTCGTCGGTTGTGTTGGCACAGCGTGAATTTCGTCGCAGATTTCCTGGCCGTCCGACACCAACTGCGGCGTTTGGGCACTCGCCTTGAAGAGACTAGGACAACACGAGATCTTCCCAAGGCTAACCGGCCCCGGAGCAGCCATTCTGCTGAGAATATCACAGCTGTTGCCCAAGATGTCGAAAAAGATCCCGGAACATCGACCAGACGACGTGCCACGCAATTGGGCATTAGCCGGCGGTTCCTATGCAGAATTTTGGTGAAAGATTTGAAGATATTCTCTTGCAAAGTGCAGACACTGCATCAGCTGTTAGCTGTTGACCGCCAAACGCGTGGAACCTATGCTCAAGCCATCCTGAATCTCAAAGAAGAGGTGAGCGATTTTTCGTCGAAAATTACACAGCCATGATTATCGAATGATTTCTTCCTCAATTGGGTGAATTTGGACTGGAGCACATGTGGTTCCAACGGCGCACATTGCTCGAGCCACATCCGATATTCTGAAGCAATCATTTCCGGGTTGCTTAATCTCTCGCATTGGTGATTTGCATTGGCCAGCCAGATCACCCGATTTAAATTTTCCAGACGTCTTTATATGGGGTTTTGGAAGGCGCAGGTTTACGTCAACAAGCCTCAGACTCTTGAAGCCCTTAAGGAGAATATTCGCCAAGAATGCGAGAACCTGTCGCCCGAAGTTCTGGCAAGAGTGATGGAAAATGCCATAAAAGGAGCCCGTATGGTCATCAACTCAGGCGGCGGCCTCTTGGGCGATATCATTTTCTCAACTTGATAGAATAAATTCTAATCGATTACACTGCGCAACACCACTTTTGGGGTGGACGATTCAAATGATCACACTAGGTGAGTATAAAATAAAATTGCATAATTTAAATTTTAAGATTTCAAGATTTCAGTTTTTAAAAAAGGGCATATGCAAATTTAAGATGAACGATTCTCGTCTGCGAAATCGTCTAGTAAAATATATTCCACAATAAATGGGCAGAACATTTGGGTATTTTACCGGTTATTTCGATGCAGTTTTCTTGAACTTGATTCAAAAAAGGACAAACAGGACGTCTGGAAATAAAGATAGAGAATTTTTGTCTATGACGACCCATAATGGAATTTAATGAGGAATAAATTCGTGGAACATTCTGAATCCGTAGGTGGTCATTTTAGTGTAAATTTTTGGTATTTTTTGCACAAACGCCGAAAAGGACCCTTTAAACTTTGAAATAGAGCATTTGAATTTTCTACGAAAATAATCACTGTCAAATTTCACTGAAGACATGTTACCACAAGAATTCGCTCAATTCAATATTTTTTACTCGATTTTTAAATTTATCTCGGTCAGTATCGGATAAGAAAGTTCAAACTAGCCACGCCCATATAAAAAAAGTGTAACTACACAGCGGTCTAAATTTTTGGGGTTTGATTAGACTTACCCAGTGTGACCATTTGGCGTAGAAATCGTCTAACCCCAAAGCAAAAAGCTAAATTTAGTGAGTCATGGGCATTTTTTTTTTGGTTTGAAACAAAATCGATTTGTTGTCATGTTGTAGGTTTATGGCCTTATTCATAAAAAGTTATGAGAGGTTTGAGAGAGCTTTCAAAGCTCTTATAACCTTTTATGAATAGGGACGTAACGGCCTCTAATAAATAGTCTATCCCACTCCAAAGTTTTTTGTTCCTTCCCAACAGTGTTGCCAGAGACCGACTAAAAAATTATGCCAAATATCCTCAAAAATTGTGCCGTTTGCAAAACCATTATGCTAAAATTAGCTTTTAGTGTTTTTTCTAATTCTTAGTTCAAAACACATACAGTCCCTCCAATAAATGGATGCCCTTAAAAAGTTGTTAAACGTTAACCGTTTAACTTAAAAATAAGTATGATGGTTTTAATTTGTTATAGCCTGTATCTTAATTTCATACAAAACACTAACTTAAAATATTTTAACAAATTCTACAACAGTAACGAAAGAAAGACATTAAATAAAACTTAAAAAAAGAGATTTTATTACTTTGTTTAAGGTCCATTATTTTTAACAATTTCGATCAATCATCGAATAAAGTTTCCCAAGTTTTGAATAATTTCTTTTGGAATCCCTTCCTTCCACTTATCCCAGCGAACAGTGGCCAATTCGTCACTACTTCGAAATTTTCTTTGTCGGATATTTCACTCATAATGAACACCGAGATTTTCCCTGGAGTTTCGAGAAGGACTTCCATCGGATTTAGACCATTTTACAAAAGTCATGCCTTGATATTGAACTACTGTCCAATACGACTAATTTGAAGTTTGTCGTCCATATTATTATTACAGGTAAAAAAGTAAGACTTTCAACAGGTTTCTACTCCTGAGTTGAAGAGTGCATTATGGTATTCATAATAATATAAGTAAATTTATAAGGAATTTTGTCATTTATCTCTATATGGAATTTACTAAATAATCAACCTGTTTCTGATATTTCACGAATTAAGTTTTTGCTTTTAAGCCTGTGGAGTTGCTTTGTTAGCCAGTAACCTAAAAATGTGATATTGTACCTTCTATACCGATAAATAGACTGTAACATTTCCAGATAAATTAAAGGGAGAAACTTTCAGTATGAAAAATTGTGCCGTTTGCAAAAAGATTGTGCTAAAAAATTTCACAAATATTAAACAAATTTGGAAAATTTTGGGGAAATTGTGCTAAACGGCACTTGGCATAATTTTTCAAAAAACAAGTGCCAAAACCAAAAAAAAAATATGCCAAAACGGCACAAATTATGCCAACATGGTAATACTGCTTCCCAATGTGCACAAAAACGGAAGCGGGTCCGTTTCGAACCCGGTATGAGTCGGTAAAAACTAGGGATGGGTATCGAACTGTAAACCATCGATTAATGTAATCGATTATTATTTTAACGGCAATAATCGATTCACAGATTAATGGTCGATGAAAACATCGATTAATCGGCGTTTTCGATTAATCGACATGAACAGAAAAAAAATTAATGGAAAACAATTCAATGATACTAAATTTAGTCATTTAAAAGCAAAATAAAATTGCTGAATAATAAAAGAAACCTTTCTAGAAACAGGATGCTTTTTTCAAACCCTTTTCCCCTATAATTCTTGCTATAAATAATTTTCTCCAACATAGTAAGTAATGAATAATATGAAAAACACAATAAATACTGAATGTAACGGGTTTTTCAATAGGGACGCTACAAAAGTATATCGATAGGGACAGCAAACGACGCCATATTTTTCCCGCTCTTTTGACATTTCTCTTCATTAAGGTTTGCCATTTCATCATGGAAAGATATACGAGCCAACAACGAGTCGAAATTATTAAAATTTACTACCGAAATTTGGAGTCAGTGGCCTCAACTTTAAGAGCGCTACGTCCAATTTATGGTCGTCATAATCGTCCTACCACATCAACAATTGAGCGTCTAGTGGAAAAATTTGAATCCACAGGCACAGTACAAAATGTTCACGTGCCAGTGACACAAAGAAGTGCCCGTAGTGTCGAGAATATTTCTGCCGCTGAGGCTTCAGTTCAAGAACGCCCAAATGTGTCTCTCACACGTCGTTCTCAAGCGTTGGGCATCTCTGTGACGTCGTTGTGGCGAATTTTGCGAAAAGATCTTGGCCTACATCCTTACAAGATCAAATTGACGCAAAAACTGAAGCCGCTTGACCACCATAAGCGTCGTATGTTCGTGAATTGGACTGAGCAACAACTTGTAAATTATTCGGATTTTCATCGGAAAATCATCTTCAGCGATGAGGCTCATTTCTGGCTGAATGGCTTCGTCAATAAGCAAAATATGCGTTATTGGTCAGACAGCAATCCACACGTAATCCATGAGTCATCATTGCATCCCGAAAAAATTACGGTTTGGTGCGGTTTATGGGCCGGCGGCGTCATTGGGCCGTACTTCTTCCGTGATGATCAAGACCGGCACATTACTGTGATTGCGAATCGCTACCGTTCCATGATAACCGAATATTTTTGGCCCCAATTGGATAATATGGACTTGGACGACATGTGGTTCTAACAGGACGGCGCCACAAGCCACACAGCGAATGCTACAATCAATTTATTGGAAACCAAGTTTGGTGAACGTGTTATCTCACGAAATGGCCCAGTCGATTGGCCGCCTCGATCGTGCGATTTGACGCCGTTATATTATTTCTTGTGGGGCTACGTCAAATCTATGGTCTATGCCAACAAGCCAGCGACGATTGATGAACTTCGTACGAATATCGAACGTGAAATTGCAGCAGTATCGGCCGATTTATGCTTGAAAACCGTCGAAAATTGGGTTCAGCGTCTGGACTTCTGCAAGCGTGCCCGTGGTGGCCATGCAAAAGAAATCGAGTTCCATACATAATGGCATCGAACGTACTTTCACAGGAATAAAGAATTTCATTGGTATCTAAAACCGGTTTTGTTTTATTTATTTTTGTAGCGCTCATATTGAAAAACCCTAAATTATAACTAAAAAATCAAAAAAATACTGATAAAATAATGTGCGTATAAACGTAGGTGCGGCCGTCGGTGGTGCAATGGTTAGTGTGTGCGCCTCTTGTACATGAGATCCTGGGTTCGAACCCTGCTCTGACCACCTTGAAATTTCTTTCGGCGGCGGTCACCTCGCATAGTGACGGCGACACCATCGAATATATAGCCATGAAAAAGCTTCTCAAAATACCGTTCGGAATCGGTGTAAAACTTTAGGACCCAATCAGTGAGTGAAAACTGGAAAGCGCACAGCTCAGCGATTGTGAGAAGCTCATGGGATGTAATGCGAAACCATTTATTTTTTTTTATAAACGTAGTATAAGAAAGTGACTTTTCTAAAAATATCGATATATTTAAATATTAAACATCGATTATTCGATTAATCGAACATAGAACACATCGGTTAAAAATACATCGATTACTTTTTAAAAACATCGATTTTTCCGATTAATCGCTTCATCTATAGTATACCCATCCCTAGTAAATACATCAAACAGCGTAGTTCGTGTTGTCGGACCGTTTCGTACTCGTTAAGGTTTCGCAAAAGAATATAAAGACGAATCAGTGAAAATGCGGTCTGACGGATCCGTTTTCTCGTCGGACCAATTTCGAATATAGAGTAATGTCATGTAGAGCTGTCATCTTCCTCATCTGACGTTTCGTTTCACACTCTTCGCGGTGGGGTCGGTGCGATAGAGAGTTATTTGACGTAAATTGTCTTACACCAGGTGGAATTACAACAAATGTTGACTCACATTTTTCATGTCGTTTTGATGAAAAACTGTGAAATTTAAACGTATTTTGAACTGTTTTGGTTATATTTTATTGTTAGTTTATATATGTGGTGTATTTACGCAAACATTTTAACGCACAAAACGAAATGTCGTTGCTGATTTATTGTTGCTTGGGTTGAGCAATTACCTCTATCTGGTATTATGAAAGCAATACTTCCAACATGCAACGTCCATATGCAACACACCAAACTTCGTAAATTTACTGAATCAAATCGCTTCTCTATACGTCATTTCTCTATGGTTTCGAAACCGTTACGTGTTCGTAAAGGCATAAAAAACGCAATGCGAATTTGGGGAAGCTCTTATTTGTGCCATGGGCCAAAGGGAGAGTCCCTCCTATCCGCTATCTTTCTGGCGGTTGGAAAAATATTTGCCTAAAAATTTCTATATCGGAGATTCATATCAGAACTGCTAAAACGCAAAAACTTTGAAAAGAAATACTAAAAGCTAGAAAGAGAAGAGAAACCGCGATGGCGAAAACTGCAATTAGTGACCATAGAGTAAATTTATAGTAGAGCCGTCATTTGTCTCATCTGACGTTTCCTTTCACACTCTTCGTGGTGCGGTCGGTGTGATAGAGAGATGTTTGACAAAAAGTGATATACACCAGGTGGAATTACAATAACTTCTTGCTTTAATTTTTCATGCCATTTTGGTGAAAAACTGTGAAATTTAAATGTGTTTTAAACTTTTTTATTGAATATTATTTTTAGCATACATTTGTGTTGTATTTAACACAATAATTTTAACACACAAAACGAAATACCGTTGTTGTTATTTTGTTCGTTGTTTTGAACCATTGCCCCTATCTGGTATTAGTAAAGCAATTCTTTTCAACATCAAACGTAAATATCACATCAGGCCAAATGTCATAAATTTGGTGGGAGAAGTAGTAGATCTACTATAAGTATTAATCTATGTTAGTGACAATGTGAACACGATGGTCACTGGCCTACAACGCTAAGGCGCTGATGAGAAGAGTCACAACTTTGAAACGTTCGTCCGTCAACATGAGTTCAAATCCTGGGTCCGACTGTTTACATTTTTTTTTTTTAATTTCTGAAAACAAAACCTCAAGGGAGATCGAAAATATTCTTCTAAGAAATAATTTAATGTCGAATCATGTATACTTTAATTATACTTTTATTGACTATTTTTCAACCTGATGTGGTAAGATGAACATAAACTAGTTAAACAAACAAATAAATAAATTAAACAAATTTTAACATATTTCTCCAACTGGTTCTGTTCTTCGCCTTTTCTCGCCAGTTGGTAACACCAAGGATACGGAGGGATTCTTCGGCCTGGTCTTCCAGCGGAGTCTTGGTCATCTTCTTTTACTACTTCGGAATCGGGAACGCTATCGAAAACCTTTCGCCTTTTCCATTCCATTCTGATAACATGGCCTAGTCAACGCAATTGGCCTAATTTGAATCGCCTAGCTATGTTCAGATCGGAATACAAATGTTGGTTCCAACGACGTCGGTACTCACCGTTTTCTTTAACAGGACCATATATTTTGCGGAGGATTTTTCTCTCGAATACTCGCAGGTGTTTCTCATCCTCTTGCGATATGACCCACGTTTCGGAACCATATGCCAGGATAGGTAAAATTAGAGTATAGCTGGACTTTTGTCTGTCGAGAGATTCCTTTAATCTTAAACTGCGTGCTGAGGCCAAAATAGCATATATTTGCAAGCACAATTCTCCTATTTACCTACAGGCTGACGTTGTTGTCCTTGTTTAAGGCGGATCCAAGGTAGATAAATTCATCTACACTTCAAAATTAAATCGGTTGTCGACGTTCAAGTGTGGACCAAGTCGATAGGTTTGTCTAGTCGTTGGGAACCATCAATTTTGACTTGCCCTCATTACCAGCAAGACCCACTTTCTTTTCGCTTCTTGAGAATACTCCAGTAACCTCTCGCAAATTTCGCCCAATGATGTCTATGTCGTCAGCATACGCCAGCAACATATGGTTTTTTCATCTTGATGGTCTTGTTCATATTTACTCATTATTATCTCCCCTAAGATGTTGAAGAGATTGCACGAAAGTATGTCGCCTTGTCTCAGTCCTCGTTTAGTACAGAATGGTTCGTTGAGGTCTATTTCCACCTTCGCTTCTGATTTGGTGTTGCTCAGCATTATTCTACAGAGGCGGATCTGCTTTGCCGGTATCCCAAGTGCAGACATGGCTACGTATAATTTTCTTCGTAGGGGGCTGTCGAAAGCAGCTTTGTAATCGACAAAAAGATGACATGTATCGATTTGCTTTTCGTACGTCTTTTCCAGGATTTGAGTTAGCGTGAATATATGGTAAATCGTAGACTTGCTTGGCCAAAAATTACAGTGAAAGATTTAATCAGGTTTTCAACAATTGACTTTAGTCATTGACATAATACGGATAAAAGACTGATACCTCTATAGTTGGAACATACATACGGATCATCCTTTTTGAATACAGGACATAATACACTCAGACTCCAATCGTCAGCCATAGATTCCCCCAACCATATACCATATATGAGATGAGTTGATGCATGTGGGCTAGCAGTCCTTCGCCACCGGCCTTAAAAATCTCAGCGGGTAGCCCATCCACACCAGCGGCTTTATTATTCTCAAGCCGGGAGACTGCCATTCTAATCTCGCCTTAGCCGGGGGGGGGGGAGGGTACAATCTACATTGTCTTCCACAATCATTCCCTCCTGAACTTCTGTGGAAGAATCTGAGTGGATTAGTGCTGAAAAGTGGTCTCTCCACATTTTAAGCACTCACTGCTTATCTCTCACCAGGTTCCCGTTCTCGTCAGATCATTATTCGGCCCATTATTTGAACTTCTTACCCTCTGGAAATTTTTTCATGATGTGATGTGTCCGTGGGGCGAGGAGAAGCACTCCACAGGCGCCCTGGATATAATCCTGAATTTGACTACTGATGATGTCTGTTCGAGAGGGTGTGCAGTCATCTGGAGACATGCCCCTAAGGACATGCCAACATTCTCCCGGAGTTGATTGAGAATCACCCGGGCGAGTGTGTGAGTCAGGCCACTGACTACATGCTGCCGACTGTAGACTTTGGGCAATGCCCGGAGATCATGATGTCAGATAGGAGTGACTGGATGGGAGGTATACCTTCTTCACTGTCTGGTCATCTGAACTTTACAGGTGGCTCCAAAATGGAATCGGGCACAGGAGCGGGACCCTTGAACTCGGTCTTTGGATGAGATTGGGTGCGAACTTCAGTATCTTCCAAGCGGAAATCGTGGCAATTTTAAGAGTTGCAACTGAGATAAAGAACTCGTACTTATATCCATCGTATGATTTCGTCATCTGCGTTGAAAGTAAGCCAGCCCGGCAAGCTAAGACTCTGCTTGATTCCGGGGCATAGTGATGTCACTGGGAATATTGAAGCACTTTCTTGCTAAAGCAGTATGCACTTCTGCTGATTTGAGATTGATTGCGTCTGAAAATCCATCTGTATGGCTTGATCGATCACTGGTAGTGGACGAGTTCAACGCTGTCTGACTGGCCAGAGAGGATTGCAGAATTTCAAGACTTGCAGCTCCTCATTGGGCTGATCACGGATCACTGTGATGCTGAAGGTTTCACTCGCAAGTGGAAGGATTATTGATTATTGCCGTGCTTATGGCGAGGAAGAAGAGGTGGATACCAATGAGCACCTGCCATGTCAATGCCCAGCCCTACAGCGTTGGCATCGCCGTTGCTTTGGTTGGTTCAAGCAGAGGGCCTGACCTCTTTGCGCGATGTGGCCATTGAGGATTTAATGGAATTTTCGCGGGGTCTGCCATGTATCCGTGCAGACAATCAGTCACTCACATTCGACTTTAATTGGGTTTCTGCAGGTCGAAATTTTCGTTCGCCTGACTCCATGTTTGTTCGTAAGTAACAGCACATTCGAAATAGAGAAACCAAAATTTGTACTGAATAGTTTTATGTTTTCATTCGACTTGAAACGACAAGATTGTGAAACTCAAATCAACTTTCTTTCGTCTAGAACACGAACGAAAGCTTTCGTTCGAGATAGAGAACAGGCTTTATGTTTCATGTTGGTTGTATCGAACGAAAATACGCATTCCCTTTTATTTAGAGTTGGGTAGTTCATGAACTATATAGTTCATTTAGGGTGACCAGATGTCACCCTCACGAATATAATGCACATGTTCGATACGGAAAGTATGTTGGTGATTGTTATGCCCGGGCACCTTAAATGAACGAGTTCGAGAACTAGTGAACGAGTTCGACACAATCTACTTTTATTTCTGTCCGTTTTATGGCCAACTAACGAGTAAAATTCAACAGCAAAGGAGGGATAGAAACTCTAGTCTATTTCTCTATGAATGAGTGATTTTCGTTGCAGGGTGATATTTCGTATACATATTAAAAAAATTTCAATTTTCGTTCGTAGATTTTAGGCTATCAGGAGCCGCATTTAAAATCATTTGGAAAATCTTGAATTCAACGATATCTTAGGCAATCTGTCATGTCACAAGAGCACAATTTCTTTCGAAACTCACATCAAATACTACATATTGACCAACTTCTGAAAATATAAAATGCCAAAAATTTTCGGATTCATACAAATACAAAAACTGTAGGCGAATTAACATTTTATGTAACACATTTTAAAATCGAATCGAAAAACTAGTACTTTTTGAACCGATATTTCCTATTCCATCGTTATTTTCTATTCCATCGTACTGTTACGTCTCCAACTTCAATTGGCAACAATTTCATGAGAATTTGGAGTCATTATTGTTTGTGGTATACATTTTCTCAATCCCCTACTTTATGACTAATGTTAGGAAGAACACAAGATAAACTATTCCACAAATATACTATAACTTCTATTCAAACTCTTCAAATGACTGACTCATACATTCGACCGGTCATTATTTTAAAACATCACAATTTTGAAACTTACACGATTCAATAGGAGTTGGTGTTACATATATAAATAGATGAAATAACACTGTTATCACTGATTTTGCACTTGATTTACTCTGCATTTTCGTTGTCCTTGTCATGAAGACTCAGTAATAATTATATTTCTACTGCCATTAGTTTTACGTTTATTTCACTGTTACTTCGTCGTTTTTTCAATCGGTAATAAATTGTGTGTGCAGGCTGACAATGGTGTAATGTCTAACAGTATACAAATTAGTGGAGTCACATTTAAGTTTTATCATATGATAACGAACAAATTTGTGATATCTTATCAATATATTGAAAGGATTATGATAAATCCAAGCAAGTTCAATTAGAGAATACACAACAGAAAGAGACTCGGAAATTCTTCTCTTAATCAATAGTTCGGGCCGTTTGTGCGTTATGAAAACGTCGAGGTTTTGCCGGAAAATGTAGACAATAATATCCTTCCGGAAGTCATAATCATACTCAAACCAAATCATAATTACAAAACCGACTTTCGTTTGACAGTTCCTATATTTTTTTTGTTAAAACTGACTTCTTCTCCGTGGTTGAAAAAAGAGTTACGTGGCCGGAGAAACCACAGAAATGGATTATATAAGATGTTTAAGAGAACTTGAAATAGTGTAGACTTCATGCATTACTCTATTGCCATGCACAAATGGTGATACAGTAAACCGTCGAAGCTATACTAATTATATTGTATGGATAAAGACTAAAATAAACTCTGATCCGAAACGTTTTTACGATTTTGTTAATTCGAAGAGAAATGTAAAAGGATATCCTAACTCACTTACATATGGAGGTGTGTTGAAATCGGTTGATGATGAAATTGCTTACGTTTCTGGTGATTTTTTTCAATCTACTTCTACTTCCGCATCAACTAACTATTCTTATTGTATTCCTCGGTTTGATTTATTATATGATTTTTCTTTGTCTTTCAATGAAGTGTATGTGGGACTTCTATCCCTGAAGTCAAATTATTCCCCTGGCCCTGATGGAGTACCGTCTAGTGTAATTAAGCATTCTGCTGAGGCATTGTGTATTCCCTTGACGAGAATGTTTAAACGCCCACTTTCCTCTGGTGGGTTTCCCTCACCTTAGAAGCAAAGCTTCATTACTCCGTTGCATGAAAATGGTTCTAGGTCAAATGACGGTTTTTCCTTATTTACTTATCCGGTCACGAACAACCCCGGGGGGTCAGGGACCTTACAAAACGAAGATAACATATTTCGCCAATCAGTTCGATCTTTTGCCTTATCTCTCCACTTGGCAATACCAAGTGTACGCAGGGATTCGTCAACCTGTTCCCTCCATCGGAGTCTTGGTCTTCCTATTTTTCGTCTTCCTTCGAGTACGGTTTCGAAAACCCTTCGTGCAGGTTCGTCTTCATCCATTCTACTGACATGGCCTAGCCAGCGCAATCGCGTTATCGTGATCCGCTTAACTATGTCAATGTCAGGATAAAGCTCATACAGCTCATGATTCATGCGTCGCCGATACTCGCCGTTGTGCACTACTATAGGGCCATAAATTTTTCGGAGTATTTTTCTCTCGAAGACTCCTACAGATGTTTCGTCTGCTTGCGATAGGACCCAGGATTCTGCGCCATAAAGCAAGACAGGTTGAATGAGAGTCTGGTACAACTGGACTTTTGTTACTCGAGAGAGGGCTTTATCTCTAATGTGCTTGCTTAGCCCAAAATAACATCTATTCGCAACCACAATTCTCCGTTTGATCTCAAGGGTGACGTTGTTGTTTTTGTTCACGGCAGATCCGAGGTATATAAATTCGTCCACTACCTCGAAGTTATAACGTTCGCGCTTTGGCCTAATCGCGTGGAGGCCCTGCTCGTTGAAACCATTAATTTTGTCTTGTCCTCATTTACCGTCAGAGAGCAATTTTCCTGACTCCTTCTCAATTCTCGAAAACACCGCAGTAATGATGTGATATCTATGATATCTATATCATCAGCATACGAGAGCAGCATGTGACTTTTGCTGCTGATGGCTTTATTCATGTTGACTACAGCTTTTCTCATAATGATCTTCATTAAGATGTTAAAGAGATCGCATGATAGGGTGTCGCCTTGCCTGAGGCCTCGCTTAGTTCGAAAGGTTCGGTAAGATCCTTACCAACTTTCACTGCGGATTTGGTGTTCGCCAAGGTCATCCTGCAAAGGCGTATGAGTTTTGCAGGAATACCAAGCTGACATTGCTTCATAGAGTTTCTCCCGTATCGGACTATCGAAGGCCGCTGTATAATAGATAAATAGATGATAGGTGTCGATTTGTTTTTCGTGTGTCTTCTCCAGGATTTGGCGTAGCGTGAAAATCTGGTCAGTGGTCGATTTTCCAGGCCTAAAGCCACACTGGTATGGTCCAATCAGGTCAGCGATAGTTGGTTTTAGTCTTTCGCACATTATACTTGATAGAACCTTATATGCTATGGATAAAAGGCTTATTCCACGGTAGTTGGCACAGATACTCGGGTCACCTTTTTTAAATATGGGACATAGTACACTGAGACTCCAATTGCCGGGCATGCATTCATCTAACCAAATTTTGCTAATGAGCTGATGCATGCACCTTATCAACTCACCGCCTTAAACAGCTCCGCCGGTAATCCATCAGCTCCTGCGGCTTTGTTGTTCTTAAGCCGGGCAATAGCTGTTCTGACCTCGTCTTGGTTAGGAGGGGGGCAATCGACGTCGTCGTCCATATTGTGATCGATTGTCCCATCGTCATTGGATATCTCAGGTACTAGTAACGCGGAGAAATGCTCTCTCCATATTCCCAACATGCTCTGCACATCTGAGACGAGATTTCCGTCCTTGTTGTCTTTACAGAAGGGGGGCCCTGAACCATGTCCATTAGTTCCGTTTGTAACTTTTTAGTAGAGTTTTCGGGCTTCGTTCTTCCTTCTGTATGTCTCAATTTTCTCACTCTCGCGCTTTCTCCACTGCCGTTTCTTACGCCTAAAGAGACGGTTTACCTCCTTTCTTTTCTCCCTATACCGCTCAGTTGCAGCTCGCGTTGCAATTGACTGAAGCATTACCATACGTGCAGCGTTCTTTTCGCCATTTGCAATGCGACACTCTTCATCGTACCACGGTTTATTGCGAAGCGGTTTTTCGAAACCAAGTACAGTTGTTGCGGCACTTTTTATAGAGTCGGAAATGGGTTTCCACTGCGCATCAGGATCGTCATCGGGAGGGGGTGGGTTCTGTGCCAAAAGTTGCGAGAGCTTCCTTGAGTAGGCTGTGGCTTCCTCTGGTAATTGCAGCTTTCCGATGTCCAGCTTTCTCTGCGTCTGGTTTCGTACGATTTTCGCTCTACTTAATCTTGTGCGAACCTTTGCTGCTACCAGGTAGTGATCAGAATCGATGTTAGCTCCTCTGATCACTCGTACGTCCATTACACTGGATGAGTGCCTTCCATCAATTACCACGTGATCAATTTGGCTCTTAGTTCTTTGATCAGGGGATACCCAAGTAGCCTTGTGGATGTCCTCATGCTGGAATCTTGTACCACTAATGACCATGTTTTTTGCCGCGGAAAAGTCAATCAGTCTCATACCGTTGTCGGAACTGTCAGCATGTAGACTGAAATTGCCAATAGTTGGATTAAACACATTCTCCCTTCCTACTTTGCCATTAAAATATCCTAGTACTATATTAATGCCATGGCCAGGGCAGCGGTTATACGTTTCTTCTAGGAGCTCATAGAATATGTCTTTGGCATCATCATCTTTCTCTTCTGTCGGGGCATGCACACAAATTAGGGAAATATAAAAATATTTCGCTTTTATGCGGATTGTGGCTATACGTTCACTCACAGGATTGACCCTAGAGACTAGATGTCGCAGTCTTTTGCCAACTACAAATCCGCAACCAAATTCATGTTTTTTTCATGGCAACTGTAGTATATATCGCAACTGTAGTATCATGTCCTGTCCATCGCATTTCCTGGATAGCGGTAATGTCAGCCTTATAACTTTCGAGGACATCTGCCAGTTGGATACTTGCAGCGGATATATATAGAGTTCTTACATTCCAAGTGCATATCCGTAAATCGTGGTCCTTATAACGTTTGCGGGGGTCGTCAACAAATAGGGGTTGTTTATGTTTTCTTGTTCGTTTACGTATTTTCACTGCTATTATGAACGGTGGCGGGAGCAACCTAAGCGAACCGTGATTTAATCACTGAAACAATAACGCGACGTAGATGAAACATTTTCGTTAATGTATTTACGTTGCTACAATGAAAAGTCTCGTATATCCGACAATTTGGTAGTGGCTGCAACAAAAAACTGCATACATGATTTTTTTGGCAATTTTTCATTTCTTTGCAGCAACAACTTAATTTTCGTTCCAATTTTGTAGAAAAATGGGTTAAAAATTAAAAAAAAAATAAGCGCATGCGATTTAACTATTGATATTTGCTTTATCTCGTACTTTTTATAGTTTATTTTTATTATTTATTTACTTTTATTATTTATTTATTGTTTGCCAACATTTATAGTTGCGGAAATAATTTCGTTATTGCAACGAAACTAATTTTTATGAAGCTAAAGAGAGAAAAGCAATCGATTTCTATGAACACATTAGTAAATGTTATATTGGAAAATAATCTGCTTTAGCATTAGATGTAATATTGTTAAAGTAAATAAAGCAATCACTGAAATAATTGTTTTTATTTTGTCATACACAGAGCGACGACATCCTGTTTGTTTGAATGCAGGCACACAACTGAATCAATATGTATCTATTAGAGGTGGAAGCGTTAGAAACGCTGATTTCAATTGTTTCTTGTCGTTGTAGTCCGATCTCGTCAAATGTTCTTTATACTAATTCCAAGATGTCTCTAGTACAGGTGGTAGCGTTAAAATAGCAGACGAAATTTTTTCTTCCCCTTGTGGTTGTTGCCGAAAATTATAATAATTCCTCCTGATATAAACTGAAATAAATACATCGGTCGACTGAATTTGACAAGGTCGGCTCCTGAAATAAAAACAAAATGCCTTCAATTCCTACTGCTTCTACGTTACATATTTTGTCATGCAACTGAAAAAAAAACAATATTTAGCTCACTGAAATAACTGTTTTTGTTTTGTCATAAACAGAGCCAGGGTCGCCAGTTTTTTTAGGCGTAATCCCCGAATTGTTATTTTTAATCCCCGAAAATTTCCAAAAAAAGCTAAAATCCTCGGAAATATCCCTATTGTTTTAAAGGTAGTTCGGGAAAGTTTTTAGTTATAAAATTAAAATTTATTTAGAAGTCAGTTTAACAAAACGAAAGCTTAAATATCGAAAAATTTAAACGTAAATAAATTATTATATTATTATTAATATTATATTATTATTAAGTTATTATTTTAAAAATAGTTAGTTATAACAAAAAGATTATGACAAATGAGATCTGGCTTTAATTTATCTACACATTGGTTAAAAGTCATTAAGGCTTAGTATATATATCAAATACTTCATTCTCATAATCTTCAGATTCATCTACTTAATTATTTGTTTTGTACATAGTTTTAGTATTTCTCGTTATCAAAACCAACACCAAATATCAAAAATCTTCACGTACAGCCTTGCCAGTAAAACAATTTGATATTTTCAGGAACTGACAAGTGTATGCAGTTCTTTTTGCTGACAACATTTAGTAATAACTCAGCAAATTTATGACATTTGGCCTGGCGTGATATGAACGTTGGATGTTGAAAAGAATTGCTTCAATAACACTGTGATAGTTTTTGACCCGAAAAAAATTAACTTTGATGAATCCTTTTCGAACTATTAGGGGGGAGTCCCCTGAGTGCGAAAGTACATTTGGAAGTGTCAGATTGGCTCCAGTTTTTGAGAAATCGGTATATATGGATATAGGTAAGTCTGCGCTATTTAAACAAATTTTACCGGCCATAGGCCAATTTTTTTTTTGGCCTAAAAGGGCTTAAAAAGCTTATTAAAATAGAAAAATCAAATGTTTGCGCTCGGTCCAACTTCTTGAGATATGGGCATTTAAAGCTTGAGTATATAATTGGCCATATCTCACATATTTATGGTCCGATCTGGTTCCGGTGAATATCATTACAAAGACCATTAAAAACTCTTTAAATCTGCATATAAATATATTACATTTTATTAACCCATTGGGGACAAATTTAAAAAATACGATTTTTTAACCTCCCTTTTTTGCTAAAAATCTGATTTTCTCAAAAAACAGCCCTAGTAAACCTATTTTCTACCTAGACTCAGGTTGTAGGCAACACTTCAGGCTTTGTTTTAAGGTATAATACTTCGCATTAACCCTTCTAAGACCGGATATATTTATGTTCAAAGTTAGAAATACAAGAACAAATTAAAGTTGTTTTACTTTTTTCCAAAATTTTTATGTATTTTCCTAGCATAGGCCTCAAGTTAAGCTTTAAAATCAAAATATTGGACTTTTATATATTTTTTTCGTTTTTTTTTTAAGTTAATTAATTCAAAGAAATGAAAAATTTTTAAAAATAACCGTTACCGTTATTTCAAACTTTGAACATAAATATCTCCGGTCTTAGAAGGGTTAATGCGAAGTATTATACCTTTAAACAAAGCCTGAAGTGTTGCCTACAACCTGAGTCTAGGTAGAAAATAGGTTTACTAGGGCTGTTTTTTGAGAAAATCAGATTTTTAGCAAAAAAGGGAGGTTAAAAAATCGTATTTTTTAAATTTGTCCCCAATGGGTTAATAAAATGTAATATATTTATATGCAGATTTAAAGAGTTTTTAATGGTCTTTGTAATGATATTCACCGGAACGAGATCGGACCATAAATATGTGAGATATGGCCAATTATATACTGAAGCTTTAAATGCCCATATCTCAAGAAGTTGGACCGAGCGCAAACATTTGTTTTTTCTATTTTAATAAGCTTTTTCAGCCCTTTTAGGCCAAAAAAAAAATTTGCCTATGGCCGGTAAAATTTGTTTAAATAGCGCCGACTTACCTATATCCATATATACCGATTTCTCAAAAACTGGAGCCAATCTGACACTTGCAAATGTACTTTCGCACTCAGGGGACTCCCCCCTAATAGTTCGAAAAGGATTCATCAAAGTTCATTTTTTCGACTATCACAGTGTAATACCAGATAGAGGCAATGGTTCAAAACAACCAACGAAATAACAACAACGGTATTTCGTTTTGTGTGCCAAAATTATTGTGTTAAATACAACACAAATGTATGCAAACAATAACAGTCTATAAAGAAGTGTAAAACACATTTAAATTTCACAGTTTTCACCAAAACGACATGAAAAATTAAAGTCAGAGGTAATTGTAATTCCACCTGGTGTATGTCACTTTTCGTCAAACATCTCTCTATCACATCGACTTCATCACGAAGAGTGTGAAAGGAAACTTCAGATGAGTTAAATATTCCCTCTAGTAAGATTTACTCTATGCCAAGTATTATTTGTGTGTTTATGCTTGCTTTGATTTAGGTATTACCAGATCAAAACTTTCAAGGAATGATACAACAGATGCGCTTTTAAAGCAGCTTAAATTTGTATCCCCAAAAAATTCCCAGATCCCCAAACCAAAAACACAATCCCCTGTTTTGAATAAAAATCCCCAATTTGGGGATAAATCCCCTAAACTGGCAACACTGAACAGAGCGACGACAAAAAGTATTAAATAGTATACAGAACTTTTTGCACTCTTTTTCGGCTCTCACGTAGGGAGTCTTGAGTAAAAGAGCTTTAACCAGTCTTAGGACGAGTTTCACACTCGTCATTTAAAAGCTCAATTTGAAAGCTCACAGAAAATTTTCATATTAAATGACAAGCATCGGGCATTCAAAGTACATTTAAATGGAGAATTTTCAACTATGAAACTGGCCATTATTCTCTTAATAGAATATTTCAATATACTTATAAATGCACAATTTCAACAATGTTATTACATAAAACAATACAAAAAGCATAAATGTTTCAAAATGAATCAAAATTGTGAATGGACCAAGTTACGACAAAAATAAAGTAATACGCTTTGAATCATTCGCCAGTTGTAGCCAGTGCTTTTGAGTCATACAATTCGTTCCATGAGTTCTCTATACTATTCAATACTCTTTGGCGACGACGATCTGCTTGGTTTTTCGTTGCCGCTACATCAATACCATCATATTTATTTTCAGGCAAAGACTATTGTTGTACAACAACCATGTATGTGATGCTAACGCTGTGTGTTGTTTGCATTCTGTTCAATTTGATAGATTGTCCTACCCGTGCCTACAGATGTTAACACATCAAAAATGAGCGAGCGTAAAAAGAGGCCAGCAAGAGAAAATGGTGAGCGTGAGTGGTGGATCACGTGCACATCTTAAACCAGTTCCTTTGCAACAACCGAAAGGGATAGAAATATTTCTCCGCCGGAATAATTTAAATCAATTTTTTAAAAATGATTAATTATAAGTAGTTATACTTAGTAACAATATTTTTATAGTGGAAAATAAATTGTGTGAATTTATGTGTTTGCAAAATTGTGCAAATTGAGTTCATATTTATAAATCAAATATATAAATAAACAGGAGCAATATGACAGCAAAACAAGTGACGTATCGATAGCAGTAAAAGTACCCCGAAATATGTAACTGAACATTGGTGTTCGTGTTTTTGTGTTTTAACCATAATTCTGTCGAGCTTGTTTCGTTGTATTGGTATTTGGATTTGAAGTCAATGAAATCGGAGAAGTCAAAGAAACAAAGTGTTTCAAGTAAGACGAACATAAAAACAACAATTTAACGTACAATGAAATGCATCCAATCGCAATTTTAACAAATTTGGTTAAACTAAATAAAAGAGCAGTTGAAGGAAAAGCTGACAGACCGATCACTGGCTTAAAGATAGGGAGATGTGGCGCTACAATTGAATGGCGGAACCCTCAACACAACAACAATTGTATAATTTAAGAAAACAATGATTTGGTTCTATGTTAAAGGAAGTTTTGAACATAGATCAATTAATAACTACTCCCATAGGGGAGTAGAGCTTATGTTCATGGTAAGTACAAACATAGATATGTACATATCTTAAATAGAATCTTAATAATAAATTTCTCATATTTGTTTTTAATTACAGGACCTGATTACAACGTCCACAATAACACTCAACTCCTCGACTACCATAATCTTTCTCCAGACGAGTCTTTCAACACGGAACGGATGTAATATATTTAACAAATTAAGATAATTTTCGAAACAGAAATTCAAAAAATTGTTATCAGAACACCTGCAATGTAATACTAACAGTGTATTCATATACAATTAACAATAAATAATTTCAAACACACTTCAAAACATTAATTGCAACACTGCAACAATGAAACAAAATCTGTAATGAAACAAATTCATTGCAGTAATGAACCAAGTTCATTGTTGCAATGAAATATATTCATTGCAAGAACGATTCTTATTCATTGCAACAACGAAACAAATTTTTTGCAGCAACGAAACAAATTCGTTGCAATAATGAATCAAATTCATTGCAGCAACAACTATACTTTCATCACAATTTGCAGTTGATGAACATATTTTCGTAGAGGGAATGAAATTGTACGTTAGCTTACTTTCGATGACAAAAGTTGTTGGGGTGATGAACATTTTTATCCCTGTGGCGATGTTTTTCCCTTCAGTGATAAGTTTTGTTAAATGGTGTGATTGTAATTCTATGCTTCTTAACTTGAGTAAATTAAAAAAAATTTCGTTTTACAGAAGGAAGTGCTTGGAAACTTTTTACAAGATAGGTGCTAATGTGATGGATAATTTGTCTCAGTTTTGCGACTTAGCTGTGACTCTTGATAGTAAAATTACTTTTTCCTCACATACTGATACTTGCATATGTAGGGCATCTTGTTTGTTAGGATTTATAAAACGTTGGTCCAGGGAATTTGAAGATCCTTATTTGTCAAAGCTACTTTATACTAGCCTTGTGAGACCGATTCTTGAGTACGGTTCAATAGTTTGGTTTCCACCTACTGATAGAATCGAATCTGTTCAGAAGCAGTTTTTACTTTTTGCTTTACGCAATGTTGGTTGGGGTTCATCTTCGAACATACCTCCCTATATTCATTGATTACAGTTCATTGATTTACCTACTTTAGGACGTCGTAAGGCAATGTTGTCTGTATGTTTCATGGTTAAACTAATCAAAGGAGAAATTAATTAATCATATTTGATCTCTTCACTGAATTTTATTGTTCCCTTTAGAGCTTCTAGGCAATATGTTCCATTTTTTCTACCCGCATTCAAACACATCTACGAATCTTTTAATCCAGTTTTTACTCTTTGCAATACTTTTAGTGAGTTCCACTATCTATTCTCTCTCGGTCGGATTCGATTGAAGTAATTAAACGTGCGATTATATTTTAATGACTGATAATGCTTAGAATTGCCAGATTTAAATTTTCCTTCGAGAAATCTTGTGAATGAATTTTGGTTCATTTCCGCTGATATACATTTCCTACTTCATATGTCCTGCTTCATCTGTTCCAACTTCATTCTCTTCCTGCTGCATGTGTTCTTGCTTCATCTATTTCTGTAATACTTGTTCTTTCTTTATCTGTTCCTGACATACTTGTTTCAACAGTTCCTGCTTCATTTATCCAACTTTATCTATTCCTGCTCCATCTGTTTTTGCTTCATCTGTCCCTGTGTCATATGTTCTTGCTTCACCTCTTCCTGCTTCTCCTGCATCATGAGTTCCTACTTCATTTGTTGCTACTTTATCTATTCCTGCTTCATCAGTTCGTGCTTCATCTGTCCTGCTTCACCTGTTCCTGCTTAATCTGTTTCTGTGTCATCTGGTTTTGCTTCATCTGTTCCTGTTCAATGTGTTAGGGCTACGAAAAATTCTTCAAATATTTTCCTGAACGTACTTGCTTTACAATACTGCCATAGCTGTATATTCGAAAAAAAATTAGAAAATAAAAGTAGTTTTGATTTCAGTTTTATTTTTATTTCCAAAATAAAATATTCCTAAAATTTTAATTTTTGTTTTGTAAATAAAATTTAAGTACAGAAAAAACATTTGCGAGTGGTTAATAAAAATATTGAGATTATTTTATTTCCTTTAGCGTGTTTAGAATAAAATAAATATTTCTTTTTGATTTCATAAATAAAATATTTTTTTCTCTATATTTTTCATTTCAGTTGAATATAATTTACCTTATTAATTTCAAACACAAACTAATAAAACAATATTTCCAATAATTAAATTTATATTTAGGAACTTTTAATAAAAATGTATTTTTGTTGAAAACAAATAAAATAAATTTAACCTCAAATACATTTCTAATTCAATAAAAAAAATTAATTTTTAATCCATTTTATTCGAACCAGAAAAAATAAAATATACATTCTCGTGATTTTATTTGAATATAATTTTTTTTTAAAAATTGTTAACAGAAAAATATTCGTGTACAAATTCTCAAACATTTTGAATAATTTGAAACTTAAAATTTTTAATGTTTTTCATATTTGTTTACAAAGTCTATGAATAGATCCTTTATTTATTTCCAAAGTCGAAAAATAGATTCTTTATTTTTTTCGAAAGCCGCAAAATAAATCCTGTTTTTGTTTAAAAAACGACGAATTTTTTCTTTTGTTTTATAAACTCAAGAAGTAGACTCTTTATTTGTTTCCAAATAAATAACCTTTAACGAGTTTGGTGGTTTAGCACAACCAGATGTATTTGATGACTTCAATTTCGATGACGCCTTTGATATAGTGCTACCCAAACATACGAGTATAAGATATGCGTCACATTCTTTAAATTTAGTCGGAACAACTGATCTTATCGCAATATTAAAATATCAAAACTCTATGTCCACTCATTATTAGGTAAGTTTATAAAGAGGGTATAATTCGTTTACATACTACACCGTAGATTCCTCAAAATTTGGTATTATTGAACAATATCTACAAAAATTATCAAGCAAACGACAGTAGCCAATTTACTATCGACAATTCTAAAACCGGTTAACTGGGTTTTTTGCTATTAACCGTTTGCCGGTTTTTTAAAAAACGCAACTTTCGAAAAAACCGTAAACCGGTTATTTGACCTCGGTTAATCAGTTTTTACTTAATTTGTGTTAATATCCTTAAAAAAATTAATCATAAATGATATGATTTTCGAATCATCAATCATTTGGAAAGAATGCACTGCGCCACGAAAAAAAAACATATACGGACACCACTACGTGATAAAAGACCAAAAAAAAAAGACCCGTGTCTCCCAGTTTTGCCCAAAGTCATGCACTTTTTTATTATGGCCCCCAAAGATTTGAAGCCTCGGTGTAATTTTTGCAAAAATTTGATCATTTTGTCAGGCTCATATCTTGCCAATCGCTAGGAATTTTGATTTACTCTCTGAGGGAAAGTTGTAGCTCTTCTCATAAAGAATAAAAATTGTCAACATATAAAATCAAAAAACTTAATCTTCAAGGTCAAAAATTAACTCAATTCTCATATGCACTTGTAATTAATTTCAATTGCCTTCAACAAACCCCAACATACAGTATCGTATTTACTCAAAATTGACTGTCCTTTTAACCACTAAAGCCCCAAGAGTGCCTCATGGCACTAATTTATATTTTGTTGCATGGAAGGTAAAATTATCCTCAAAACGTTTTCTCACGATTTTAGAATCCAGCTTAGAGAGTTAACTGGAGACAATTGGGGAGGTTGCCATGTCCATTCTGGTACCTCCCATACAAAAGCTTGTTAGTCGTCCGGGTGTAACACTGCGGTAAGTCGCGTGAATGCCATAAGTCGCGTGAATCTTAATGAAATTAGGTTATAGGCTTCATGTCATCAAACGCCAGTCACCGATTAAGACAAGGGTGATTATGCCACGCCCAGATAACGGCGAGATAACTCCCGCAAACCCAAACCAATCTTTATGAAATTTGAACTAGACACAATTTGGTCAAATATGGTCAAGTGAATGGTTTTCCCTCACCCAATCTGGTCCCTCTCACACAAAAATCGAAAACTACAACCGATCTTAAAAAAATGCAGTACTAGGCAAAGTTTTCATAAAAATTAAAAATTAACTACTGTACCACGCCCATTTTCGTACCTCCCATAAAAAAATTTGGTACTGATCAATATTTTGTTAAAAACTACTATGTAATAGCAAATGAACAACTTTGCCATGCCCATTTTTGTACCTCCAATCTAAATATTGGGCAGACATTAAATGGGTAAATAGTTTCCCGTTACATTCCATGTAGGGATTAGTTAGAGCTTCTCACAACCAGTGCGCTGTGCGCGTTCTATTTTTACACTCATTGATGGGGACCCACAGTTTTACACCGGTTCCAAACGGTATTTTGAGTCGCTGTTTCATAGCTTAATACTCGATAGTGTCGCCGACACTAAGCGAGGTGACCGCCGTCGAAAGAAATTTAAGGTGGTCAGAGCAGGGATCGAACCCACGTTCTCATGTACAAGAGCCGCGCACACTACCATTGCACCACCGATGGCCACATGAACAACGATTACATTCACATAAATTGACAGTTTGGTGTGGTTTTTGATCTGGTACAATCATAGGTCCGTACCATAGAGTAAATATGGGTAGAGAAAATCTTTCACTCACCAAATTCCTGACATTTGTCCTCGTGTGATGTATACGTTTGATGTAGAAAAGAATTGCTTTACTAATACCAGATAGAGGCAATGGTTCAAAACAACGAACAAAATAACAACAACGGCATTTCGTTTTGTGTGTTAAAATTATTGTGTTAAATACAACACAAATGTATGCTAACAATAACAGTCAATAAAAAAGTTTAAAACACATTTAAATATCACAGTTTTTCACCAAACTGGCATGAAAAATTAAAGCAAGAAGTTATTGTAATTCCACCTGGTGTATATCACTTTTCGTCAAACATCTCTCTATCACACCGACCGCATCACGAAGAGTGTGAAAGGAAACGTCAGATGAGACAAATGGCGGCTCTACTATAAATTTACTCTATGGTCCGTACTCTTTCGAAATGAAGCGGGTAACACCGTTACTGTCAATGGACAGCCGTATAAATCGATGATAACCAACTTTTTATGGCCGAAATTGGCAGAAGTTGATCTTGACAACATCTGGTTCCAACAAGACGGCGCTACGTGCCACATAGCACGATTCGATTATTTCAAGAAATTCTGACATTGAATTACCTCCAAGAAGTTGTGATTTAACAACATTATACTATTTGTTGTGGAGTTATTTGAAGTCATTGTTCTTTGGCAATAAACCGGACTCTCTTCAGCTTTACAAGTCAATATTGAACGTGCTATTCATGGGATACGACTTGATTTAGTGGAGAAAGTGCTCGAAAATTGGGTTCATTGAATTGGTTCCTGAAAGACGTTTTGTTCAGAACTTAATTGTATCGATTGTACTTCATATTAAATAAAAAACATTTCACTCAAATTGGGAAACTCTTTATATGCCGCAGAATGTTGTATGTAGTACCGCACAGATGAATGCATATATTAATTATAGAAATTTATTAAATTAGAAAACTGGCAGACAATGTGGCAACTCTCTTGGTTGACAGTTGGCAGCAATTCAAAAAGTAAAACGTTTAATCGATTGCATCAACTTCTCTAGTTTAGAAAACTTTTAACTTATACGGCATTTACACCTACCGAGATTATCGCATTTCGGGATTATTGATGTTTTGTCTTATGGGGGGAATAGACAACGCAAAATGCTTGCACAAAATGTGTTTTTTCTTCTTCTAATTTCGCCACACACAGTGCAAAGAATTTGTGCAAACCTTGCATTTTTAGTTAGCAATTGGGTCCTCCTCTTATAATTTTTCTATTAAAATCGCGTATTACGTGTTTTTAGGACCCTGTTGCAATCGTCTTTGCTTTTCACTTTCCAAAGTGAAGGCAAATTTCGCAACATCCATTTTGTGTAGTATATTTCCCCATTTATGGAGTTTGACATTTATAATCCCGAAAAAACGATAGTCTTGGTAGGTGTAACTGCAGTTTTACAAAGTTGTAACGCAGTAAAAGCCAACTTTAATTAAGGGCGGTATTCTATAAGTCGTGAATCAGTCACTTCGCGTTACTTTTCTCGTTTTGGTAGTTTCTAAAACGTTACAGCTGTTCGGCGACTACCTGCGTTGATTTACGTTATTTAATGGTCAAATTGAAAACGCCACAGTACTTCGCGTTAGTTGAAGAAATTATAAATTTAGAGAAAAATGTCGATCAATGATAGGCCGATGGAAGTATTTTGCATTTAATTGCTTATAAATAGTTGCCAATTTTGGCTGAAATGCATTCGACGTATATAGCTCAAACTAAATAATTCAAAATTATACTGTTTACGCACTGAAATTCTTATTTACAATAATAAAATTAGAAATGAAACGTTTAAATAAATAATGCGCTGCAAAACTATTATAATTATATTTAAAAATTGTAGACATCAGTTGATGTTGACAATAATAAACAAAAGAACCAATACATTACAATCAATACATACCGCCAAATGGCACGTGTTTTTGAAAAGACAACTAATTTAATATAGATGGGGAAATTTATTGGACATTGAACCCCAAAATAACATAGGATTTTTACACATTTTATGTGAATATTGTTGGTATTTTCAGTATTATAAATAATAGCAATCTTAAAATCTGTTGATCTACTGAAATGGAGCTAAATTTTGTAATCTTTTTCATTCTTAACAGTTCACTCAAGATAACTTTTTCTGATCTATAATTGTTTATATTAGTTTGGCAACTCTACAAACCGCATATGTCAGTGACAGCTTTCACGTTAAAAATTAAATATATACAATATAGTTTTTTATTTATTACATTAATTTTTATATTTTTTACCTCTTGATACATAAGTGGGAGGAAAGTGTAGAGCTAAATGGGTGCATACAGTAAAACTGAGTAGAAAAAGGGTTTTTTTTTGTTTTGAAATTTCTTTAAATATTGCAGTTGTGTTTTTATATGGTATAAGTAGATTATCAAACATGTGTGTGCATATGACTTATAAATTAATTACAATTCCGAAGTGCTACAGATATGGTAGGTAATCATCTAAGCCTTGCATGTACGTTGCTTTAAATCGGCCAAGCGCAAAGCTTCCAATGACTCCAATTCTTTTCTTATAGCATCTAGCTGGGATGAAATTTCACCTACGATTACAGGTTTTGTGGTAGTCCGTATTGCTTTGTTCTTTTCAAATATTTTCATATCGGCTGCACTCATTCCTGCAGAATTTCTTCTTCGCCTCTGCACAGAATCAAGTGTTTCAACACCAGGCGATAGAGGCGTTGACCGAGTTGATCTTCCTCTTGTTTTTGTGGGAGTATTAGTTGTATTTCTTCTTGTAGGATATCTGCTTGTTTTGCTTTTATTGTGTTCACTACTATCTGAATCTGTTGATATCTCCACCACAGCTGTGGAAACGTCATTAAAGGCAAGACATCGCAATGCCTTCAGTTTGTTTGGGTTACTCGTTTTAATTTCATTGACTTTGCTTCCATATGTTTCTAAACATTTCCCACTATCTTCTTGGGCAGATCTATTCAGATTCTTAATTCTGTCATCACTATCACTCTCTGAGCCGGTTTTATCAACTTCAGGTGTTGTTTCCTGTATATTTCCCAATTGTGTATATTTTCTTGGTGTTAAAATAATATCGTCACTGTCTGAATCACTTTGAATCTCGATTGATTTATTTGCTTTCTTATCTCCCGGTGAGGTGTGTTTAGGGGGCGATTTATTTTCAATGTGTGTAGAAGTATTTAGAGTTGTTTGGGTTGTGGTACGTGTTATTTGGGAAACTTGATCATTGTTGTCGTCCTCCTTTTTTGTTTTCACAATCGTTGATTTTGGATATTGATCCTTTTGTTCTGCTGCTTGTGTTGTGCCACTGGTTAACTTTGAATTTTGGGGATTTTCTTGAGCCTTGCGTGCTGTGGTACTACTCGATTTTGAATTCCCATCTTCTTGCTGAGACTTCTGTTTTGTGTCTGTTACTGATTTTGAATCTTTAGCTTTTTGTTCGACATTTTGCGGTAATGATGTGTTTGATTTTAAATCTTGTTTCTTTTCTTCGAAGTCGAAGTCTGTCGACTGGCTGCTGCTACTTTGACTTTGGCTATTTTCATACACTATATTTTGTTTGCGAGACTTCATGTTGCGCTCTAAGTGTTTTTGTTTTAGCTCTTGAATTTTACGTTTTCTGAAAATGTTAATTCGATTAAAAAATTGACCAAATTTTTTTTTGATATTTTTATTGTTTTAGACATGTCTATCAAACTAGCTTACCTTTGACCTGGACTCCAAGTGTTAGTATTTTGCTTTTTCAAGCTCGTTTCATTTTTCGCCGGACTTTCTTGCTCTTTAACTTGAATACTCGTTGAAGGTTTTATTTCCTTTGTGGCCTCAGAACTCAGTACAAATTTGCCCAATTCATTGAATTCGGCAGTAAGTTTATTACTGTTGTGGTATTTTTTAGCAAATTCTTCAAAGTCGAAAAGTTTGGTGGCCAAAGTTTCTGTAGTTGAAATGAAAAAGCAAGAAAACAGAATACAAATTGTAATTAATATAAAGAAAATGAGATAACATAAAAATCTTTTCTGAATTTTTCGTAATGACCGTATTTTTGTTATTTTTAAATGATTACACTGCTTTACAAATTTTAACTTTGTTAGTTTTCAGTTGTTTCGGCTTAAGGTCATAAGAATAAAAAGAAAAAAAGTATTTCTTCTTACAATTTTATTCATATTTTCAAATATTTCGACAAACTTCGTTGATCATTTTCAAGGATCTGATAAAACAAGAATAAACACAAAGTGTTCATAAACATTATTGAACAGTTTAAACAAGAAGCAACATAAACAAATATATTATTTTCCCCAAAGGGAGAATGATTAATTTTAATTACATTTTGAGATAACACAGAGCGCGTCCAAGTTTTTCCGCAGGCTTATGTCAACTGATTTGTCCTTCTCTTGAATTTGTCAATTGTGTGCCTATACACTGCGCACATTGAGGCGTCTTGAGTAATTTTTCTCTTCAGTCAGAATTTCCACTTCGTCAAAATTTGGTTTGTATCCAGTTAAAGTACAGTGGGCTGCGAGTGCTGTCTTTTGTTCTATCGGCTTGTAATGAGCTTTTTGGTCCGACTTATGAGCAGATATTCTAGTTTTCAATTTATTCATTGAAGTGCCAACATATACTTTCTGGCATATGCTGGACTTGTCACCATTACATGGAATTTTGTACACAACGTTTGGCTTGTCATTTTTGTCAATAATAGACTTTGTCCTACTAAATAAACTATTCACGGTTAAATTCGATTTCAACGCCAATTCATATTTTCCGTTGTCATATATATTGGAATGTTTCAATCTTTCAGGGAAACCCGGAACATACGTTGTGGTTTTATAAATTCTGTCAGATTCAGTACGGCGTTCAGTCGGCTTGCTCGTCTCTGCCCGTGACATCAGATTGTCTATAATTTTCATGGGGTAACTATTCAATTTAAGGATATCCATCATTTTCCCCTTATTCGTCTTGTGGAATTCAGCGTCACTTCCCATTGCCCATTGAACAAGAAATTTCCCACGGCACGTGCGATATCTAGTTAATTCCTTTATCTATGAATGGTACTTTTGGTTTGGTTTGTGTCTAGACTAACATATGGGGGATATTTCTAGTTTAATAGGAAATTTTCTAGGTGGAGCCTGCTTATTACATATTGTAGTTTTGAAACGAATAAAAAGTAAATTTAGATAAGCCAAAGTGAAAGAAGTTTAAAAAATCACATGAGGTGTCATGGGACACCCGGTTGGAACGAAGTTTCTTTCGCTATATATTATGTAATAGTTAGTTCCAGCACGTATAAAGCGCCTGGTGAAAAGTACGCTAATTTAAATGGATCTTTAAGAAAATGTACTGTTTGTAAAATAAAAAACATTTTTAAAAAAATATCATTTTTTGTGATGTATTTTTTTAAATATAAATTATATTTGTAGGTCCTTTTTGTAGGAATATGTATTATATTTTCCGGAATATGTATTATATAAGACCTTTTTTAAAGAGAGGTACTTCTTTTTATTAAAAGATAATGTTTTTTTAAGAAAAGGTACTACTTCAGTGAGTATAAAAGTTTAAATATGGTTCTGTAAGAAAACGCCATAAGTGTAGGACTTTTTTTTTTACAAAGAAGTACTTTTGTAAGAACAGGTACTTTTTAAAGAAGTGGTACTCTTTTTAGGAAAAGGTTATTTTTAACAAAATTTACTTATTTTCAGAAAGCCTACTTATCTCAGGAAATAAAGGTAATATTTTATTTTTAAGAAAAGTTACTTTTAAGAAAAGGAATTTTTGTAAGACAAGGTATTTTTTATAACAAGATATTTTTTTGAAGAAAAGGTTTTTTTTAAGAAATTGTATTTTTTTTAGAATTGGGCCTTTTTTCAAGAATAGGTAAATTTTTAGAGTAGGTAGATAGATAGTAGATATTGTCCTATTGAATGAGATAAAATTAAACCATAGACACAATGTAATATTTAAAAATTATAAAATCATAAGCAAATGTCGAATGTATGCAACAAGGGGTAGGGGAACTGCTACATTAATCAAGAATAACATACAATACTACAGTCACGATAACAAAAGTAACGAGTTTTTCAACAGAGACGCTACAAAAGTAAATCGATAGGGACAGCAAACGACGCCATATTTTTCCCCGCTCTTTTGACATTTCTCTTCATTAAGGTTTGCCATTTCATCATGGAAAGATATACGAGCCAACAACGAGTCGAAATTATTAAAATTTACTACCGAAATTTGGGGTCAGTGGCCTCAACTTTTAGAGCGCTACGTCCAATTTATGGTCGTCATAATCGTCCTACCAGATCAACAATTGAGCGTCTAGTGGAAAAATTTGAATCCACAGGCACAGTACAAAATGTTTCCGTGCCAGTGACACAAAGAAGTGCCCGTAGTGTCGAGAATATTGCTGCCGCTGAGGCTTCAGTTCGAGAAAGTCCAAATGTGTCTGTCACACGTCGTTCTCAAGCGTTGGGCATCTCTGTGACGTCGTTGTGGCGAATTTTGCGAAAAGATCTTGGTCTACATCCTTACAAGATCAAATTGACGCAAGAACTGAAGCCGCTTGACCACCATAAGCGTCGTATGTTCGTGAATTGGGCTGAGCAATAACTTGAAAATGATTCGGATTTTCATCGGAAAATCATCTTCAGCGATGAGGCTCATTTCTGGCTGAATGGCTTCGTCAATAAGCAAAATATGCGTTATTGGTCAGACAGAAATCCACACGTAATCCATGAGTCAGCATTGCATCCCGAAAAAATTACGGTTTGGTGCGGTTTATGGGCCGGCGGTGTCATTGGGCCGTACTTCTTCCGTGATGATCAAGACCGGCACATTACTGTGAAT
The DNA here is from genome assembly GCA_963931995.1 of Phaonia tiefii. Classification (NCBI taxonomy): domain Eukaryota; kingdom Metazoa; phylum Arthropoda; class Insecta; order Diptera; family Muscidae; genus Phaonia; species Phaonia tiefii. The sequence continues at coordinate 248,165,554 of OZ008370.1, read as the reverse complement.
GCGAATCGCTACAGTTCAATGATAACGGAATATTTTTGGAACCAATTGGGTAATATGGACTTGGAGGACATGTGGTTCCAACAGGACGGCGCCACACGCCACACAGCGAATGCCACAATCAATTTATTGGAATCCAAGTTTGTTGAACGTGTTATCTCACGAAATGGCCCAGTCGATTGGCCGCCTCGGTCGTGCGATTTGACGCCGTTAGATTATTTCCTGTGGGGCTACGTCAAGTCTATGGTCTATGCCAACAAGCCAGCTTCGATTGATGAACTTCGTACGAATATCGAACGTGAAATTGCAGCAGTGTCGGCCGATTTATGGTTGAAAACCGTCGAAAATTGGGTTCAGCGTCTGGACTTCTGCAAGCGTGCCCGTGGTGGCCATGCAAAAGAAATCGAGATTTATACATAATGGCATCGAACGTACTTTCACAGGAATAAAGAATTTCATTGGTATCTAAAACCAGTTTTGTTTTATTTAAAAGAACTTTTGTAGCGCTCTTATTGAAAAACCCGTTAGATATTTGCTAGATGCTTTAGACACATGCGCCATAAAGATACCCGTTGACTGCGACAACTTTTTAGTTATTACAATAACCTAAAAAAATCAACATCGAATTCCTTACACTTCCAACATGTTCAGCGAAGCCCTCTTTCCTTAGCCGTAATTATGTCATAATGCCCTCCTTTGAAGCCAGCCCACTTCACTATGGCATGACTACCACAAACCCAACATGAAGGAACACAACCCTCATATACGTCCCTGACTGTACAAATCTAGTAATAATATCCAAATCCTAAAGGTATGCAGAATAATACTGGGTTATAGCATAATACGGTTAAAAAAAAGTTGTTTAAAATTTTTACATTTAGCCCCCATCCCGCAACGTGCGGTAAGGAACTTCGTTCCAAAAAATAAAATTTTCTTAAATACGTGCGTTTTCTTAAAAATAGTACATTTTCTCAAAAAAAAAATACCTATTCATATTCTTAAACAGAGTACCTTTTCTTAAAACTAGTAATTTTTTAAATAAGTACCTTTTTTTAAAAAAGTACATTATCTTACAACAAATTGCCTTTTCTTAAAAAACTACCCTTTCCTTTAAAGAGTATATTTTTTTGTAAAACAAAATAACTTTTGTTGATTGTTTTTCAGACCAAGTTGTTCGTGATTATTCTGTCCGATGAAAATGTTATATATTCTATAACCTTGCTGGCTTTTTTGGTCGCAATTCCAATGTATTAAATAAAACTATTTAATTCAATTGTTTTCCCTACGTTTCGCTGCTTTATTGGCATCCTCTTCAGGGGAGTTTTATTCTAAATAACAATGATAACAATTAATATTACATTTAGTATTTTCCGTTCACTGTTCACACTTACTTCGTTTTTCTATATATTTATTTGCATGTCTATTTAGTGTTAATCTAACATAAATGTATATATGTCGTACATGTATGTTTTCTCCACACTATATATGTTTGTCCAGTGTGAGCGTCATGTAGTAGTGACAATTTGTCTTGTCTTTGTCCTCTTTTGTGTTCATACTTATGTCATGTTTTTGTTGAATTCTCAAACTCTCCAGTGTATATCTCCTGTTAGTGTTCTTCTCTCTGTCTATAATTCTGACGTTTTCCATGTCTGGTGTGTGATTGTTCTCCATCATATGTTGTGAGAGTGCAGTGCTCATTCTCCTGTTCCTTCTGTCTGCTTTGTGTTCTGTCATTCTAGTTTCCAATGATCTTTTAGTGGTGCCAATGTATAGTTGCCCACATGTTTCATCAGTGTTGCCAGTGCATGAAATTTCATATACTACATTGTGTTGGTGGTTTTTGTGTATCCGGGTTTTTGTCTTGGAGAATATGTTCTGTAGGGTATTGTTGGGTTTGTGTGCAATTTTAATGTCATTATTGAAAATGTTTTTCAGTAATTTGTTATCTGTTAGCGATGGTATGTATTTGACGCTTATATATGATGTGTTTTCGTTTCGATTTTCCGTAAGTTGGGTTGTAGTGTTTGTTGTCCTATTGTTATATTTTTGTATTAAGTGTTTTATGATATATTGTGGATAGTTGTTTTTGTGCAGAATTTTAGTTATGATTTTGTAATTTTTGTTGTGGAATTTTTCATGACTGTTATCGAAAACTGTTTTAATGAAATTGTAGGCTGTATTTAACTTTTGATTTTGCGGTTGTGTGGAGTAATAATTCATCATTCGTCCGGATGCTGTCGGTTTTGAATACCAGTCTGTAATTAAAGTTGTTGATTGTCTGTGTATCTTCAAGTCCAGGAATGCAATGGTTTCGTCTATTTCTTTTTCTATGGTGAATTGTATTTTATTATGGTATTTGTTCAAGTGTTCTAAAATGGTGTCCGTGTCCTGTCTTTTGATGATGGCAAAAATATCATCAACATATTTAACCAACACTTTGGGTTTTATATTATGTTTCCGTAAGTCTGTAAATGTGTCGTCTAATAATTTGTCCAGCACTATGTCAGCTATTGTTGGAGAGAGTGGGTTTCCCATCGGCATTCCATACGTCTGAGTATATATGTTTTCATCAAAGATGAAGTAGTTGTTGTCGTTGAGACAAAAATTGAGGATTTTCAAAAATGTTTGTCTAGGTATGTCCGTGTATTTTGAAATTGTTGCCCATTGGTGCATGATATTTTTAATTGCCAAATGTGTAGGGATGTTCGTGAATAATGAGACAACGTCGAATGAGACTAGAATGTCGTCCTCTTCAAGTGGTATGTCTGCTAGCCTTTCCCTAAGTATTTTGCTATTTTTAATGTTGTATTGGTTCGATATAATATTCTGCAGTATTGTCCCTATATGTTTAGATAAGTTATAGCAAGGTACGTTCGTAGATGCAGAGATCGGTCTAAGAGGTATGTCAGGTTTGTGTATTTTCGGTAGTCCGTAGAGTCTTGGTGCTATTGCCGCATGACATGTAAGTTTTTGTTTTAGATATGTGTCAATATGTTTGTTTTGTAAAGATCTGTAATGATGTTATTGTTAGCTTTCTGTAATTTGGTGGTGGGGTCTTTTCTAGTTGGCCTGTATGTTGTTTTGTCCTCCAGTAGTTGTGACATTTTTGTGCTGTATTCTCGCTTGTACATAATGACAGTTTTATTACCCTTGTCCGCTGTTGTGATGATGATTCTGTTCCTATGCTCTCGAAGTAATTTCTCCGTGCGTTTGTAGATGGTAATTATAAACTTTTCCCTCGGTGTGTTGTTCAGCCTTCGCTTGTAATTGTTAATATTATTCGCTATTCTCGTTCTGATGATGTTCTTTTCCCTATCATCTGTGTGCTGTTGTACTCCTTGTTCCAGTTCTGCGATGATGTGTATGGGTGAGAAACTTTTGCCTGTGATTGGTATGGCAAATTTGGATCCTAGTGAGAGCAGCCATTTGGATTCCGTTGGAAAGTATACGTTGGTGTTATTGATGAACCAATCCTCATTGAATGTGAGTCCTAATTTGTCGAAGTGTTCCTGTTTCGCCTTTTGTAGTTTGTGTCGGTGGTTCTGTTGTACTTGTTCGAACTGTGAGTTGTAGCATGTGCGTTGAGTACCAATGAATTTACTATAATCCTCGACGTCCAATAATTGTCGTACAGAGTTCTTCAGTTTCCTGATAGTAATGCCCAAGTTATTGATATTAATGTTGGTTTGTTTGATTTCAATTTTCAGTATTCTAGTCTGAAAATTGTATTCCGTTTTGTCGAAAATATGTTTAACTTTATCGTCGTCGAAACATTTAGATATTTTGTTCGTCGAGTTTCTTATGTGCGGTGGTAATACCCCAAAATCCTTGCACTCCAGTAAGTATATTAATCGTGTCCTCTGTTTCACAATTTTTTCGTTTGTGTTGCAGTAGTCCTTGAGAAGTTGGCATGTCCCCATGTTGTACTTATACTTGACGTGTTCAAAAAAGTTGGTCATTGTTATTATCCGAATTTGTTGATCAGCGTGCCTTCTGATGTGTTTACTATGTTGATTGTTTTTCAGACCAAGTTGTTCGTGATTATTCTGTTCGATGAAAATGTTATATATTCTATAACCTTGCTGGCTTTTTTGGTCGCAATTCCAATGTATTAAATAAAACTATTTAATTCAATTGTTTTCCCTACGTTTCGATGCTTTATTGGCATCCTCTTCAGGGGAGTTTTATTCTAAATAACAATGATAACAATTAATATTACATTTAGTATTTTCCGTTCACTGTTCACACTTACTTCGTTTTTCTATATATTTATTTGCATGTCTATTTAGTGTTAATCTAACATAAATGTATATATGTCGTACATGTATGTTTTCTCCACACTATATATGTTTGTCCAGTGTGAGCGTCATGTAGTAGTGACAATTTGTCTTGTCTTTGTCCTCTTTTGTGTTCATACTTATGTCATGTTTTTGTTGAATTCTCAAACTCTCCAGTGTATATCTCCTGTTAGTGTTCTTCTCTCTGTCTATAATTCTGACGTTTTCCATGTCTGGTGTGTGATTGTTCTCCATCATATGTTGTGAGAGTGCAGTGCTGTTTCATCAGTGTTGCCAGTGCATGAAATTTCATATACTACATTGTGTTGGTGGTTTTTGTGTATCCGGGTTTTTGTCTTGGAGAATATGTTCTGTAGGGTATTGTTGGGTTTGTGTGCAATTTTAATGTCATTATTGAAAATGTTTTTCAGTAATTTGTTATCTGTTAGCGATGGTATGTATTTGACGCTTATATATGATGTGTTTTCGTTTCGATTTTCCGTAAGTTGGGTTGTAGTGTTTGTTGTCCTATTGTTATATTTTTGTATTAAGTGTTTTATGATATATTGTGGATAGTTGTTTTTGTGCAGAATTTTAGTTATGATTTTGTAATTTTTGTTGTGGAATTTTTCATGACTGTTATCGAAAACTGTTTTAATGAAATTGTAGGCTGTGTTTAACTTTTGATTTTGCGGTTGTGTGGAGTAATAATTCATCATTCGTCCGGATACTGTCGGTTTTGAATACCAGTCTGTAATTAAAGTTGTTGATTGTCTGTGTATCTTCAAGTCCAGGAATGCAATGGTTTCGTCTATTTCTTTTTCTATGGTGAATTGTATTTTATTATGGTATTTGTTCAAGTGTTCTAAAATGGTGTCCGTGTCCTGTCTTTTGATGATGGCAAAAATATCATCAACATATTTAACCAACACTTTGGGTTTTATATTATGTTTCCGTAAGTCTGTAAATGTGTCGTCTAATAATTTGTCCAGCACTATGTCAGCTATTGTTGGAGAGAGTGGGTTTCCCATCGGCATTCCATACGTCTGAGTATATATGTTTTCATCAAAGATGAAGTAGTTGTTGTCGTTGAGACAAAAATTGAGGATTTTCAAAAATGTTTGTCTAGGTATGTCCGTGTATTTTGAAATTGTTGCCCATTGGTGCATGATATTTTTAATTGCCAAATGTGTAGGGATGTTCGTGAATAATGAGACAACGTCGAATGAGACTAGAATGTCGTCCTCTTCAAGTGGTATGTCTGCTAGCCTTTCCCTAAGTATTTTGCTATTTTTAATGTTGTATTGGTTCGATATAATATTCTGCAGTATTGTCCCTATATGTTTAGATAAGTTATAGCAAGGTACGTTCGTAGATGCTGAGATCGGTCTAAGAGGTATGTCAGGTTTGTGTATTTTCGGTAGTCCGTAGAGTCTTGGTGCTATTGCCGCATGACATGTAAGTTTTTGTTTTAGATATGTGTCAATATGTTTGTTTTTGTAAAGATCTGTAATGATGTTATTGTTAGTTTTCTGTAATTTGGTGGTGGGGTCTTTTCTAGTTGGCCTGTATGTTGTTTTGTCCTCCAGTAGTTGTGACATTTTTGTGCTGTATTCTCGCTTGTACATAATGACAGTTTTATTACCCTTGTCCGCTGTTGTGATGATGATTCTGTTCCTATGCTCTCGAAGTAATTTCTCCGTGCGTTTGTAGATGGTAATTATAAACTTTTCCCTCGGTGTGTTGTTCAGCCTTCGCTTGTAATTGTTAATATTATTCGCTATTCTCGTTCTGATGATGTCCTTTTCCCTATCATCTGTGTGCTGTTGTACTCCTTGTTCCAGTTCTGCGATGATGTGTATGGAAGTAGGGAAACTTT